>CP136058.1:170207423-170912423 GCA_032464435.1 Aegilops umbellulata | reverse complement strand
TCCTAGAAGGACTGATTGACGAGCTGAGCATGCAGTTGATGGTAGCAAGCTTCAATAATGTCACATCCCACCTAGCTCATGCATTAGAGTGTGCATCATGTTTTCTTTTGACAAGAAAAGTGAAATGGGGAAGGCAGAACCCCCAGCACCCCTTATGAATCAACTAGGGTTTACTAAAATCTTTTTCAATGAACCTGAAATGCCCTTCTAAAATGTTCATCATCTTTGCTTTGGTCTTAAACCTCTGGCAAAAATTGTGCACATTTTTCTAGGTCAACAGAAGGTCATTGAATTAATGCACTAGTATTTGAATTTGGGCATTTAAAATTTATAAAATATTTCAAATGCTCAAATATCTCCAAACTAAAATGTTCCTGGCTGGAAATATTCTAACTAAGGACCAGATGTAGTTTGGTGAATTTTGGAGGTGTCTAAGTATTTTTAATAAGTCCACAAAGTTATAGAAACATAGAAAAGGAAAATAAAAAAAGGGAAATACTTACCTGGCGCCTGCAACCGGCCCACCTGCCGGCCCAGCCCAGCTGCCGCGCCAGCGAGCTGCTTGGCTCGGCCAGGCAGGCACGCAGGTGCTCGACGCCGGCACCAGCGAGCGCCACGCAGCTCCCCGCCGCCCTGCTTCACCTCCCCGCCGCCTCGCTGCCCTGGACGCGTTCCACGTCGCCGCCCCGAGCCCCTGGACACGCCCACTCGCCCTGCCTCGCCTCCCTCGCTCCCCTTCGCCATGGCCGACGCCACCGTCGCCGCTCCGCCGTCGTAGCCGTAGCCACCGTCGTCCCCGCGCCACCCGACCGTGTCCACGAGCTCCGCCACCCTCTTCTTCTTCGAGCAAGACGAGCCCTGAGCGCTCGCGTGTCCCGAAGCCACCGCACCGACCCCACCCGAGTCCACCGTCGCCGGAGATCCCCTTCAACGCCGTCGCCGCACCAGCTCGTCCCCGACCTCGCCGTCAGCTTCATCGCAACCGCGGTGAGCCTAGCTAGCTTCCCATCCCCTTCGTTCTGCTTCTCGTGCACCACAGCGACTGCACGTAGTTCAACCGCACCCGCCGCCGCGGAGCTCGTTGCCGACGAGGCTCCGGCCACCTAACGGCCACGCCACCTTGTCCACTGGCCCTACCGCATCTCCAGGAGTCCCACAAGGCACTCCACGCGCCTCGCCTTGCCCTCTAGCGACGAGTCCGAGCTCACCCGAGCCTGGCCGCCGCCAAACACGTCGCCGACGTCATTTCCGGCGACCCCGAGACCAACTACCACCACCACTCGATGCGGCTCACCTCCCGCATCACGTAGACGTGCTCCGCCGTCGATTTGGTCGCCGGGGCGCGAATCTGCACTTCCTCCGCCGCGTCTGGACGTCGCCGGCGGCTCAACGCCGGCGGAGTTGACCCGCTGACCCCCTTTTTTGACCACGGGTGGGCCCAGTTGACCCCCTGGGTCTATGACATGTGGGCCCCGCCCGCTAACTAATCCAGGATTAGAAATAATCTAATCTGTTTAAGCTAATGACCCTGACACGCGGGACCCACGCGTCAGGTTTGACCTGGACCAGGTCTGTTGACCTGCTGAGGTCAGCATGACCTCATGCTGACGCCACAATTAATTTTCTGGATTTATTTTTGCACAGGAAATTCCAGAAATTAGTTCAAACTTCAAAAATTCATAGAAAATTATCTATAACTCCAAATGCAAAGTTTTATATATGAAAAATTATCAGAAAAATCCAACCTATCCATTGGTGCTGGTTTCATGCATGTCAGAACAAGTTAAACCCACTGTTTAGGCATTACAAGTTGATACACTAATATGATCCTAGTTAATGAGTTTCCATTTGAATCTTTGGTTTAAATGGGTTCATTTCCTTCTGGTTTAACTTGCACTAGGTCAGGACACATTCATATTGCCATGTCATAGCATGCATCATATTGTTGCATATCGCCATGTATTGATTGTGTTCCGATGTGTTCATCGTGGTAGGTTCTGCCTCCGAGGATATCTCCGCGTATCCAACTGAAGGGCAGTATCCCACGACCACTCCATCAGGCAAGCAACCCATTGATCATTCCGATACAAACCCATGTTCTCGCTTCTGCTCTCGTTTACTGCATTAAGACAACGCGTTTCAAACTGCTGTGTGTTGCGGTAGTTGAACCCACTTCCTTTGCATGACCTGTCATTGCCACAGTAACTAGATGAAACCCACTAGCATGTGTAGGAGTTGATTGAGCCAATACATGTGTGTGTGTTCCTACCATGCTATGCTTGCTATGCTTAGAGTTGTGTCAGGTCTGGCTCATCGGGATGATGATCCGGAGTGAAAGGTTGTATCGTTGTCAATGGTGTGGAAGTGTTGAACACGATTTGGTAAAGGAGTCGATGGAAGGCCATGTAGGAGTACATGGTGGGTTGTTTCATTGAGGCCGTTCTTAAGAACTGAGATCTGTGTGTGTGATTTAAGACTCAGCTACTACCACGCATTGGGCCCGAAACCAATGGACCCTCTCGGCTTCTTGATCACGCTTGTCCTCTGTCCAGGAGTTGCAAAGTAGTTTCTGGTGTTTGTAGCATGCTGGGGGCCGCACGCGGCGCTGACCATCGGGGTGGGCTGTGTTGCGGTAGGCACGTGGCCGGGTCAACCGGGCGCCCATTTGGTGTCTCGGAACCCTGTTCACATCGTTCGGGGCCGTTAGTGGAAACCTCGGCCGGACTCCCTGCGGATGGAACCCGAATAGGCGATAAACCTGGACTAGAGACTTGGGTGTTTAGGTAGGCCGTGGCCGACACCCTCGCTGGGCTTCTGCTTGAAGGTTGCCGAGTACATGTCGTGTAAACGGCGATAAGTGGTGAGAGCGTGTGTGAAGAAGTACACCCCTGCAGGGTATAAATCTATTCGAATAGCCGCGTCCGCGGTAAAGGACTACTTGGTCACCTATACAGTTCATAGAAAAGTAAATGGATACTACTAAAAATCTCAAGATAAGTGTGAGTACCGCGGATGGCCCTCTCGTAGGATGGAGAGAGAGGATCCACGGTGGAGTATTGTGTTGGTGTTAGTGGACTCGTGTGCGACAAATGATTTACAAGTGGTGTCTATCGTAGGATAGATTAGCCAAGAGTCAAAGCTGGCTTGCTGCAATAACCCCACTACCTTCTTGAGAATGTGCATGTATAGTAGGTTCCTGTTGTAAGACTTGCTGAGTACCTCCGTACTCATGTTGCTTTAATCATGTTTTTCAGACGACTGCACCAACCCCTCTGATGGGTTCTATGTAGACCTCGACGTTGACGAGTGACTTATCACCCAGGTGGTGATCCAAGACTTGTGAAGGGTCGTTGTAGATAGACAGGCTTCGTCAAGCCTTCTTTCTTTCTAGTGTCTGTACTCAGACTACTTTGCTTCCGCATGTGCTTGTATGTTTGTATGACTTGAGTGTTGGGTCATGTGACCCCTATCTGTATGGATGATATGTATGGCTCTTCGGAGCCTTCTAAATAAAGTACTTGAGTCGTAGAGTACTGTTGTGATGCCATGTTGTATTTACTCATATCGGGCATATTGTGTGTATGATTGAAATGCTTGGTATGAGTGGGATCCGACTATCTAGTTGTTTATCCTTGGCAGCCTTTCATATGGGGAAATGTAAGTCTAGTGCTTCTGAGCGATAGTAGTCCGCTACAGCCCGGTTCACCGGAGTCCTGCTAGCCCAGCACTACTGCTTGGACACTTGACTGGCCGGCATGTGTTTCACGTCGTTCCTATGTCTGTCCCTTCGGGGAAATGTCACGCGCTGTTATTCGGAGTCCTGTTAGCCCAGTGCTACAGCCCGAATAGACACGTTGATGACCGACATGTTCGATGTGATTCATGTATGCCTGTCCTCATAGGCTAGCGCCGCTTTGGATTCACGACTAGCCATGTCGGCCCGGGTTCTTTGTCATATGGATGCTAGCGACACTATCATATACGTGAGCCAAAAGGCGCAAACGGTCCCGGGCCAGGTAAGGTGGCACCCGTGGGAGTACCGTGCGTGAGGCCACAAAGTGATATGATGTGTTACACGCTGGATCGATGTGGCTTAGGATCGGGGTCCTGACAGCGTTGGCATCAGAGCCGGACTGCCTGTAGGTTCGCTAAGCCAAACTGGTCGATGTCGAGTCTAGAAATGCTTTAGTTATATGTAGGGGAATTGATTGTGGGAGGGAACGTAAGGCTCTTTTACTCCTTTACCTTATGCCCTCTATTCTGAGTCATTCTCTTCTCATTCTACCTGGGTTAAGGACTAGGCTCTCTTCTCTCTATCAGGTTCACGTGCTGCTAAATCCGTAGTAACTTATAGGATTGTTGGTCATAACCCAGTCCAGTTCTACTAAAGTTTAGTATGTTGCCATTTGAACCAGAACCTTGATATGTTGTTGTTGAGTGGTTTCGCAAACTGTTGTGGATGTCTCAATTCGTTGTCTGAGCATTTACAGCCGTTATGCTGTCCAATTTCATCCAGAAATTCTAATGCCTTTGCACTATTTTGTGCTTTCAGATGGCTACCCGTCCCCAAAACCAAGTGGTTCGTCTGACCCGTTGCATCGGTGTATGTGGTCATACCGCCATGTTGGTTCGAGTGATGGTTGAGGCAGGTTACCGATGGTATCCTGAATACACCGTCGAAGAGCAGTTTAGAGATTTTAACCAGAGCCAATATCTGTGCACGGTCAGGATATATCCATCTTATCCCGGAGCCACGGAACCACTCCACCGTTCTTATGGACTCGGGATCACTATTGGGATGTCCGTTCAAGATGCAGCCTACTCGATGATGACCATTATGCGAGCTAGAACTGCCTTGTTGAGCAACACTGAATTTCGCTACATGTCAGCATCCCTCCCTGGGGTGCATGGTTACCTTCAGGGCATGTACAGTGATGCATCCCATGAGGACTCACTCCTTTGCACCACTACTGAGATGTTGGAAGATAAGGACCGTGAAAACCGGGCCTTGCGTATGGAGCTCTTTAATGCTCGTGCTGATCATTGGGCCACCTTGACGAGGTTTGCACCTGCTGTGCAAGCCGGATACATGGACACGAGAGACTTGTATCCTGTGCGGGCTAGTCTGCCAGACTTCATGGAATGGCGTGAGGTGGGAGGCATCACCCCTCCTCGTGGGCCTCTTCTGCCGCCATTTGTTGGACCGAGGCCGCACCCAAGTCCCTATGGTCCACAAGCACCGCAGGACCGTCTGTTCCCAGATGACCATGTTCCGCTTCCAGGTCTGGGTGGTGACTTCTATGAGGACTTCTACGGAGCCGTCTGAGCTAGTAGTAGTCTCGCTAGTATTGTAATAGTTGTATGTCCACCGTCCTGCGTGATTGTGGAATATAACTTAGTGTGTATCAATTCCGGAGGTGTAGAAAAATAATGTATAGGAGCTTGGAATGCCTCCGATGAGATGTAACGTCTTTCGTCTTAGTTGTACTCCAGCTTGAGCTTGTACTAAACTATGTATGATGAGTATGACCGTTGGTATATATATGGCAGTTTCTATATTACCACGTCATACGGATGATCATCTCTGCATTCCTTGTTACCCATTACATTCCGCACTTCTTTGGCCAGATTTTGCCATCCTGGTTTAAATCGTTGTTTTGTTTTCCCAGGATGGTCAACACCCGCAGCAACCCTGCTGCTTCGGAGCAGGGAGAAGCTAGTGCACCTAGAGAGGAAAGTCTGCCTCAACCACCTTCTCTGGCCGAAGTGATGCTGGAGGCAGAGCGCAACAGGCGCGACACCAACCGCTTGTTAGAGCGGATTGAGCAGAACACTGCACGTCAGCAGAGGATCAATTCGGTGTCCATCAATGACTTTGTCAAGCTGTACCCGCCAAAGTTCAATCATTCCATCGAACCTCTCGATGCGGATGACTGGCTCCGCAGCATCGCCCACAAGCTACGTTCTGCCAACGTGGCTGAAGATGATAAAGTCACCTTTGCTGCCTATCACCTTGAGGGTCCTGCCAGCCTTTGGTGGGAGAATTATGAAGCTATGCGCCCAGTCGGCCAACTCACTACTTGGGCTGATTTCAGTGCCGCTTTTCGTGAGCATCATATCCCGGAAGGCCTCATGGATCGCAAGAGGGAGGAGTTTTGTAACTTCACCCAGGGAAAGCTGACTGTGGATGCATACAGTCGCGAGTTTGGGAAGCTTGCACGCTATGCTCCCGAAGAGGTATCCACCGATGCCAAGAAGCAGGCAAGGTTCCGCAAGGGACTTAGCCCTGAGCTCCGACGTGACCTTCGTCTGCATGAATGCATTTCTTTTCCGAAGCTAGTCAGTAAGGCCATCAGTGCCGAGACGGGGCAGAACGATTTTGAAGCTTCACGCAAGCACTCCCGTGACTATGGATCTTCATCCGGCTCTGGATCTCAGAAGCGCCGGGTCTGGATCCCAAATTCTGCTATGCCACCCAGGTATACCCCGAGGCCATCCTTTGTGGCGCCTCGTCCCAACCAGCAGTATGTGTCGCCCAAGACTTTTGGTGGCCCCACTACCAATGCTGCTCCACGCCCCAATTTGATAAATTGCTTCAAGTGTGGTGAGCCGGGCCACTACATCCGTGATTGTCCCCAGAACAACCCCAGCCAGTTCGGAAAGTCTGTTGGACGTGGTAAGTCAACATAAAAGGTGCTTGTCGCCAAGCCAGCCACCACTGCTCGTGGCCATGTCAACTACGTTTCAGCTGAAGAAACTCAAGAGGACCCCAACGTCGTTCTCGGTACGCTCCTTGTTAATTGCCACCCGGCAACTGTTCTCTTTGATACTGGAGCATCTCATTCATTTATTTCTGAGAGCTATGCTCGATTGCATAACACTACCTTTAGTGACATGCCCACCTCCATGGAAATTCAAACTCCCGGTTCTAGATGGCAAACCTCTAGGATCAGCCATGGAAATGAAATTCTTGTTGACAGATTGGTCTTTCTCGCGTCACTAATAGCTCTCAAGTCCTCGGACATAAACATCATCTTAGGTATGGACTGGATGTCAGCCCATTACGCCAAGATTGACTGCTCAACTAGAACTGTCCAACTTACCCATCCATCGGGCAAGACAGTCAATGTTTTGACCCGAGTATCGGAGCGTCAGCTCTACTCTCTAAATGCCAATCCCCTTCCAGACCTCGAAGATATTCCGGTAGTCCGTGACTTCCCAGATGTCTTTCCAGAGGAACTGCCAGGTGTTCCACCTGACAGAGATGTCGAGTTCGTGATAGACCTTGTTCCAGGAACCGTCCCAATCTCTAGGAGACCTTATAAGATGGCACCCCTAGAACTAGCTGAGCTTAAGAAACAACTCGATGAGTCCTTGCAAAAGGGTTTCATCCGTCCTAGTTCATCTCCATGGGCTTGCCCCGTCCTCTTCGTCAAGAAGAAGGATGGAACGGATCGGATGGTTGTGGATTATCGACCTGTCAACTTGGTCACTATCAAGAACAAGTATCCGCTCCCCAGGATCAACGATCTGTATGACCAGCTCGCTGGATCCTCAGTCTTTTCCAAGATGGATTTGAGGTTGGGCTACCATCAAATCAAAATCAAGAATGGGGACATTCCCAAAACGGCTTTCGTCACTCGTTACGGCCAATACGAGTACACCGTCATGTCCTTCGGTTTAACCAATGCTCCAGCCACCTTCTCTCGGTTAATGAACTCAATCTTCATGGAGTATTTGGATAAATTCGTCGTGGTTTACCTCGATGATATACTCATCTACTCCAAGAATGAGGAAGAACATGCCGAACATCTAAGGCTAGTATTGATGAAACTTCGAGAGCATCGCCTTTATGCCAAATTCTCCAAGTGTGAATTCTGGTTGCCAGAAGTGACCTATCTGGGCCATGTAATCTCTGGCAAGGGCATTGCTGTCAATCCTGAGCGAGTTCAAGCCGTCCTTGACAGGACTCCACCTGAAACGGTCAAGCAAGTTCGGAGTTTTCTTGGATTGGCGAGCTATTGCCGCCGCTTCGTCGAGAATTTCTCCAAGGTTGCTAAGCCCCTAACTGAACTCCTCAAGAAAGATAAAAAGTTCGAGTGGACCCCACAGTGCGAGTTCAGCTTTCAGGAACTGAAAAGACGCCTGACGTCTGCTCCCGTACTGGTACCACCAGATTTCTCTAAGGACTTTGTTATCTATTGCGACGCCTCGCGACAAGGACTAGGTTGCATACTCATGCAAGATCGTCATGTGATTGCCTACGCATCTCGACAGTTGCGTCCACATGAGGATAATTATCCCACTCATGATCTAGAGCTTGCAGCAGTAGTCCATGCACTCAAAACCTGGCGACATTACCTCCTGGGTAACCGTTGCGAAATCTACACTGATCACCAAAGTTTGAAATATATCTTCACCCAGCCGGATTTGAATCTCAGGCAAAGACGTTGGGTTGAGTTGATCTAGGATTACGACTTAGGAATAACTTACACCCTAGGCAAAGCCAATGTCATGGCTGATGCACTAAGTCGTAAATCTTATTGTAACAATCTGATGTTACAACAAGGTCAACCACTTCTCCACGAGGAATTTCGTAAGCTTAACCTTCACATTGTTCCTCGAGGATTCCTTTCCACCCTGATGGCGAAACCTAACCTTACGGATCAGATCATCAAGGCACAAAAGGTGGATCCGGGAATTTCCCGTATCAAGAGAAACATCAAGAAGGGAGTTGCAGATTGTTTCTCCATTGATGATCAAGGTGTTGTGTTCTTTGGAAACCGTCTAGTGGTTCCCAAGGTACGCAACTTGAGACGATTGATCCTTAAGGAAGCTCATGAATCCCCTCTCACCATTCATCCCGGTAGCACTAAGATGTATCAAGACCTACGCCAGAGGTTTTGGTGGACCAGGATGAAGAGAGAAATCGCTCAATACATTGCTAGTTGCGACGTCTGTCGTCGTGTCAAAGCAGAGCATCAACGGCCCGCTGGCACCCTTCAACCATTGGAGATTCCTGAATGGAAATGGGATAAAATCGGTATGGATTTCATTACCGGGTTTCCCAGAACCAAAAGAGGGAATAATGCTATCTTCGTTGTTGTCGATCGTCTCTCCAAAGTAGCCCACTTCTTACCTGTTCGCGAGGGTATAACCGCTATCCAGCTAGCTGAATTGTACATCTCTCGAATAGTATCTCTCCATGGTGTTCCATTGGAAATTAATTCAGACCGTGGAAGTCTCTTCACCTCTCGATTTTGGGAAAGTTTCCAAAATGCTTTGGGAACTCAACTTTCTTTTAGCACCGCCTTCCATCCGCAATCAAGTGGTCAAGTAGAACGAGTCAATCAAATTCTGGAGGATATGCTCCGAGCTTCTGTTATCTCTTTCGGTATGAATTGGGAGAAGTGCCTTCCATTCGCCGAGTTCGCTTATAACAACAGTTATCAAGCTAGCTTGGGTAAAGCTCCTTTCGAAGTTCTCTATGGACGAAAATGTCGAACGCCTCTTAACTGGTCAGAAACCGGCGAGAGACAACTCTTTGGCCCGGACATGATCCAGGATGCAGAAGAGCAGGTTCGCATTATTCGTGAGAAGTTGAAAACCGCCCAGTCTCGACAAAAGAGTCAGTATGACCGCAAGCATAAGCCCATGGCTTATGAAGTCGGCGAGATGGCTTACCTTCGGGTTACACCTTTAAAGGGAACCCATCGATTCGGTATCAAAGGCAAATTGGCTCCTCGTTACATTGGACCTTTTCGCATTCTTGCCAAACGAGGGGAAGTTGCCTACCAACTGGAACTACCTCCGCATCTCTCCAGAGTTCATGATGTCTTCCACGTTTCTCAACTCAGGCGTTGCTTCGCGGATCCTATCCGCGGAGTGGACCACGAAACGCTTGATCTCCAAGATAACCTCACTTATCGAGAATACCCCGTTTGTATCATTGATCAAGCCGAGCGTACCACTCGACGCCACAATATCAAGTTTCTCAAGGTTCAATGGTCACACCATTCCGAGCAAGAAGCTACATGGGAAAGGGAGGATCGTCTTCGACTTGAGTACCCCACCTTCTTTCCGGCGGATCCTAAATCTCGGGACGAGATTCTTTTGAGTGGGGGTGAGTTGTCACATCCCACCTAGCTCATGCATTAGAGTGTGCATCATGTTTTCTTTTGACAAGAAAAGTGAAATGGGGAAGTCAGAACCCCCAGCACCCCTTATGAATCAACTAGGGTTTACTAAAATCTTTTTCAATGAACCTGAAATGCCCTTCTAAAATGTTCATCATCTTTGCTTTGGTCTTAAACCTCTGGCAAAAATTGTGCACATTTTTCTAGGTCAACAGAAGGTCATTGAATTAATGCACTAGTATTTGAATTTGGGCATTTAAAATTTATAAAATATTTCAAATGCTCAAATATCTCCAAACTAAAATGTTCCTGGCTGGAAATATTCTAACTAAGGACCAGATGTAGTTTGGTGAATTTTGGAGGTGTCTAAGTATTTTTAATAAGTCCACAAAGTTACAGAAAAATAGAAAAGGAAAATAAAAAAAGGGAAATACTTACCTGGCGCCTGCAACCGGCCCACCTGCCGGCCCAGCCCAGCTGCCGCGCCAGCGAGCTGCTTGGCTCGGCCAGGCAGGCACGCAGGTGCTCGACGCCGGCACCAGCGAGCGCCACGCAGCTCCCCGCCGCCCTGCTTCACCTCCCCGCCGCCTCGCTGCCCTGGACGCGTTCCACGTCGCCGCCCCGAGCCCCTGGACACGCCCACTCGCCCTGCCTCGCCTCCCTCGCTCCCCTTCGCCATGGCCGACGCCACCGTCGCCGCTCCGCCGTCGTAGCCGTAGCCACCGTCGACCCCGCGCCACCCGACCGTGTCCACGAGCTCCGCCACCCTCTTCTTCTTCGAGCAAGACGAGCCCTGAGCGCTCGCGTGTCCCGAAGCCACCGCACCGACCCCACCCGAGTCCACCGTCGCCGGAGATCCCCTTCAACGCCGTCGCCGCACCAGCTCGTCCCCGACCTCGCCGTCAGCTTCATCGCAACCGCGGTGAGCCTAGCTAGCTTCCCATCCCCTTCGTTCTGCTTCTCGTGCACCACAGCGACTGCACGTAGTTCAACCGCACCCGCCGCCGCGGAGCTCGTTGCCGACGAGGCTCCGGCCACCTAACGGCCACGCCACCTTGTCCACTGGCCCTACCGCATCTCCAGGAGTCCCACAAGGCACTCCACGCGCCTCGCCTTGCCCTCTAGCGACGAGTCCGAGCTCACCCGAGCCTGGCCGCCGCCAAACACGTCGCCGGCGTCATTTCCGACGACCCCGAGACCAACTACCACCACCACTCGATGCGGCTCACCTCCCGCATCACGTAGACGTGCTCCGCCGTCGATTTGGTCGCCGGGGCGCGAATCTGCACTTCCTCCGCCGCGTCTGGACGTCGCCGGCGGCTCAACGCCGGTGGAGTTGACCCGCTGACCCCCTTTTTTGACCACGGGTGGGCCCAGTTGACCCCCTGGGTCTATGACATGTGGGCCCCGCCCGCTAACTAATCCAGGATTAGAAATAATCTAATCTGTTTAAGCTAATGACCCTGACACGCGGGACCCACGCGTCAGGTTTGACCTGGACCGGGTCTGTTGACCTGCTGAGGTCAGCATGACCTCATGCTGACGCCACAATTAATTTTCTGGATTTATTTTTGCACAGGAAATTCCAGAAATTAGTTCAAACTTCAAAAATTCATAGAAAATTATCTATAACTCCAAATGCAAAGTTTTATATATGAAAAATTATCAGAAAAATCCAACCTATCCATTGGTGCTGGTTTCATGCATGTCAGAACAAGTTAAACCCACTGTTTAGGCATTACAAGTTGATACACTAATATGATCCTAGTTAATGAGTTTCCATTTGAATCTTTGGTTTAAATGGGTTCATTTCCTTCTGGTTTAACTTGCACTAGGTCAGGACACATTCATATTGCCATGTCATAGCATGCATCATATTGTTGCATATCGCCATGTATTGATTGTGTTCCGATGTGTTCATCGTGGTAGGTTCTGCCTCCGAGGATATCTCCGCGTATCCAACTGAAGGGCAGTATCCCACGACCACTCCATCAGGCAAGCAACCCATTGATCATTCCGATACAAACCCATGTTCTCGCTTCTGCTCTCGTTTACTGCATTAAGACAACGCGTTTCAAACTGCTGTGTGTTGCGGTAGTTGAACCCACTTCCTTTGCATGACCTGTCATTGCCACAGTAACTAGATGAAACCCACTAGCATGTGTAGGAGTTGATTGAGCCAATACATGTGTGTGTGTTCCTACCATGCTATGCTTGCTATGCTTAGAGTTGTGTCAGGTCTGGCTCATCGGGATGATGATCCGGAGTGAAAGGTTGTATCGTTGTCAATGGTGTGGAAGTGTTGAACACGATTTGGTAAAGGAGTCGATGGAAGGCCATGTAGGAGTACATGGTGGGTTGTTTCATTGAGGCCGTTCTTAAGAACTGAGATCTGTGTGTGTGATTTAAGACTCAGCTACTACCACGCATTGGGCCCGAAACCAATGGACCCTCTCGGCTTCTTGATCACGCTTGTCCTCTGTCCAGGAGTTGCAAAGTAGTTTCTGGTGTTTGTAGCATGCTGGGGTCCGCACGCGGCGCTGACCATCGGGGTGGGCTGTGTTGCGGTAGGCACGTGGCCGGGTCAACCGGGCGCCCATTTGGTGTCTCGGAACCCTGTTCACATCGTTCGGGGCCGTTAGTGGAAACCTCGGCCGGACTCCCTGCGGATGGAACCCGAATAGGCGATAAACCTGGACTAGAGACTTGGGTGTTTAGGTAGGCCGTGGCCGACACCCTCGCTGGGCTTCTGCTTGAAGGTTGCCGAGTACATGTCGTGTAAACGGCGATAAGTGGTGAGAGCGTGTGTGAAGAAGTACACCCCTGCAGGGTATAAATCTATTCGAATAGCCGCGTCCGCGGTAAAGGACTACTTGGTCACCTATACAGTTCATAGAAAAGTAAATGGATACTACTAAAAATCTCAAGATAAGTGTGAGTACCGCGGATGGCCCTCTCGTAGGATGGCGAGAGAGGATCCACGGTGGAGTATTGTGTTGGTGTTAGTGGACTCGTGTGCGACAAATGATTTACAAGTGGTGTCTATCGTAGGATAGATTAGCCAAGAGTCAAAGCTGGCTTGCTGCAATAACCCCACTACCTTCTTGAGAATGTGCATGTATAGTAGGTTCCTGTTGTAAGACTTGCTGAGTACCTCCGTACTCATGTTGCTTTAATCATGTTTTTCAGACGAGTGCACCAACCCCTCTGATGGGTTCTATGTAGACCTCGACGTTGACGAGTGACTTATCACCCAGGTGGTGATCCAAGACTTGTGAAGGGTCGTTGTAGATAGACAGGCTTCGTCAAGCCTTCTTTCTTTCTAGTGTCTGTACTCAGACTACTTTGCTTCCGCATGTGCTTGTATGTTTGTATGACTTGAGTGTTGGGTCATGTGACCCCTATCTGTATGGATGATATGTATGGCTCTTCGGAGCCTTCTAAATAAAGTACTTGAGTCGTAGAGTACTGTTGTGATGCCATGTTGTATTTACTCATATCGGGCATATTGTGTGTATGATTGAAATGCTTGGTATGAGTGGGATCCGACTATCTAGTTGTTTATCCTTGGCAGCCTTTCATATGGGGAAATGTAAGTCTAGTGCTTCTGAGCGATAGTAGTCCGCTACAGCCCGGTTCACCGGAGTCCTGCTAGCCCAGCACTACTGCTTGGACACTTGACTGGCCGGCATGTGTTTCACGTCGTTCCTATGTCTGTCCCTTCGGGGAAATGTCACGCGCTGTTATTCGGAGTCCTGTTAGCCCAGTGCTACAGCCCGAATAGACACGTTGATGACCGACATGTTCGATGTGATTCATGTATGCCTGTCCTCATAGGCTAGCGCCGCTTTGGATTCACGACTAGCCATGTCGGCCCGGGTTCTTTGTCATATGGATGCTAGCGACACTATCATATACGTGAGCCAAAAGGCGCAAACGGTCCCGGGCCAGGTAAGGTGGCACCCGTGGGAGTACCGTGCGTGAGGCCGCAAAGTGATATGATGTGTTACACGCTGGATCGATGTGGCTTAGGATCGGGGTCCTGACAGCGTTGGCATCAGAGCCGGACTGCCTGTAGGTTCGCTAAGCCAAACTGGTCGATGTCGAGTCTAGAAATGCTTTAGTTATATGTAGGGGAATTGATTGTGGGAGGGAACGTAAGGCTCTTTTACTCCTTTACCTTATGCCCTCTATTCTGAGTCATTCTCTTCTCATTCTACCTGGGTTAAGGACTAGGCTCTCTTCTCTCTATCAGGTTCACGTGCTGCTAAATCCGTAGTAACTTATAGGATTGTTGGTCATAACCCAGTCCAGTTCTACTAAAGTTTAGTATGTTGCCATTTGAACCAGAACCTTGATATGTTGTTGTTGAGTGGTTTCGCAAACTGTTGTGGATGTCTCAATTCGTTGTCTGAGCATTTACAGCCGTTATGCTGTCCAATTTCATCCAGAAATTCTAATGCCTTTGCACTATTTTGTGCTTTCAGATGGCTACCCGTCCCCAAAACCAAGTGGTTCGTCTGACCCGTTGCATCGGTGTATGTGGTCATACCGCCATGTTGGTTCGAGTGATGGTTGAGGCAGGTTACCGATGGTATCCTGAATACACCGTCGAAGAGCAGTTTAGAGATTTTAACCAGAGCCAATATCTGTGCACGGTCAGGATATATCCATCTTATCCCGGAGCCACGGAACCACTCCACCGTTCTTATGGACTCGGGATCACTATTGGGATGTCCGTTCAAGATGCAGCCTACTCGATGATGACCATTATGCGAGCTAGAACTGCCTTGTTGAGCAACACTGAATTTCGCTACATGTCAGCATCCCTCCCTGGGGTGCATGGTTACCTTCAGGGCATGTACAGTGATGCATCCCATGAGGACTCACTCCTTTGCACCACTACTGAGATGTTGGAAGATAAGGACCGTGAAAACCGGGCCTTGCGTATGGAGCTCTTTAATGCTCGTGCTGATCATTGGGCCACCTTGACGAGGTTTGCACCTGCTGTGCAAGCCGGATACATGGACACGAGAGACTTGTATCCTGTGCGGGCTAGTCTGCCAGACTTCATGGAATGGCGTGAGGTGGGAGGCATCACCCCTCCTCGTGGGCCTCTTCTGCCGCCATTTGTTGGACCGAGGCCGCACCCAAGTCCCTATGGTCCACAAGCACCGCAGGACCGTCTGTTCCCAGATGACCATGTTCCGCTTCCAGGTCTGGGTGGTGACTTCTATGAGGACTTCTACGGAGCCGTCTGAGCTAGTAGTAGTCTCGCTAGTATTGTAATAGTTGTATGTCCACCGTCCTGCGTGATTGTGGAATATAACTTAGTGTGTATCAATTCCGGAGGTGTAGAAAAATAATGTATAGGAGCTTGGAATGCCTCCGATGAGATGTAACGTCTTTCGTCTTAGTTGTACTCCAGCTTGAGCTTGTACTAAACTATGTATGATGAGTATGACCGTTGGTATATATATGGCAGTTTCTATATTACCACGTCATACGGATGATCATCTCTGCATTCCTTGTTACCCATTACATTCCGCACTTCTTTGGCCAGATTTTGCCATCCTGGTTTAAATCGTTGTTTTGTTTTCCCAGGATGGTCAACACCCGCAGCAACCCTGCTGCTTCGGAGCAGGGAGAAGCTAGTGCACCTAGAGAGGAAAGTCTGCCTCAACCACCTTCTCTGGCCGAAGTGATGCTGGAGGCAGAGCGCAACAGGCGCGACACCAACCGCTTGTTAGAGCGGATTGAGCAGAACACTGCACGTCAGCAGAGGATCAATTCGGTGTCCATCAATGACTTTGTCAAGCTGTACCCGCCAAAGTTCAATCATTCCATCGAACCTCTCGATGCGGATGACTGGCTCCGCAGCATCGCCCACAAGCTACGTTCTGCCAACGTGGCTGAAGATGATAAAGTCACCTTTGCTGCCTATCACCTTGAGGGTCCTGCCAGCCTTTGGTGGGAGAATTATGAAGCTATGCGCCCAGTCGGCCAACTCACTACTTGGGATGATTTCAGTGCCGCTTTTCGTGAGCATCATATCCCGGAAGGCCTCATGGATCGCAAGAGGGAGGAGTTTTGTAACTTCACCCAGGGAAAGCTGACTGTGGATGCATACAGTCGCGAGTTTGGGAAGCTTGCACGCTATGCTCCCGAAGAGGTATCCACCGATGCCAAGAAGCAGGCAAGGTTCCGCAAGGGACTTAGCCCTGAGCTCCGACGTGACCTTCGTCTGCATGAATGCATTTCTTTTCCGAAGCTAGTCAGTAAGGCCATCAGTGCCGAGACGGGGCAGAACGATTTTGAAGCTTCACGCAAGCACTCCCGTGACTATGGATCTTCATCCGGCTCTGGATCTCAGAAGCGCCGGGTCTGGATCCCAAATTCTGCTATGCCACCCAGGTATACCCCGAGGCCATCCTTTGTGGCGCCTCGTCCCAACCAGCAGTATGTGCCGCCCAAGACTTTTGGTGGCCCCACTACCAATGCTGCTCCACGCCCCAATTTGATAACTTGCTTCAAGTGTGGTGAGCCGGGCCACTACATCCGTGATTGTCCCCAGAACAACCCCAGCCAGTTCGGAAAGTCTGTTGGACGTGGTAAGTCAACAGCAAAGGTGCTTGTCGCCAAGCCAGCCACCACTGCTCGTGGCCATGTCAACTACGTTTCAGCTGAAGAAACTCAAGAGGACCCCAACGTCGTTCTCGGTACGCTCCTTGTTAATTGCCACCCGGCAACTGTTCTCTTTGATACTGGAGCATCTCATTCATTTATTTCTGAGAGCTATGCTCGATTGCATAACACTACCTTTAGTGACATGCCCACCTCCATGGAAATTCAAACTCCCGGTTCTAGATGGCAAACCTCTAGGATCAGCCATGGAAATGAAATTCTTGTTGACAGATTGGTCTTTCTCGCGTCACTAATAGCTCTCAAGTCCTCGGACATAAACATCATCTTAGGTATGGACTGGATGTCAGCCCATTACGCCAAGATTGACTGCTCAACTAGAACTGTCCAACTTACCCATCCATCGGGCAAGACAGTCAATGTTTTGACCCGAGTATCGGAGCGTCAGCTCTACTCTCTAAATGCCAATCCCCTTCCAGACCTCGAAGATATTCCAGTAGTCCGTGACTTCCCGGATGTCTTTCCAGAGGAACTGCCAGGTGTTCCACCTGACAGAGATGTCGAGTTCGTGATAGACCTTGTTCCAGGAACCGTCCCAATCTCTAGGAGACCTTATAAGATGGCACCCCTAGAACTAGCTGAGCTTAAGAAACAACTCGATGAGTCCTTGCAAAAGGGTTTCATCCGTCCTAGTTCATCTCCATGGGCTTGCCCCGTCCTCTTCGTCAAGAAGAAGGATGGAACGGATCGGATGGTTGTGGATTATCGACCTGTCAACTTGGTCACTATCAAGAACAAGTATCCGCTCCCCAGGATCAACGATCTGTATGACCAGCTCGCTGGATCCTCAGTCTTTTCCAAGATGGATTTGAGGTTGGGCTACCATCAAATCAAAATCAAGAATGGGGACATTCCCAAAACGGCTTTCATCACTCGTTACGGCCAATACGAGTACACCGTCATGTCCTTCGGTTTAACCAATGCTCCAGCCACCTTCTCTCGGTTAATGAACTCAATCTTCATGGAGTATTTGGATAAATTCGTCGTGGTTTACCTCGATGATATACTCATCTACTCCAAGAATGAGGAAGAACATGCCGAACATCTAAGGCTAGTATTGATGAAACTTCGAGAGCATCGCCTTTATGCCAAATTCTCCAAGTGTGAATTCTGGTTGCCAGAAGTGACCTATCTGGGCCATGTAATCTCTGGCAAGGGCATTGCTGTCAATCCTGAGCGAGTTCAAGCCGTCCTTGACAGGACTCCACCTGAAACGGTCAAGCAAGTTCGGAGTTTTCTTGGATTGGCGAGCTATTGCCGCCGCTTCGTCGAGAATTTCTCCAAGGTTGCTAAGCCCCTAACTGAACTCCTCAAGAAAGATAAAAAGTTCGAGTGGACCCCACAGTGCGAGTTCAGCTTTCAGGAACTGAAAAGACGCCTGACGTCTGCTCCCGTACTGGTACCACCAGATTTCTCTAAGGACTTTGTTATCTATTGCGACGCCTCGCGACAAGGACTAGGTTGCATACTCATGCAAGATCGTCATGTGATTGCCTACGCATCTCGACAGTTGCGTCCACATGAGGATAATTATCCCACTCATGATCTAGAGCTTGCAGCAGTAGTCCATGCACTCAAAACCTGGCGACATTACCTCCTGGGTAACCGTTGCGAAATCTACACTGATCACCAAAGTTTGAAATATATCTTCACCCAGCCGGATTTGAATCTCAGGCAAAGACGTTGGGTAGAGTTGATCTCAGATTACGACTTAGGAATAACTTACACCCCAGGCAAAGCCAATGTCATGGCTGATGCACTAAGTCGTAAATCTTATTGTAACAATCTGATGTTACAACAAGGTCAACCACTTCTCCACGAGGAATTTCGTAAGCTTAACCTTCACATTGTTCCTCGAGGATTCCTTTCCACCCTGATGGCGAAACCTAACCTTACGGATCAGATCATCAAGGCACAAAAGGTGGATCCGGGAATTTCCCGTATCAAGAGAAACATCAAGAAGGGAGTTGCAGATTGTTTCTCCATTGATGATCAAGGTGTTGTGTTCTTTGGAAACCGTCTAGTGGTTCCCAAGGTACGCAACTTGAGACGATTGATCCTTAAGGAAGCTCATGAATCCCCTCTCACCATTCATCCCGGTAGCACTAAGATGTATCAAGACCTACGCCAGAGGTTTTGGTGGACCAGGATGAAGAGAGAAATCGCTCAATACATTGCTAGTTGCGACGTCTGTCGTCGTGTCAAAGCAGAGCATCAACGGCCCGCTGGCACCCTTCAACCATTGGAGATTCCTGAATGGAAATGGGATAAAATCGGTATGGATTTCATTACCGGGTTTCCCAGAACCAAAAGAGGGAATAATGCTATCTTCGTTGTTGTCGATCGTCTCTCCAAAGTAGCCCACTTCTTACCTGTTCGCGAGGGTATAACCGCTAGCCAGCTAGCTGAATTGTACATCTCTCGAATAGTATCTCTCCATGGTGTTCCATTGGAAATTAATTCAGACCGTGGAAGTCTCTTCACCTCTCGATTTTGGGAAAGTTTCCAAAATGCTTTGGGAACTCAACTTTCTTTTAGCACCGCCTTCCATCCGCAATCAAGTGGTCAAGTAGAACGAGTCAATCAAATTCTGGAGGATATGCTCCGAGCTTCTGTTATCTCTTTCGGTATGAATTGGGAGAAGTGCCTTCCATTCGCCGAGTTCGCTTATAACAACAGTTATCAAGCTAGCTTGGGTAAAGCTCCTTTCGAAGTTCTCTATGGACGAAAATGTCGAACGCCTCTTAACTGGTCAGAAACCGGCGAGAGACAACTCTTTGGCCCGGACATGATCCAGGATGCAGAAGAGCAGGTTCGCATTATTCGTGAGAAGTTGAAAACCGCCCAGTCTCGACAAAAGAGTCAGTATGACCGCAAGCATAAGCCCATGGCTTATGAAGTCGGCGAGATGGCTTACCTTCGGGTTACACCTTTAAAGGGAACCCATCGATTCGGTATCAAAGGCAAATTGGCTCCTCGTTACATTGGACCTTTTCGCATTCTTGCCAAACGAGGGGAAGTTGCCTACCAACTGGAACTACCTCCGCATCTCTCCAGAGTTCATGATGTCTTCCACGTTTCTCAACTCAGGCGTTGCTTCGCGGATCCTATCCGCGGAGTGGACCACGAAACGCTTGATCTCCAAGATAACCTCACTTATCGAGAATACCCCGTTTGTATCATTGATCAAGCCGAGCGTACCACTCGACGCCACAATATCAAGTTTCTCAAGGTTCAATGGTCACACCATTCCAAGCAAGAAGCTACATGGGAAAGGGAGGATCGTCTTCGACTTGAGTACCCCACCTTCTTTCCGGCGGATCCTAAATCTCGGGACGAGATTCTTTTGAGTGGGGGTGAGTTGTCACATCCCACCTAGCTCATGCATTAGAGTGTGCATCATGTTTTCTTTTGACAAGAAAAGTGAAATGGGGAAGTCAGAACCCCCAGCACCCCTTATGAATCAACTAGGGTTTACTAAAATCTTTTTCAATGAACCTGAAATGCCCTTCTAAAATGTTCATCATCTTTGCTTTGGTCTTAAACCTCTGGCAAAAATTGTGCACATTTTTCTAGGTCAACAGAAGGTCATTGAATTAATGCACTCGTATTTGAATTTGGGCATTTAAAATTTATAAAATATTTCAAATGCTCAAATATCTCCAAACTAAAATGTTCCTGGCTGGAAATATTCTAACTAAGGACCAGATGTAGTTTGGTGAATTTTGGAGGTGTCTAAGTATTTTTAATAAGTCCACAAAGTTACAGAAAAATAGAAAAGGAAAATAAAAAAAGGGAAATACTTACCTGGCGCCTGCAACCGGCCCACCTGCCGGCCCAGCCCAGCTGCCGCGCCAGCGAGCTGCTTGGCTCGGCCAGGCAGGCACGCAGGTGCTCGACGCCGGCACCAGCGAGCGCCACGCAGCTCCCCGCCGCCCTGCTTCACCTCCCCGCCGCCTCGCTGCCCTGGACGCATTCCACGTCGCCGCCCCGAGCCCCTGGACACGCCCACTCGCCCTGCCTCGCCTCCCTCGCTCCCCTTCGCCATGGCCGACGCCACCGTCGCCGCTCCGCCGTCGTAGCCGTAGCCACCGTCGTCCCCGCGCCACCCGACCGTGTCCACGAGCTCCGCCACCCTCTTCTTCTTCGAGCAAGACGAGCCCTGAGCGCTCGCGTGTCCCGAAGCCACCGCACCGACCCCACCCGAGTCCACCGTCGCCGGAGATCCCCTTCAACGCCGTCGCCGCACCAGCTCGTCCCCGACCTCGCCGTCAGCTTCATCGCAACCGCGGTGAGCCTAGCTAGCTTCCCATCCCCTTCGTTCTGCTTCTCGTGCACCACAGCGACTGCACGTAGTTCAACCGCACCCGCCGCCGCGGAGCTCGTTGCCGACGAGGCTCCGGCCACCTAATGGCCACGCCACCTTGTCCACTGGCCCTACCGCATCTCCAGGAGTCCCACAAGGCACTCCACGCGCCTCGCCTTGCCCTCTAGCGACGAGTCCGAGCTCACCCGAGCCTGGCCGCCGCCAAACACGTCGCCGGCGTCATTTCCGGCGACCCCGAGACCAACTACCACCACCACTCGATGCGGCTCACCTCCCGCATCACGTAGACGTGCTCCGCCGTCGATTTGGTCGCCGGGGCGCGAATCTGCACTTCCTCCGCCGCGTCTGGACGTCGCCGGCGGCTCAACGCCGGTGGAGTTGACCCGCTGACCCCCTTTTTTGACCACGGGTGGGCCCAGTTGACCCCCTGGGTCTATGACATGTGGGCCCCGCCCGCTAACTAATCCAGGATTAGAAATAATCTAATCTGTTTAAGCTAATGACCCTGACACGCGGGACCCACGCGTCAGGTTTGACCTGGACCGGGTCTGTTGACCTGCTGAGGTCAGCATGACCTCATGCTGACGCCACAATTAATTTTCTGGATTTATTTTTGCACAGGAAATTCCAGAAATTAGTTCAAACTTCAAAAATTCATAGAAAATTATCTATAACTCCAAATGCAAAGTTTTATATATGAAAAATTATCAGAAAAATCCAACCTATCCATTGGTGCTGGTTTCATGCATGTCAGAACAAGTTAAACCCACTGTTTAGGCATTACAAGTTGATACACTAATATGATCCTAGTTAATGAGTTTCCATTTGAATCTTTGGTTTAAATGGGTTCATTTCCTTCTGGTTTAACTTGCACTAGGTCAGGACACATTCATATTGCCATGTCATAGCATGCATCATATTGTTGCATATCGCCATGTATTGATTGTGTTCCGATGTGTTCATCATGGTAGGTTCTGCCTCCGAGGATATCTCCGCGTATCCAACTGAAGGGCAGTATCCCACGACCACTCCATCAGGCAAGCAACCCATTGATCATTCCGATACAAACCCATGTTCTCGCTTCTGCTCTCGTTTACTGCATTAAGACAACGCGTTTCAAACTGCTGTGTGTTGCGGTAGTTGAACCCACTTCCTTTGCATGACCTGTCATTGCCACAGTAACTAGATGAAACCCACTAGCATGTGTAGGAGTTGATTGAGCCAATACATGTGTGTGTGTGTTCCTACCATGCTATGCTTGCTATGCTTAGAGTTGTGTCAGGTCTGGCTCATCGGGATGATGATCCGGAGTGAAAGGTTGTATCGTTGTCAATGGTGTGGAAGTGTTGAACACGATTTGGTAAAGGAGTCGATGGAAGGCCATGTAGGAGTACATGGTGGGTTGTTTCATTGAGGCCGTTCTTAAGAACTGAGATCTGTGTGTGTGATTTAAGACTCAGCTACTACCACGCATTGGGCCCGAAACCAATGGACCCTCTTGGCTTCTTGATCACGCTTGTCCTCTGTCCAGGAGTTGCAAAGTAGTTTCTGGTGTTTGTAGCATGCTGGGGGCCGCACGCGGCGCTGACCATCGGGGTGGGCTGTGTTGCGGTAGGCACGTGGCCGGGTCAACCGGGCGCCCATTTGGTGTCTCGGAACCCTGTTCACATCGTTCGGGGCCGTTAGTGGAAACCTCGGCCGGACTCCCTGCGGATGGAACCCGAATAGGCGATAAACCTGGACTAGAGACTTGGGTGTTTAGGTAGGCCGTGGCCGACACCCTCGCTGGGCTTCCGCTTGAAGGTTGCCGAGTACATGTCGTGTAAACGGCGATAAGTGGTGAGAGCGTGTGTGAAGAAGTACACCCCTGCAGGGTATAAATCTATTCGAATAGCCGCGTCCGCGGTAAAGGACTACTTGGTCACCTATACAGTTCATAGAAAAGTAAATGGATACTACTAAAAATCTCAAGATAAGTGTGAGTACCGCGGATGGCCCTCTCGTAGGATGGCGAGAGAGGATCCACGGTGGAGTATTGTGTTGGTGTTAGTGGACTCGTGTGCGACAAATGATTTACAAGTGGTGTCTATCGTAGGATAGCTTAGCCAAGAGTCAAAGCTGGCTTGCTGCAATAACCCCACTACCTTCTTGAGAATGTGCATGTATAGTAGGTTCCTGTTGTAAGACTTGCTGAGTACCTCCGTACTCATGTTGCTTTAATCATGTTTTTCAGACGACTGCACCAACCCCTCTGATGGGTTCTATGTAGACCTCGACGTTGACGAGTGACTTATCACCCAGGTGGTGATCCAAGACTTGTGAAGGGTCGTTGTAGATAGACAGGCTTCGTCAAGCCTTCTTTCTTTCTAGTGTCTGTACTCAGACTACTTTGCTTCCGCATGTGCTTGTATGTTTGTATGACTTGAGTGTTGGGTCATGTGACCCCTATCTGTATGGATGATATGTATGGCTCTTCGGAGCCTTCTAAATAAAGTACTTGAGTCGTAGAGTACTGTTGTGATGCCATGTTGTATTTACTCATATCGGGCATATTGTGTGTATGATTGAAATGCTTGGTATGAGTGGGATCCGACTATCTAGTTGTTTATCCTTGGCAGCCTTTCATATGGGGAAATGTAAGTCTAGTGCTTCTGAGCAATAGTAGTCCGCTACAGCCCGGTTCACCGGAGTCCTGCTAGCCCAGCACTACTGCTTGGACACTTGACTGGCCGGCATGTGTTTCACGTTGTTCCTATGTCTGTCCCTTCGGGGAAATGTCACGCGCTGTTATTCTGTCACATCCCTAGTTCTGGTATGCTCAAGGCTAGCTAGTCATGTGTGCATCATGTTTAAATTCTTTTAAATTTGAATTGGGGATTTGTAAAACCCTCAGAAATCATTTCTGGAAATGACCCAGATAAAAAGTGCTCCAAAAAGGTCCAAGAAAATGTTCATGTTACTCTCTAAAAATATTGGACAGAGGTAAAAATCAAACCAATATTTTTAGAAGCTCTTAAATATTTATTTTGGGCATTTGGAATTAATGCAATAATTATTTGCATTGGATATATATAAATGATATATATGTTTGATATATCCAAAAATTGTGCCATTTGTTGAGGAGCTCTGGAATAATACCATTAGCCCCTGCAAAAGTTGGCATAAGCAAATAAAATGATTTAGTATTATTACTAAATCAAAACAAATGTCAGAAAATAGAAAAGAGAAGTAAATAGGAAAGAACTTACCTGCACTTACCTCCCTGGCCTGGCCCAGTGGCCAACAGGCCGGCCCAGCCGACTGGCCAGCGCCAGTCGTCGTCTCCGCCGCGCCAGGAGGACGCCGGGCGCGTGGTCGCCGCACGCCGCGCGCATGCGCGCCACGGCAGCTGCCTGCCTGCCCCTCCCCTCCTCGCCTGGACGTCTGGAACGTCGCCACGCGACGCCCCGCGCCTCTCTTGCTCTCTCCCGTTCTCCCTCCTCCCCTGGATCTCTCCCTCTCTCGCGTCCGAACGCGCCCGCCGCCACCGACGAGCACCACCGCGGCCACCACCTCCCCCTCGCCCTCTCTTCGAGCCCAGGAGCTCCGCCTCGTCGCCCGCATCGTCCTCGACGAGCCAAGCGACCAGGGACGCGCTGCATCGCCGCCACCATCATCGTCTTCGTCACCGACTGCCCGAGATCACCGACGATGCTCCGGCCGCACCAGTGCTTCCCCGAGCTCATTGACGCCTCCGCTGGATCCGCTGTGAGCTCTACTCCGTTTCCCCCTCCTCTCCGTGCTCGTTTTCCCCGTCCAGCTAGATCAACCACCGCGCCCGCGAGCTCCACGCCGCCGGCCATGGCGCCACGGTGGCCAGAGCCCAAGGCAGCCACTTCCACGCGCGTCACCATGCTCCTGGTAACGCCAGGAGGCCGTAGATGCTCTCCGCAGCCCCCGCCGTGCCCCGCAACTCGCTTCTGAGCAAGGCTGACTCCGGCCGCCGCCGCGAGCTCTGCTCCGGCGAGCTCCGGCGCCCCCGCAGCCTCTCACCAGCTTCCCTGGATGCGGACGACGACGGGCTACGCCCCGGTGGTCTTCGCGCGTCCAAACGCCGCTCGCAGCGCAAGTCCGGCGAGTCACCGCCACGGTTTTTGGTCGTCGCCGGCGAAGCTCCGGCGAGACTGACGTGGCACGTCATTAGCGCCTAATCCCGCACTTAAACCCACCCTAAGCCACTGACCGTGGGCCCCAGGGCCAGGTCAAACCCCAGTCAGCGCGGGTTTGACCGGGTTTAGCCCCTGTGTCACTGACGTGTGGCCCCACACGTCAGGTTTGACCCCAGTCAGCGTTGTTGACTTGCTGACGCAAGCATGACGCAATGCTGACGCAGTTATTCATTTTTCTGGATTTAATTTTAAACAGGAAATTCCAGAAAATGATTCAAACTTCAAAAATTCATATCAATTCAACCGTAGCTCGGATTGAAATGATTTATATATGAAAAATTATCAGAAAAATGCAATCTATCCATCTGTACCAGTTTCATGCATGAAAAAAATAACTTATACCTGCTGAATAGGTGAAATCATATAAATGGCATTTATAAGAGCTTAATTAGGAGTTGCATTTGAACCTTTGGTTCAAATGGACTTCATTCAGTTTGAATGCTAGTTGCATTAGGTCAAACAGCATCACATCTTCATGCCATGTTCATGCATCATATTGTTGCATATGCTTGTGTATTGATTGTTGGCACCGTTCCTTCCCGATAGGTCCTGCTCCGGAGACCGTTCCAGAGTACCTGTCTGTGAAGCAGTGCATCCCTTGTTGATCTACCAGGCAAGCAAACCCCCCTTGTTCATTCCGATATGGTCCCACTCTCGCTCCTGCTCTCTTTTATTGCATTAGGACAACAACGAATCAACTGCTACTTTATGCTGCGGTAGTTGAACCCATTCCTCTGCATGACCTGTCATTGCCACAGTAATTAGATGAAACCCACTAGCATGTGTAGGAGTTGATTGAGCCATGTTGTGCTTCTACCATGCCATGCCTGCTATTGCTTAGAGTTGTGTCAGGTCTGATTCATTGGGAATGGATTGGAGTGATATGATATGTTCTGATGCTGAGAGTTAAGCGTGTGAACACGATTTGGTAAAGGTAGCGGTGAGAGGCCATGTAGGAGTACATGGTGGGTTGTCTCACTGGAACCGTCCTTAAGCACCGAGTTCTGTGTATGTTGTCCAATGACTAGCTACTACCACACATTGGAATGCTTAAGTGCCCCTCTCGACTTATTAATCACCTCGGTCTCTGTCCAGGAGTTGCAACTAGTTTCTGGTGTTTGTAGGTAGTGTTAGTAGTCTACCAAGTGGCACCCGGCCAGGTGGGCTTGGGACAGACTAGGCACAAGTGGCACGGTGTACCAAGCGTAGATCCACCCGGCGAGGTGGGCTTGGGAACCCTGCACACATCGTTTGGGGCCGTGAGCGACACCCCGGCCGGATCTCCTTGCGGATGGAACCCGAATAGGCGATAAACCTGGACTAGAGTCTTGTGTGGTTAGTCAGGTCGTGGCCGACTCCCTCGCCCGGCTTCCGCTTGAAGGTTGCCGAGGTACGTGACGTGTACAGGGCGGTAAGTGGCGAGAGCGTGTGTGAAGAAGTACACCCCTGCAGGGTTATCATGATCTATTCGAATAGCCGCGTCCTCGGTTATGGACTTCTTGGATGCTTACGTGGTACATAGACAACTTGAAGTGGATACCATAAAATGCTCAAGATAAGTGTGAGTGCTATGGATGGCCTTCTCGTAGTGAGACGGGGATGAATCCATAGTAGTGTATTGATGTGGTGATTAGTGGACTCGTGTGCGCCATTTCAAAAGAGTTACCAGCAGTCGTAGAACAGGATAGCCACAGAGTCAAAGCTGGCTTGCTGCAACTAAACCCCACATTACCTTCTTGATACAATGCATGTATGATAGGATCTGAAGTAAGTCTTGCTGAGTACCTTTGTACTCATGTTGCTTTATTTATGTTTTTGCAGCGGAGACTTCGGTCTTACTAGTTTACGTGGACTTCGACAAGTAGCTTGTACCTCAGCTACGATCTTGATCGGAGGTTGTAGATAGTCAGGCGTTTCAGCCTTTTTCTTTTGTAGTTGTCTGTACTCAGACATGTAATGCTTCTGCTTGTTGCTTGTATGCTCTGAATGATGGGTCATGTGACCCCTGTTTGTATTTAATGCTATGTGGCTCTTCTGGGCCTTATCTATATAAGTTTGCGTTATGTTGTGATGCCATGTTGTACAGCACATACTTGCATGTTATGCGTACGTGTAACGTGTATTGCTATGTGTGGGATCCGACTATCTAGTTGTTTATCCTTGGCAGCCTTTCATATGGGGAAATGTAAGTCTAGTGCTTCTGAGCGATAGTAGTCCGCTACAGCCCGGTTCACCGGAGTCCTGCTAGCCCAGCACTACTGCTCGGAACACTTGACTGGCCGGCATGTGTTTCACCTCGTTCCTGTGTCTGTCCCCTTTGGGGAAATGTCACGCGATGTTATCCGGAGTCCTGCCTAGCCTGCTACAGCCCGGGTTACCGGAGTCCTGTTAGCCCAGTGCTACAACCCGGATTTATACGTTGTTGACCGACATGCTCGATGTGATTCATGTATGCCTGTCCTCATGGGTTAGTGCCGCTTTGGGTTCACGACTAGCCATGTCGGCCCGGGTTCTCTGTCATATGGATGCTAGCGACACTATCATATACGTGAGCCAAAAGGCGCAAACGGTCCCGGGCCAGGTAAGGTGGCACCCGTGGGAATACCGTGCGTGAGGCCGCAAAGTGATATGATGTGTTACATGCTAGATCGGTGTGACTTAGGATCGGGGTCCCGACAGCGTTGGTATCAGAGCCTGACTGCCTGTAGGATTTCCAAGCCATCCTGGTCGAAGTTGAGTCTAGAAATTCTTTAGTTATGTAGGGGAATTGATTGTGGAAGGGAACGTAAGGCTCTTTTTACTCCTTATATCTCATGCCCTTCTGATCTGAGTCATCCTATCTTTCCAACGGGGTTAAGGAACTAGGCTTCCTCTTCTATCTATCAGGATCACGTGTTACTACTCCGTAGTCTCTTAGGATTGGTTGATGAGAGTCATATCCCAGTTCAAGTACCTCCGGTGTAGTCTGTTTAGTAATATTTCAGAACCTTGTGTGATGATGTTGATTATGGTGCTACCCCGTCTTTTACAGAATGTCTCATATTGAGCATTTTACTGCCGTTATGCTGCCGGAATTATCCTAGGAGTTTGAGAGATACTAAATTCTTGTGCTACCTTCTGCATCCTATAGTTGATGCTGAATCCATCCTTGTTTTCCTTGGTTTCGTTCTTTAGGATGTCATCAGTTAAACAAAGTTCTGTTGCTCGTAGCCAGAACCACGGAGATGGTAGGGATGAGGATCCTCCCGATCAGTCTTCGTTGGCAAAGTTCATGTTAGAGGTTGAGATGAACAAGCGTGAGACCAACCGCTTGTTGGCACGTATCGAGGAGAACACCACACCTCAGTTCAAAGGGTCTGCAACCATTCATGACTTCATTCGCTTGCACCCACCCACTTTTCATCATTCTATTGAGCCACTCGATGCAGATGACTGGCTCCGTAGTATCACTCACAAGCTCCGTTCCGCGAACGTGGCTGAAGGAGACAAGGTCATCTATGCTGCATATCACCTGGAAGGTCCTGCTGGTCTTTGGTGGCAGAACTATGAGGCTATGCTTCCAGTTGGTCAGATTCCTACCTGGAGAGTTTTCACTGAGGCTTTTCGCGAGCATCACATTCCTGAAGCCCTCATCGATCGCAAGAGAGAAGAGTTCTGTAGTTTCACCCAGGGTAAGATGGCTGTTGATGCTTATAGTAGAGAGTTTGAGAATCTCGCCCGCTATGCTACAGAAGAAGTGTCCACAGACGCCAAGAAGCAGGCTAGGTTCCGGAAGGGTCTCAATCCCAAGTTGCGTCGTGATCTCCATTTGCACCATTGCAATACATTCCAGGCTCTTGTGAACAAAGCCATTAACGCAGAGACAGCTCAGCTCACTTACGAGGAGTCTCGTAAGCACATCCGTGATTTGGTTTCTTCCTCCGGTTCTAGTTCTCAGAAGCGCCGGATTTGGATTCCGAACTCCGCTCTTCCACCCGGTTATTCACCGAGGCCATCTTATGTGGCGCCTCACCCAGTTCAGCCATATGCTCCACCCAGGCCTATTGGTGGACCGCCCGTCAATGCGGGTCCACGTCCTACCTCCAAGATTTGTTACAAGTGCGGAGAGCCAGGTCACATTGCCCGTATTTGCACTCAGACCAATGTTGCTCCATCTCAGCCCGAGAAGTTTGTTGGCCGTGGAATTAAGCCATCACGCAAGATGATCAGTGCCCAGACAGCTCCCACTGAACATGGACGTGTGCATCACATCTCAGCTAAAGACGCTCATGATGATCCAGATGTCGTTCTTGGTACACTCCTTGTAAACCGTCATCCAGCTTCGGTTCTATTTGATACCGGAGCGTCTCATTCCTTCATTTCCGAAAGTTATGCCCGCTTGCACGACATGTCATTTTGTGATATGCCCTCCCCACTACTCATTCAAACTCCTGGATCCAAATGGCAAACCTCTAGGATAAGTTATGGCAATGAAATCCTTGTTGACAGACTTGTATTCCTTGCATCACTTGTAGCCCTCAAGTCTTCAGATATTAACATCATCCTGGGTATGGACTGGATGAAAGCTCATTATGCCAAGATTGATTGTTACACCAGGTCTGTTCAGCTTACACATCCATCTGGCAAGATAGTCACTGTCTCCACTAGAGTTGCAAAGCGTCAACTCTATTCTCTTAATGCCAGCCCTCTTCCAGATCTTGAAGATATCCCGGTAGTCCGTGACTTTCCGGATGTCTTTCCAGAAGAACTGCCAGGTGTTCCACCTGACAGAGATGTAGAATTTGTCATAGATCTTATCCCAGGAACCGCCCCAATTTCTAGGAGACCTTACAAGATGGCACCCTTAGAACTAGCCGAGCTTAAGAAACAACTCGATGAGTCCTTGCAAAAGGGTTTCATCCGTCCTAGTTCTTCTCCCTGGGCTTGCCCCGTCCTCTTCGTCAAGAAGAAGGATGGTACGGACCGGATGGTTGTAGATTATCGTCCCGTTAATTTGGTCACGATAAAGAACAAGTATCCGCTTCCCAGGATCAACGACCTGTATGATCAGCTCGCTGGATCCTCAGTCTTTTCCAAGATGGATTTGAGGTTAGGCTACCATCAAATCAAGATCAGAAACGGGGACATTCCTAAGACGGCTTTTGTCACTCGTTATGGCCAGTACGAGTACACCGTCATGTCCTTTGGTCTAACCAATGCTCCAGCTACCTTTTCCCGCTTGATGAACTCGATCTTCATGGAGTACTTAGATAAGTTCGTCGTGGTTTACCTTGATGATATTCTTATTTACTCGAAGAACGAGGAAGAGCATGCCGAACATCTTAGACTTGTGCTAGAAAAACTCAGAGAGCACCGCCTTTATGCCAAGTTCTCCAAGTGCGAATTTTGGTTGCCAGAAGTGACCTACCTAGGCCACGTGATCTCTGGTAAGGGCATTGCTGTCAATCCCGAAAGAGTTCAGGCCGTTCTTGATTGGACTCCACCTGAAACAGTTAAACAAGTTAGGAGTTTCCTGGGTCTAGCCAGCTATTGTCGCCGCTTTGTTGAAAACTTCTCCAAAGTAGCCAAACCCCTCACGGAACTTCTCAAGAAAGATAAAAAGTTTGAGTGGTCCCCACAGTGTGAGTACAGTTTTCAGGAACTGAAAAGACGCCTGACTTCTGCTCCCATACTTGTGCCACCGGATTTCACTAAGGACTTTGTTATCTACTGTGATGCCTCACGACAGGGACTAGGATGCATTCTTATGCAGGATCGTCATGTGATTGCCTATGCATCTCGACAGTTGCATCCACATGAGGATAATTATCCTACACATGACCTAGAGCTTGCAGCCGTAGTCTATGCACTTAAGACATGGAGACATTACCTTCTCGGCAAACGTTGTGAGATATACACCGATCACCAGAGTCTCAAGTATATCTTCACCCAACCAGACTTGAACCTTAGGCAAAGACGTTGGTTGGAGTTGATCTCAGATTACGACTTAGGGATTACCTACACCCCAGGCAAGGGCAATGTCATGGCTGATGCGCTAAGTCGTAAGTCCTATTGCAACAATCTTATGTTGCAGCAGGGCCAACCCCTTCTCCATGAGGAATTCTGTAAGCTTAATCTTCACATTGCTCCTCACGGATTCCTTTCTACCTTGGTGGCGAAACCTACCCTTGAAGATCAGATCATTTCTAACCAGAAGTTTGATAGGGGTGTTATCCGCATGAAGAGAAACATTAAGAAGGGAGTTGGTGGATGTTTCTCCATGGATGATCGAGGTGTTGTTTTCTTTGAGAATCGCTTGGTGGTTCCCAAGAATCAACATCTGCGACAATTGATTCTTAAGGAGGCGCATGAATCTCCTCTCACGATTCATCCCGGTAGTACTAAGATGTATCAGGACCTACGCCAGAGGTTCTGGTGGACTAGGATGAAGAGAGAAATCGCTGAGTTCATTGCTAACTGTGACGTTTGTCGTCGCGTTAAGGCAGAGCATCAAAGGCCTGCTGGCACCCTTCAGCCTTTAGCTATTCCTGAATGGAAATGGGATAAGGTTGGTATGGACTTCATCACCGGCTTTCCCAGGACCAAGAAAGGGAATAATGCTATCTTCGTAGTCATTGATCGTCTTTCCAAAGTGGCTCACTTCCTACCTGTTCGAGAGAATATCACCGCTAGTCAGCTCGCTGACTTATATATTTCTCGAATAGTTTCACTTCATGGTGTTCCACTAGAAATCAATTCAGACCGTGGTAGTCTTTTCACTTCTCATTTCTGGGAGAGTTTCCAAACTGCCATGGGCACCCATCTTTCCTTCAGTACCGCTTTCCACCCTCAATCAAGTGGTCAGGTGGAAAGGGTTAACCAAATCCTCGAAGACATGCTTAGAGCTTGCGTTATCTCATTCGGTATGGATTGGGAGAAGTGTCTTCCTTTTGCCGAGTTTGCTTATAACAATAGCTACCAATCCAGTCTCAAGAAAGCTCCTTTTGAGATTCTGTATGGACGAAGATGTCGGACACCTTTGAACTGGTCAGAAACCGGTGAAAGACAATTCTTTGGACCGGATATGATCCAGGAGGCAGAAGAGCAAGTTCGCATCATTCGTGAGAATTTGAAAACAGCCCAATCTCGTCAAAAGAGCCAGTATGACCGTCGTCATAAGGAAGTGGCTTATGAAGTTGGCGACAAGGCTTACCTTCGGGTTACTCCTTTGAAGGGTACCCATCGATTCGGTATCAAGGGCAAGTTGGCTCCTCGTTACATTGGTCCTTTTCGCATTCTCGCTAAACGAGGAGAGGTTGCCTACCAGTTGGAACTACCGCCACACTTTTCTCGAGTACATGATGTCTTCCACGTCTCTCAACTCAGGCGTTGCTTCTCGGATCCCATCCGCGGAGTGGACCACGAAACGCTTGATCTCCAAGATAACCTCACATATCGAGAGTACCCTGTTCGCATTCTTGATCAAGCAGAGCGTGTTACTCGACGTCAGAACATCAAGTTTCTCAAAGTTCAGTGGTCTCATCATTCCGAGAGAGAAGCTACCTGGGAGCGAGAAGATCGTCTTCGATTGGAATACCCCGCCTTCTTACCGTCGACCTCTGAATCTCGGGACGAGATTCTTTCGAGTGGGGGCGAGTTGTCACATCCCTAGTTCTGGTATGCTCAAGGCTAGCTAGTCATGTGTGCATCATGTTTAAATTCTTTTAAATTTGAATTGGGGATTTGTAAAACCCTCAGAAATCATTTCTGGAAATGACCCAGATAAAAATTGCTCCAAAAAGGTCCAAGAAAATGTTCATGTTACTCTCTAAAAATATTGGACAGAGGTAAAAATCAAACCAATATTTTTAGAAGCTCTTAAATATTTATTTTGGGCATTTGGAATTAATGCAATAATTATTTGCATTGGATATATATAAATGATATATATGTTTGATATATCCAAAAATTGTGCCATTTGTTGAGGAGCTCTGGAATAATACCATTAGCCCCTGCAAAAGTTGGCATAAGCAAATAAAATGATTTAGTATTATTACTAAATCAAAACAAATGTCAGAAAATAGAAAAGAGAAGTAAATAGGAAAGAACTTACCTGCACTTACCTCCCTGGCCTGGCCCAGTGGCCAACAGGCCGGCCCAGCCGACTGGCCAGCGCCAGTCGTCGTCTCCACCGCGCCAGGAGGACGCCGGGCGCGTGGTCGCCGCACGCCGCGCGCATGCGCGCCACGGCAGCTGCCTGCCTGCCCCTCCCCTCCTCGCCTGGACGTCTGGAACGTCGCCACGCGACGCCCCGCGCCTCTCTCGCTCTCTCCCGTTCTCCCTCCTCCCCTGGATCTCTCCCTCTCTCGCGTCCGAACGCGCCCGCCGCCACCGACGAGCACCACCGCGGCCACCGCCTCCCCCTCGCCCTCTCTTCGAGCCCAGGAGCTCCGCCTCGTCGCCCGCATCGTCCTCGACGAGCCAAGCGACCAGGGACGCGCTGCATCGCCGCCACCATCATCGTCTTCGTCACCGACTGCCCGAGATCACCGACGACGCTCCGGCCGCACCAGTGCTTCCCCGAGCTCATTGACGCCTCCGCTGGATCCGCTGTGAGCTCTACTCCGTTTCCCCCTCCTCTCCGTGCTCGTTTGCCCCGTCCAGCTAGATCAACCACCGCGCCCGCGAGCTCCACGCCGCCGGCCATGGCGCCACGGTGGCCAGAGCCCAAGGCAGCCACTTCCACGCGCGTCACCATGCTCCTGGTAACGCCAGGAGGCCGTAGATGCTCTCCGCAGCCCCCGCCGTGCCCCGCAACTCGCTTCTGATCAAGGCTGACTCCGGCCGCCGCCGCGATCTCTGCTCCGGCGAGCTCCGGCGCCCCCGCAGCCTCTCACCAGCTTCCCTGGATGCGGACGACGACGGGCTACGCCCCGGTGGTCTTCGCGCGTCCAAACGCCGCTCGCAGCGCAAGTCCGGCGAGTCACCGCCGCGGTTTTTGGTCGTCGCCGGCGAAGCTCCGGCGAGACTGACGTGGCACGTCATTAGCGCCTAATCCCGCACTTAAACCCACCCTAAGCCACTGACCGTGGGCCCCAGGGCCAGGTCAAACCCCAGTCAGCGCGGGTTTGACCGGGTTTAGCCCCTGTGTCACTGACGTGTGGCCCCACACGTCAGGTTTGACCCCAGTCAGCGTTGTTGACTTGCTGACGCAAGCATGACGCAATGCTGACGCAGTTATTCATTTTTCTGGATTTAATTTTAAACAGGAAATTCCAGAAAATGATTCAAACTTCAAAAATTCATATCAATTCAACCGTAGCTCGGATTGAAATGATTTATATATGAAAAATTATCAGAAAAATGCAATCTATCCATCTGTACCAGTTTCATGCATGAAAAAAATAACTTATACCTGCTGAATAGGTGAAATCATATAAATGGCATTTATAAGAGCTTAATTAGGAGTTGCATTTGAACCTTTGGTTCAAATGGACTTCATTCAGTTTGAATGCTAGTTGCATTAGGTCAAACAGCATCACATCTTCATGCCATGTTCATGCATCATATTGTTGCATATGCTTGTGTATTGATTGTTGGCACCGTTCCTTCCCGATAGGTCCTGCTCCGGAGACCGTTCCAGAGTACCTGTCTATGAAGCAGTGCCTCCCTTGTTGATCTACCAGGCAAGCAAACCCCCCTTGTTCATTCCGATATGGTCCCACTCTCGCTCCTGCTCTCTTTTATTGCATTAGGACAACAACGAATCAACTGCTACTTTATGCTGCGGTAGTTGAACCCATTCCTCTGCATGACCTGTCATTGCCACAGTAATTAGATGAAACCCACTAGCATGTGTAGGAGTTGATTGAGCCATGTTGTGCTTCTACCATGCCATGCCTGCTATTGCTTAGAGTTGTGTCAGGTCTGATTCATTGGGAATGGATTGGAGTGATATGATATGTTCTGATGCTGAGAGTTAAGCGTGTGAACACGATTTGGTAAAGGTAGCGGTGAGAGGCCATGTAGGAGTACATGGTGGGTTGTCTCACTGGAACCGTCCTTAAGCACCGAGTTCTGTGTATGTTGTCCAATGACTAGCTACTACCACACATTGGAATGCTTAAGTGCCCCTCTCGACTTATTAATCACCTCGGTCTCTGTCCAGGAGTTGCAACTAGTTTCTGGTGTTTGTAGGTAGTGTTAGTAGTCTACCAAGTGGCACCCGGCCAGGTGGGCTTGGGACAGACTAGGCACAAGTGGCACGGTGTACCAAGCGTAGATCCACCCGGCGAGGTGGGCTTGGGAACCCTGCACACATCGTTTGGGGCCGTGAGCGACACCCCGGCCGGATCTCCTTGCGGATGGAACCCGAATAGGCGATAAACCTGGACTAGAGTCTTGTGTGGTTAGTCAGGTCGTGGCCGACTCCCTCGCCCGGCTTCCGCTTGAAGGTTGCCGAGGTACGTGACGTGTACAGGGCGGTAAGTGGCGAGAGCGTGTGTGAAGAAGTACACCCCTGCAGGGTTATCATGATCTATTCGAATAGCCGCGTCCTCGGTTATGGACTTCTTGGATGCTTACGTGGTACATAGACAACTTGAAGTGGATACCATAAAATGCTCAAGATAAGTGTGAGTGCTATGGATGGCCTTCTCGTAGTGAGACGGGGATGAATCCATAGTAGTGTATTGATGTGGTGATTAGTGGACTCGTGTGCGCCATTTCAAAAGAGTTACCAGCAGTCGTAGAACAGGATAGCCACAGAGTCAAAGCTGGCTTGCTGCAACTAAACCCCACATTACCTTCTTGATACAATGCATGTATGATAGGATCTGAAGTAAGTCTTGCTGAGTACCTTTGTACTCATGTTGCTTTATTTATGTTTTTGCAGCGGAGACTTCGGTCTTACTAGTTTACGTGGACTTCGACAAGTAGCTTGTACCTCAGCTACGATCTTGATCGGAGGTTGTAGATAGTCAGGCGTTTCAGCCTTTTTCTTTTGTAGTTGTCTGTACTCAGACATGTAATGCTTCTGCTTGTTGCTTGTATGCTCTGAATGATGGGTCATGTGACCCCTGTTTGTATTTAATGCTATGTGGCTCTTCTGGGCCTTATCTATATAAGTTTGCGTTATGTTGTGATGCCATGTTGTACAACACATACTTGCATGTTATGCGTACGTGTAACGTGTATTGCTATGTGTGGGATCCGACTATCTAGTTGTTTATCCTTGGCAGCCTTTCATATGGGGAAATGTAAGTCTAGTGCTTCTGAGCGATAGTAGTCCGCTACAGCCCGGTTCACCGGAGTCCTGCTAGCCCAGCACTACTGCTCGGAACACTTGACTGGCCGGCATGTGTTTCACCTCGTTCCTGTGTCTGTCCCCTTTGGGGAAATGTCACGCGATGTTATCCGGAGTCCTGCCTAGCCTGCTACAGCCCGAGTTACCGGAGTCCTGTTAGCCCAGTGCTACAGCCCGGATTTATACGTTGTTGACCGACATGCTCGATGTGATTCATGTATGCCTGTCCTCATGGGTTAGTGCCGCTTTGGGTTCACGACTAGCCATGTCGGCCCGGGTTCTCTGTCATATGGATGCTAGCGACACTATCATATACGTGAGCCAAAAGGCGCAAACGGTCCCGGGCCAGGTAAGGTGGCACCCGTGGGAATACCGTGCGTGAGGCCGCAAAGTGATATGATGTGTTACATGCTAGATCGGTGTGACTTAGGATCGGGGTCCCGACATATTCGGAGTCCTGTTAGCCCAGTGCTACAGCCCGAATAGACACGTTGATGACCGACATGTTCGATGTGATTCATGTATGCCTGTCCTCATAGGCTAGCGCCGCTTTGGATTCACGACTAGCCATGTCGGCCCGGGTTCTTTGTCATATGGATGCTAGCGACACTATCATATACGTGAGCCAAAAGGCGCAAACGGTCCCGGGCCAGGTAAGGTGGCACCCGTGGGAGTACCGTGCGTGAGGCCGCAAAGTGATATGATGTGTTACACGCTGGATCGATGTGGCTTAGGATCGGGGTCCTGACAAATAACTACCAGGAGTTGGTAGATCATGCTCTTATGATTGAAGGGAAGCAGCTGCAGATTGAAAACCACAAGAGGAAGTATGGACAGGGGAGGTACAATTCTGGAGCTCAGCAGAAGCCCCGTCTTACCCCTAAGCCGGGTGTTCATTTCCAGCATACCCATGGAGGAGGTAGCTCACACAAGCATAATGGCCCCAAGAATGGTAATGGGAATGGAGGAAGCAATGGCCAGAACCGTACCACCCCATCAACCCCAGCCAAGAGAGACCTAAGTCAAGTCACCTGCTTTAAGTGTTAGAAGACCAGACATTATGCCAATGAATGTCCTGAAGGCCAGAATGGCAATGGAAGCTCTAGAAAGAAGCCGAACCCTTTCAACAGGGGACAGGTGAACCACGTTAACGTGGAGGAGGTTGAAGCCCAGCTTGATGCAGTAATAGGTAAGTTTTGGGTTAAGTCTTTTACTGCACTCGTTCTTTTTGATACTGGTGCATCGCATTCATACATATCAAGGGGATTTGTGCATAAGTATAACCTGCCCACTAAGGTTCTTAGAACACCTATGCTAGTAAGCTCACCAGGAGCGGAGTATATGGCCAGTCAAGGATGTTTTCAAGTGCCATTAAGTATAGGAAGGCATGTTTTCCCTTCGGATTTAATTATTCTGGAATCATAAGGTTTGGACGTGATTCTCGGTATGGATTGGCTGTCGATGTATGGGGGAAACATCGATTGCTCCAGTAAGACAATTATGCTTACGACGCCAGAAGGAAGAAGGATCAAGTATGTATCCCGGCATGCACCGAAGAGGAATCAAGTAAATTCCTTATCAGGAGTTGTGCAGGAGGAAGTACCAGTGGTAAAGGATTTCCCTGACGTATTTCCAGAAGAGTTGCCAGGCATGCCACCAGATAGAGATATTGAGTTTTTGATTGAGCTTTTGCCAGGCACAGGGCCAATATCAAAGAGACCATACAGGATGCCCGCAAAAGATTTGGAGGAGATTAAGAAGCAGATTAAGGAGTTACTGGATAAAGGTTATATTCGCCTAAGTTCGTCGCCTTGGGGATCGCCAGTACTTCTCGTGGAGAAGAAGGATGGATCATTAAGAATGGTTGTTGATTATCGTGGACTGAATGAAGTAACAATCAAGAACAAGTACCCACTACCGATGATCAATGATCTGTTTGATCGATTGCAAGGAGCTAAAGTGTTTTCCAAGATCGATTTGCGATCAGGGTACCATCAGTTGAAGATTCGAGAGCAGGACATACCTAAGACCGCTTTCACCACAAGATATGGGTTGTATGAGTATACCGTTATGTCATTTGGTCTGGCTAACGCACCTGCCTATTTTATGAACATGATGAACAAGGTGTTTATGGAGTTTTTGGATAAGTTCGTCGTGGTGTTCATTGATGATATTTTGGTTTATTCGAGGAATGAAGAGGAGCATCAAGAACATTTGCAATTGGTACTGGAGAAGCTCAGAGAACATCAGTTATATGCCAAGTTCAGCAAATGTGAGTTTTGGTTGAAGGAAGTAGGATTCCTCGGACACGTTATTTCCGGAGAAGGAATAGCAGTTGATCCCACAAAGGTTATCACTGTGACCAATTGGGAAGCACCAACAACAGTTGGAGAGATCCGGAGTTTCCTTGGACTCGCAAGATACTACTGGAGATTTATTGAGAACTTCTCAAAGATTGCAAAGCCTATGACGGAGTTGCTGAAGAAGGATACCAAGTTCATATGGACTGAGGAGTGTGAGGCTAGTTTCCAGGAGTTGGAGAAACGTTTGGTTACCTCACCAGTGTTGATTCTGCCAGATCAGACCAAGGATTATGAGGTGTATTGCGACGCTTCACGTCAAGGACTTGGAGCAGTGCTTATGCAGGAGGGAAGAGTTGTTTCGTATGCTTCACGACAACTGAAACCTCACGAATTGAATTATGCCACGCATGATTTGGAGTTAGCAGCTGTAGTGCATGCATTGAAAACATGGAGACATTTCCTCATTGGGAACCATTGTGAGGTGTACACGGAACATAAGAGTTTGAAGTACATTTTCACGCAGAAGGAGTTAAACCTCAGACAAAGGAGATGGTTGGAGTTCGTCAAGGATTATGATATGAGATTGCATTACCATCCCGGAAAGGCCAATGTAGTAGCTGACACATTGAGCCGTAAGAGCCATGTCAATACACTAATGACGGGAGAGTTGCCAAAGGAATTAGCCGAGGACCTTCGTGAGCTATGTTTGGAGATAGTTCCGAGAGGCTATGTAGCAGCATTGGAAATCCAGTCCACTTTGATGGAAAGGATCAGAGAAGCTCAGAAGTCTGACAAGGAGATTGCCTCTATAAAGGAGAAAATGAGCCAAGGGAAGGCTAAAGGATTTCGTGAGGATGAGCACGATACCCTATGGTTTGAAGAACGAGTTTATGTGCCAAATGACCCGCAGATCAGAAAGTTAATTATGCAAGAGGCCCATGATTCACCATATTCGATTCACCCAGGAAATACCAAGATGTATTTGGATTTGAAGGATACTTTCTGGTGGACCGGAATGAAGAAGGATATTGCGGAGTATGTAGCAGTTTGTGATGTATGTCAGAGAGTAAAGGCAGAGCATCAAAAGCCAGCAGGATTGTTACAACCATTGCCGATACCCGAATGGAAGTGGGATAAGTTAGGCATGGATTTTATCACGGGATTACCCAGGACCCGTTCAGGCTATGACTCGATTTGGGTTGTGGTTGATCGATTGACGAAGGTAGCTCATTTCATCCCAGTAAAGACCACTTACACCATTGCTAAGTTGGCAAAGATATACATGACCAGGATCGTATGTTTGCATGGAGTTCCGAGGAGTATCGTATCAGATAGAGGAACCCAGTTTACCTCAAAGTTCTGGAATCAGTTGCATGAAACTTTGGGTACCAGGCTAGAGTTCAGCACAACTTTTCATCCACAGACAGATGGACAGACCGAGAGAGTCAATCAGATTTTGGAGGATATGCTGAGAGCTTGTGCGTAGATTATGGATCTAGTTGGGATGACAATTTTCCATATGCAGAGTTCTCTTACAACAACAGCTATCAATCCAGTTTGAAGATGGCCCCTTTCGAAGCCTTGTACGGAAGGAGGTGCAGGACACTGTTGTCGTGGGACGAAGTTGGAGACCGCCAATTGTTTGGACCTGATTTGATTAAGGAGTCTGAACAGAAGGTGAAGTTGATTCGCGACAGGCTCAAGGTAGCCCAGTCCAGGCAGAAGAGCTACGCAGATTCTAAACGCGACGAGACAGTTTACGAAGTCGGAGATCGAGTTTATCTTCGAGTATCTCCACTTCGGGGAATTAAGCATTTTGGAGTTAAGGGAAAATTAGCGCCACGTTTTGTAGGGCCATACCGAGTTTTGGAACTTGTGGGAGAAGTGGCCTACAAGTTGGAATTGCCTGAAGGATTGGTAGGAGTTCATGATGTGTTCCACGTTTCCCAGTTGAAGAAGTGACACGCGGAGATGGCTGACATACCTTTGAGAGATACAGTGCCGTTGGAGGCAATACAGTTGGATAATGATTTGACCTATGAGGAGAAACCAGTTAAGATTCTCGAGTTTGCCAGCCGAGTCACCCGCAGCAAGGTTATCATGTTTTGCAAAGTTCAGTGGAGCCACCACACAGAGGATGAAGCCACCTGGGAACGAGAGGAGGATTTGCTGAAATACCACCATCGCCTATTTTCTAGCCAACCCGAATCTCGAGGGCGAGATTCATCTTAAGGGGGGTAGGTTTGTAACATCCCAAATTTACAATTTGGAATGTTATACATTAGATCATCATTGCATATCATATTTTATTTGTTTTTGGTTTTGATCCTAGAAATTCCACGCAACTCAAGGACCCACGGAGAGAGTTGGGGATTTCGTTATTTTCATATTTGACTTTTCTCAAATTTTGAGAATAGGATCATTTGATTTTAATTATTTAATCATCAACTATTTCTATTATAAAAATATGAGAGAGGGAATAAAATGAATTTCCCAAAGTAAAGAAATATTGAGGACTTAATAATAAAATCAAATAAGATTTTATTTCGGAATTTTTTGATATTTTTATTTGAATTTAGGAAAAATATGCGTTTTTCAAAATTGCATTTAGGCCTCAAATAAATGTTCATTTTGTCCGGCTTGATTTTAGAAGTCGGGGAAAATCTATTTCGGGGTTTTTGGAGTCCATTTAGTATTTATTTTAATTATTTTTCTGCGTGTTATTATTTTAAAAAAACGCGAACCGAATCCGGGTCGTAACCAGCCAGGACTCCGCCTGGCCGGGGGCTTTAAATAGCGCTGCCCCAGGCCTGAGCCAGCCCACCAGCGCCGCCGCCAGTCCAAGCCGCCTGCGCCCCCCGAAAACCTAACCCTAGCCGCTGCCGCCCGCCGGAGCCACCGCCGCCGTCGCCGAACTCGCCGCCTGAGGTCAACCCCGTTTTCGCCGCCAGTTTTTTTTAGAAAACCAATCGGTTTTCCGTCGGGTTTTTTTATTATTTCCATTTTTTATTAGATTAGTTTTTTTTCGGTTTAGATTATTTAGCGAGCGTTCGCTCGTTCGTTTGTTTTAACGAACGTATTCGTCGTTTAGATCTAGTTAACGAACGTTCGTTCGTTAATCTGTTCGTCGTTTTTGTTTTTCCCGGATTTTCCGCGATTATTTCTGATCGTGATTTCTGATTCGATTTTCGTTTTAGTATAACTTCTCGCTCGTTTATCGGAATCAGGCGATTCAAGCGCCTGGAGTTTCTTCTCGAAACCCTCTTTCCCTTTAAGCAACTTAAACAAGTTTTTGTTTCTATAAAATTTGACTTAGGTCCAGATTAGTAAAATGAAGTTGTTTTCTTTCGTCGTTTGACTTTCGTTGCTTCGTTTGATTTGATTCTTTTTGCAAACGGGAGTTCTTAAGTTGAACTTTCTGGTTAGATCTTTTATTTGAGTTTTACATGTGCATTAGATGAGTACTTATTGTATGCTTGTTTCTTTGTTTGTGATAGAGTATCCGGAGTGTGCCGCCTGTTACATCGAATCTCTAGGTTTCGCGGATCATCAGCAACGCAAGTAACACTTTGATCATACCTTTTCTACTACTCAGTTTTTATTGCATTAGATCAATCCTCAAACACTGCATGATTAGGATCTAACTAAATTGTGGGATGGAAAGTAGTTGAGGTAGTACCTATTACCTGTTTTATTATGAAACCTTTGGGAGTTACTTCTAGGTTTGCTTATTATGCCATGCTATGCTAGTAGACCTGGATTGGGTGAGTGATATCCATGGCAGATGTGAGTTTGTTAATTAATGGTTTATCTAAGGTGGCAACTTAAACACACATCTGGGTGGATTGAGGTACCTGGGTATTCCAGGATAGCATGTTGTTTTTCTTTATGGACCGCCACCCAGGCTCAAAGGGATCATGAGATTATTCATACTAGAAACTTCCGTGTGCAGCCACAAGCTATTATCGGCTCTAGCATAGTTGACTAAGTCGTGCGAACTCTTACAGTGGTAGACTAGCAGATGTAGGGGAAAGTAGGTGTAACGGTCTACCCATCATAAGGTGCTAGCGCTTCCGAATGACTGTGTCTCGGTCATCCGTTTCTCAAACACCATGTAGTGCGAGAATCCCAACGGAGGCGATCGAGTCTTGTGGGGAAAAGTGCGCAAACCTCTAGAGAGTGTACAAACTAATCATGGTTAGCCGTGTCCTCGGTTATGGACGTATTGAGTATCCAGTACTTGGATTATCATGTGAATCTCATCATGTTACTTTAATTAATATTGTTGGGTTTTAATGATGATTACTTTAATTGGGATTGAGGATGCTGTCAACCATTCTCAATGTTTAACAACCACCATGATAGTTAAATAAAATTTATTCCTTTGCAGTAGGGAAAAATTGGCTTTACGCAAAACTATAACCATAGAGCTTTCCACCAGCCATATATGCATGTAGTATAGGCTTATTTCTTCCATTACTCTCTATGTGTAACATTGCCAGCATATTCCATGTGCTGACCCGTTTTCGGGCTGCAACGTTTCATGTTGCAGACTTTTCAGACGACGAGTAAGGTGCCTTTAGGTCGTGGTTCTATACTCAGTGATGCCATTGGAGTTGATGGACTCGCTTATCTGTTGTTATCGTTATTAGTTGTCCTTAAGCCATATTTATTGTAATAGTTCTCTTTTGAGACATTCGATGTAATAAGTGTGTGATTGCTACTCTGTTATAAATCCTTCAAGTACTGTGTGGTGTCAGCATTACTGATCCAGGGATGACACCGGAGCACAGAGATCAGACTGTTTGAGATCTGGTTGCTACAGACGTTTAAATTTCAAAAAAAATCGTAGAGATCATTAAGACGTTTTAGTACATTGATTGATTGATTTTCTATGGGTATAATGTGCAAAAATCAAATTTGAGCTACATGCACACGTGACAGTGCACCTAAATGGATTGCAAAAACACATGTGTCTGCATGTTTACTCCCCGTGAAACAAATTTTCAAACATTGAGAATCTTCTTTTTTAAATTCTAGTACATCCAAAACTTATTTGAAGTTCATGAAACTTGTCGTGTTGTCATATGGACACCAATACAAAGTGGCATTGTACTTTTTTTATCAATTTTGAGACCAGTATTGATTTAATCTTTATCTAATTACAGACGGGAGATTATTAATAATTGGGAACCAATATCCCAAACAGATTATTTATTCGAACCGTGAGCGTTAGACCAACAATGGATACGTGACATGCTTCGGTTAAGCAATAAAGCGGTAGCATTAATCATCCAAACAAAAAAACAATATAGTGCCGCCGCGCGACCCGTGTGTCGTGCGAGCAGGCGTGAGTTGACGGGATGCATGCGAGCAGTCCACCGCGCAGGCAGACGGGGAGGCGTGTGAGCAGGTGTGTGAATTGACGGAGGCGTGCTCGCTGCGCAGTGTCATCAGGAGGCATGCGAGTAGCTATGTGAAACTTTGGTAGGCATGCCAGCAGTCCGGTGCGCAGGCTCACCGGGAGGCGAGCCATCGGTTTGACCGCCGCCTGCCTCTCTCCCACAACTCCCACTACTCCATACTAATGGTGCGTCCGAGTGGCCGCACCCTCCATCCTCGCTACACACACACAATCCTCTCTCTCCGCTTGCATCCTCGATGCCGCTCTCAGTCCTCAAAGCCGTCAGTGTATGAGGATGTCGCCGAAGCGCCCCATCGGAGGGAGTGGCGACGCCTGGGCTGCTAAAGCACCGAAGCACGGCGTGGAGATGGAGAGAAAGCACAAGTGCTCCCTGGCTGGTTTTGGTAATTAATGTCAACATATCTCTTGTTGGACTAACACTTTTACCTAGTATGTTTCAGATAAGTTCAGCAATGGAGTGGCATGGACTAGAGGATGTGGAACCCCTTCAAGATGCTAAGGACAAAGGATTGGCTCAAGCTTCAAGATCAAGACTCTACATTTTCTATTCTAGTGATCCAGGATCACATTGAGTCTATAGGAAAAGCCAATACTATCAAGAGGGGATGAGGTGTTGCTTAATGAGCCTCTTGCTTCATGTGCTTAGTGATATGCTCGAAAACCCTCAACTACCTTCCCACATCCACATTTGACCCACACCAAAAGTCAAACTCGGCCCCACTGATTCTATCTATCCGGCAGCACCGAGTTTCAGATATCATAGCCACTGCCACAAACCCTAGCAAATCGGTTTCACCGAGATGGGATTGTAATCTCTCTGTGTATGTCCACTACCAAAATCGGTCTCACCGAGTTTGGGCAATCGGTACTACCGAGATTACAATGCAAACCCTCTGGTTAGCCTATTACCAAAATCGGTCACACCGAGTTTGCCTGGCCAACTCTTTGGTTAGCTTATTACCAAAATCGGTCCCACCGAGTTTGTGTAATCGGTCACACCGAGATTACGTTATGCCCTAACCCTAACCATATCGGTCCTACCGAGTTGCATCTTAGTCCCACCGAAAATCCTGACGGTCACTAGGTTTGCTGAATCGGTCAGACCGAGTTTAACCATTCGGTCCCACCGAGTTTGGCAAATTGTGTGTAATGGTTAGATTTTGTGTGGAGGCTATATATACCCCTCCACCCACTCTTCATTCGTGTAGAAAGCCATCAGAACATACCTACACTTCCAGTACACATCTTCTGAAAGAGAACTACCTACTCATGTGTTGAGCTCAAGATATTCCATTCCAACCATATGAATCTTGATCTCTAGCCTTCCCCAAGTAGCTTTCCACTCATTTCTTATTTCCACCAAATCCAAATCCTGTGAGAGAGAGTTGAGTGTTGGGGAGACTATCATTTGAAGCACAAGAGCAAGGAGTTCATCATCAACACACCATTTGTTACTAATTGGAGAGTGGTGTCTCCTAGATTGGCTAGGTGTCACTTGGGAGCCTCCGACAGGATTGTGGAGTTGAACCAAGGAGTTTGTAAGGGCAAGGAGATCGCCTACTTCGTGAAGATCTACCGCTAGTGAGGCAAGTCCTTCGTGGGCGATGGCCGAGATGGAATAGACAAGGTTGCTTCTTCGTGGACCCTTCGTGGGTGGAGCCCTCCGTGGACTCACGCAATCGTTACCCTCCGTGGGTTGAAGTCTCCATCAACGTGGATGTACGATAGCACCACCTATCGGAACCACGCCAAAAACATCTGTGTCTCCAATTGCGTTTGAATACTCCAAACCCTTTCCTTTACATTCTTGCAAGTTGCATGCTTTACTTTCCACTGCTCATATACTCTTTGCATGCTTGCTTGATATGTATTGTGTTCGTTAAAGTTGTGCTTAAACTCCACCTAAACTTAAGAATATTAAAAACTGCAACTTTTGGCACTTAGTGTCTAATCACCCCCCCTAGACACCTCTTCTCGATCCTTTCATGGAGACAGAGGTTGTCGTCACCGTCGGCGAGTTATCGCTGCACCCTGACATCGTCGACGGCGTCGAGCTTCCATAGCCGGAGGCGGAGTTCCACACCAACTCCGACGACCACTCCCGCGATGACTCCGACGACGACGAACAGCTGGTTAGTCATCTATACCCATTTATGTGTCAAATAGATCATAGGGTTTCTCTGGTTACTCCTGCCTCCCCCTTTTTGGAATAGAAATCCTATGGTTATGTTCTCCCAATCCATGAAATCCGAGTAAGTTTCTTTAGATCCGTGTAGTGTATTGATTGTTTGAATGGTACAGGTGAAAAGTGATTAGTTGTTTCATCTGTGTGCAAATCATTTCTGCTAGTAATCCGACTAGGATTAGTGTTCGTGCTAATAATTCCTAGCCAGGGCTTGACAATTTATTTTGAATGACCTACATATGTTTGTGCCATTATTTTCTTCAAGATTGGTCTGTACATAGACGAGTGTGCCAAATAATCAAACCATAATCTCTGGATATGTATAAATAAATAGCCATAAATTCATAATCCTACTTCACGGCATGTAATCATTGATTTGATGCCAAATTTGTTTTACTATTTGTATAGGTGTTGTCTAACGATGTGGACAGCGAGGATGAAGATGGCCAGAGGAGGTACAAGAGTTAAATCCTAAGGGAGCTTTATGCGGGAATGCATAACAGGCTTATTAGGACCTGGAACGGCAGCTATGGATGCCCATTTTGCAAACAGAAGCTTCATGACGCGTATCTAAGTGTTCTAGCGCATGCAAGAGGATGGGCCTTTGGCTCCTTGAAGCAGAAGTATTATCACAGGGTGGCGCACGGCGCGTACGCCAAGTACCTGGAGAAGCTTCAGGATCGTGTCGGCCGCATGTGAGATGAGATGTGGGATGGATCGAACTATGTACGCTTGAGTATTCTTAATGACAGTTGAACTATGTACTTATGGTTGAACTATGCTTATGTACGTGTACGCTTATTATCTATGTCTGAGTATGTTAAATATTTCGCCCAATTTTGGTAAAAATTACAACGGGGGACCAATAAACCAGGACGGAGGTAGTACGTCAATCACACACGGTTCCCAAAATTGGAACCGTGTGCAATGACTTTTATTTTGCCTGCTGTGTCAATCACACACGATTCGCTCTAGCAAACCATCGCCCCAAAATTCTTTGTGGCACAGAAAACCCTCACCACCCAATTCAAAATATAGAAAAGAAAACCCTCACCATCCCAACATCACAAAAGCCCTCACCCCGCCCGCCACCCCCTCGGCCCCTCTGGTAAATTCCCTATTCACACCTGCACAAGCTCCTCTACGTCTATGCCATGGCACCGCCTATCGCGGTTGTAAACACTTAGCTCGACGCCTGCCACCATCGCCAGGCTGCCGGCAAATCCCACCGCATTTCGCCACTTCCGCTTGCCGCCGCCTATCGCCATCGACTTTCTCGACGCTGCTCGCGGTCGACCCAGCTCCACTCGGTTGGGGAATCTGCCGTACCGAGGGTTCTTTCTCATGGACGACAAGGGAACTAATTTAACGAGATATTATCTCATCTATTATTCCAATTCACGTGCCTCCTTTAATCACCCAACGAAAATCGTCGTGAATTCATTTTTATTCGAGCTGATTTGAGGGTTTTCTTCATTCATAGAATGTACAGTGCGCCAACACTTCAGGACTTTGTGACCTCTGCCAAAGATTCCATCTCACCACACCACATAACTTGAGGACGCATGCGGAATGTTCGATCTCACCCTAAATCGGTTGGCATGGCCTAGTTTCCTGAACATATTCTAAATATTACTACATCTGGATAAAAGGTGCCACATGCACCATATACGTTGAAGGGGATTTTTCCCTCTTCTTTCTATATTAGCAAATTAATGATGTATTGTTCTTTCGATTACTCTCATATTTCCATGACATCATGTTTACCCTTTCTATTTAATTATAGATTTTTGTCCTTCGATTTCAACTGTTGTACAGTTCTTTCAATTTGGGCCCATATTTGCATGTTACCATATTTTCTTTAACAATCCTACCATCTTCTGCAGAGCATCCCTTGCTATGCAAAAGATTATGTAGTGCACAATTTTTCCCTTTACATAGATCAAGGCTCCACGGATGTCATAATGCACACAAACCATGGATTTACAATCGTTGCTACTGTAAGACTTGATGAACGTGGTGACTCTTATTTTGGCACTATCTTTTGGAAAGAAATTGCAAAGTTTTATGTACTGAAAGCTGGCACTAAAATTGCACTACACATAAAAGGGTCTGGTCATGAGATATATGCTAACTTCCCCAACAAAATCATCCGTCGAGACTTTGTTCAAAGTAAGTTTTCTTTTCAACTATCTGCATGTTGACTTACCCAGCAACGTCAGATGAATTGTGTAGTATTTAAGCAACCAATTGTTATTCCCTTTTCTTACTATATTCCTACCTAATAACTTATAGTTACCAATAACTTTTCTATTGCACTGTTTTAACTAAATATTCCATTTACTCCCATTTCTATCAGAAAGCGCCGCTGACAAGGATACTCCGGAGGTGAAGAACCGGGCTGCCAACAAGCGGAGGCGGGGCGAGCTAGAACCGCAAGCGACTCCAGCAGGCCTAGACTTCATTAGCAGCCTCCTCGATGATATGTTGAGGGTCATCATCTCCCTCCTCCCAATCAAATATGGGGCACGGACAACCGTCCTTTCCCGGCGGTGGCGCCCCCTATGGAACTCCAGCCCTCTCGACCTCATCGACACCCACGAGCTCTACCATGGCTATCGCAAAAGCTTGGATGTATTCTCCAAGATCCTCGGCAGTCACCTTGGCCCAACCAAAGGCCTTAGAATGGGCAAGTTCCGTTCCAACGGCAAGGACCGAGCCAAGGTTGACGACTGGTTCTGATCCCCCACCCTAGATCAGCTCAAGGAGCTCACTTTTTAGGATGGGCATATGTTGTCGCTGCCAACGTCCGCACTCCGCCTCGCGCCCACGCTGCGCGTCGCCAAGTTCACGAACTGCCATTTCCCGCCCCTTAATGACGCGCCCGCTCTTATTCTATCGTGACTGAGGCACCTCGAGCTTGTCGTCTGCCTCTCAAAGGGTGACATGGAGTGCCTGCTCCATGGCTGTACTGCACTCGAGTACCTTTGTATTCGGGCGATCAATGGGTTGAGTACCTTCCACATCACCTCCATGAGTCTTCGGACTATTTATGTGTGTTGCTGGTGCGGCATGAAGACATCACAAGATGTGTATCATGGTATGGTCATTGAGGACACACCTACACTCGAGAGATTACTTGTAGTTGATCAAGAAGGTCCAACAAGAATCAATGTCATTTCTGTGCCGAAATTGACAGTGGGGGGCTATTCGTCTGACAAATACACCGAACTTGTTATTGGATCCACACCCGTTTAGGTACAACAGCCGCCTTCTACCTCTCCTTCTACAAATTAACATCATTTCAAATTTTGAAGATGTTTGTTCATCTGTCATTCAGAAAATGATTCCGACAAGCTTGACACTGAAACTGCGCACAGTGAAGGTCTTGGCACTAGAATCTATCGGACCCGACCTAGAGCAAGTTGTCAGTTTCCTGAGATGCTTTCCGTGCCTGGAGAAGCTATATATCGAGGTGATGTTCCTTTCCTGTTAAATGTTAACCATAAGGGAGTTCAATTTGTGACACCTTTTTCCAATTTTACAATAACAATGTACTATGACTTCTTAAGGTTCTTTTGGAGGATTTTAGTACATATATGTCCCTTCCATATTGGTTGCTTGATCCATATGGTTACAATCAATAAGAATTTCTCCTTTGGGTTCCTCTGTACTAGTTTTCTTAGGGAACTTTTCATCCACTCCAACCTCTTGTGAAGAAGGATACATTTTTCTAGAATGTAATCAAATGCCCATGTTAATCATGTCAGATTGAAGATGGCATGTTAGTGCATTTTACAAATCCTGCAAACCAAATAGGCGTGTCGTAATGTTCATAACTGCATGTAGGCACTAACATGTTCTCTTCTTTTGCAGATAAGATTAGGCCTAGTGGTGGATAATGTGATACAATATAACAATCACGTCGAATGCCTAGATCTGCATCTCTTAGAAATTACTTTGAACAACTACTGAGGGACCTTACTGGAGATTATATTCGCCAGGTTCTTTGTTCTCAGAGCAAGGGTGCTGAAGGAAATGAGGTTTGCCCTACATTTATTTCGCAAAAATGAATGGTTTGTTGATCAGCGTCAGCGCCTGCGGCAGAACGGAGTAGGCTCCAAAAATGTTATTTCATTTTGGAACTTCATATGACAGAGTAATCGGAAGTCATTGTGTCAACCCCATACATGACTTCTCGGCTGACCCCTTTGCAGAAATTGTGAGGTTTCGAAAGCAGACTTAGAAGCGGTGATATTAGTTTGAACCTCTCTGATATCTATGTTTAGCGGATCAGCGCGAGTGTTTGCAGCTGTTGAGCTGAATTTCATTTCTAATATCAGTTTGGACCTTGTAATCTTTGAATTTGAGCCATATAACTCTGGAATTTGAACCTTGTAACATTTCGAGCTTTTGTGGTACAATCGTTGAAATGACATCATATGAGACTCGTATATTGCTAACACTATTTTGACCTTAATATGCAATGGTCTTAGATTTTATTAACCGTTCTCGAATCAGTTTACCTTGTCGATCTCACAGCACACGATTTGTATAGCTAACTCAAATGCAATCTTCGACATTATTGCACACAGTTGGTTTCTTCCACCGTGTGCACTGTAGATCGCAGAATTAATTATTGCACTTGAGTGTCCATCATCACCCTTCTGTGTAACTTTGACCTCATCACCCAAGGGTAAACTTATGGTTGAAGTCATTCCACACACTTCGTTTTTACAAACCTTTTTACCAATAAACGCCCACGATTTACAAAGCTTTTTACCAATAAACACCCATGATTTGTCCCTCATCGGTGATACATTTGGCGCCTCTTCGAGCCCACGCGTGCGGTGCGGTGTTGTCAAGCGTGCACTGGAATCCACCGCTATGAATGCCGTGACGATTACAGGCCGGCGGGCCCCCATTTATTACAGCGGCCATTTAACCCTTGTGTCTCTTCAACCTTTCGATCGCGCCCCACCATTGCAATAAGTACACCCACCATGAGAAATTCTTAAAGGGTATCCTGCGCGGCTCCAATGGCGCTCCGAGCGGCTGCCGACGATGAGCAGCAGTTCACCATGCGTGCCGTGCTGGACACCCACAAAAGGTTCATGGACCTCTCGGTGGTGTACACCAATGACCCGGTCTGGGTAGAGCACTCCATCCACATCATGGAGCTATTGTTTGCCGCAGAGAAGTACAAGGTGGTCGGGTTCAACCTCGAGTACACCCGCGCTCGTGCCGGGTCTCGTCCCAAGGCCGTCATCGCCTAGATGTGCGTGCACCACCATGTCCTTGTCTACCACTACTGCTTGGCCACAAGGCCTTGCGAGCATTTCGCTAGGTTTGTCAACAACCCCCACTACATGTTCTCTATGGTGGACATCACCAACGATGTAAAGGCGCTCGAGAATTCGGGCATCGCCTGCCAGAATCTTGTCAACATCCAGGGCCAATACAAGATCTAGGGCAGCAAGGAGCATGAGAAGGACTCACTAGTTCACCTAGCCGAGGCCATCATCGACCCCTACTACAGAGACATGAAGGATTCATGCAACAAGAACAAGCGTGCCTGGCACTCGGCCTGGATGGAGAAACTCCACAAAGCTCGCGTCATGTACGAGGCCAAGGAGGCGTACACAAGCTACGACATGTATAGGTGGATCATTGACATGAGGAAGTGCCTCCTTCCTCAAAACAGCAGGGATCCAGCCGGAAGCAGAGCAATGGCAAGCGTTGTTGCAACAATAAGTAGATGATTAGATCCTCGTTTCTCCTACTTTAGTATGCATGTAATTGCTTTCTTTGGTGTGTGGAAATGTTATGTGTGTAGTCACTTGTGTAATTGTATGCTTAATTTGGTTATGCAATGCTGTCTTTTTAAGTATATATGTTGACGCTCTATAGACAGAGCGTAGATGTTGTGCGGACAAAGAAAATCACATCGCACACGGACTAAACAATGGAACCCGTGAGTGATGTTTTCATCAATCACTCATAATTGTATACCAGCAGTCGTTTTCTCACAACGCACATGGCTTGTTAGCAGTAATCGTCTGTGTTTTTATCGGTCTTCGCACACGTTTCCAATTGCATACATGTTTGCCTCGTATCACACACATCTTGTTCATTTGAACCGTTTCTGTTCTCGTGTCTCAACGCAAACAGTTCATCCGAGTTATCGCACACACCTTTGATCTGGCTGACCGTTTCTTTTGTGTTGCCTAATCATAAACAGTTCATCCGAGTGAACCGTATGATGTACATTGCACACACCTTCATCTGGTTGCCCGTTTCTTTTGTTCCTCCTCATCGCAAAGAGTTAATTGAGATGAGTTGTATGCCCTGCATCGCACATGCAACTAAAATCTGAACCGTGTTTGATGCATCCTCCATCGCAAACGTTTTGCACCTTTTTTGACGGGTTTTTTACACCACCGTTTGCGATTATGGCATCGCACACAGTTTCGTCGAAGGGTCTCTGATCATAGTGTCGCGTTAGCAGCATCCTGTAGTAGTGTATATGCATAATTGCTTATAGCCTCATATTTCTGCTCCGATATTTGGGTTTTGTTTGGCCAACTTGATCTATTTATCTTGCAATGGGAAGAGGTGCTTTGTAGTGGGTTCGATCTTACAGTGCTTGATCCCAGTGACAAAGGGAAACGACACGTATGTATCATTGCTACTAAGGATAAAACTCAAGTGTTCACCCCAATTTTTTTGATATTATTAAGGAACCAATTGCCACAAATGAATTTCTTGATTTATTGCCTAGGAGTTTGATCATTGATAAAACCAAAGAATCTCCTAAGGATTATAAATGTGTAATTTAAGAATTGCATACCGAAGATGGCAATACCTAGATCTATTCATGCTTTATGTCTAGCTAAGGGCGTTAAACAATAGCGCTTGTTGGGAGGCAACCCAATTTTATTTTTTATTTTTTTTTATTTTTAGGTTCTGTTTTGCAATAAATAATTCATCTAGCCTTTGGTTAGATGTGGTTTTGTGTTTTAATTAGTGCTTGTGTCCAGTAAGACCTTTGGGATAGCTTACGGTGATAGTTGATTTGATCTTGCTGCAAAACAGAAACTTTTGCGCCCAGTCCCAGAATTTTTAAAAATCATAGAAGCATGATAAAATTCTGAATTTTTTACACAAGATTTATATACAAATTGCATTTTTTTTCCTAATTTTTCAGAACTTTTGGAGTTACAGAAATATTCGAACTAGCCAGATTACTATAGATTGTTCTGTTTTTGACAGATTTTGTTGCTTATGTGTTGTTTGCTTATTTTGATGGTTCTATGGGTAGTATCGAGGGGTATGAACCATGGATAAGTTGGAATACAGTATATATTACACCAATATAAATAAGGAATGAGTTCACAATAGTATCAAAAGTGATGATTTATTTTCTTATACTAACGGAGCTTATGAGATTTTCTGTTGAGTTTTGTGTTGTGAAGTTTTCAAGTTCTGGGTAAGGATTTGATGGACTATGGAATAAGGAGTGGTAACAGCCTAAGCTTGGGGATGACCAAGGCACCCCAAGGAAATATTCAAGGATAACCAAGAGCCTAAGCTTGGGGATGCCCCGGAAGGCATCCCCTCTTTCTTCTTCGTCTATCGGTAACTTTACTTGAGGCTCTATCTTTATTCACCACATGCTATGTGTTTTCCTTGGAGCGTCTTGTAAGATTTGAGTCTTTGCTTTTTAATTTGCCACAATCATCCTTGCTGTACACACCTTTTGAGAGAGACATGCATGAATCGTGATTTATTAGAATACTCTATGTGCTTCACTTATATCTTTTGAGCTAGGCAATTTTGCACTAGTGCTTCACTTATATCTTTTTAGAGCACGACGGTGGTTTTATTTTATAGAAATTGATGAACTCTCATGCTTAACTTATATTATTTTGAGAGTCTTTAAACAGCATGGTAATTTTCTTTGGTTATAAATTTAATCATAATATGATAGGCATCCAAGAGGGATATAATAAAAACTTACATACAAAGTGCATTGAATACTATGAGAAGTTTGATTCCTTATGATTGTTTTTAGATATGAAGATGGTGATATTAGAGTCATGCTAGTGAGTAATTGTGAATTTGAGAAATACTTGTGTTAAAGTTTGTGATTCCCGTAGCATGCACGTATGGTGAACCGTTATGTGATGAAGTCGGAGCATGATTTATTTATTGATTGTCTTCCTTATGAGTGGCGGTTGGGGACGAGCGATGGTCTTTTCCTACCAACCTACCCCCCTAGGAGCATGCGCATAGTACTTTGTTTCGATAAAAAAATAGATTTTGCCAATAAGTATGTGAGTTCTTTATGACTAATGTTGAGTCCATGGATTATACGCACTCTCACCTTTCCGCCATTGCTAGCCTCTCTAGTGTCGCACAACTTTCGCCCATACCATAAAACCACCATATACCTTCTGTCGGCATTCTGGGAATGGGGGTCCCCAGACTTGCCTGCCTGCGGCCCACAGCATGGCTAAGCCAGCAGGCCGTACGGCCCATCTTCATCAACAAGGCATCCAAGACCCTCGCGAGGCGGATGACGCAAGACCTCCTCTGGAGTGGGCTAGCCAAGCAGGCTCACGAGGAGCGGAGATATCAACGCGGGGCAAACCTCACAAGGCTCTCGTGACGTGAGCCATGACGAACGACACCAGGCGGGCGCCAGGCGGGTGCCAGCGCGCAGCGTTATTATTTCCTCTTTGGTGCTAAGGAGGCCAGCGCAGGCGAAGAGTACCGAGGCATCAAGCAAAGGATGATATATTGGTGCAATGAGACCAAGACCAGGAGGACGGCAAGACAGAGGTCATCGTGGAGACCAAGACGGCATCACCACCAGAGCCTTTCGCAGGCGAAGACCACTTTTGTGGGATAGCTTGTACTAGTTGTCCCCCTTCAAATTTGCCCGCTGTTGTTGGCTCCCTTCCCGCTCAGTATTTGGGAAGAGGACCAGGGCCTATATAAGTAGAGCTAGCCACCAAAGTATAGGCATCTCATCTTAGCTTGATCCAACCCGATCGAGAGCCTACCCTAGCCACAAGAACACCTTAACCTCAGGAGGTTGTTATTCCCTTGTACTGTTCATCATCAGCCCTAGAGGCAATCCACCACCACCACAGTAGAGTAGGGTATTACACCACAATGGTGGCCCGAACCAGTATCAACCTCGTGTATTTCTGTGTTGCGAGCTCGTCGAGTTCGTCCGCGAGATCTTAGCGAGCTAGGGCGTAGATCGGTAGGAGGGAAAGACTTCGCGCGCACTCTAGTGTTCGAACCTTAAGGGTTTGTCGGAACCCCACATCCGATATTTGGCGCACCAGGTAGGGGTGCGCTGTAGCTTCGCTTCCATCAGTTCGTCGCTCCGTCGCTCCGTCGTCTCCATGGCGGACGCTCGCCGTGCTCAGGCTGAGCGTCGGGCTGCCCTCACCGCCCGCATCGCTTAGACGGCTCATGTCGGCGGGCCACCTCGTCGTTCTCCGTCTCCCGCCGCCAACGCTGCCACTGGCCCGGCGGGGAACGAGCAACAGGTGTCCTTGCTGCATCCTTCGGTACGGTAGGACGGAGGCGCCGCCACTCCATCACTGACCCCTGCCAGTTCTTCATCTCACGCGCACTGCGCTCCCATGGAGGCATGGGCCACGCTCCTCACGGCGAACGAACTCCTGCGCTAACGCCCCGTCGATGACCTCTATGAGGAGTGGCTCACCGCGTCGCCGAGCTCGTCCGCGCCGTAGGGGGCTCCCCGACGCCGTCCCTCTCTCTACCTCCCCCTCAACCAGCCACGGGCAACAAGGCTCATGGCGTGCCTCCACCACCTCTGCCCCAAGACGGTGCCTTGGCACCAAGGCGCGCGGCTCCGCGGCGTGATCCACCACGCCCAGTGCTCGTGCGCGAAGAGAGAAGCTTCCAAGAAATCCCGCGGCCACGAGAAGTTGCACCTGCGCTCCCCGCGCCACCTTGTCAAGACCGTGCACTGCCCGCAGCGGCGCAGTGCGGACCTCGTCAAGACCAAGCTCCACCTCCGAAGCGGGCCCCGGCAACCACGGCCGGCTGCCGCGCCTTCACCCCCGAGCTGCGTAGCGACGCCTGGCCAGGCAAGTTCAAGCCAGATCTGCCTCCTTGCTATGACGGCACCACCGACCCCGCGGAGTTCCTGCAGCTCTATGAGCTGAGCATCAAAGCGGCCAACGGCGACGAAAAAGTCATGGCGAACTGGTTTCCCATGGCTCTCAAGGATGGAGCCCACTCCTGGCTCCTGAACCTGCAGCACGGCTCGATCTCCTCCTGGGACGAGATGCGTGACCGCTTCGTTGCCAACTTCTAGGGCACTCGCGACCGCCCGCCGGCCGCGGGTGACATGCACCGCATCAAGCAAAAACCAGGAGAGACCCTCCAGAAGTACATCCAGCGCTTCAACAACACCCGCCTCAAGATCCCCAAGGTCACGGACGAAGCCATCATCTCCGCGTTCTCAGACGACGTCCGTGACGTCAAGATGAAGGAAGAGCTCGCCATCCACGAGGAGCTCTGCACCTCTCAGGAGTTGTTCAACCTGGCGACCAATTGCGCAAGAGCTGAGGAGGGGCGCCTCTCTCTCCTTGAGCTGCCAGCCGTGGGCACAGAGGAGAAGAAAACCAAGGCCAAGGACGTGAAGAGCAAGGAGGCAGTTGTGCTCGCAGCGGAGCCCGACACCAAGCGGGGCAGAGATCAGCCCGAGTCTTCCAAGAACAGCCGACCGTTCTGCGCCTTCCACAACCTGAACACCGACAACACCAGTGACTGTCAAGAGCTTAAAGCCATACAAGAAGGGCGCTTCGGTTGACGCCCCGAGCGCAGTGATCGGGGCTACAGCCATGGAGGAGGACGTGGAGGCGGACGCTGGGACGACCGTCGCCCGCGCCAGGAATGGCGCGACCGACCTCGTGAGGACAGCTGGCAGGACCAACCTCGCGAGGGCACCTGGAGGGATCAGCCTCATGAGGATCGCCCCCAGGAAAACACCGGTCTTCCCCCGCTACCACCACCAAGAAGGAACGACCACCACCACCAGGACGAGGGGGCTGGGGGCTTCCAGGAGCCGTGTGCGATCGCCTGCATCTTGGGTAGCGCCCAGGCCCCAGGCTCTCAGCGCATCTTCAAACAATTCGCTCGCGAGGTGAACGTGGTGCTCCCCAAGCTCGAGGCCATGCGCCCGCTCAAGTGGTCCCAATGCGCCATCACTTTCAACTCGGCAAATCAGCTCAAGTACGCAGCCACCGCTGGCGCCCTCCCTATGATGTGTTCCCCAGTCATCAGCAATGTGCAGGTTACCAAGACCCTCATCGACGGCGGCGCAGGGCTCAACGTCCTGTCCATCGACACGTTTGACAACCTCCAAGTGCCATATGAACAGCTCCAGTCCACCAAGCCTTTCTCAGGAGTGACCGACGGTTCCACCACATCGATAGGGCAGGTCTGCCTGCCTGTCACCTTCGGGGAGCGCAAGAACTACCGCACCGAGCTCATCGACTTCGACGCCGCGCACATCCGCCTGCCGTACAATGCCATCCTCGGGTATCCAGCCCTGGCCAAGTTCATGGCAGTCACCCATCACGGCTACAACGTTCTCAAGATGCCAGGAAGCGGAGGAATCATCACAGTCCCTTGTGAGGAGAGGGATGCAGTGTGCTCCCTTGAGCGCGCCTTCCAAGCTGCAGCAATCGACGACGCTGACAGCAGAAGTGAGGGCCCTCCGGAGGCCATCCCCAAGAAGAAGTAGTTGCGCCGCACAAGACCTCAGGAGGATGGCCTCGCGGCAGGGGCCTCATCAGGATCAGCGCCCGTCCCAGGGGCGCCTCCCTCCATTGCATAGGAAGGCGCGCCCAGCGCCCTCCTCGGGCAGGGCTCGGGGGCTCTCTTTTGGAGGGCCTCAGACCTTGCCAACCTCACGAGGGAGGCGCTTGGGCACTACTTGGAAGCGTGCTTCGAGGCACATGTTCCTCAGGAGAGCACGGGGCAAGGAGTGCCCACCACCCAGGAGTTCATCACCAAGACCACCCAGGAATTGCAAGACGCAAGAGCCATGCACGGCGACCGCCGCTCACGAGGCGCAGCCCCCCATCCCGGCGAGGATGCTGGGCTGCGTGTCTGCATCGACGTCCCAGGGCTCAATAGGGCTGCATCTCAGGAGAGCTTCTGGACTTCGCGTGTGGGCCGCCGCGAGGACCCGCCGCACAGCTACGTTCGCATGCCCTTCGGCTTGCCGAGCATGGCCTCGGCCAATCAGCGCAACATGAGGCGTGTCCTGGCGGCTCAGGACGCCAGGTACCACACCGTCCTGGAGGAGATGGAGACGGTCTTCAGGGAACCTCCCGAACCCCCAAAGCCTCCTGAGGCTCGGGGCTCCGGCGGTTCATGAGGAGTCATTTCTTCAACGCACGCCTTCAGCTGCACCAACTATACTTTGTCTACAGAACCAGGTGACATCTTCCAAGATCGTTTAGCTAATAGCGCCCCTTAGGCTGCATTGTTCCCAGGCCGCGTGGGTCCGTCCCTGTGGCATGTATCCCTTTTGCTTATGGCTTTAGCTTACCTTGCTGGGGGCGCCCCTCGGGCTGCATCATCCCCAAGCCGCTCGGGCCGGACCCGGCAGCATGTATCTTCCTGTATTTACCCAAGTTGATCTGCTCTCCATGCTTAACCTGCCAACTGCTATCACCTGCTCGATCATCGCCTCCCCCGGGGCCTCCACACAGGCACGGCGCTGGTGCATGGATCCGTCCCTATCACGTCGACAAACCTGAGTGGTCGAGCTCTGGCTCGCGGCACGCCCCGCGCACGTCACCTCACCAGGCCCTCAGTGCCTTCACCTCATCAGAGCAACCAGCGGCAGGCTGACAGCTGTAACGGCAAACCGTGTTTCTTCTTGTGCCGGTTCACAGGGATCGCGTGGGAAGGATAGCAGGCGGCACCGCGAGTCTCCTTTTCTCTCATGCAATTCGCTTGCGCGTTAAAAGGGGGGATCCTGAGCATCGCGACTCAGGAGCTCTTACTGGCTCTTCAGCCCTCACCCCCTGGCCTTGACCACGGCATCGTGACCTGGCATACCAGCGGTGGCTGAGCTCGCTCGAGGGCCCGGACATGAGGACGTAGAGCACTAAGGAGAGCATGAGGGGAGGGAAACTTATATGGGTCGGCCTAGCTATGCTGCACGAGTAGGCGCCCAGCCCTAGCGCAACGTCAGGAGTCGCCGTGAAGTCGACAAGATAAGTCCCGCTCTCGGATCGGCCAAATGTTGGAGCCTGATGGTCACCCTCGCCTTGCCACGACCCCGTTGTGGCCACGTCAACTCCCTCTCTTGCCTTACCATGGCTGCTTGAGCGCTAAGGGGGGCCTCCTGAGCATCGCGTCTCAGGGGCTCTTACTGGACCTCGAGCCGCACACCTCCTGGCCTTGACCACGACACGCGACCTGGCATACTAGCGACGACTGTAGCCGCCTGGGGACCGGGACCTGTCAGCGGAGAGCAACAAGCCGTCGCGAGGAAAGAAAGGGGGGACCGAGCCTTAACAGGACACGCATTCGCTAAGTTTTCATAACAAGGAAGATAAGTACAAAAGACATTGCAGATCCTTACATGCCCCCACAGGGTGATTCATGATTCTTCGCAGGAAACAAAAGCTGATACTAAGGGGAATCCTATCTACACCCTTCCGTGGCGGACGCCATCATCAACAATGGTCCACGAGGGGCCGGCGTCAACCCCATCCAGATCAGCGGCGGCGACGGCCGGACGCCGCAGCTCTACTTCGAGCGCGGCGAGAGCTCAGGGGCACGTAGCTGCCATCACTCGTCTCCGGAGTGTCGTAAAGCTCAGGAGAGCTGCTGGACTCCCAAGGGCTGCTGCTGCTGGAGTAGCCGCAAGCGGAGCGCGCGTCAGTTTGGCGCTCCTCTTCGGAGAAGCACTCCAGGCGGCAGCCCTCGGCATCGAAGACCTTGAAGAAGAGCGTGGAAGCGCCATCTTACTCGAAGTGGATCGCGAGGGCTCCCCTCGCACGGCAGACCCGAGCGATCTCCCCCCAGCTGCGGGTCATGAAGATCTTGCCAGTGGGAACCACTTCGATCTCCGCTCCATTCGCCGGAGCGCTGCAGTCGGCGTGCTGCAACCAGAGCTCAAGAGGCCCCCTCGGCGGCATCACGTCGGAGAAGAACCGCGAGAAGCGGATCCAGGAGCTTGGAGGCATCGGCACCCACAACACCAACTCGCGCGAGGAGTCCGCGACATGGATCCCAGGGGCGACGGCACGCGTCGCCGTGGCGCGGCGACCCTGTACACGGCGCGGACGGCGTTGCTCGTCACTCCGTCCTCCCGAGCCCTCGGCTCGGGCGTACAAGGGTAGCGGGTACCCCGGAGGAGGCCGCTCACACCAAGGCCTCGACACCACCTGCATCGCCACTTCATCACGGTGATGGATCGACCTCTTCTTCGGCGGAAGTGGCCCCGGATCATCACTAGGAGCCTTTCCTTTCTCTTTGGCAAAAAACCTTCTGATAGGCGCCATTGTTGTCAGCAGTGGCGCGGGGAGGAAGAAGCAAGCAAGCAAGGAAGAGATGGGCGATGGGGGCTCCGCCCCCCTCCCCATTTATAGCAAGACAAGGCCAACCGGCGTCTCCACGATCGCAGGTAATGATGGTTTTCCTTGCATGTCGCAGGGACTTGTCAAGTCGTGCAGTTGCCGAGGCAGCGTGGGGAAGCGGAGACGCCCACGTCCAATCAACCGCCACGCGTCAATCGAGGCCGCAGGCTTTTGGGGCCCGCGGTGCTCTGAACTTGACCCTTGGCTTCGCCGCGAAGCCAAGCCCGAGTGCACCTTGGGCCCGGGGGCTACTATCGGCGTTTTGGGAACGGGGGTCCCCAGACTTGCCTGCCTGCGGCCCACAGTGTGGCTAAGCCAGCAGGCCGTACGGCCCATCTTCATCAACAAGGCATCCAAGACCCTCGCGAGGGTCCAAGCCTTGCGAGGCGAACGACACAAGACCTCCTCTAGAGTGGCCTAGACAGGCAGGCTCACGAGGAGCGGAGATATCAAGGCGGGGCAAACCTCACGAGGCTCTCGTGACGTGAGCCATGACGAACGACACCAGGCGGACGCCAGGCGGGCGCCAGCATGCACAGCGTCCTTATTTCCTCTTTGGTGCTAAGGAGGCCAACGCAGGCGAAGAGTACCGAGGCATCAGGCAAAGGATGATATATTGGTGCAATGAGACCAAGACCAGGAGGACGGCAAGACGGAGGTCATCGTGGAGACCAAGACGGCATCACCACCAGAGCTTTTTGCATGCGAAGACCACTTTTGTCAGGATAGCTTGTACTAGCTGTCCCCCTTCAAATTTGCCCGCCGTTGTTGGCTCCCTTCCCTCTCGATATTTGGGAAGAGGACCAGGGCCTATATAAGTAGAGCTAGCCACCATAGTAGAGGCATCTCATCTTAGCTTGATCCAACCCGATCGAGAGCCTACCCTAACCACAAGAACACCTCAACCTCAGGAGGCTGTTCTTCCCTTGTACTGTTCATCATCAGCCCTAGAGGCAATCCACCACCACCACACTGGAGTAGGGTGTTACACCACAACGGTGGCCCGAACCAGTATAAACCTTGTGTCTTTCTGTGTTGTGAGTTCATCGAGTTCGTCCGCGAGATCTTAGCGAGCTACGGCGTAGATCGGTAGGAGGGAAAGACTTCACGTGCACCCCAGTGTTCGAACCTTAAGGGTTTTCCGGAACCCCACATCCGACACCTTCCTCAAAACGGCCACCATACCTACCTATTATGGCATTTCCATAGCCATTCTGAGATATATTGCCATGCAACTTTCCAAAGTTCTGTTTATTATGACACGCACCATCATTGTCATATTACTTTGCATTATCATGTAGTTGACATCGTATTTGTGGCAAAGCCACCGTTCATAATTCTTTCATACATGTCACTCTTAATTCATTGCACATCCCGGTACACCACCGGAGGCATTCATATAGAGTCATAATTTGTTCTAAGAATCGAGTTGTAATTCCCGAGTTGTAAGTAAATAAAAGTGTGATGATCTTCATTATTAGAGCATTGTCCCATGTGAGGAAAGGATGATGGAGACTATGATTCCCCCACAATTCGAGTTGAGATCCGGATAAAAAAAGAGGTCAAAAAAATGAGAGAAGGCCGAAATAAAAAATGACAGAAAAGAGAGAAGGGTCATTGTTACTATCCTTTTACCACACTTGTGCTTTAAAGTAGCACCATGATCTTCATGATAGAGAGTCTCCTATGTTGTGTCTATCATATACTAGTGGGAATTTTTCATTATAGAACTTGGCTTGTATATTCCAATGATGGGCTTCCTCAAATTGCCCTAGGTCTTCATGAGCAAGCGAGTTGGATGCACACCCACTTAGTTTCTTTTTGAGCTTTCATAAACTTATAGATCTAGTTCATCCGTTGCATGGCAATTCCTACTCACTCACATTGATATCTAATGATGGGCATCTTCATAGCCCGTTGATACGCCTAGTTGATGTGAGACTATCTCCTTCTTTTTGTCTTCTCCCCAACCACCTACTATTCCACCTATAGTGTTATGTCCATGGCTCACGCTCATGTATAAAAGTTTGAGAACATCAAAAGGATGAAACAATTGCTTGGCTTGTCATCGTGGTTGTGCATGATTTGAATATTTTGTGTGATGAAGATGGAGCATAGCCAGAATATATGATTTTGTAGGGATAAGCTTTCTTTGGCCATGTTATTTCGAGAAGACATAATTGCCTTGTTAGTATGCTTGAAGTATTATAGTTTTTACGTCAATATTAAACTTTTGTTTTGAATCATACGGATCTGAACATTCATGCCATGTAGCGACCAGACCTCAAACAGTTTGACCTCTCTGCTCAGGTGTCATCCCTGGATCAGTAATGCTGACACCACACAATACTTTGAAGGGTTTATAACAGAGTAGCAATCACCCACTTATTACATCGATGTCTCAAAGAGAACTTATTACAATAAATATGGCTTAAGGCCATCTAATAATGATAACAGTAGAAGGCTTGGAAGATAAGCGAGTCCGTCAACTCCAACGGCATCACTGAGTATAGAACCACGACCTAAAAGGCACCTTACTCGTCGTCTGAAAAGTCTGCAACATGAAACGTTGCAGCCCAAAAACGGGTCAGCACATGGAATATGCTGGCAATGTAACACATAGAGAGTAATGAATGATTAAGCCTATACTACATGCATATATGGCTGGTGGAAAGCTCTATGGTTACAGTTTTGCGTAAAGCCAATTTTTCCCTACTGCAAAGGAATAAATTTATTTAACTATCATGGTGGTTGTTAGGGCATATCCAGTCGTTCGGCTCCCCAGGGCGCCTAAATAGAGCGGCCTGGGGGCGTGCCGGCGCTAGTTCGGCCCCTGGGGGCGACCTAGCGCCCATTCACGCCCCCAAGCGCCGGCCCCAGGATGCGGGAAATTTAAACTTGGTCGTTCCCGCTCTCAAAAGACGCCACAAATCCGGCGATCGGACGTAGTCTGGCGTTACAAAAACAGAGCGCCGCACGCCGCAAGTTCGCGTGCGCAATGATTCACTCGGCGGGGTCGACTCCAGGCGTTGGCGGAGTCGGCGTGCGCAGGCTCGGCGGTGTCGGAGTTGCTTCGGTGTTGGGCTGTGTCGGCGCGGCTTCGGCACTGCTGGGCGGCGATGTAGAGGCGTCGTTCGGGCTTGGCGTCCGTGTGGTCGTGGGCACGGGAGCTTGCGTCATCGGCGTCGTCGGCGTTGCCGTCGGCAGCTCGCTCAGGATGAGGCCGCGCTGCACCAGGTACCACGCCTTGAGCTTCTCGTCGTTGCTCTAGAGCATGTCCGCCCCGCCCATCAGAAAAGCCATGTCGGTGTTCCTCTTCTTCGCGGCGATGTTCGTCCGGAGCAGGTCGAGCTTGATGGCGCTGTTCTTCATCAGCGACGACCACCACGCCTTGGTCTTCTCTTCGCGTAGGATGGCCCGGGCCTGGGCGTCGGCGAGGCAATGCTCGATGGACTCCTGCACTCGTGCGGTTGCCGCGTCGGCGTTTTTCCCCTTCTTTGCCAATTTGTGGTCGTCCAGCCGCCCCTCTGACGCGCCCGGAGTCGTCGCGTCTGGCTTGTATGTCTCCTTGGCCTTGTCGAGGGCACGTTGCACTTCCGCCCACTTCTCGCACTTGTCAATGCGCTTGTAGACATGGAGGTGCTTGAAGTCGGCGTCTTGGTTGTCGCCCCAATACATGGCAAACATACGCAGCAGCTGCGCGGAGGGACAAACAGTTGGCGGGCGGCGGGCGTAGACGACGAAGATATGCGGGCGAATGGCGTGCGTACCTGATCCTCAACGCTGGCGCCACTCTCCGGGCGAGCCGCGACCTCCTCGACGATTCCATGCCATTTGTTGCACGCCAACTGGATACGCCCCCAATGGTTCGCCATCGCCTTGGAGCCGTGCTACATGTAGACGCCTTTGAAGTAGGGGTCGACGAGCTTCCGCTTGTCGAACTCGGCCTTGATGCGGTCCTAGTACGTCTCCACGCTCTGGTTCACGCCGGTGGTCGGGTCGAGGCAGATGACTTTCCATGCTTCGGCGAGGCATTCCTCCTCCTTGGACGTCCACTTGATGCACGGTTCGCCTGACCTCGCCGCCCGCTTCTTCTTCTTCTGGCGCCCCTTCGTCGGAACAGGAGCCGGCTCCTCCTCCTCCTTCTCCTCGTCCTCCTCCTCCTCCTCTTCGGGTTCCTGCGCTTCGTGCGCGTCCTCGCCATAGACGTAGCCGAGCTCGGCCTCCATGTCGCCGCTGAGATCCACTACCTCATCCTGGGTGGCGAACCCGGGAGACGCGGCGGCCGCGGTCGATCCTGTCGCGATGATGTCGTCCATGTCGGCTCCCGTGTCGTTGGCGTCGCCGAGGTGCGAGAAGGGCAGCGATCAACGGTAGAGATGGGGCGTCGGTGTGGACGCGTAGGCGGCGGGCGGCGAGTAGTTGTATGGAGGGTACTGCACGCCGACGAAGGCGGGCGAGGGCGTGCGCATCGCGGGGTGACCATGAGGGAAGGTCACGTTTGGGTTGAACCCACCGTGCGCGTCGCCGTCGGCGTAGCCGGGCGACGATGAACCCCATGGAGATCCGACGCCTTGCTGTCCCCAGGGTGCGTACTGGGCGTGGCTGACGACAGGTGGATTCCTTATCCCCGCCTGGTCGACCAATGAGGAAGACGCCGCCACGCGCGCCACGTTGTCGCGGGCCTTCTTGGCCATGGCCCTGTTTCGCCGGTCGGGGTGACTGCTTCGCGTCGCTGAACTTCCACCCTCCACTCGGTGTTCGACAGGCCCGGTGGCTTCGATGGCGGCGCCCTCGGCTTCCTCTGCTTCGGCTGGGCCACGGTGCCAGTCGCGGTTGCCGCCGCGCGCGGCATGGCGTACTTCTTCGGCGGCATGGCGGCGACTGGAAGGCGAGCGGGAGGGGGTTTGGCGGGAGAAAGGGAGAGAATGGCGGGAGGAAGGCAAGCGACTGGGAGAGATGCGAGGGAAAAGCATCAAGAAACGGTGGGAAAAGGCTCTCGGGTCGCCTCCAGGGCGGGCCCACGCCCCATTTTCGCTTGTGCCGGCTACCCAAGCGCCTTCCAGGGCGCCGGGTTCGGCCTGTGTCCGCCGGCACCAGTTTTGGCCCGAGTCGGCGTAAAACGGGCTTCTGGGGGCGCGACTGGGGCCTTTTTTTGGCGTCGGCGCGGCAAAATCGCCTGGGGAGGGCCTGTTGGGGCGCGGCTGGAGATGCCCTTAAACATTGAGAATGGTTGACAGCATCCTCAATACCATTAAAATAATCATCATTAAAACCCAACAATATTAATTTAAAGTAACTTGATGAGATTCACATGATATCCAAGTACTAGATACTCAAAACGTCCATAACCGGGGACACGGCTAACCATGATTAGTTTGTACACTCTACAGAGGTTTGCGCACTTTTCCCCACAAGACTCGATCTCCTCCGTTGGGATTCTCGCACTACATGGTGTTTGAGAAACGAATGACCGAGACATAGTCTTTCAGAAGCGCTAGCACCTTACGATGTGATAGATCGTACCAACCTACATCCCCTACATCTGCTATTCTACCACTGTAAGAGTTCGCACGACTTAGTCAACTATGCCAGAGCCCATAATGGCTTGTGGCTGCACACGGAAGTTTCTAGTTTGAATAATCTCATGATCCCTTTGAGCCTGGATGGCAGTCCAAAAAGAAACAGGCAATCCTGGAATACCTAGGTACCTCAATCCACCCAGATGTGTGTTCAAGTTGCCACCTTAGATAAACCATTAATTAACAAACTCACATCTGTCATGGATATCACTCACCCAATCCACGTCTACTAGCATAGCATGGCATAATAAGCAAACGTAGAAGTAACTCCCAAAGGTTTGATAATAAAATAGGTAATAGGTACTACCTCAACTACTTCTCATCCCACAATTTAATTAGATCCTAATCATTCAGTGTTTGAGGATTGATCTAATGCAATAAAACTGGGTAGTAAAAGAGGCATGATCAAAGTGTTACTTGCCTTGCTGATGATTCGCGAAACCTAGAGATTCAAAGTAACAGGCGGCACACTCCGGGTATTCTATCGTAGACAAACAAACAAGCATACAATAAGTACTCATCTAATACACAGGTAAAACTCAAATAAGATATCTAACTAGAAAGTTCAACTTAAGAACTCCGATTTGCAAAAAGAATCAAATCGAACGAACCAACCTAAGTCAAACGGCGAAGGAAAACAACTTCATTCTACTAATATGGATCTAAGTCAAATTTTACAGAACAAAAAACTTTTTTAAGTTGGTTAAACGGATAGAGGGTTTCGATACGAAACTCCACACGCTTGAATCGCCTGATTCCGATAAACGAGCGAAAAGTTATACTAAAACGAAAATCGGATCAGAAATCACGATCAGAAAATAACCGTGGAAAATCCAAGAAAAAGAAAAACGACGAACGGATTAACAAACGAACGTTCGCTAATTAACCTAAACCGAAAATAATAAAACCGATCTAATAAAAATAATAATAATAAAATGAAAAAAAAACCAACGAAAAACAATCGGTTTTTTTAAAGAAAAACGGGCACGGAAATATAGGCGGTGGCGAACCTCGGGCGGAAGGATCGGCGGCGGCGGCGGCTCCGGTAGCGTGCACGGATCGAGGCGGGGCTGATGGGCTGGGGCGGCGCTATTTAAAGGCTGCCCAACACAGAGTTTTCCAATTTTACCCCCGCCTACGTTGCCACCTGTGGGTAACCCCTTGCACATATAAAAGGAGGCCCCATGCGCAATGGAGGGGAGGGGGAAGAGGCCATTCATGTTCGGTCTCGCCAGCAGCTCGCGTGTACTGTAGCACCACACGCTCCCGAGCAAGAACACAATACCAAACCACAAAGCAGCAGTAGGGTTTTACGCATCCGTGCGGCCCGAAGCTGGGTAAACCCCTTGTGTGCATCGCCTCGATCTGCTCTTCGTGCGACCTCCGCCCCCCGCCGAACCAAGAAAGGGGTTTGGTCCCCATAGGTGTTCGAGGAGGCAGATTTCCCCCGACATCTTTGGCGCGCCAGGTAGGGGGCGTTGAAGTTGTGCGAACCTGATCCAGCGTCTGCACAGGCTAGATCTCCATCATCTTCATCGACATGCCACCGAAGAAGAAGGTTCCGGAGGTGGCTGGTCCGTCCGCGTCGAACCCACCGCCCCTGGAGCAAACGGGTGGTGGGGATGGCACCGGCGGCGGAACGGGCGCCACCGAGCCAGCTCATGGTGCCGCGGCGTCCGAACATGCACCGCGCCCCTCTCAGGAGGCACGGGACCAGCAGCATCTTGGCACTCACTGTACCATACGCTCGCTGGACCTAGATCGAGCCGGCGGATCCCAGGGCGCTCAAGGCCAGCACTCACACCAACGCGCTGGCGCGAGCGTGGCACGGCTGCCTGGTCCGGGTGTTGCTCCTTCTAACGTAGTTAGAAGTTCGAGCACATCCCGCTCCACGCGCCGTTCGCCACCGCTGCCCGCCGCTCCAGCAGAAGCTCTGGCGCGAGCTCAACTGCTCCTAGACTACCCTCCAACAGCGGACAAGCTCGACGACTGGAGGGCCACGATTCAGAGCCTCATCGGTTTCGCTAACGGCGACACCCCGCGGCAGCACAGTGCGTCGCAGCCGCGGCAGGTCGGCCAGGCGAGAACCGATGGCGCCAAGACCGGTGGGGGCGCGACCACCGTGCACTCCCCGCCCCAAAGGCCAAGATCGCCGACTCGCCAAAGCCATCGCGACAACGACTCCACCGCGTCGTCAAATCCGCGAACTCGTCGCGATCAACGTCACGTTCTTCACGAGCGAGAGCAAGAGGACGCTCGTACTCGCATCGAGCGTCGGAGAGAAGCGCGGCGTCAATCAGACCAGCGCGCTAGGCCCTCTATCGACATGCATGCACCCGGGGGACCAGGCGACCTGCCGTACACGGTAGGCTGCCCTGCGTTCACCCGTGAGCTACGGCAAGTCCAGTGGCCCAGCACGAAGAATTTCAAGCCAGACGTACCAGAGAAGTACGACGGCAAGTCGCATCCGTCGGAGTTCCTCAGCATCTACACCATTGCGGTGCAGGCTGCTGGGGGGCGGGACGACAAGATCCTTGCCAACTACTTCCCGCTGGTACTCAAATCCAACGTCAGATCCTGGCTCATGCACTTGCCGGATAACTCCATAACCTCCTGGACAGACTTGTGCCATCAGTTTGTTGGCGCCTTTACAGGCGGCCACAAACCCCATGGCCAAGCGAGCGACCTTCACCTGCTCATCCAGAAGGAAGGGGAATCCTTGCGCAAGTTCATCCAGAGATTCAGCCGCGTACACTACAACATCCCAGACGTCCACCCTGCCGCGGTTATCAGCGCGTTCCATCAGAACGTGCGTAACCGCAGGATGCGGGAGGAGATGGCGATGTGCAAGATCAAAGACGTCAGCGAGCTATATGCCCTGGCCGGCAAGTGTGCATGTGCTGAGGAAGGGAGGAAACTCCCCGGAGAGAACACTGGAGCAGGAGAATCTGACAGTGAGGATACCGCCCCGGCAAGGAAGAACCGGCGGCGGAGCAACCGGTAGAAGAAGAGCCAAGAGGTACTGGTTGTTGAGCAGTCCGGCGATGAAGGCGCCGCCAAGAAGGCCCAGGCTGGTAGCTCCGTCAAGGAGGTTGCCGGATGCGCCAACTGCCAGGCTGTGGCGGTCACCGACAAGCGGGACGGCACCCACAAACAGTACTGCAAGATCCACCGCACCAAGGGCCATGACCTCCAGAGCTGCAAGCAGGTCGAGCGGCTCGTCGAGCTGCAAAAGGCCGAGTACGAGCGACGCGACAAGGAGAGAGCCCGGGGAGGTGGCGGAGGATCGGGCATGAAGCGCCCCGGCCAGGAAGGACGCCGCGACAAGGACAAGCAGCGGCAAACGGACAGACCTCCCCATGGCCGCGACAAGAACAAAGACGACAACGAAGACGAAGACATGGATGACGTCAAGACCAGTGAGCAGGAGTTTCAGAAAGCCACAGAGGTCTTGTGCGTAGACGGCGGTGCTTCCCTGCATACTTCTCACCGCCAGCTCAAGCAGTGGGCACGGGAAGTCAATGCAGCGGAACCACCCGTCGAGTCGCGCAAGCCTCTGAAATGGTCCAGCACGCCTATCATCTTTGATATTGAGGACCACCCTGACCGCACAACTGCGATCGGGTGCTTGCCGATGTTGGTCTCGCCAATAGTCCGCAACCTCAAGGTCACCAAGATGCTAGTCGACGGCGGGGCCGGCTTGAACCTGATCTCCTCCGCTGTGCTCCGGAAACTCCAAGTCCCCGACAGCGAGCTCGAAGAGACAGGCACGTTCCAAGGAATCAACCCGGGAAGGAGCAAGCCGAAGGGGAAGATAATGTTGCCAGTAACATTTGGCAGCGAGCTGAACTTCAGGACAGAGAGGATCACTTTTGACGTTGCCGATTTTCCGTTGCCCTACAATGGAATTCTCGGCCGTCCAGCGCTCGCCAAATTCATGGCAGCCTCTCACTACGCATACAACATGCTCAAGATGCCAGGCCCGATAAGCGTCATCTCTGTCCCTGGCGACAAGAAGGATGCCATTATCTGTGCCGACAAGATCTACCGGGAAGTAGCAGCCGCAGCGGATCACAAGCCACTTGCCGCTGAAGCTCCCGGAGGGAAGAAGAAGACCAAGCCCGGCAAGTGCTCTGGCGCCCACTCCGGCAAGCGCACCTCTACGGAGTGCTGCGCTACAGTCGAGGACGCGCCATCGAGCTCCGCCGGCAAGAAGAAGACCAAGCCCGGTGAGTGCTCTAGTGCCCACTCCGGCAAGCGCACCTCTTCGGAGTGCTGCGCTGCCGTCGAGGACGCGCCATCGAGCTCCACCGGCAAGAGTAAGAAGACAATGGCAGCTCCACCAACGACCAAGAAGGTGTCCGCCAAGGAGGACGGCACTGGTGGTACCTTCACCATCAGTGCCACTCTCGACTCCAAATAGGAAAGCACGCTCGTTGCTTTCCTGCGGGCGAATGTCGATGTGTTTGCCTGGCAACCATCTGACATCCCCGGCGTTCCTAGGAAAGTGATTGAGCACCACCTCGCCGTCTGTCCTCATGCATGGCCCGTCAAGCAAAGAGTCAGGAAGCAAGCGGTGGAGCGCCAAGAGTTCATCGCAGAAGAAATCAAGAAGTTGGAAGCGGCAGGCCTCGTCAAAGGTGTGCTCCATCCGACATGGTTGGCCAATCCTGTTGTCGTGCGCAAAGCAAATGGGAAATGGAGGCTTTGCATCGACTTTACTGATGTTAACAAAGCTTGTCCCAAGGATCCTTTCCCCTTGCCGCGCATTGACCAGATTGTTGACTCCACGGCCGGATGTGACCTGCTTTCATTTCTTGACGCATACTCAGGATACCATCAGATCTTCATGGCTGAAGAAGACGAGGAGAAGACCGCATTCATCACCCCATGTGGCACGTACTGTTTCGTATGGATGCCTTTCGGTTTGAAGAATGCTGGTTCGACGTTTGCGAGGGTTGTCCATACCGCTTTTGAGCCACAGATCCACAAAAATGTGGAAGCCTACAAGGATGACATAGTGGTCAAAAGCAGGGACAGGGCAACCCTGATTCAAGATTTAGAAGAGACCTTCACGAACCTGCACAGGATCAGCCTCAAGCTCAACCCCGAGAAGTGCGTGTTTGGAGTCCCTTCCGGCAAGCTTCTCGGGTTCTTCGTGTCTCAGCGAGGAATCGAAGCCAATCCAGACAAAATCAAGGCCATCGAGCAGATTGAAGCACCAACACGCGTCAAGGATGTACGAAGGCTTGCCGGCTGCGTCGCGGCTCTCAGCAGGTTTATTTCCAAGTCTGCAGAACGCGCCCTGCCATTTTTCAAAGTTTTGAAAAAGGCGGGTCCAGTGAAATGGACTCCGGAAGCGGAGGCTGCGCTGCAAGACTTGAAGAAATACCTATCCTCCGCTCCAATACTTGTCGCGCCTAAACCACAAGAGAAGTTGCTGCTGTACCTGGCGGCAACCAATCAAGTGGTTAGTGCTGCGTTAGTAGCGGAGAGGGAGGCAGATGATGAGCCAGCAACCGCGGCAAGCACGTCCAGCGACAAGCAGGGGGCTTCCCCGACAAGCTCTGGCCCCGACAAGGATGAATCTGCGCAGGAGCAAGTGGAGGTGCAGAAGAAGAAAATGGTGCAGCGCCCAGTTTACTTTGTCAGCTCCCTTCTGCAGGGGCTAGGTCAAGGTACTCTGGTGTGCAGAATTTGCTTTTCGGCCTTCTCATGGCCTCGAGAAAGCTGCGCCATTACTTCCAAGCACATGAGATTACAGTTTTCACCCGCTTTCCGCTCAAGAGGATACTGCAGAATCCAGAAGCAACAGGCAGAATTGTCGAGTGGGCGCTGGAACTGTCGAGCTTCGGTCTCAAGTTCGAGAGCACCTCGACTATCCAAAGCAGAGCCTTGGCGGAGTTCATAGCGGAGTGGACACCGACGCCAGACGAAGAAATCGCAGAGACGAGCATCCCCGCCAAAGAAGCAAGCAAAGAGTGGCTGATGTATTTTGATGGTGCCTTCTCGCTGCAAGGCGCCGGTGCTGGCGCGTTGCTTATCGCGCCCACCGGAGAGCACCTCAAGTACGTGGTCCAGATGCACTTCCCCAAGGAACAAGCAACCAACAATACTGCAGAGTATGAAGGTCTGCTCGCCGGTCTCAGGATCACGGCAGAACTTGGGATCAAGAAGCTCATTGTCAGGGGTGACTCGCAGCTCGTCGTCCGCCAAGTGAACAAAGATTACCAGAGTCCGTTGATGGAAGCGTACGTTGATGAAGTGAGGAAGCTAGAAGAGCACTTTGACGGCCCGCAAATGGAACACGTTCCAAGAGCTGAGAACGACATTTCTGATGGCCTGTCAAAGTGCGCAGCACTTAGGTTACCTGTGGAACCAGGAACCTTTGTGCTCAAGCTGACTCAGCCATCCGTGACACCATCAACCGGACAGAGCAAGAAGAGGAAGTTGGTCTCCGGCGACTATCTTCCGGCAGAGCTCCCCGGAGCCGCCGCCAAGAAGGTCCCTAAGATCGAAGCCAAGAGCGCTGAGGAGCCGTCTGCTCCGGAAAACCCCAGGGTTTGTTCCGTAGAAGCAGGCGCTCCCGACAAGTTTTGCTCCGGCAAGCTTGCCGGGGAACGTCAAGCTCCGGCTGAGCCCCAGATCCTCGCCGTAGAAGCAGACGTTCCCGCAGTAGCAGATGTGCCTTCAGTCCCTGTTGTCGAGCCATAGGCTCCAGCATGGGCGCAGCAGACTGTCCATTTCCTCCAGAACGGAGAACTTCCCGAAGAACAAGCAGAAGCGGAAAGAGTAGCCCGGCGCTCGAGTATGTACCAGTTCATCGACAACACACTGTACAGAAGAGGACGCAACGGTGTGAAATTGAAGTGTATTTCCTGGGAAGACGGACAAAAGCTGTTGGCAGAGATACATGGAGGCATATGTGGCCACCTCATTGGCGCAAGAGCACTTGCCGGCAAAGCATTCCGGCAAGGTTTCTTCTGGCCGACAGCCCTCCAGGATGCAACTGCATAAGTAACCAAGTGTGAAGCGTGCCAGTTCCATTCCAAGCAGATACACCAGCCAGCTCAAGCTCTCCAGACGATCCCTTTATCCTGGCCATTTTCGGTCTGGGGGCTCGACATCCTCGGCCCCTTCCCCCGAGCTGTCGGGGGCTTTGAGTACTTGTACGTCGCAATCGACAAGTTCACAAAGTGGCCGGAAGTGGAACCAGTGAGGAAGGTGACAGCACAGTCAGCAGTCAAGTTCTTCAGGTCGATTGTTTGCCGCTTTGGGATCCCCAACAGGATCATCACCGACAACGGAACACAATTCACGAGCCGCGCCTTCATGCAATATGTCCAAGATCTCGGCGCCAAGGTCTGCTTCGCCTCTGTTGCTCATCCCAGGAGCAACGGTCAAGCGGAGAGTGCCAATGCCGAAGTGCTGCGCGGGCTCAAGACCAGAACTTTCGACAGGCTGCACAAGTGCGGAAGAAACTGGATCGAGGAGCTGCCGGTGGCTCTTTGGTCGATCAGAACGACGCCAAATCGAGCCACTGGCCAGGCACCATTTGCTCTAGTCTATAGAGCAGAAGCAGTTACCCCCATGGAACTCGTATACGGGTCACCTCGAGTGCTCGCTTATGATGAACTTGAGCAAGAGCGGCTGCGTGAAGATGACGCGCTGCTCCTTGAGGAAGATCGCCTTCAGGCTGCTGTGCGAGCCTCTCGCTACCAACAAGCCTTGTGTCGCTACCATAGCCGCAAAGTTAAAGCCAGAAGCTTCGAGGAAGGCGACCTTGTTCTTCGGTGCGCTCCGTCCGCCAAGAATCATAACAAGTTGACGCCGAAGTGGGAAGGCCCTTACCGGGTGAGACGAGTCATGAGGCCCGGCGCTGTCCGCCTCGAGACCGAAGATGGCACTCCGGTGAGCAACTCCTGGAATATTGAGCATCTTCGTAAGTTTTACCCGTAAGGCGCGGTTGTCGGGCCCCGCCCGGCAACCAACCTTTTGTACAAGTCTTGCCGTTGTTGCATGTAATCCTTTGTACAAAGCCAGGCGCAGACCCTGAGCAGCAGTAAATGAAGCGCTGGCGCCCTAAGTTTTAGCATGCATGCTAAGTCGAGTCTCGTCCTTGGTTAGGGTTGATAGTGCCTAACAGCTGCTAACCCCTAGCTTAGAGGTCGAGTCTGCGTCCTTTTTCCTGTTCTTTCATTTCCTTTGGTTCGCAGGGTTTTGCATAACCTGGCCAGACCGCTTAAGGACGAAGAAGAGAAGAAGGGCGGACCAGCATCTGGTACCCGGCGAACCAGCATTGCCGGGGGCTACAAGCACGAAGATTCGCCCGCGGCAAGCCAAAGTTCCCGGGGGCTGCAATCCCAGATAAGTCTTTCATCCCTTGTCATGCATTCTCTTATGGACTAAGGAATGTGAAAACCTTGTTCCTTCCTAAAAAGCTGTCGTGCTCCCTTAACTCTGGGCCCCGGAGCGCGTTCCTGGGGCCAGTTTTGGTAGTAGCCGCGGCGGCAAAGGAACGGAATGAGGAGCCCGAACCCGCCTCATCCCTGCCTCCACCAAAGGCGTGAGGAAGGTCGAGTGGCGCGGGTAGACGGCAGGGCCTGTTGCCGGGCAAAGAAATGTCTATCTTAACGATGTAAAGGATCCGCTCCTGGGCGTGGGTTTTACCCGCGAGACAAATGGCCCGGCAAACATCCCCTTTTCATTAAAAACATTCCGCTCAGGTACAGTTCAGAGAGAATGAAAAACATGAAAGATGGGATTACAAGTTTTAAACACAGCTCAGGCCCGAGGGCTTACAGATTGAAAAAAGATAAGATGCCCGTAATCCCTTTCTTGTCTCTCTCCTCAGGAGGTAGGGCAAGGAGGCGAAAAGGGGAAAAGGGGCGCCTAGGCGAGCTACGGGTGGCAGAAGACACCAACAGAACGCCCCGGGGGCCGGCTGAAAGCTGGACGGTGACGGCGGCGCCGGAAGCAGGGCTCGACGGGGCGGCAGGACGTCAGCACACTGTCGAGGGCACCTCGCCCTCGTACTCCGACTTGACGGCCTTGCCGCCAGCCCTCTTCCTCTTCCGCAGCCTCGCCACGCCAGCCGCCAAGGAGACGACCCCGGGAAGCTCAAGGAGCCGGCGACACGATGGGGTCGCCGGTGCCACGCGGAGCTGCGACCGACGCCTAGTCGGACCCGTCATCCCGATGACCGCTACCCTCATCGTCGATGTCGCTCCCCTCCTCATCACTCTCGCTCGAGGAGGAGCCTTCGTTGTCGGAGGAGCTATCCACGCAGCACCGGGCCCGGGTCCCGAAGTCCCCGAAGACCTTGACGGAGAGGAGATCGCCCTCCATCAACTTAAAATGGAGGGTGAACCCCTCCATCAAGCTGTGGATACGGGCGAACATCTTCCACCCTCGACCAAGATACATCACGCCGGGGGCTGGGGACTCAACGAGGACCCGCGTGCCGTTGATCCCGCAGCCCCTCATGCGTAGTCTTAGCATCTCGGGTTGCTCCATCTCCATCACGCTGGCGAAGGGATCCGGGAGACGGAGGCGACGATGAGGTGCCCGGCGCAGCCTGACGAAGAACTCGCAGGGGTCGTCCCCGATGTGGACTGCCGTGAGAAGAGGAGCCGCTGGCGGAGGCGAGGCCGGCGCGTCGCCCCGTCCGCCTCGTCCACGACCTCGCCCCCTCCCCCTTCCCCTTACGGTTGGCTCCGCCACCGTGGGTGCAAGGGGAGGAGGGGCGCGTTGCCTAGCGGCGACCCTCGTCGCCACCGATGAAGGACCAGGATTCCCTTTCTCCATGGCGAATGGAGAGAGGGGATCAGAAGCTGAAGAGAAGCGAAGATGGAGGAGTGTGGGTTTTCGTCGCCCCCCCCTCTTGCTCTTTATAAAGGAGCAGGATAGGGGCTCGGCCGCCCCGCTCAGCCAATTAAGACGCAGGGAGGGCAGGCGACTGGGACCGGCCTGCTGCCTCGGCCCGGTTTCCTGCCTCCACCGTCCGCGACCCCAGGCGCATGGAAGCCGCGTGGCTGGCGTGCAGGACCGAGGCGACGGATGAGGCGACCTCCCCTCGCCCCGTGATCGTGGGGAGCGGGCGCCTCGGAAACCGTGCCTCGGCCCCGTCACGCAAACGAGCCGCGCCTCCACGCCTTCCTCCACTTATGGGGATAGCGCGAACCGTCCCCCTTTATTACGACGTGACGCATGCCTGCGGGGCTCAGCCCCGCGCACGCCGCCCACGTCGCGCACGCCGCTCCCCATGATGCCGCGTTCGACGCGTGCCGTTCAGGAAGGACGTGGTGGACGCAGAAGAAGATGCAGCGTGACCCAGGCCACGCGCGCCCGTGCACTGTTTCGGGCCTGGCCCAACAGCGCTCGGCACCGTGTATGGCCCAGGCCCGGGGGCTCCTATCGGTGTACTAAAGTAGGGGTACCTTTGTCCCCCGAACTTGTGCACGGGCAGTCGTAGCACCCCGCGGCAAGGCTTGCCGGGCGACCGCCAAAACTCTCCATGGTCCCTTTCGGGGCCATCCAAGAACAAAGTATTTGAGCCAAGGCCCCGGCAGGAGGAGCTTGTCGGGAAGGCCACCCGAAGAGAGCAAGGCCCCGGCAAGAGGAGCTTGCCGGGATGCCCGCTCGAAGCACAAGGCCCCGGCAAGAGGAGCTTGCTGGGAAGGCCGACCGAGGCATGACAAGATACTTGCTGCGACGCGCCCCACGTCCCGGCATGGACTGGTGAGCGACAAGCTCCCGGGCGCGACAAGGCACCAACCGCGGCAAGGCGCTTGCCGCGGCAAGTCACCACCCCGCGCCTGCGCTCCAGCTCATCCACCCACGCATCGCTCTGGGGCCATTCCAGGCGTACGTGGCGAGAGGCTGCGCAACCAGGGGCATGCGGTGGCGAAGCAACGCTGACAGAGTAGCCATCGTGGCAAACGGTGGCGCTCCAGACGGCCCCTTTCCTGCACCGTCTGGGCGATGTGGACGGGCATTTAATGCCCTTGTCCCCTGCCGTCAGAGTTAGGTATGATAGCATTGTGCAAACAGCTGTACCCAACACAGCGTTTTCCAGTTTTACCCCCGCCTACGTTGCCACCTGTGGGTAACCCCTTGCACATATAAAAGGAGGCCCCATGCGCAATGGAGGGGAGGGGGAAGAGGCCATTCACGTTCGGTCTCGCCAGCAGCTCGCGTGTACTGTAGCACCACACGCTCCCGAGCAAGAACACAATACCAAACCACAAAGCAGTAGTAGGGTTTTACGCATCCGTGCGGCCCGAAGCTGGATAAACCCCTTGTGAGCATCGCCTCGATCCGCTCTTCGTGCGACCTCCGCCCCCCGCCGAACCAAGAAAGGGGCTCGGTCCCCATAGGTGTTCGAGGAGGCAGATTTCCCCCGACACGTTTAGATTTTATGTGGAGGCTATATATACCCCTCCACTCTTCCTCCACTCGTGGAGAGAGCCATCAGAACGTGCCTACACTTCCAGCATTCATTTTTTGAGAGAGAACCACCTACTCATCTGTTGGGACCAAGATATTCCAATCCAACCACAAGAATCTTGATCTCTAGCCTTCCCCAAGTTGCTTTCCACTCAAATCATCTTTCCACCAAATCCAATTCTGTGGGAGAGAGTTGAGTGTTGGGGAGACTATCATTTGAAGCACAAGAGCAATGAGTTCATCATCAACACACCATCTATTACCTTTTGGAGAGTGGTGTCTCTTAGATTGGTTAGGTGTCACTTGGGAGCCTCCGTCAAGATTGTGGAGTTGAACCAAGGAGTTTGCAAGGGCAAGGAGATCGCCTACTTCGTGAAGATCTACCCAAGTGAGGCAAGTCCTTCGTGGGCGTGGCCATGGTGGGATAGACAAGGTTGCTTCTTCGTGGACCCTTCGTGGGTGGAGCCCTCCATGGACTCGCGCAGCGGTTACCCTTCGTGGGCTGAAGTCTCCATCAACGTGGATGTACGATAGCACCACCTATCGGAACCACGCCAAAAATCTCCATGTCTACATTGCGTTTGCTCCCTCCAAACTCCTCCCCTTTACCTTCATATGCAATGATTTACATTTCGCTGCTATACTCTTAGATTTGCATGTGTAGATTGATTGCTTGACTTGTGATAACTTGCTAAAATCTGCCAAGACTTAAACTTGGGAAAAGGCTAGATTTTTATTTGGTCAAGTAATCTAATCACCCCCCCCCCTCTAGACATACTTTTGATCCTACAAGTGGTATCAGAGCTTTGGTCTCCCATTTGGCTTGATTTCCATAAATTTGGTGTAAGTGCATCTAGTGCCCCTTAGTGATTTTGGTGTATTGAAGACTTATAGGTTAAGGATCTAACGTGTTTATGAGTGTACACGGGTCTATAAGTCTATGAGGAGTTTGATATTTACAGAGAAAGTCGACCCCTAAAAATGAAGTTCTTCGACTGAAGACTTTGGTATTTTGAAGACTTTCTAAAGACTTTGAAAGTGAAGAAATTGGTGTGACCTTGAAGACTTAGTATTCATTCGAGGAACATGAAGTGTGAAGACTTTTGTTTTCGTAGTTTCATTTTCTCTTTCTTGAGTCATAGGAAACACCTACTGTTAAAGGGGGTCGAGGAAATACTAAGGAAAAATTTCCATTTGATGCTCAACTCAAATCCTACACCTACCAATCCCTTCGAGTGAAGCCATTGGAAATCTCAGACAGTTCAGTCAATTTCTTCAGTGACAGAGACGCAGTTCTTCTGGTCACTGAGGACTTTGTTCTGACTGAGGAGTTAGGAATTCGCCAGTGCGGATTGCCTACACAGTGAGGAACATGATAGCCCTGAGGAATTTGTACCTCAAAATTCCGACCGTTGCTGTGCTACGCGCCAGCTGTCCCAAAATATCTTATCCATCCAACGGCCATATCATTGAAGGGCATTTATGTATTATCATGTCGGGCTGCTCCCTAGGCTATAAATAGCCGCCCCCTACAACCACTAGCTAGTTGGCTGCTCCGAGAGAAACTGACACTTGTCATTTGAGAGCAACCCATCCTCCGAGGACTTTGAGAGAAAATCATCAAGTGAGGAAAATCCAAAACCCAAACCCAAACACCTACAAACCCAAAGTGATTGAGCATCACTGAAGAGATTGATCCTGCGTGGATCTGACGCTTGTTACCTTTGAAGGCTGTGCTTCTTCGAGACGGTTAGGCGTCATGGTCTAGAGCATCCAAGAGGAATTGTGGATCGCCGAGTGACCGAGTTTTTCAAGGTTCGGAAGTCACCTGAAGACTTACCACGAGTGATTGGACGAGGACTGTGTGTCCTTAGTTCAAGGAGAATACGGTGAGGACTTGGTGTCCCGAGCTGCATGCTCAGGACTGGGTGTCCGGGACTGTGTGTCCTCGAGTTTAAATACTCAGCCGCTCCAACCAAATGTACAACTGAGACAGCAGTTGGAACTGGTCTACCAAATCATTGTCTTCACCAAGTTTACTGGTTCCATTTCCTCAACTCTTTCATTTCCTCAGTATTGTGCTGCTTGTTTATCATATCTGTGTTTGAAGACTTTGATTGAAGACTTTCTCAATTTCCTCAGTTCAAATTCTTCAGTCTGTTTGTCTTCATCCTATGTTATCCTGTGATTACGCTTTCTGTACTCAGTGCTAGTCTTCATTTCATCATAATGACCATGCTTGTGTTCTGCTTTTTTTCATCTGAGTACTTATTCCGCTGCTAGTAGTTCTTCGCTAAGGAATTTCCTCACTAGCAAATTCCTTAGTGAAGAATTTCATAAAAATCGCCTATTCACCCCCTCTAGTCGATATAACGCACTTTCAATTGGTATCAGAGCAAGGTACTCCCTTGTTCTGTGTGATTTTGGTTTAACCGCCTGGAGTTTTAGTTATGTCGACCGCAGGTATAATCAAGGTCTCTGCTGGGTGTCCTACCTTCGATGGGACGGACTACCCCTACTGGAATAATAAGATGTGAATGCATCTTGAGGCAATTGATAACGATCTCTGGTATGTTGTGGAAAATGGTGTTCTCTCAATCACACCTTCTCTGAATGCTGCTGATGTGAAGAGATTCAAGCAACTCGACTCTCAAGCGAAGAATATCATATGTGGCCATCTGAGCAAAGGATAGTATGGAAGAGTGAGTGCTTTGGATACTGCTAAGCTTATCTGGGATAGGTTGTCCAAAGTCAATGAAGGAGTTTCAACTCAGCATGACTCTCGAGTTGATGTTCTTCGCAATCTCTTCAACCGCTTCAAAAGACTCGAAAATGAAAATGTTCAGCAAACCTTCGATCGCCTCACTGACATCTCAAATGAGCTTCAAGCACTTGGTGCCACTGACATCACCGACCATGAGGTGGTGAAGAAATTGCTGAGGTCGCTTGATTCCTCATTTAATACTCTGGCACTGATGATACAAGAGCATGCTGATTACAAGTCACTTGCTGATATCCTCGAGAGGCTAAATACTCATGAGTTCCAGCTTGCTGAAAAGAGAGATCTCTATGGTTCGAACTATGGAAGATCACGTGCACTGAAGGCCAAGGTAGTATCTGAGTCCGAAGATGAAGACTCTGGTAGCAGCCTTGGCGACCCTGAAGAACTAAGTCATGATCTAGCGCTGCTCGTGCAGAAATTCCAAAAGTTCTCAAGACGTGGTCGCTTTGGAAGACCCTCAAAGAGCAATGATTCCTCATCCAGTGACTACAAGAGAAGGCTTTGTCACAAGTGCAAGAAGCCTGGACACTACATTCAAGATTGTCCTCAGTGGGAAAAGGAATCAAAGAAGAAGAAATACAAGGATTACGGTTCTGATGATGCGAAGAAAAAGAAGAAATCCTCAAAATCTTGATCATCAAAATCCTCGAAGTCTTCGTCTCACAAGAAGAGCAGCTCCAAGAAGGCTCGGGCATTCATTGGCAAGGAAATGGACTCTGAGGCTGAATCTGAAGAAAATGAGGAAGAAGAGGAATCTTACGATTCCAAGTCTGGTGTGGCGAGCCTAGCCCTCACTACTGCATTCGTTAGCAAGTCCATCTTCACATCTAAAGAAAGTAACCTCACCAACAAGGCTGATGAAGGCAGTGATGGCTACGCTCCCACCTATTGCTTCATGGCAAAAGGTGCCAAGGTACTCAAATATGCCTCCTCTGAATCTAGTGAGGATGAATCTGATGAAAATCTTAAGCCTAGCTACTCTAAACTTGCTAAGATTGCTGTGCAACAACAAAAGGCTTTTGAAAAGGTTCAAAACATGCTAGACAAAAGTGATGATATGTTGAAGCCTTAACTGAAAGTCTTCAAAGACTTCAGACCAGGTTTGACAACCTTCAAGGTCATCATAACAGTCTCTTGTCTGATCATGAGAAGCTTTCTTATGAATTTCTTCAAAAGAAGCAAGATCTTGAGAAGCTAAGACTGAGTTATGAAGATCTTCAGAAGGAGCGCGATTCATTACTTGCTCAACAAATCAGCGGTGCTCAGGAAGAATTTATTCCTCCATGTTTGAAATGCATTGAACGAGAATCTGCTAATTCCTCACTTGAATGTTCAAATGCTTCTAATGTTACAAATTCTTCACATGTCTCTGCTATCACTAATTCCTCATCTGAGGACATTGCTAGTATCACTGACGATGCAGGGTTGAAGGAATTGTACATGACAGGCATGTACAAAAGCCTCAAAGGGCATCAGACTCTTTGTGATGTGCTTAAAAATTAGATCCTCAACAGGAACCCTAGGAAAGAGGGTATTGCCTTTGAGAGGAAACTCAATGCTGATGGTACATATTGGAAGCCTGAGCAGTACCCCAAAACCTCATGGGTTGCTGCAAAGGAACCTCTAGTTGATCCATCTAATTTATCTGGTTATACATGTGAATCTTCTCATTCTTCTGATGAGTCATTTGACTCCAACTATAAAATGTTCAAAAATTAGAATGGTGAAGTATTTGCTAGATATGTTGGCACTAACTGCAGGAATGGTTCCCCTATGAAGAAAATCTTGGTTCCCAAAAGGTGCCTTGAAAATCTTCAAGTGAATGTCTTCATGACACCACCTATGAAGAATAGGAACCCCAGATCAAATTCTTCATATGGACCATATTCCTCAAGGGGATCAAATTCCTCACATGGATCAAAGTCCTCATATGAACATCATCGTGCTAACAACTCTGTTTCGCAGGGAAGAGCCAAGGGCTATGAATATGAGCATTATTCTTCTAATTATTATGTTCATAAGTCCTCGAAGAATTTCTCTGCTTATTCATATGCTTACCCTAACCACTCTTATGTGAAACGAAATGGTTTGGCCTCTATGCCACCATTCTCATATGGAGCTCGCAGAGTGATGAACTCTTTGCCACCCCTTCAGATGTGGGTGGTGAAGAAAAAGAACTAATCTCTTGTGTAGGGTCAGGTCTCCAGACGTGCTCAAACGTCTAAAGAATTTGCTGGGGACCTAACAACATGCCTGAAAGGACGCAGGCTAATCATGAAGAAATGAACTTTCATTTCACACGTCCTCCTACTGCTTTATTTGTCTTACTACTTGATGAGATTGATCTAATGAATTGTGATATCATATTCTTCACTGCTGAAGTATATGAGGTTCGTAAGTTGCACTAATTCATCTGCAGGATGATCAACCCAAAGCCAGTGAGTGGGTCCTCGATAGTGGATGTACAAATCACATGACTGGTGACAAGAACCTATTGATGGATGCTCCCTTATCATCATCACATCTGAAGCATATCTCTTCGCTGACAAAAGCAACAGTCAGGTATTGGGTCTAGGTAAGGTTGCTATCACAAAGGATCGACACATGGACAAAGGCATGCTTATTGAGTCCTTAGGATACAACCTTATGTCTGTCTCAATGCTTTGTGATCTTGATATGGTTGTTGTCTTTGGCAAGTATCATTGTGTTGTGATTATGGAAGCTGACAATTCCAAAGTCTTCGAAGGCTTTAGGAGAGGAGACTTGTATATTGTTGATTTCTCTGCAGATTCACAACCAGCCGTGTGCCTACTTGCAAAAGCTTTAGAAGGATGGTTATGGCATCGATGACTTGGTCATGCAGGCATGAGGAATTTGCACATGCTTGCGAAGAAGAAGCATGCCATTGGCATCGAGAATGTCAAATTCCTCAAGGATCACTTATGCGGTGCCTGTGAAGCTGGAAAGATGACAAAGGCCAAGCATCCAGCAAAGACTATCATGACCACCACTCGTCCATTTGAATTGCTTCACATGGATCTCTTCGGTCCTAATCATTATTCTTCTGTTTCAAATGAAGCATCTCAATATGGCTTTGTTATTGTTGATGATTACTCTCGTTGCACATGGGTACACCTTGTCTCTTACAAACATGAAGTACAGGAAGTCTTCAAACGATTCTCCTCGAGGGCTTCAACCAACTTTGGTGTGAAGATCAAGCACATCAGAAGTGACAATGGCACTGAGTTCAAGAATTCGGGTCTCGATGACTATCTTGATGAACTTGGTATTACTCATGAGTTATCTGCTCCTTATACTCCTCAACAGAATGGCGTCATGGAGCGCAAGAACAGGACTCTTGCTGAGATGGCTCGCACTATGCTCGATGAGTACAAAACCCCTCGTCGTTTCTGGGTTGATGCAATTGATACTGCGTGCCATATCGTCAACAGAGTATATCTTCACAAATTCTTCAATAAGACTGCCTATGAACTCCTCACTGACAAGAAAGCCAATGTGAGTTATTTCAAAGTCTTCGGTGCTAAATGTTGGATTAGAGATCCTCATCACAACTCTAAATTTGCACCGAAAGCACATGAAGGTTTTATGCTTGGTTACGGAAAGGACTCGCACACCTACAGAGTCTTCAACAATGTTCTTCACAAGATTGTTGAAACTGTAGATGTGCAGTTCGATGAAACTAATGGCTCGCAAAGAGAGCACCTACCTTCTGTGTTAGATGAACCAGCACCTGAGGATTCTATCAAGCACAAGGCTACTGAAGATGTTATTCCTACTGAAGAATCTGCTGAAGAATTCATTCCAGAACGTGAAGAACGCCGAGCTGATGCATCTGAAGAAAATGTTGAGGAAATTGATGCTGAAGAAAATGCTGATCAAATTCCTCAACGACAACCAGCTCATCCTCGCGTTGCAAAAGAAGTGCAAGTGGAGAAGATCATCGATGACATTAGAGCACCAGGTCCTCTCACACACTCAAAAGCTTCACACTTATCTAACTTTTGTGGGCACTTTGCTTTTGTCTCTATCACAGAGCCCACTAAGGTAGATGAAGCATTTCTGGAGCCTAAATGGATTCAGGCCATGCAAGAAGAGTTACATCAGTTCAAGCTCAACAACGTCTGGGAACTGGTCAATCGTCCAGATCCTCGCAAGCATAATATCATTAGCACAAAATGGATCTGCCGCAACAAGCAAGATGAAAACGGCCTTGTGGTGAGGAATAAGGCACGTCTAGTAGCTCAAGGCTACACATAGGTTGAAGGAGTTGATTTCGATGAAACTTTTGCACCTGTTGCTAGACTTGAGGCTATTCGCATATTACTTGCTTATGTTAACCATCATGATATCATCTTATATCAAATGGATGTGAAAAGTGCCTTCCTCAATGGTAAGCTTGAGGAAGAAGTATATGTTGCTCAACCCCCAGGTTTTGAAGATCCAAAGAATCCTGACAAAGTCTTCAGACTCAATAAGGCCCTCTATGGCCTCAAGCAAGCCCCACGGGCGTGGTATGATACTTTGAAGGAATTCTTCATGAAGAAAGGTTTCACACCCGGTTCACTCAATCCTACTCTCTTTACTAAATCTTATGATGGTGAAATGTTTGTGTGCCAAATATATGTTGATGATATTATCTTTGGCTATACTGACCAACGTTATAGTGATGAATTTGCCTATATGATGAGTGAAGAATATCAAATGTCTATGATGGGAGAGTTCAAATTCTTCTTAGGTCTTCAAATTCATCAACAGCGCAATGGCATATTCATATCTCAGGAGAAATACCTCAAGGATGTCCTGAAGAAATTCGGCATGCAAGATTGCAAAGGCATCAAAATTCCTATGCCCACAAATGGTCAACTATGCACTGATGAAAATGGTATTGACTTTGATCATAAGGTATACCGCTCCATGATTGGCTCTTTATTGTACTTATGTGCATCTAGGCCAGATATAATGCTTAGTGTTTGCGTGTGTGCCCGATTTCAAGCTGCACCGAAGGAATCACACCATAAGGCTGTGAAGCATATTCTTCGATATCTAGCTCACACACCAACACTAGGATTATGGTATCCCAAGGGATCGGATTTTGATCTCATTGGATATTCAGACTCTGACTATGCTGGTGATCGCATGGACCGCAAGTCAACATCTGGTACATGTCATTTCCTCGGACGATCCTTGGTCTGTTGGTCCTCGAAGAAACAGAACTGCGTATCACTGTCTACTGCTGAAGCTGAGTACATTGTTGTTGGTTCTTGCTGTGCTCAACTGCTATGGATGAAGCAAACACTCAAGGACTATGGCATCAACGTGAAGAATGTGCCTCTCCTCTGTGACAATGAGAGTGCCATCAAGATTTCTCACAACCCAGTTTAGCACTTGAATACAAAGCACATTCAGATTCGTCATCATTTTCTTCGCGGTCATGTGTTGAAGGGCGACATTTCTATTGAGCATGTGAAGACTGAAGAATAGCTAGCCGATATCTTCACTAAGCCCTTGGATGAGAAGAGATTTAGCAAGTTGCGGTGTGAGCTAAATATCTTAGAATCTTCGAATGTACTTTGAAAAGGCACTCATCCTAACACTTATGCAAAATTGATGACTTAGATATGCAACACATGAAGAAACGTTTTTCTTCAATCAATGAAGAATAACACTCTAAGTGTGAAGAAGTTAATGAAGAATTTGATTCTCAGAACCCTACGACAATTGTACGCGGTGTCTGAAATCAGCATTCTTATACGGTGGGTCACGCCGCCACAAAAGTTGAATATCTTCAATTTGAGTTTTTCCTCAACTTTTGAAATTCCTCAGTTGTTCAAATTCTTCAACTTTTCAAAATCTTCACTGTTTCCATCGTTTTTCTTCATTGACTATATATATATATATATATATATATATATATATATATATATATATATATATATATATATATATGAGTTAATGTCCTCTACAGCATTCACTTATGGCTATTACTTCAAGTTGGTGTTTTTCTGCTAAGTGAATGTGATCGGACCCTTCCCCTCTATGCTAATACTCAATCCAATCTATTCACAAATTCTTCATGTGTGTTCTATTTGAAACTCGTTCAAAATCTTCATTGTGTCCTTGTCAGCTGAAGAAATTGCGAACGGAACTTTAAAACTAATCTTATCCAAATTTTCGTTTTTGCCGCTCAAACCGTTTGGCATCCCATGATGCATTATTCTACTCACCCACGATCTTACACGATCTCCACTACACTGTACATGGGTGACACATGTCGTGCGAAGGAGAAGGGTCAGGGGCACGTTCGTCCCAAATCTTCGGGCGAATAGTTTTTCACTGCTACTATAAATACCCCCTCACCCCTTCCCCACTTCTTTTACTCCGCTCGAACTCTCTCTCCCGCTCGAGCCTCCCAAACCCTAGCGCCGCCGCTACTCCATCGTCGCCGGTGAGGAAGAGCTTCACTGCCTCAACCTCTTCGTCATCGTACTCGCGCCGAACGCGGAAATCTTCACCTCCGCCGCCGCCGTAGACGTCTTCCTCCGCCGAGTTAGGGCGTGGAAAATCTACACCAACAAACTTCACTGTTTCACCTCTTTGTTCGTCGTGTTCTTCATTCAGGGTAATTAAAAGTTACTTTTACTCCCCTCTTTGATTCGAAGTTTTTCTACAAAATCTTCAAAGCTGTTTTATTCTTCAAATCTTCCCACACTAAACACCTCACATGTCATCTGTTCTTGATTCATTTCCCTAAGCATCATTTTCTTCAAGATTCCTCAATTGTGTGGATCTTCGATCTATACAACTCTGGAACCTAAGATAAAGCGCGCTTAGTGAAATTCTTCAAGACGCATTTGGTCAAATTCCTCAAACTTGTTCTTTTTGAAAAACCCTCTGAGAACGCATATGACCTCTCCAAATTCCTCGCAACTATACTCTGTTCACAGGTACACATGTCCGTTGCTGAATCACTAGGTTCTCATCAACTTAACTCATTTGCAGCGTTCCTCGAAGAAAAACTGCATACTTCTTCAGAGAATTCTATTGTTCAAATTCCTCAGCTGAAGAATATGGCAGATGGTAAGAGGCCGCAGAAAGGAGGAAAGAAGCCTGAGGTCATGACTGCGTTTGAAATCCCTGAGGACATTTACAAAGAGTACTGCACGCCTGATGAAGCCAAGTTTGGCAAAGAGACCAAAAATCAGCGCAAGGTGCGCATTCAAAGGATAGAACGGAGATGGGCAAGAGAATGGAGGGAGTACAGATATGTTACTCCAAAGTACATGAGGAAATTCGCTCTCAACCCTCCATGCACAAGAGCCCCATTGGCACCTGGCCAAGTGGCTGATCCCACTAGCATCAGACGCGGTGAGGATTTTCCTGAGGAATGGGCAAGGGCTCAAGCCAAGTTAGCAAGACAAGCCAGAGAAGCAGTGAAGAAATTCAACGAAGATTCTGCTGCTGTTGCTGCCACTGAGGCCTCTGTCAAGCCAAGGAAATCAATGGCAAGGAAGCCCGCTTGAAAGCCAAGTGATTCACCAACAGTGCCCTCATGGCCAAGTTCCTCAGCTGCGCCCTCATGGCCAGGAACTTCAAAATCTTCAAGACCAATTCCTCATGCTGCTCCTGCTCCACCAAAGTCCTCAGCACCTCCTCCACGGTCCTCAGCTGTTCCGACAAAGTCCACAGCACCTATGCATCTGGCCTCGTGCCAAAGGACTACAGGCATCTCAATTGCCTCTGGTGTCTCAGCAAGTTCCTCAGCTGCACCAAGTTCCTCAGCTGGACCCTCTCTGTTGAAGAAAAAGGCTACTGCTGGACGAGGTCCTCGGCCAAGTCCCAAGAAGAAACAGGTCGCCTTCCAAGAGCCACCTGAAGATGATGAGGCTGATGATGATGAACTTGCAAAAATCATCAGAGATAGAAAACAAAGGGCCGCTAGAGCCAAAGGCACACCTGTGCCACTGCTGTTGGATCCAAGAGCGATCCTAGACTACATTGATCTCCAGCACAAGGACCCAAACACTCGTATGCCAGACTTCAAGCTGACACCGGGCCAAAGTCACATGCTGACTCATTTCATCCAAGAGGAGAAATGGAAATATGATAGGGCCATAGAGATCAAGAAATCGCAGTACAGAAAAGAGAAACTGCTGAAGAAAAATGTTGTCAAGATGACAACTGAAAAACTTGTCAAGATGCAGGCTGACATCAAAGCCCTCAGCGACAAATTTGACTCATACTATGCTGATTGGAAAGGAGCCAAAGTCAGGTTTGTGAAACTGACTGAAAAGTTCACCAATGTTGCAGCCCCATCGCAACAAGGAGTTCCTCAAGCTGAAGCTTCTCCTCAGCCCACTGAAGAACATGCCAGCACCGCTGATGACTTTTAGGCTGCTGAAGAAAATGCTAGTTCCAGGGTTGATGACTCCATCCCAGCCGCTGAAGAAATTGCCAGGGCATCCACTAGTGGTGCGCCTGAAGAAACTGAAAAAGTCAGGGCAACTGCATCAGTTGCGCCTGAAGAAATACAAACAGATTCCTCAGCTCCACCTGCGCCTACACCAACTCCTATCCTTCCATCTGCATCAGATGTGAAGAAGACCAAGGCTGTAGAGCGAGCTGCAGTGAAGAAAAGGAAAGCATCAAGTGCTTCAGAATCTTCAGCTCCAAAGAAGATGAAGCCTATGACCAGCTCTTTTGAAAATCCCATTGATGTTGTTCCAATTTCAACCATGCCATCAAAGGACCTTGTTCCTTTTGATGACGACTATGAGATCCCAAGTGGATCAGATGAAGAAACTCAATCTGCTGCTTCCTCAGAGCAGATTGATGAGGAAATTGAAGTGGATACAATCCCTTCAACCCTAGTGGTATCATCACCAATGCCTCAGTTTACTACTGAAGAGGCTGGTGTTGAAGAAATTGATGATGAAGACGTGGATATTGGCAGCACAACGCCAGTGATGAATGATGATTTCTGGGAAAGTCAGCATCCCAACTCTCCACTCTTCACCCCACTGCAGCAAATTCCTCACTCCCCTGCACCAACAGTTCAAATGGGTTCTAAAGAAACTCATCCCATGTAACGCCCTCGATGCGGCTATATCTCCCACGTGTCGAAGCACGACTTAGAGGCATAACCGCATTGAAAGCAATGTCGCAAGTGAGGTAATCTTCACACATCCCATGTAATACAAAAGGGAAAAAGATACATAGTTGGCTTACAATCGCCACTTCACACAAATACATGAATAAAACAATGTATCATACAGTTACAATCAGGGCCCGACTACGGAGCCAACATAAAAGAAGAAACCCCAAAAGCGACAAAGGTGCCCACGATCGACCCCAACTAGGCCCACTACTGATCGACTAGAACGAAACAACACAAAGAACAAGATCTTCATCGAACTCCTCCTTGAGCTCGGGTGCGTCAACTGCACGGACTCATCGGCACCTGCAAACTGGTTTTGGAAGCATCTGGTGAGTCACGAGGACTCAGCAATCTCACACCCGTGAGATCAAGACTATTTAAGCTTATAGGTAGGGTAAAAGGTATGAGGTGGAGCTGCAGCAAGCGACTAGCATATATGGTGGCTAACATACGCAGATGAGAGCGAGAAGAGAAGGCAAAAGCACGGTCGAACAACTATGATCAAGAAGTGATCCTGAACTACTTACGTCAGACATAACTCCAACAACCGTGTTCACTTCCCGGACCCCGCCGAGAAGAGACCATCACGGTTACACACGCGGTTGGTGTATTTTAGTTAAGATCAACTTCGGGTTTTCTACAACCGGACATTAACAAATTCCCATCTGCCACATAACCGCGGGCACGGCTTTTGAAAGTTCAAACCCTGCAGGGGTGTCCCAACTTAGCCCATGATAAGCTCTCGCGATCAACGAAGGATATTCCTTCTCCCTGGGAAGACCCGATCAGTCTCGGAATCCCGGCTACAAGACATTTCGACAGTAATAAAACAAGTCCAGCAAAGCCGCCCGATGCGCCGACAAATCCTGATAGGAGCTGCACATATCTCGGTCTCAGGGCACACCGGATGAGCAAGACGTCGGGTTGGCATAGACCCTGATTGTGCAGGGGGCGCCGGACATCGCTCGGTTTGGACCAGCACTTAGAGAAGCACTGGCCCGGGGGGGCTAAAATAAAGATGACCCTCGAGAGAGCGACTCCCAAGGGAAAAAGGGCTAGGTGAGGCAAATGGTAAAACCAAGGTTGGGCCTCGCTGGAAAAGTCTTATTCAAAGCGAACTGTCAAGGGGGTCCCATAAATCACCCGACCGCGTTAGGGACGCAAAATCCGGGAACATAATACCGATATGACGGAAACTAGGGCGGCAAGAGTGGAACAAAACACCAGGCATAAGGCCGAGCCTTCCACCCTTTACCAAGTATATAGATGCGTTAATTAAATAAGATATATTGTGATATCCCAACAAGTAAACATGTTCCAACAAGGAACAACAACTCCATGTTCCAACAAGGAACAAACTTCATCTTCACCTGCAACTAACAACGCTATAAGAGGGGCTGAGCAAAGCGGTAACATAGCCAAACAACGGTTTGCTAGGACAAGGTGGGTTAGAGGCTTGGTTTAACAATATGGGAGGCATGATAAGCAAGTGGTAGGTATCGCAGCATAGGCATAGCAAAAGAGCGAGCAACTAGCAAGCAAATATAGAAGTGATTTCGAGGGTATGGTCATCTTGCCTGAGATCCCGCAAGGAAGAAGAACGATTCCATGAAGAAGACAAACGGACGTAGTCGAACGAATCCTCACAACTCCGGAACGAAACCGAAGCTAACGAGAGAAGCAACCCGGAAAGAAACAAGCAACATAGTAAACAACCATCACCTAAACATGGCATGATGCACAATCAAGTATGATGCATGTCCGGTTTAAAGATTCATGGCATGGCAAATGCAACAAACAACACTACAAATTAAGTGGAGCTCAATATGCAACGAGTTGCATATTGACGAAACACCACAACAATTATTTAGTTCTCTCTTGTTTATATAACCAACAATATTAAATGTGGTTAAACATGGCAAGAGGTGAAACATAACAAAACTACCTATCTAGGCAAGTTTAAATGAGGCCGGAAACAATAAACAACAATTCCGGAAACTCCTCATATGCATATATTGAATTTGGTACTGATCTGACCTAACGCATATTTTAATGTTGTTAAACAGGAAAATAAAGTGCACCATGTTAAACTATGCATTTTTCTGCCCCATTTACATATATAATTTATTAAATTCCGAGTTACGGTTATTTAGTTATGAAATAAATCATTTTAACATGGCATTTATGCAAGTTTAAACAGACATCATTTTTAAGCATTTTAAATGTTGTTATTATGATGCGGATGACATATGTAATTTATGCAATTTTTAGAAAATGTTGACAAGAGCATAATATTGAAGCATTTGTCACCGTGGTGGAAGAAAGTGTGCCAAGGCAACGAATCCGAAAATGGTGCCACGGCAGCGAATCCGAAAATGGTGCCACGGCAGCGAATCCGAAAATGGTGCCACGGCAACATATCCGAAAATGGTGCCACGGCAACATATCGGTTTCCGGTACTCGATTGAGATGCCGGTGCAAAAGGGAAATTGACGAGAGCGTGACATGCGATAGAAGGTGGGGTGATCCCGGTTACCGGGTTCCCACGAGTTGGCGACAAGGAAACGAGTGACAAATTGGACATGGTGAAAACGGTGCATCTCATTCAACACATGCATTCGGTCCACGGCGATCGTTCTCGGCGGTTATACCTTCGAAGCGTGCATTTTCGAAACGGAGCGAGTACGTAGAGGGAAGTAGTCGTTCACGAACGTCGTGGGAAGTAGTCGTTCTCGCGGCGGTAGTGGAAGTAGGGGTACACATTCGTTTTCGAAGAGGTACTTGACGGGTCCGAATCCCTTCGGGGTTGTCGTGGTACTTGCGGTCTCGGCGATGGTAGTCGCCACGTTCGGAGAGGAACTTGATGTACCCAGGGGCTCCAGATGTCGTGGTACTTGGCGAAACTGCGTAGTCATACACGTTCAAGAAGAAACTTATGTGGCGTCGTGGAACTTGGCACATCCAAAGGGTACTTGGCGCAGCAGCGAAGAACGAAACACCATGTCGTGGTACTTGGCGCGGTGCAGGAGGAAGCCGGGGTTTGGCGCTGGTTCTCTGCTCCAACGAAGCAGAACGACGGGCGAGCGGAGGCGCGGCCCCCTGGTTCGAAGCAGAGGCGCTGGGGCGTGCTCGTTCCCGAGTAGAACGAGTGGGGCGCCGGCGCGGCTTGAAGCAGGAGTTCGGCAGCGAGGAAGAGATGGAGGCACAGGGGACGGAGGGCGCGGAGCTTGCTGCTGGTGACGCGGGATCCGGGCGAAGAGGACCTGCTGGATCCGGCGGAGAAGAGGCAGGGCCAGGGGTGACAAAGTTGTGGGCCAGCACGGTGGCCTCCATGGCCGGCGGCAGACGAGCTCGCGGGGCCGTGGGGCGAGGCAAAACGGGGCCGGTGTGGTCACGCACGAGGAGAGGCAGGGTCGCGCGAGGCGGTCTGGTCCACCTGGTGGTTGCCGTTGATGCCGGGTAGCGACGAGGCTCCGGCCTGGTTCCCTTCTCCGGCGAGGGCGGAGCGCGGGGGCAGCGAGAGGGTGACGAGGGGAAGCAGGAGAGGCCATGGACGACGGGCGCGCGATGCCACAGGGAGGAGGCGAGGCGAGCGAGGGGATTCGGTCGCGAGGGGAGGGAGATGGGGAACGAGGGCGTTGACGGCGCTGAGGGAAAACGCGAGGAGAGATCGAGAGGAGAGGGGGTCGGCTCCCTGGCGGCTAGGGTTTGGTCGGTGGGGCACCGGCTGGGCCTGATGGGCCTTGCTGGACAGGGGTGGCAGGGAGCAGCTGGGCTGGGAGGCCCAGCTAGGCTCTCTCTCTCTCTAATAAAGAAAAGAAATAAAAAAACACAGAGATTAAGAAAGAAAAAAAAGAGGGGTTAGAGGAAGAAGTTGGGCACGAAGACAATTTTCCCGGACTCGCAAAAATATGTTAGGTCCGAGAAAATTAGGAAAGACCAAGATTGAAAGAATAAATTCAAATGGGTGAATAGAAAGTGGAGGTTTGGAAGGTCCAAAAATGTTGAGAGATTAGGTAGAGCTCCGGAAAATGATGAGAAGATAAAAGGCACAGTTAGAGGTCAAGAGTTGAGATAACAAAGGCATTGGGATTTTGCAAGTGTGTTATAGTGAATTCCAAAATGGAATATTTATTATAGCTCCACTAATATCGGGAAGATACATTATAAAGAGAACTCACCATGTGAATTCCCTCAATTTAAATGGACCGAAGATCCATACGATTTATTTAGTTGAGTTTTTTTTTTAAAAAGGTGCAAGAAGCCATGATGCAATGCACATGATGCAAAGATATGAAATGCATGACACGCAAGCAAAAGACGAGGCAACAACAGCAACTAAGCGGAGGACACCTGGCACATCGGTCTCGGGGCGTCACATCCCACCTCACCTGTCCGTGAAGACATTCCAGCCACTAGTGCTGAAGAAACTGCTGCTGCTGAAAACGTGACAACACAAACTGCACCTGAAGAGGAACCAGAAATTCCTCAGCCTGAAGAACCTGAGCTCGCGATTCCTAAGGTCGTGATGCAACTCACTGACACTCCTCGGCCAAAGCCAAAGGATCCGTTCTCAAGGAAGCAAAAGTTCAAGGCTGAAGACTTCTTTGGCGAGCACGTATTCTTCACTGATTATAATCCATATGATTCTGCTCGCATAAGGAAGAGGCGTTTCTGGACTACTAGTCAAGCCAACTTCTATTCCTCAGTGTTGTTCAGCAAAGACAAAGTCTTTGATCATGCACATATTCCTCACGTGGATATGGAGTCGCTGTCGTGCTTCGAGCCAGTTCTCAGTGTTCTTCACGACGCTGGGCTACTGAATTTCTGCACTGACATCTGTGATTGGAATGAAGAACTCATTCTTCAGTTCTACGCAACGCTGCACATCACAGGCGATTCTGAAGATGTGAATTCATGGGTTCTGGACCGGATGACAGAGAACACTCACTACAAGGCACCAGCGTCTGAATTGCTTCATGCCCTGACACTAAGTCCTCCCACTGAAGATGCACGTTGTGTTTACAATGAACCTGAGCTTTCAAGTCACTACATGCAAGTTCTGATGAAGCCTTTGAAGCCAGGGCAGGCCTCTAGAACCACTTTCCTCGTCAAGGAATTGCTCTATGTACCTCGGACTGTCTATCGCATACTGACGAAGACATTGAGTCCTATCAAAGGCCATGAATCAAATGATGAAGAAGTCGTTGGCATCATGAAGAATCTGCTTTTCAACATCATTCATGGCGTTCCCGTCAACTTCCATGATTTCTTCATGAGGACTCTGGCCAATATTGCCATGTCACCGTTTGAGCTGAAGCCTTATGCGCCATGGATTATGAGATTCATCAGGACAAGGTCTTCACTCAACTACAAAGCTGACACTCTGAACCACTGCAGCTACTTGCCTCCAATTGAAGTCCTCAAAAGGACATTTTCCTCAGCTGATGACAAAGGCAAGGCAACTGCTGTGATAGATGAAGGCATTCGTCCATTGGATGGTCAATTTTGCAAGGTTGCATCCTATTCCACCAATGATGACTCTGCCACACATGACTCTGCCGCCAACAATGCCAAGCAAAATCCTCAAGCCACAGCACCCAGGGTGATGACTGATCGTGAGTTACTCCTCGGTCTTCATCAAAAGGTTGATCGCAATCACAAATGGGTCAAGCGTCAGTTTGGTTCAATTCTTCACATCATGACTTCAACACACAATGCAGTGAAGAAAAACCACTACTACCTCCATGAAACCCTCAACCGCACCTAGGTTGTTCTGTCTCAAGTCTACAGCGCTGAAGATCTGAAGAAAATGGGTCTCAAAGAAGAGTTTGACTGGTCTGCACCTCCTCCGAAGAAATTCAAGAAGGTCAAGGTTCCTTCTTTGGTGGCCAGCTCCTATTCTTCATCGCACAACACTGATGAACATGAAGACTTGGACGACACTGCGGCAGGCCCTCCTTCAACAACCGACCCCGACAACGCTGGCGCTCCTTCATCAACCTGATTATCTTCAGGGGCGTTAGTCCTCAGTTTCAATCCTTTTGGTCATTCGATGACAAAGGGGGAGAAATATGACTTAGTCTTCAAGCGGTCTATTATATTGGGCGTTTTTTTTGCTAAGTTACAACTCTCGTTCTTCCAATACTTTTATTGGATCGAGTTGTAAACTTAAACCCGATGGTGATCTGATACTTCTGCTACGTTATTCTGCATGCTTATTCCTCGTTAATATTATCGCACGCATGCTGAAACACGTCAGTCACTATTTTTCATCATGCATTTCAAACTCTTCATATTATATATCAAATGCGTGTATGAATTACAAGATATAGGGGGAAATCTCCATGATTCATCTCTTCAAGTGTGCATTGCTTCAAAAGCAAATTCCTCACTATACACAACTTCAGGGGGAGTTCTTCTATATCTTGCAATCAAATTCCTCAATATCAGTATTTACACTTCATATATTTATCCCCATTGAAAACTTAACCTATATTGTCATCAATCACCAAAAAGGGGGAGATTGTAAGTGCATCTAGTGCCCCTTAGTGATTTTGGTGTATTGAAGACTTATAGGTTAAGGATCTAACGTGTTTATGAGTGTACACAGGTCTATAAGTCTATGAGGAGTTTGATATTTACAGAGAAAGTCGACCCCTAAAAATGAAGTTCTTCGACTGAAGACTTTGGTATTTTGAAGACTTTCTGAAGACTTTGAAAGTGAAGAAATTGGTGTGACCTTGAAGACTTAGTATTCATTCGAGGAACATGAAACGTGAAGACTTTTGTTTTCGTAGTTTCATTTTCTCTTTCTTGAGTCATAGGAAACACCGTACTGTTAAAGGGGGTCGAGGAAATACTAAGGAAAAATTTCCATTTGATGATCAACTCAAATCCTACACCTACCAATCCCTTCGAGTGAAGCCATTGGAAATCTCAGACAGTTCAGTCAATTTCTTCAGTGACAGAGACGCAGTTCTTCTTGTCACTGAGGACTTTGTTATGACAGAGGAGTTAGGAATTCGCTAGTGTGGATTGCCTACATAGTGAGGAACATGATAGCCCTGAGGAATTTGTACCTCAAAATTCCGACTGTTGCTGTGCTACGCGCCAACTGTCCCAAAATATCTTATCCATCCAACGGTCATATCTTTGAAGGGCATTTATGTCTTATCATGTCGGGCTGCTCCCTAGGCTATAAATAGCCGCCCCCTACAACCACTAGCTGGTTGGCTGCTCCGAGAGAAACTGACACTTGTCATTTGAGAGCAACCCATCCTCCGAGGACTTTGAGCGAAAATCATCAAGTGAGGAAAATCGAAAACCCAAACCCAAACACCTACAAACCCAAAGTGATTGAGCATCACTGAAGAGATTGATCCTACGTGGATCCGACGCTTGTTACCTTTGAAGACTATGCTTCTTCCAGACGGTTAGGCGTCATGGTCTAGAGCATCCAAGAGGAATTGTGGATCGCCAAGTGACCGAGTTTGTCAATGTTCGAAAGTCACCTGAAGACTTACCACGAGTGATTGGATGAGGACTGTGTGTCCTTAGTTCAAGGAGAATACGGTGAGGACTTGGTGTCCCAAGCTGCGTGCTCAGGACTGGGTGTCCGGGACTGTGTGTCCTCAAGTTTAAATACTCAGCCGCTCCAACCAGATGTACAACTGAGACAGTAGTTGGAACTGAAAGTGCGTTATATCGACTAGAGGGGGTGAATAGGCGATTTTTATGAAATTCTTCACTGAGGAATTTGCTAGTGGGGAAATTCCTTAGCGAAGAACTACTAGCAGCGGAATAATTACTCAAAAGTAAACATAACAGAATACATGCATGGTCATCATGAAGAAATGAAGACAAACACAGAGTACAGAAAGCGTAAACACAGGATAGCACAAGATGAAGACAAACAGACTGAAGAAATTGAACTGAGGAAATTGAGAAAGTCTTCAAACACAGATATGAACAAACATGCAACACAGTAATGAGGAAATGAAAGTGTTGAGGAAATAGAACCAGTTGGCTTGGTGAAGACAATGATTTAGTAGACCAGTTACAACTATTGTCTCAGTTGTACGTCTGGTTGGAACGGCTGAGTATTTAAACTCGAGAACACCCAGTCCCGGACACACAGTCCTCACCGTATTCTCCTTGAGCTAAGGACACACAGTCCTCGCCCAATCACTCGTGGTAAGTCTTCAGGTGACTTCCAAACCTTCACAAACTCGGTCACTCGGCGATCCACAATTCCTCTTGGATGCTCTAGACCATGACGCCTAACCGTCTGTAAGAAGCACAGTCTTCAAAGGTAACAAGCGTCGGATCCATGCAGGATCAATCTCTTCAGTGATGCTCAATCACTTTGGGTTTGTAGGTGTTTTGGGTTTGGGTTTGGATTTTCCTCACTTGATGATTTTTGCTCAAAGTCATCGGAGGATGGGTTGCTCTCAAATGACAAGTGTCAAGTTCTCGCGGAGCAGCCAACCAGCTAGTGGTTGTAGGGGGCGGCTATTTATAGCCTAGGGAGCAGCCCTACATGATAAGACATAGATGTGTTGGGGAAAGTAGTAATTTCAAAAAAATTCCTACGCACACGCAAGATCATGGTGATGCATAGCAACGAGAGGGGAGAGTGTTGTCTACGTACCCTCGTAGACCGAAGCGGAAGCGTTGACACAACGTAGAGGAAGTAGTCGTACGTTCTCCTCGCGATCCAACCGATCACAGCACCGTTACTCCGGCACCTCCGAGTTCTTGGCACACGTTCAGCTCGATGACGATCCCCGGGCTTCGATCCAGCAAAGCGTCGGGGAAGAGTTCCGTCAGCATGACGGCGTGGTGACGATCTTGATGTGTTACCGGCGCAGGGCTTCGCCTAAGCACTGCAACGATATGACCGAGGTGGAATTTGGTGGAAGGGGGCACCGCACACGGCTAAGGAAAGATCTCAATGATCAATTGTGTGTCTATGGGGTGCCCCCTGCCCCCGTATATAAAGGATCCAAGGGGGAGGGGCTGGCCGGCCAAGCCTGGCGCGCCAGGAGAGTCCTACTCCCTCTGGGAGTAGGATTCCCCCCCCCCCAATCCTAGTTGGACTAGGATTCTTCAAGGGGGAGAGAGAGAGAGAGGGGCCGGCCACCTCTCCTAGTCCTAATAGGACTAGGGGAAGGGGGGAGGCGTGCAGCCCATGAGGGCAGCCCTCTCACCTCTCCTCCAAGGCCCATGTTGGCCCATTATGCTCCCGGGGGGTTCCGGTAACCCTCCCGGTATTCCGGTAAAATCCTGATTTCACCTGGAACACATCCGATGTCCAAACATAGGCTTCCAATATATCATTCTTTACGCCTCGACCATTTCGAGACTCCTCGTCATGTCCGTGATCACATCCGGGACTCCGAACTCCTTCGGTACATCAAAATGCATAAACTCATAATAACTGTCATCGTAACGTTAAGCGTGCGGACCCTACGGTTCGAGAACAATGTAGACATGACCGAGACACGTCTCCGGTCAATAACCAATAGCGGGACCTGGATGCCCATATTGGCTCCTACATATTCTACGAAGATCTTTATCGGTCAGACCGCATAACAACATACGTTGTTCCCTTTGTCATCGGTATGTTACTTGCCCGAGATTCGATCATCGGTATCCAATACCTAGTTCAATCTCGTTACCGGCAAGTCTCTTTACTCGTTCCGTAATACATCATCTCGCAACTAACTCATTGGTTGCAATGCTTGCAAGGCTTATGTGATGTGCATTACCGAGAAGGCCCTGAGATACCTCTCCGACATTCGGAGTGACAAATCCTAATCTCGAAATACGCCAACCCAACAAATACTTTCGGAGACACCTGTAGAGCACCTTTATAATGACTCAGTTACGTTGTGACGTTTGGTAGCACACAAAGTGTTCCTACGGTAAACGGGAGTTGCATAATCTCATAGTTAAAGGAACATGTATAAGTCATGGATAAAAGCAATAGCAACATACTAAACGATCGGGTGCTATGCTAATGGAATGGGTCATGTCAACCAGATCATTCAACTAATGATGTGATCTCATTAATAAAATAACAACTCTTTGTTCATGGTTAGGAAACATAACCATCTTTGATTAATGAGCTAGTCAAGTAGAGGCATACTAGTGACACTCTGGTTGCCTATGTATTCACACATGTATTATGTTTCCAGTTAATACAATTCTAGCATGAATAATAAACATTTATCATGATATGTAAGGAAATAAATAATAACTTTATTATTGCCTCTAGGGCATATTTCCTTCAAAATGCCCTTCAATGATATGACTGTTGGATGGATAAGATATTTTGGGACAACTGGCGCATAGCATAGCAACGGTCGGAAATTTGAGGTACAAATTCCTCAGGGCTATCATGTTCCTCACTGTGTAGGCATTTCGCACTGGCGAATTCCTAACTCCTCAGTCAGAGCAAAGTCCTCGGTGACCAGAAGAACTGCGTCTCTATCACTGAAGAAATTGACTGAACTGTATGAGATTTCCAATGGCTTCACTCGAAGGGATTGGTAGGTGTAGGATTTGAGTTGAGCATCAAATGGAAATTTTCTCCTTAGTATTTCCTCGACCTCCTTTAATAGTACGGTGTTTCCTATGACTCAAGAAAGAGAAAATGGAACTACGAAAATAAAAGTCTTCACGCTTCATGTTCCTCAAATGATAACCAAGTCTTCAAGGTCACAACAATTTCTTCACTTTCAAAGTCTTCAGAAATTCTTCAGAATATCAAAGTCTTCAGTTGAAGAACTTAATTTTTAGGGGTCGACTTTCTCTGTAAATATCAAACTCCTCATAGACTTATAGACCTGTGTACACTCATAAACACGTTAGATCCTTAACCTATAAGTCTTGAATACACCAAAATCACTAAGGGGCACTAGATGCACTTACAGGAACTGGTCTACCAAATCATTGTCTTCACCAAGCTTACTGGTTCCATTTCCTCAACTCTTTCATTTCCTCAGTATTGTGCTGCTTGTTTATCATATCTGTGTTTGAAGACTTTGATTGAAGACTTTCTCAATTTCCTCGGTTCAAATTCTTCAGTATGTTTGTCTTCATCCTGTGTTATCCTGTGATTATGCTTTCTGTACTCAGTGCTAGTCTTCATTTCATCATGATGACCATGCTTGTGTTCTGCTTTGTTTTCATCTGAGTACTTATTCTGCTGCTAGTAGTTCTTCGCTAAGGAATTTCCTCACTAGCAAATTCCTCGGGGAAGAATTTCATAAAAATCGCCTATTCACCCCCCCCCCCTCTAGTTTATATAACGCACTTTCATTTGGTGATCATAGCCTTGGTTTCACAACCTAGGAGAGTATGGCGTCAAGCGAGGGAAATTACCACCGTAGAGGTACTTACTTTGATGGTACTAATTTTGCTAGTTGGAAGCATAAGATGGAAATGCATATTCTTGGACATAACCCCGTTGTTTGGGCTATTGTGTGTATTGGCTTGCAAGGTGAATCTTTTATGGGAGAGAACCAAACCGTGAAGCTACCGCAGAAGAGTTGAAGATGCTGCAATACAATGCTCAAGCTTGTGATATCCTCTTCAACGGATTGTGCCCTAAAGAATCCAACAAAAGCAGTCGTCTTGAGAATGCAAAAGAAATTTGGGATACTTTGATTGATATGCACGAAGGTACCGACTCCGTCAAGGAATCCAAATTGGATGTGCTTCAAAGTCAGCTTGACAAGTTCAAAATGAAGGATGGTGAAGGTGTTGCTAAAATGTACTCTAGGCTTGCTCTCATCACAAATGAGATTGCCGGCTTAGGAAGTGAAGAGATGACCGACAGATTCATCATCAAGAAGATCCTAAGAGCCTTGGATGGGATATATGATACGGTGTGCACATTGATCCAAATGATGCCCAACTACAAAGATCTCAAGCCAACGGAAGTCATTGGAAGAATTGTTAATCATGAGATGTCACTCAAGGACAAAGAAGAGCTTCACAACAAGTCAAGTGGTGCTTACAAAGCCTCATGTGATGCTCCTACGTCATCAAGTGAGAAACAAGCCTTCAACGAGGAATTGAGCCTAATGGTGAAGAATTTCAACAAGTTCTACAAGAGTAGAAGCAAGGAAAGAAGTTCCAAGTCAAGGTCCTACAATGACAAAAGATCTTCTAATCGTGAGCGTAATTGCTACAATTGTGGAAGACCCGGACACTACTCCAATGAGTGTACGGCTCCCTACAAAAGAAGAGAAGACTCACCTAAAAGGAGAAGTAGAAGAGAAGAATCACCTCCAAGAGAGAGAAGTAGTAGAGATAATCGTTATGAACGAAGAACCTCTCAAAGAAGCAAGGATTCGGAAAGGAAGGACAGGTCATCAAGGAGCTACACAAAACAAAGACATCAAGCTCATGTTGGTGAGTGGGTATCCAGCTCCGAATCTGACCATCACTCCGGGGGAAGTTATCACTCCGACTCAGAATATACTCAAGATGAAGGTGTTGCCGGTCTAGCACTTGTGTCAACCAACTCCTACGACATATTTGACTCGCCAAATGAAGGAATTATAAGATGCTTCATGGCTAAAGGCCCAAAGGTATCACACCCTGAGTATGTTGATTTCAATAGTGATGAAGATGATTTGCTAGGTGATGATGATTTACTTGTTGACAACTCTAGTAATGAAAACTATGATGAACTTGCTATTAATCATGATAATCAAGATAAAACGAATGACGATGATAAGAAGGAGATTGAGCGTCTAACTAAAGAACTAAACACTCTTAAGTTAGCTCATGAAACTACCTTAGAAGATCATCGAGAGCTTTTAAAGACTCATGAGAATCTATGCTTTGAAAAGCTCAATCTAGAGCAAGAGCATGGGTTCTTAAAAGCAATCAATGATGATCTTCGTAAGAAAAGTTCTTCTTACATTGCCAAGTGTTTACTCTTGTCTACTTACATGCCACAAGTAATATCTAGCAACAAGAGCAATAAAGACTCTTCTTCTAGTAGTAACAATAACCATGTTAAATCCAATGTTGTTACTTCTAGTAGTTCTCTTGATTCCTCTAATGATTCTCTTAGCCAAGTTACACTGGAGCAAGAAAATAGCTTATTGAAGGGAATCATAGAGAAATGTGTTTACAAGAGCCTTGCCGGAAGTAAGCAATTTGAGGAAATGGTACGCAAGCAAGAAAGGCACCGGAAGAATCAAGGTGTTGGTTTTGAATGAAAGTTCAATGCCAATGGAGTTGAGTGGGAAGAAGATCAATACCCCAAGACAAAGTTTGTTCCTCATCAAGAGAAGTATGATCTGTCAGGACCCCGGTTCCAAGTCACATCGATCTAGCCGGTAACACCTCATATCACTTTGCGGCCTCACGCACGGTATTCCAACGGGTGTCTCCTTACCATGGCCCGGGACCGTTTGCACCTTTTGGCTCACGTATATGGTAGTGTTGCTAGCATCCATATGACAGAGAACCCGGGCCGACATGACTAGTCGTGAACCCAAAGTGGCACTAACTTATGGGGACAGGCATACATGAATCAACATCGAGCATGTCGGTCAGCAGCGTGCGAATCCGGGCTGTAGCACTGGGCTAACAGGACTCTGGGAACCCGGGCTGTAGCAGGCTAGGCAGGACTCCGGATGTCACCGCGTGACATTTCCCCAAAGGGACAGACACAGGAACGAAGTGAACCACATACCGGCCAGTCAAGTGTTCCGGAGCAGTAGTGCTAGGCTAGTAGGACTCCGGTGAGCCGGGCTGTAGCGGACTACTATGGCTCATGGAAGCACAAGACTACATTTCCCCCATAAGAGAGGCTACCAAGGATAAACAACTAGGTTTTCGGATCCCACACATACCAAGCATTTCAATCATACACACAATATGCTCGATATGCGTAAATACAACATGGCATCACCGCAAAACTCTATGACTCAAGTATTTATTCATTAGGCTCCGAGGAGCCAAGATATTACAAACATGGGTCTCATGACCCAACATTCAGAGCATACAAGTCAAAGCACAAGCAGAAGCTTAACATGTCTGAGTACAGACGTCTACAAATGAAAAAGGCTGAGAAGCCTAACTATCTACCAGATCCTGCCGAGGGCACAAGATCGTAGCTGAGGTAACAAGCTAAACGTTAAAGTCCATGTGGAACTACTAGCAAGACTGACGTCTCTCTGCAAAAACATAAAGTAGGCAAACGTGAGTACAAATGTACCCAGCAAGACTTACATCAGAACTAACTACATATGCATCGGTATCAACAAAGGGGGTAGTGGAGTTTAACTATAGCAAGCTAGCTTTGACTCAGTGGCTAACCTGAACTACGACTGCAAGCAACTCTTTTGAGGTGGCGCACACAAGTCCACATATTCACCATATCAATACACCACTATGGATCCGCTCCTGTCTCCCTACGAGAAGGCCATCCATAGCACTCACGCTTATCTTGCGTATTTTAGAGTATCCACTTTCACTTGTCTATGAACTGTTATAGGCAACCCAGAAGTCCATTACGGCGGACACGGCTTTTCGAATAGATGATGTTAACCCTGCAGGGGTGTACTTCTTCATACATATTTCCACCACTTAGTGTCTGCACACGACATGTGCTCGGCAGACTTCAAGCGAAAGCCGACGTGGGTGTAGACCACGACCTGCCTAAACACTCAAGTCTCTAGTCCAGGTTTATCGCCTATTCAGGTTCCATCCGCAGGGAGTCCGGCCGAGGTTTCCACATACGGCCCCGAATGATGTGTACAGGGTTCCGCGACACCAAACGGGCGCTCGGCATACCCAGCCACGTGCCTACTGCATCACAGCCCACCCCTCGGTCAGTGCTGCGCACGGCCTCTAGCATACTACAAACACCAGAAACTACTTGCAACTCCTGGACAAAGGACTAGGGTGGTTAAGAAGTCGAGCAGGGTCATATTTCAGGGCCCAATGCATGGTAGTAGCTGTTTCATGGATCACAAACACAGAACTCAGTTCCTGAGGACGGCTTCAATGAGACAACCCACCATGTACTCCTACATGGCCTCTCACCGCTACCTTTACCAAATCGTGTTCACATACTTAGCTCACACACAGTAGGACATGTTCATCACCATTCCAATTCATCCCCGATGAATCAGACCCGACTCAACTCTAAGCAGTTGCAGGCATGACAAACAAGCATGAATGAGTAGGCACATCAGGGCTCAAACAACTCCTACGCATGCTAGTGGGTTTCATCTATTTACTGTGGCAATGACAGGTCATGCAAAGGAGAAGGGGTTCAACTACCGCTGCAAGTAACAGATGAATCGTTGTTGTCCTAATGCAGTAAAAGAGAGCAGGAGCGAGAGAGTGGGATTGTATCGGAATGAACAAGGGGTTTTTGCTTGCCTGGCACTTCTGAAGATAGTATAGTTCTTCATCGGTGTCATCAAACTCGTCGTCGGAACACGTCTAACGAGAGGGAACAACCACCGACAAACAAAGAAGAAACACAATCAATGCCATGCGACAATATGATGCATGAATGTGACATGGCAATAGGTTGTTGATTGGCCCAATGCAACTAGCAACAAGTTAAATGGAGTTGGTTTGAACACTAGGTTCGAATTCAAACTCCATACGTGCTTTCTTAAATGCCATTTAATTGAATTGTCCTAAACAGAGGACATAAGTTGCTCTAAAATGCATGCAAATGGTACAGATGGATAGATTGGATTTTTCTGATCATTTTTATATATAATTTGTTTGATTTGGAGCTACGGTTGATTTTCTATGATTTTTTAGAAGTTTTGGCTATTTTCTAGAATTTCCTGTATAAGAATAAATCCAGAAAAGGAGTTATTGTGTCAGCACTACGTCACTGTGACGTCAACAGGTCAACGGGGCGGTCCAGGTCAAACTAACCAGTGGGTCCCATGTGTCAGTGTCATTAGTCTAACAAATTTTTAGTTAGTCCTAATCCTAACTTAATTAGCAGGCGGGTCCCATTTGTCATAGACACAGAGGGGTCAAACTGGGCCCACCCGAGGTCAACTTGGTCAGCGGGGTCAAACCCCTGGCAGCAGGGTCAAACCTGTCGGCGTTGAGTCGCCGGCGAGGCCAAGACGACGGAGAGCGTCGGAAACGCTGCTCCGGCCACGGTTCGATGCGCGGGTGGGTGCTACGGGTAGCTGGCGTGTGGCGCATCCAACGATGGCGGTGGTTGGTGCTAGGGTGGCCGGGAACAACGGCGGCGAGCACGTCTCCGGCGGCCGGAGTTCGAGCCTCGGCGGAAAACATGCTAGGTTGCACAACAGGACATGGGGGTGGCCGCGTTCGACTCGTGGGGATGTACTGAGTGCAGTGGTGAGCTCGGGTGCAAGCTTGCATGACCGTGGCCACGGTGGCGACATGGCCGGCGGCGAGGAGCTATCGGCTCTGATGGCCATGGTGGTTAGAGGACGCGGACGAGCGCGGGGAGAGGGGGAAAACGCTCGGGGGCTCACAGCGGTGTTGTAGGGATGGCCAGTGTGCTCGGGGAAGCTCGGGAGGCGGGTGGCCGAGGAGGGGAACGGCGGAGCTGGCGGCGTCCAGGGGCTTCCGGTGACTTACATCTTGGTGAGGAGGAAGAGGGGGACGAGGCGGAGCTTCTTGGCGCGTGGGCGAGGCGTGGGGTGGCCATTGGCCGTGGTGGTGGTCGTCGGCGCGCTGTGAGGCGCTCGGCAGCAGCGGGAGAAGGAGAGCCGAGGAGAAGAGAGGCACGGGAGAGGACGAGGCAGTCCAGGGGAAAACATGGCGTTGTCCAGGGCGTCGAGGCAGCGGCGGAAGCAGGAGGTGGCTCGGGTGCGTGCCGGCGTGCGGCGACCACGCGCACGGCGTCTGACTGGCGGGAGCTGGACGACAACTGGCAGCGCCAGGTGGTGGGCTGGGTCATGCTGGGCCAAAATAGGTGAGTGGGCTGCTGGCAGGTTAGTTCCTTTCTCTCTCTCTTTTTTCTGTTTTCTATTTATTTTGCTCTGTTTTGGTTTAGTAACAATACTAACCATTTATATAAATTCTGAACTTATTTGTGGGAGCTCTCTGCAATATACCAGTGATCCACAATTACTTTCAAAATATTTGGAGCTATTAAATTAGTTGTAGATTTTATTTGCTCCAACTCAAATAAAATATGGATTAATTCAAAAATACATAAATGGCCAAGGATATGCTCATCATTTTTGGCAGAGGTTTTCACCTTTGTCAGAAATCATGTACATTTTCAAAGGGCATTTTGGGTTCATTGAAGATATTTTTATTTTGATCCTAGTTGCATTTCATTTGGTGCTAGGGTTTATCAATCCCCAATTCAATTTCCATGAAAGTTAAACATGATGCATGGATGCAGATGCAACTAATTGCAAACAATTCTAGGGCTGTGACATGATCCTACTTCTTTCAAGGGGACACAAGCTCAAGATGATCTTCCACCACAAGACCACAAGCAAAAAGGCAAGGACAAGCTTCAAGAGGAGATTTATGCATTTGAAGAAGCTCCCAAGGCCTTGGTCAAGTGGGTTCCCAAGACTACATCATGTTATACTTCATCAAGCACGACTACAACTCCAAGGATTCCCATCAAGTTGATGTCAATCCCGAAGAAGAAGAACTAGAGAGTTCTTGAGGGTGACTCCGCCAATGTACTTCACTCGTATCATTTTGGCGAGAACGAGTGCAAACAACTTCCACATCTTGCACTATTTCAAGGAGTCACAAACCCTCTTGTTGGTAAGACAAGGGACATGGTAACCTAAAGTTTTCATGGACATCATCTTGTGTGAACTTCACTCTATGTCTATGGATATCCTTGTTTGTTCCTTGTGCGACTAACCCGTGTAGGTATTGAAAGTGCAACTCACTCCAATGGATTGCTCCAAATGATCTACATCAACATTGAGTATCCACATCTTCAACATCTACATGAAGTCATCATCGACAAAACCTAAGGTTAGTTCATCCCTCTTAGGGGCGATATCACATCTAGGGGGAGCTTTACTCTAAGTATTGAGCTAAAGCAACTCTAATGGTGTGAACACAACAATGCTTTATGTAAAAGTGGTAAACCCACTTGTGCTTAAACGATGAGTATGACCTATGATCAAATGTTCTCATTTGACTCCAAGTTAATATACTCACATAAAGATGACCTAATCATCGCCAATTGCTTGATAGATGCTAGAGTGTTCGTGCATGCTTTGCCACATATTTCATTTGCCATTTTATTGTGTGAGCATGTTGATTGCATATTTTTCTCATTCGAGTACATCCATTTGTTGCTTTGATTGTTTGGCTCTTTTTCTTTTGCCAAATGGATGGACAAGAATGCCTAAGAACTTACTCTAGCTATCTATGCTTTTCTCGTCTCAAACTCTATTCATGCTACATCACAAAGTTTGATCAAGTTAGATTTGAACTGTAACGCCCCGGACACACCCGCTGGTGGTCGTTACTCCTGGCGGGATCTAGACTGGCCCCACAGATCAATACTAGTCTTTTCTGCGCACTTTGTCCTCACTCATGCGCACCCGGGAGCAACTTCCCGATCGGTCACCCATCCTGACACTACTCCAAGCTGAGCATGCTTAACTTTGGAGTTCTGTCCAAATGGGCTTCTAGAAAAGAAGGAATTCCTTATTGATATGAGTAGTCTATCATCCCTATTAAGCCAGGGTATCACATACACCCCCACTCAGAGGAACCGACGTCCTCGTCGGGCCACAGGAACGTTCCCTCTTGGCACAACCGTCTGTGCTTCCAGGCTGGTACATGTGCCATGCCGGGTGCCACGACGGGTCACAAACGTCATGAACAACATGACCACACACCTGTCTGCATCCATCCGTGTAACCGCGAGGGTCGGCTCTGATACCAACTTGTAACGCCCCGGACACACCCGCCGGTGGTCGTTACTCCTGGCGGGATCTAGACTGGCCCCACAGATCAATACTAGTCTTTTCTGCGCACTTTGTCCTCACTCATGCGCACCCGGGAGCAACTTCCTGGTCGGTCACCCATCCTGACACTACTCCAAGCTGAGCACGCTTAACTTTGGAGTTCTGTCCAAATGGGCTTCCAGAAAAGAAGGAATTCCTTATTGATATGAGTAGTCTATCATCCCTATTAAGCCAGGGTATCACATAATCTTTATACTTGGTAAACTTGTAACGCCCCGGACACACCCGCCGGTGGTCGTTACTCCTGGCGGGATCTAGACTGGCCCCACAGATCAATACTAGTCTTTTCTGCGCACTTTGTCCTCACTCATGCGCACCCGGGAGCAACTTCCCGGTCGGTCACCCATCCTGACACTACTCCAAGCTGAGCACGCTTAACTTTGGAGTTCTGTCCAAATGGGCTTCCGGAAAAGAAGGAATTCCTTATTGATATGAGTAGTCTATCATCCCTATTAAGCCAGGGTATCACATGAACCCTCTAGGTGAGGAGCACTTGGAGTCACCGATTCGTCATATACTTAAACTTCCAAAACCTCTCTGTGCATTTCAGTCTGACCGATTCATCCTTTTCGGTCATACCGAGTTCACTGAGTTGATCTAGGTTTTCAACCTTGGTGCAACCGATTAGAACTATTCGATCACAACGAGTTGCAGTAACCGCTTGCGATTCTACATCTCGGTGCCACCGAGTTGTTCCACTCGGTCACACTGATAGGGTTAGGATATATATACCGACGGGTCAAAATTTGGAAATTTCTCCAAAACCTCTTCACCAGCGCATGTCCTCCTCTGCCGACTCGAGTCTCCGGATCGTCCTCTCGTCGCCAGCGACCTCCCGCCACTAGTCTCCGTCGCCGTCATAGGAAATCTACACCGCTGTTGCTGCCGTAGCGAGCTCATCACTGAGCTAGGGTATGAGTTCGAATCTTTGTGCAAACCATATCTCCGATTCTTAGCACAAAGCAAGTGCCATGATTCTGACCATGTATGAGATCATCCTATCCAATAAAAACTTCCTTTAGATTAGTTTTGATTCAAAATTTTAGGGTTAGGTTTCCGCCAAACTCATCTCGGACCGACCGAGTTGTGGAAGTCGGTCTCACCGATTTGGCTTAGTCCATTGCACTTGTAATTTTCGGTCTGGCCGAAACTTGCAAATCGTTGTGATCGAGTTCAACTCTCAGTGAAACCCTGGCAATCTCAGAGTCACCGAACTGTGTCTCGGTCTGACCGATTCCACTAGTTTAGACACCAAAGTTGCTTCAGCGTTACCGAGTTTAACAAATCGGTAGCTCCGAAATGCTTTCTGTGGAAAACTAAAACTAAGTTTTTGACTCATTTGTTTTGCAAAATCTCTGCACTTTGTGATGCTCATCCACCCTATCTCATCTATAACTATTCACAGGGTCAGCTGTCAGTTTGCAGTGTCAGACATGTCAGATCAGAGTGATAGCCAGAACAAGTCTGAGGAGCAGGTGAATCTGAGTGAGGGCACTAGTCCCTCTGGCAGTTATGATGAGGGCAGCAGAAGTACTCCTAGCAACCTGCCTAAGGCTGCTACTAGGCAGAGGAGGAAGAGAAATTATGATTCAGAAGATGAAGATTATATTGCTGCTGAGGAAGAGGTCAGCTCCAAGAAAAAGATTGTCAAGAAAGAATTTGGCACATCTGCATCTACAAAGCCTGGTTTGAACAAGAAGGCTCCTGCAAAAAGAGTGCCCATGTCTAAAGCCAGAGCCTCAACACAGGAAACAATTGAGTTCACTCTTGAACCAAAAGAGGCTGGTGAAGGCAAGAAGAGGAAGGAAAGGGTCAAGAAGACCATGGCCAGAGTCATTGGGAGATCCTCTATGATGAGAGACCCAGCTAAGGATGAAGAAGAAGAAGAGGATGTTGCACCAGCACCCAAAGCTCAAAAGCTGATGGGGGATGCCATCAAGTCTGGGGCTGCCCCTTCTAAGCCCAAGACTGCCCCCAAAGCTTCTGCTCCAGCCCCCAAGACTGCACCAAAGAATAACACAAGAAACATACCAGCTGCTGAGAAGACCAAGGCCCCAGTGCCTGAGATTGAAGAAGAAGATGCTGAAGCCCAAGTGCTTAGGAAGCTTAAGCCCAAGATCCCTGAACATGATGACAATCATCCACTGGCAAAAAATATGAAAATCATAAAGGATGTAGGACTCAGATTATGGAGAGAATCAGATCCATATGCTGTGAGGAGAAGGACTGCTGTGGACTATAGGTTTCATACCAAGGAGCAGCAGGACTTCTATGAGACTATTCTGTTAGACAAGAAACCCATAGTATGTGACATGAAGTGGGCAGACTGGAAGTACATCGACAACAATGAAGACCACTTCCCAGGAGTGCATGAAAGTTTTAGACTATGTGGAGTAGATACTTTTGTGGGTCAGTTGTCATGAATGATGAAGGACAACACAGTTGTCATGAATGATGAAGATCCCACATCTGTAGAAGCTTAAGAGAAGAGGGAGAAAGCAAAAGCTGAGAAGGCGGCAAAGATGCCAAGTGCTGAAGAGGCTTCACAAGTTTTCCTCAAGTCTAAGCAAGATTAACTTTTATATCTTATTCAAGCAACTTGGAGGATTGAGAAAGGATTGGCCACCCTGACTCAAAATCAACAGAGCCTGGAGAGGATCATTGAGACAAAGTTCTATGATCTTGACTTGAAGGTGACAGAGATGCAAACCACTGTTGAGCAGCTCCAGGAAGAAGCTGAAGAGAGGAAAGGGAAATCTACCACAGATGCCTTTCAGAGAGTGCCTATGGCATAGAGGTCTGCAGCAGTGCCTGTGACAGACACACGAGCTACTACGTCAGCACCTGCATCCACAGCATCAGTAGCCCCTCCAGTTGCCACTCCTCCAGCTCCAACAACTTCAACAAATGCATTCATCCTTGGAGTCCTCTCAACGCCACCTCCCGAAGATCAAGCATAGAGATACGCATAGCACTATGCATTTTTAAGCTTTTTGGTAGCTTGTTGCCAAAGGGGAGAAAGTGTATAGATCATAGGCTTCGAGAGAGAGAGAGAGAGAGAGAGAGAGAGAGATTTGCTTCTTTTTGCCTCGTTTGCTACTTGTTTGATACTTATTTGTGTGCTTGCTTGGATGATACTCTATGTTTATGTGTGTGAAATACTTGTACGATCATGTGTATGATCATATCATACTTTAATGCTTGTGCTTGAATGATGCTATTATTTATCTCTCATGTATGATCATTCATTTTGCCTTGGTGATGAGTGCATATTTCATATTCTATCATTTTGAGTGCTCCACCAAGATGTATGTGACATGGAAGAGTAACCCATGATCCTAATCGATTGTGCATTCGCATTCAAAAGCAAATTTTAAATAATGCACAGATTTAGGGGGAGCTCTTGCTTATCACATACTTCTCAATGCGATGATATATTTCAATCTTATTATCATTTGTCAAAGCTTTGATCTATATATTATCATCAATTACCAAAAAGGGGAAGACTGAAAGTGCAACTAATCCCTGGGTGGTTTTGGTAATTCTTAACAACATATAGCTCATTGAACTAATACTCTTTCAAGATAATCATTTCAGAAAGTTCAATGATTGGCATGGCATGGACTAGAGATGTGGACCCCTCAAAATGCTAAGGACACATATTGGCTCAAGCTCAAGACTGTACATTTTCATTTTAATAATCCAAGATCACATTGAGTCCATAGGAAAAGCCAATACTATTAAAAGGGGATGAGGTGTTTCTTAATGGCTTGCTTACTCTAAATGCTTAGCAATATGCTCCAAAATCCCTCAACCACTTTCTCATATCCACATTTGTCCCAAACCAAAAGTCAAACTCGGCCCCACCGATTTGATCTATCCGGCGCAACCGAGTTCATTTGACATAGCCATAGCCAGAAACCCTAATCAGTTCGGTCTCACCGATAGGGATCTCGGTCTCACCGAGATGGGATTTCAAACTCTCTATTTCCCTTTGTAACATTTCGGTCTAACCGAGATGAGCGATCAGTCCCACCGAGTTTGCAATGCAAACTCTCTGTTTCCTTTTTGTAACGTTTCGGTCTCACCGAAATGAGCGATCGGTCCCACCGAGTTTGCCTGACTAACTCTCCATTTGCCTAATACAGAAATCGATCCTCGCTGAGTTTATGTGGTCGGTCTCACTAAGATTATGTTATGCCCTAACCATAATGAAATCGGTCCCACCGAGTTGACATGTCGGTCCCACCGAAAATCCTAACGTTCACATTTTGAACTAAATCGGGCTGACCTAGTTTGAGTATTCGGTCTCACCGAGTATGGTAAATTGTGTGTAACGGTTAGATTTTGTGTGGACGCTATATATACCCCTCCATCCTTCCTCCACTCGTGGAGAGAGCCATTAGAACGTTCCTACACTTCAAGCATTCATTTTCTAAGAGAGAACCACCTACTCATGTGTTGAGACCAAGATATTCCAATCCAACCATAAGAATCTTGATCTCTAGCCTTCCCCTACTAGCTTTCCACTCAAATCATCTTTCCACCAAATCCAAATCTATGAGAGAGAGTTGAGTGTTGGGGAGACTATCGTTTGAAGCACAAGAGCAAGGAGTTCATCATCAACACACCATCTATTACCTTTTGGAGAGTGGTGTCTCCTAGATTGGTTAGGTGTCACTTGGGAGTCTCCGTCAAGATTGTGGGGTTGAACCAAGGAGTTTGTAAGGGCAAGGAGATCGCCTACTTTGTGACGATCTACCCAAGTGAGGCAAGTCCTTCGTGGGTGATGGCCATGGTGGGATAGACAAGTTTGCTTCTTCGTGGACCATTCGTGGGTGGAGCCCTCCGTGGACTCGCGCAGCCGTTACCCTTCGTGGGTTGAAGTCTCCATCAACGTGGATGTACGATAGCACCACCTATTGGAACCACGCCAAAAATCTCTATGTCTACATTGCATTTGCTCCCTCCAAACTCCTCCCCTTTACCTTCATATGCAATGATTTACATTCCGCTGCTATACTCTTAGATTTGAATGTGTAGATTGATTGCCTGACTTGTGATAAGTTGCTAAAATCTGCCAAGACTTAAAATTGGGAAAATGCTACATTTTATTTGGTCAAGTAGTATAATCGCTCCCCCCTCCCTCTAGACATACTTTCGATCCTACAAATCTCCTCTAAATTCTTTTATGCATGATTTGATATCTTTGTAATTCTCTTCGAACTATCTGTTTGGTTTGGCCAACTAGATTGGTTTTTCTTCCAGTGGGAGAAGTGCTTAGCTTTGGGTTCAATCTTGCGGTGACCTTTCCTAGTGACAGTAGGGGCAGCAAGGCACGTATTGTATTGTTGCCATCAAGGATAAAAAGATGGGGTTTTCATCATATTGCTTGAGTTAATTCCTCTACATCATGTCTTCTTACTTAATGCATTACTCCGTTCTTTATGAACTTAATACTCTAGATGTATGCTGGATAGCAGTCTATGTGTGGAGTAATAGTAGTAAATGCAGAATCGTTTTGGTCTACTTGACACAGACATGGTGCCTATATTCATAATCATTGCCTTAGATATCGTCATAACTTTGTGCTTTTCTATCAATTGCTCGACAGTAATCTGTTCACCCACCGTAATATTTTCTATTTTGAGAGAAGCCTATAGTGAAACCTATGGGCCCCGGGTCTACTTTCCATCTTATAAGTTTTTGATCTACTATTTTGCAATCTTTTACTTTCCGATCTATAAACCAAAAATACCAAAAATATTTACTTTATCGTTTATCTATCTCTATCAGATCTCACTTTTGCAAGTAACCATGAAGGGATTGACAACCCCTTTATCACGTTGGTGCAAGTTGTTTGATTGTTTGTGCAGGTATTTGGTGACTTGTGCATTGTCTCCTACTGGATTGATACCTTGGTTATCAAACTGAGGGAAATACATATCTCTACTTTGCTGCATCACCCTTTCCTCTTCAAGGGAAAAACAAACGCAAGCTTAAGAAGTACCACATATCACATTCATCGCCCGTCCAATGATTGCCTTAAACCGAACCTGTGGAACGCAGCCCGACTGTGGCGCTTTTACGCCTGAGTTCGTCATCGCCACACACATACATCCTCGCCTCTTTTTCGTTTTTTCTAGTAATTTTGATATAGCATGTGTTTGGCTAAACCGAATCATACCATGCTAATACCATATACATCATTGAATGTAACACCCAACTTTGCATGGGGGCTCCCTTAGAGGAGCCGAGTAGTATAATCAATATAAATTGCATTCGTTTCGATTACAGCCTTCTCATATCTTTCAAGCCAAAATATGCACTTATTTGACTTAAGATCTTTGCCAAGATGGGTTGCCTGGCTCCTGTGCTTACCCCTATGTTCCCGATTGTTCGGCTAGGGAGTAAAGGGAACACCTCTACGATTGTTATGACTGGGTCATCCGGGACCGTACCTCAGACGGGTGAAGCCAAAAGCTAGCATTCTTACACAATATAATAAGTCGGCCTAAGGGAGGTGAATATAGCCTCGCGCTTATAACCAGGGTTTTCTCGCAGCCATTGGTCTCCGTTGATCTCACGTATCCAGACTATAATTTAACCCAAAGAAAGGAACCTTTGGAGGAACTATTTTCATCATAAGATGTTTCTTACATCAAATAGTAATATAACATAACTCTCCGCACATGTTTCGTGCGTTTGAGGCAGATGGCTGGATTGCCTGGTTCCCGATGTCTTGTCTTGTTTCCCAAGGCACGTAGTACGGAGCACTTCTCAATCACTGATAGGGGAGGTAGAAGCCGATGGCCAGTTAAGACAACATTCTTTTAAAGAATAAGAACGTGGATTGAGCTCGGTCAACGTAAAGTACATAGATACATAGAATTGATGAAACTACTCTTGATCGACATTGTCTATCAGTTGCTCTAAAGCACAATCCTTTTGAGGGTAACAAGCGGTTGGCATCAAATCATAATACACCAAGCTCAGAGGTATCATCTGGCCGTCAGGGCCCATGGGACCAACCCGGGCCATATGCTCCGGGTCTAGTTTGGTGAAACGGGTCTTTACCATAGCCCACGCCTCGTGCGCTCCTTCTCGACAAGAGGATATCTTCCATAATTCAAACCTTCGCCAAGCTCCCTTAAAGCGACCGGCTATTTCGGCCATATCCTCTGGCGGCAATCTGACGGCCATAATGCCTTCACCATGCTCTTCATGGCTTTTCGATCCCTCTCGTAAGTCTTCGACAGCTCCTTCAAAAGGTTCCTATCATAAGTGCTCGCTTCTTCCCCGGGACGCCCTGTCAGGATACCTAACAAGCAGGTGTTGCATAGTGTCATTAATAGATCAATGATACTTGCCAACGGAACGGTAAGATTAGCGCTTACCGAATATGCCACCTTTCAGTTTCTGGTTTTCCTCCAAAGCTTGTGCTAGCTGAGTTTTCAAACTCTTAATTTCCTCGACTTTCCGCTGATTCTCTGCCTTGAGCTCATTTTTCTCCTCCTGACTTCGCTCAACACTCGTTTACTAGCCTCTAGCTCCCTCCGCAACTCACTTACAGCTTCTGCGGCTATATGGAGAAAAAGGTGTTAATGCATAGAATACACCATATACCTGTGAAACAATCTTTTCTACTTACCGGACACTTTGATGTTGGCTTTTCGAGCCGCCTCCAGTTCGGCCTTGGTTTCAACCAACTATGTCCAGCTCGCCTCAAGGTCCTCGGACAGCTTTTCGCTCTGCTCTCTTATGGCCTACAAAAATAATAACATTAGACACCCTTAACTCGGTCGTCCCGCCCAAATTAAGGCTTGGGGGCTAGTTGGTTAGGGAACATGATCTGCTTTCAAGCTATTTTAGTTATATACCTGCACTTTTGTGGCAAAAAGACCGGCAATCCCATCATGACCTGTCCGAGCCGCTCCAAGGTAAGCATCCGCCGAATTAAAAGCACTAAATTCCTGTTCGGCAAAGACGGTATGACGTAAAGTCTCCCACCAGCGGTGATGATTCATTACACTCTCGACTTCGGAGTTTGTGACCGAAACATTATCGGAGTCCGTTGGAGGCGCATCGGCTGCCGCGTGTTCGGAGGAAGCTCTGACTTGTGCTGAAGACTTAGAGCCGGAGCGGTGATTCGGCGCATCCGGGGAATCTTCGGACTGATGCAGAGGCATACATCTTCTGCAAAATTGAGCAAGCTTTAATAAAAGGGTGTTTAAAGCAACCTTTGTTGTGATTCTGAAATACGCTACCTCTAGGCCAAGGAGGCGGGTGCTTCCGCTTCGGCGGAGGCTTTCCGCTTTGATCCCATTAGAGGCTAAGGTTGGCATGGTCTGCGCTCCTGCCAAGACGGTCTGACGCGTAGTGTGGCGACCCTTGGGAGCAAAAGTCAGCACATGGGGAATAGCGCGAGGTGAGCGCCCTGTTTGGGAGAAGGTCTTCTTTTCACTTACTGTGGAAGAGGGGAGAGCCCCGGGGTGATCGGCTGTCACAGCAACCTTGACGCCGTCAAGGCTCTCCTGATAAAACACCCAGTCTTCGAAATCAATCGGCGTCTCTGGGTCGTCATGATACCCTGGGTCGTCGTCACAAGAGTGATCCTCCGGTTGAGGAGGAGGGCAATTAATGGACGCAACTTGATGCCTACAACCCTATTCAAATACAACCAGTCAGAGTTCGGGCATAGTTCGTGAAGCTCAAGACAGTGGATTGTGGCTTACCCAGTCCGCCAGATTATATCCGGAGCAACCTTCCTGGATACTCATTCAAGCAAAATCTGCCTCCTCTCCCTTGTAGAACTCAGCCAATATTTTGGCCAGAGCTGCCTTATTGTCTGGCCCTTGTCCCTGGTAGTGGGTTACGTCATTAGTCCCGTTGTAGAACCATAAAGGATGACCCCTTTGATGCAGGGGTTGCACGCATCGGGTAATGGCGATGGCCATTACTTCGCTCATGGTCAGCTTGCTGCTAGTTAGCAGCCTGATCTTGGCCGCCAGCGCATGCACCTCTTCGTTGTCCTGTTGGGAAGGTCCTCTGGGCCGCCGGTTGTACCACTTTATAGGCGGATCGTTTGAGTATTCGGGCAACCCTTGCTGAATTGGATCGGTGAGGGGAACGTCTTCAATATAAAACAACTCCGAGGTCCATCCTTCGGGATCTTTCTGTGGGATCCCAATTGGGTATCCTATCCCGGCTATCCGCCATACCTCGACGCCGCCCACCTCGAATATGGATCCTTCTCGGAGGCGAGGGATGAGACAGAAATACTTCCTCCACAAGTCAAAGTGGGCCTCGCACCTCAAAAATATCTCGCACATGGCTACAAAGCCAGAGATGTGCAATATGGACCCCAGGGTGAGGTTGTGGAGCTGGATCCCATAGAACTCCAACAAACCCCATAAAAAGGGATGGATAGGAAAGCCCAAACCTCTTAGAAGGAAGGGCATGAGACACACCCTCTGCTCCTTACTCGGAGAGGGAGAATTCTCGGCAAGGGCGCAATCGTCGATGGGGATGAGGCCGGCATGGACGGGAACTAAATCTGCTGGAGGGAGGAAGCACTGCGTCTGCAATCGCCTCAGCTGAAGGTGTGAAACTGAATAGCTCGACCAATCACCTAGAGTGGACCGTGCGGGCATGAGGATGAATCTGGGAGGTCAGCCATGGCGTCGGGGAATTTCTTCGGTGTTGTATTTTGGGAAAGGGGGAGGTAAACTGTCCCCCGCGCCTTTGGATCTATAAATAGGCATCTTACCTCGAAGCTGGAACGACGGGCTCATGGTAAGTTGGCATTGGGCCGCACGCCTTCTAAAAAGGTGCACAAAGCTCTTGCCCCAAGGAATGGCATTAAACTCTGATGGACCCACCTCGATCTTGAGATATCTTCGGAGTTCAGAAACTGTCCGGGCCCGAGCACATTAGTTCGGATCCCGGATAGTGTTCGACAGGATTGATACGGCTCCAAACTGAATAGAGGAATGGAAGAACTTGTCTCGCAAACCGATGATATGAAGATTCTAGAGGACAATCCCTGGCGTTGGAGGCAAGTTCGGGGGCTACTGAGGGAGTTATGGACTGAGGGGTCCTCGGGCGCCGGCCCACTGAATTTGAGTCGGACTGGTGAAGGCGTATAGTGACGGAAGATCTATGAAGCCGTGGTGTGCCCTCCAAGTCAAGGATAGGCAGGATCTCTGTATTCCATATTGTAATCTATCTCCGGCAACCCTAGCCCTACCGTTGAGTCGGGGAAAACAAACAGGGGTATGTATTTCCCCTGACTCATGCACGGACAGTGAAGACACGGACACGGGAGCAAGATTACAGCACCAGGATTAGGCCAAGGTACAAGAGACCAAGATCTTCAAAGGACCAACACGCAGGTCAAGAAGACCAAGACCAGACCAGAAAAGTAAGAAACCACCAGGAGAAAAGCCTCCCTTGCCGGGCAGGCGAGCCAGGCGAGGACGGAGTTACCCCCGGAAGAAAACCTCCAGGACGCCCCGGCAGGGCCTGCCGGGACTCGCGGAGGTGGAACCACCTCACCAAACCACTTCACCACGACGCACGTCGTCAATCAGTGCGGTGTCAAGCCGCAAAGTGACTAAGTGGCAGCCATTTGCCACATGGCAGCCTCTTTCTACAGGAGAAACCTACAGACGACACCCGTTCTGCAACGTGTCAAGCGAGCAGGCGCGAAGCTGGCAAGATAGCCCGGCAAGGCTTGCCGGGCAAGCAACGATGTGATGTTGAGCGGCGCATTTAATGCGCTCTGTCAGCCTGCAAAGTTAGGTATGATAGCACTATTTGCTATCTTATCATTGCATAATGACTGATTTGCCACTGCGGTGACCCCTTATCCTATAAAAGGAGCCCCATGGCAACCTTAGAAAGGTTTGGACCCTGTGTTAGTGCATCCACCCCCTCATATTTCATACGCTCGTAGCTGTTTCTGTTGGGGAACGTAGTAATTTCAAAAAAATTCCTACGCACACGCAAGATCATGGTGATGCATAGCAACGAGAGGGGAGAGTGTTGTCTACGTACCCTCGTAGACCGAAGCGGAAGTGTTGACACAACGTAGAGGAAGTAGTCGTACGTTCTCCTCGCGATCCAACCGATCACAGCACCGTTACTCCGGCACCTCCGAGTTCTTGGCACACGTTCAGCTCGATGACGATCCCCGGGCTCCGATCCAGCAAAGCGTCGGGGAAGAGTTCCGTCAGCACGACGGCGTGGTGACGATCTTGATGAGTTACCGACGCAGGGCTTCGCCTAAGCACTGCAACGATATGACCGAGGTGGAATTTGGTGGTAGGGGGCACCGCACACGGCTAAGGAAAGATCTCAATGATCAATTGTGTGTCTCTGGGGTGCCCCCTGCCCCTGTATATAAAGGAGCCAAGGGGGAGGGGCTGGCCGGCCAAGTCTGGCGCGCCAGGAGAGTCCTACTCCCTCTGGGAGTAGGATTCCCCCCCCCCCCAATCCTAGTTGGACTAGGATTCTCCAAGGGGGAGAGAGAGAGGGGGGGGCGCCCACCTCTCCTAGTCCTAATAGGACTAGGGGAAGGGGGGAGGCGCGCAGCCCATGAGGGCAGCCCTCTCACCTCTCCTCCAAGGCCCATGTTGGCCCATTATGCCCCCGGGGGGTTTCGGTAACCCTCCCGGTATTCCGGTAAAATCCTGATTTCACCTGGAATGCATCCGATGTCCAAACATAGGCTTCCAATATATCATTCTTTACGTCTCGACCATTTTGAGACTCCTCGTCATGTCCGTGATCACATCCGGGACTCCGAACTCCTTCGGTACATCAAAATGCATAAACTCATAATAACTGTCATCGTAACGTTAAGCGTGCGGACCCTACGGTTCGAGAACAATGTAGACATGACCAAGACATGTCTCCGGTCAATAACCAATAGCGGGACCTGGATGCCCATATTGGCTCCTACATATTCTACGAAGATCTTTATTGGTCAGACCGCATAACAACATACGTTGTTCCCTTTGTCATCGGTATGTTACTTGCCCGAGATTCGATCGTCGGTATCCAATACCTAGTTCAATCTCGTTACTGGCAAGTCTCTTTACTCGTTCCGTAATACATCATCTCGCAACTAACTCATTGGTTGCAATGCTTGCAAGGCTTTATGTGATGTGCATTACCGAGAAGGCCCTGAGATACCTCTCCGACAATCGGAGTGACAAATCCTAATCTCGAAATACGCCAACCCAACATGTACCTTCGGAGACACCTGTAGAGCACCTTTATAATCACCCAGTTACGTTGTGACGTTTGGTAGCACACAAAGTGTTCCTACGGTAAACGGGAGTTGCATAATCTCATAGTTTAAAGGAACATGTATAAGTCATGGATAAAAGCAATAGCAACATACTAAACGATCGGGTGCTATGCTAATGAAATGGGTCATGTCAATCAGATCATTCAACTAATGATGTGATCTCGTTAATCAAATAACAACACTTTGTTCATGGTTAGGAAACATAACCATCTTTGATTAATGAGCTAGTCAAGTAGAGGCATACTAGTGACACTCTGTTTGTCTATGTATTCACACATGTATTATGTTTCCAGTTAATACAATTCTAGCATGAATAATAAACATTTATCATGATATGTAAGGAAATAAATAATAACTTTATTATTGCCTCTAGGGCATATTTCCTTCAGTCTCCCACTTGCACTAGAGTCAATAATCTAGATTACAAGGTAATGATTCTAACACCCATGGAGTCTTGGTGCTGATCATGTTTTGCTCGTGGAAGAGGCTTAGTCAACGGGTCCGCAACAATCAGATCCGTATGTATCTTGCATATCTCTATGTCTCCCACCTGGACCAAATCCCGGATGGAGTTGAAGCGTCTTTTGATGTGTTTGGTTCTTTTGTGAAATCTGGATTCCTTTGCCAAGGCAATTGCACCAGTATTGTCACAAAAGATTTTCATTGGACCCGATATGCTAGGTATAACACCTAGATCGGATATGAACTCCTTCATCCAGACTCCTTCATTAGCTGCTTCCGAAGCGGCTATGTACTCAGCTTCACATGTAGATCCCGCCATGACGCTTTGTTTAGAACTGCACCAACTGACAGCTCCACCGTTTAATGTAAATACGTATCCGGTTTGCGATTTAGAATCGTCCGGATCAGTGTCAAAGCTTGCATCGACGTAACCGTTTACGACGAGCTCTTTGTCACCTCCATAAATGAGAAACATATCCTTAGTCCTTCTCAAGTACTTAAGGATGTTCTTGACCGCTGTCCAGTGATCCACTCCTGGATTACTTTGGTACCTGCCTGCTAAACTTACAGCAAGGCACACATCAGGTCTGGTACACAGCATTGCATACATGATAGAGCCTATGGCTGAAGCATAGGGAACATTTTTCATTTTCTCTCTATCTTCTGCGGTGGTCGGGCATTGAGTCTTACTCAACTTCACACCTTGTAACACAGGCAAGAACCCTTTCTTTGCCTGATCCATTTTGAACTTCTTCAAAACTTTGTCAAGGTATGTGCTTTATGAAAGTCCTATTAAGCGTCTTGATCTATCTCTATAGATCTTAATGCCCAATATGTAAGCAGCTTCACCGAGGTCTTTCATTGAAAAACTCTTATTCAAGTATCCCTTTATGCTATCCAGAAATTCTATATTATTTCCGATCAGTAATATGTCATCCACATATAATATCAGAAATGCTACAGAGCTCCCACTCACTTTCTTGTAAATACAGGCTTCTCCAAAAGTCTGTATAAAACCAAATGATTTGATCACACTATCAAAGCGTTTATTCCAACTCCGAGAGGCTTGCACCAGTCCATAAATGGATCGCTGGAGCTTGCACACTTTGTTAGCTCCCTTTGGATCGACAAAACCTTCTGGTTGCATCATATACAACTCTTCTTCCAGAAATCCATTCAGGAATGCAGTTTTGACATCCATTTGCCAAATTTCATAATCATAAAATGCGGCAACTGCTAACATGATTCGGACAGACTTAAGCATCGCTACGGGTGAGAAAGTCTCATCGTAGTCAATCCCTTGAACTTGTCGAAAACCTTTTGCAACAAGTCGAGCTTTATAGACAGTAACATTACCATCAGCGTCAGTCTTCTTCTTAAAAATCCATTTATTCTCAATTGCTTGCCGATCATCGGGCAAGTCAACCAAAGTCCACACTTTGTTCTCATACATGGATCCCATCTCAGATTTCATGGCCTCAAGCCACTTTGCGGAATCTGGGCTCACCATCGCTTCTTCATAGTTCGTAGGTTCATCATGGTCTAGTAACATGACTTCCAAAATAGGATTACCATACCACTCTGGTGCGGATCTTACTCTGGTTGGTCTACGAAGTTCAGTAGAAACTTGATCTGAAGTTTCATGATCATTATCATTAGCTTCCTCCCTATTTGATGTAGGTGTCACAGAAACAGATTTCTGTGATGTACTACTTCTCAATAAGGGAGTAGATACTGTTATCTCATCAAGTTCTACTTTCCTCCCACTCACTTCTTTCGAGAGAAACTCCTTCTCTAGAAAGTTTCCGACTTTAGCAACAAAAATTTTGCCTTCGGATCTGTGATAGAAGGTATACCCAACAGTCTCCTTTGGGTATCCTATGAAGACACATTTTTCCGATTTGGGTTCGAGCTTATCAGGTTGAAGCTTTTTCACATAAGCATCGCAGCCCCAAACTTTAAGAAACGACAACTTTGGTTTCTTGCCAAACCACAGTTCATAAGGCGTCGTCTCAACGGATTTTGATGGTGCCCTATTTAACGTGAATGCGGCCGTCTCTAAATCATAACCCCAAAAAGATAGCGGTAAATCGGTAAGAGACATCATAGATCGCACCATATCCAGTAAAGTACGATTACGACGTTTGGACACACCATTACGTTGTGGTGTTCCGGGTGGCGTGAGTTGCGAAACTATTCCGCATTGTTTCAAATGTAGACCAAACTCGTAACTCAAATATTCTCCTCCACGATCAGATCGTAGAAACTTTATTTTCTTGTTACGATGATTTTCCACTTCACTCTGAAATTCTTTGAACTTTTCAAATGTTTCAGACTTGTGTTTCATTAAGTAGATATACCCATATCTGCTTAAATCATCAGTGAAGGTGAGAAAATAACGATATCCGCCACGAGCCTCAACATTCATTGGACCACATACATCAGTATGTATGATTTCCAATAAATCTGTTGCTCTCTCCACAGTATCGGAGAACGGTGTTTTAGTCATCTTGCCCATAAGGCACGGTTCGCAAGTGCCAAGTGATTCATAATCAAGTGACTCCAAAAGTCCATCAGTATGGAGTTTCTTCATGCGTTTTACACCGATATGACCTAAACGGCAGTGCCACAAATAAGTTGCACTATCATTATCAACTCTGCATCTTTTGGCTTCAACATTATGAATATGTGTATCACTACTATCGAGATTAAGTAAGAACAAACCATTCTTTAATGGTGCATGACCATAAAAGATATTACTCATATAAATAGAACAACCATTATTCTCTGATTTAAATGAATAACCGTCTCGCATCAAACAAGATCCAGATATAATGTTCATGCTCAACGCTGGTACTAAATAACAATTATTTAGATCTAATATTAATCCCGAAGGTAGATGTAGAGGTAGCGTGCTGACCGCGATCACATCGACTTTGGAACCATTTCCCACGCGCATCGTCACCTCGTCCTTAGCCAATCTTCGCTTAATCCGTAGCCCCTGTTTTGAGTTGCAAAAATTAGCAACAGAACCAGTATCAAATACCCAGGTGCTACTGCGAGAATTAGTAAGGTACACATCAATAACATGTATATCATATATACCTTTGTTAACCTTGCCATCCTTCCTATCCGCCAAATACTTGGGGCAGTTCCGCTTGCAGTGACCAGTCTGCTTGCAATAGAAGCACTCAGTTTCAGGCTTAGGTCCAGATTTGGGTTTCTTCTCTTGATTAGCAACTTGCTTGTTGTTCTTTTTGAAGTTCCCCTTTTTCTTCCCTTTGCCCTTTTTCTTGAAACTAGTGGTTTTGTTAACCATCAACACTTGATGCTCCTTTTTGATTTCTACCTCCGCGGCTTTCAGCATCGCGAAGAGCTCGGGCATAGTTTTGGTCATCCCTTGCATATTATAGTTCATCACGAAGCTCTTGTAGCTTGGTGGCAGTGATTGGAGAATTCTGTCAATGACGCAATCATCCGGAAGATTAACTCCTAGTTGAATCAAGTGATTGTTATACCCAGACATTCTGAGTATATGCTCACTGACAGAACCGTTCTCCTCCATTTTACAGCTATAGAACTTATTGGAGACTTCATATCTCTCAATCCGGGCATTTGCTTGAAATATTAACTTCAACTCCTGGAACATCTCATATGCTCCATGGTGTTCAAAACGTCGTTGAAGTCCCGGTTCTAAGCCGTAAAGCATGGCACACTGAACTATAGAGTAGTCATCAGCTTTGCTTTGCCAGACGTTCACAACATCTGGCGTAGCTCTTGCACCAGGCCTGGCACCTAGCGGTGCTTCCAGGACGTAATTCTTCTGTGCAGCAATGAGGATAATCCTCAAGTTACGGACCCAGTCCGTGTAATTGCTACCATCATCTTTCAACTTTGCTTTCTCAAGGAACGCATTAAAATTCAACGGAACAACAGCACGAGCCATCTATCTACACAACATAGACAAGCAAGATACTATCAGGTACTAAGTTCATGATAAATTTAAGTTCAATTAATCATATTACTTAAGAACTCCCACTTAGATAGACATCCCTCTAATCCTCTAAGTGATCACGTGATCCAAATCAACTAAACCATGTCCGATCATCACGTGAGATGGAGTAGTTTCAATGGTGAACATCACTATGTTGATCATATCTACTATATGATTCACACTCGACCTTTTGGTCTCCGTGTTCCGAGGCCATATCTGTTATATGCTAGGCTCGTCAAGTATAACCTGAGTATTCCGCGTGTGCAACTGTTTTGCACCCGTTGTATTTGAACGTAGAGCCTATCACACCCGATCATCACGTGGTGTCTCAGCACGAAGAACTTTCGCAACGGTGCATACTCAGGGAGAACACTTCTTGATAATTTAGTGAGAGATCATCTTATAATGCTACCGTCAATCAAAGCAAGATAAGATGCATAAAAGGATAAACATCACATGCAATCAATATAAGTGATATGATATGGCCATCATCATCTCGTGCTTGTGATCTCCATCTTCGAAGCACCGTCATGATCACCATCGTCACTGGCGCGACACCTTGATCTTCATCGCAGCATCGTTGTCGTCTCGCCAATCTTATGCTTCCACGACTATCACTACCGCTTAGTAATAAAGTAAAGCATTACATCGCGATTGCATTGCATACAATAAAGCGACAACCATATGGCTCCTGCCAGTTGCCGATAACTCGGTTACAAAACATGATCATCTCATACAATAAAATTTAGCATCATGTCTTGACCATATCACATCACAACATGCCCTGCAAAAACAAGTTAGACGTCCTCTACTTTGTTGTTGCAAGTTTTACGTGGCTGCTACGGGCTTAAGCAAGAACTCATCTCACCTGCGCATCAAAACCACAACGATAGTTTGTCAAATAGACTCCGTTTTAACCTTCTCAAGGACCGGGCGTAGCCACACTCGGTTCAACTAAAGTTGGAGAGACAGTCTTCCGCAAGCCATCTATGTGCAAAGCACGTCGAGGGAACCGGTCTCGCATAAGAGTACGCGTAAGGTTGGTCCGGATCGTCTCGTCCAACAATACCGCTGAACCAAAGTATGACATGCTGGTAGGCAGTATGACTTGTATCGTCCACAACTCACTTGTGTTCTACTCGTGCAAATAACATCAAACCATAAAAACCTAGGCTCTGATACCATTGTTGGGGAACGTAGTAATTTCAAAAAATTTCCTACGCACACGCAAGATCATGGTGATGAATAGCAACGAGAGGGGAGAGTGTTGTCTACGTACCCTCGTAGACCGAAGCGGAAGCGTTGACACAACGTAGAGGAAGTAGTCATACGTTCTCCTCGCGATCCAACCGATCACAGCACCGTTACTCCGGCACCTCCGAGTTCTTGGCACACGTTCAGCTCGATGACGATCCCCAGGCTCCGATCCAGCAAAGCGTCGAGGAAGAGTTCCGTCAGCACGACGGCGTGGTGACGATCTTGATGAGTTACCGGCGCAGGGCTTCGCCTAAGCACTGCAACGATATGACCGAGGTGGAATTTGGTGGTAGGGGGCACCGCACACGGCTAAGGAAAGATCTCAATGATCAATTGTGTGTCTCTGGGGTGCCCCTTGCCCCTGTATATAAAGGAGCCAAGGGGGAGGGGCTGGCCGGCCAAGTCTGGCGCGCCAGGAGAGTCCTACTCCCTCTGGGAGTAGGATTCCCCCCCCCCCCCAATCCTAGTTGGACTAGGATTCTCCAAGGGGGAGAGAGAGAGAGAGGGGGCGCCCACCTCTCCTAGTCCTAATAGGACTAGGGGAAGGGGGGTGGCGCGCAGCCCATGAGGGCAGCCCTCTCACCTCTCCTCCAAGGCCCATGTTGGCCCATTATGCCCCCGGGGGGTTCCGGTAACCCTCCCGGTATTCCGGTAAAATCCTGATTTCACCTGGAATGCATCCGATGTCCAAACATAGGCTTCCAATATATCATTCTTTACGTCTCGACCATTTTGAGACTCCTCGTCATGTCCGTGATCACATCCGGGACTCCGAACTCCTTCGGTACATCAAAATGCATAAACTCATAATAACTGTCATCGTAACGTTAAGCGTGCGGACCCTACGGTTCGAGAACAATGTAGACATGACCGAGACACGTCTCCGGTCAATAACCAATAGCGGGACCTGGATGCCCATATTGGCTCCTACATATTCTACGAAGATCTTTATCGGTCAGACCGCATAACAACATACGTTGTTCCCTTTGTCATCGGTATGTTACTTGCCCGAGATTCGATCGTCGGTATCCAATACCTAGTTCAATCTCGTTACTGGCAAGTCTCTTTACTCGTTCCGTAATACATCATCTCTCAACTAACTCATTGGTTGCAATGCTTGCAAGGCTTTATGTGATGTGCATTACCGAGAAGGCCCTGAGATACCTCTCCGACAATCGGAGTGACAAATCCTAATCTCGAAATACGCCAACCCAACATGTACCTTCGGAGACACCTGTAGAGCACCTTTATAATCACCCAGTTACGTTGTGACGTTTGGTAGCACACAAAGTGTTCCTACGGTAAACGGGAGTTGCATAATCTCATAGTTTAAAGGAACATGTATAAGTCATGGATAAAAGCAATAGCAACATACTAAACGATCGGGTGCTATGCTAATGAAATGGGTCATGTCAATCAGATCATTCAACTAATGATGTGATCTCGTTAATCAAATAACAACACTTTGTTCATGGTTAGGAAACATAACCATCTTTGATTAATGAGCTAGTCAAGTAGAGGCATACTAGTGACACTCTGTTTGTCTATGTATTCACACATGTATTATGTTTCCAGTTAATACAATTCTAGCATGAATAATAAACATTTATCATGATATGTAAGGAAATAAATAATAACTTTATTATTGCCTCTAGGGCATATTTCCTTCAGTTTCACCCTGAGGCAACCCTGCCAGGAAAACGCACTATGACCACCACCACTTTTCCACCATCAATCCACCAAAGCAGGACTAGGGTTTTACGCCACACGGTGACCCGAACCTGGGTAAAATTGCCCGTGTGATCTCTGTCGTGCTGCTCCACGCTTTTCTGCTCTTTGTGCGACGTGGCATCGCCCCGCCGAACCAGCAAGGGACCCTTGGTCCCATAGGTGTCCGTGGTTTCCCACGACATCTTTGGCGTGCCAGGTAGGGGGGCTCGCTTGCGCGAACCTGAAGGCGTGAGCAGCGTGCCATATCCATGGTAGCCCACTCGAAACTTTTGGCATTTGTGGTTCCTACGAAGATATGAAGACCGAGAGGGGCCGTCCTCGCGCCCACCTTATTCATCACCATGTTCCGCCATAGCCGCGGCTACGGCGAAGATTGCTGACGGCGGTGATATGCTCCTCTCGGCGACCCGTGCGGCATGACCGCTGCTCACGCGCCGTTCAGAAAAAGGTGACAAGGCGCGCGGGCGCGAGGTTCCTCTTTTCCATCCCTCTCCTTCATCATCAGTCGAGCCGCTTTGGCCCTGGCATCGTCAATGTCGATGACTACCGCGTGATACTCGGTTCAGCATTTACCCCATTTTGGGAAATCCTGAGTGGAACGCTGGTATGAATCCATTGTTTGATGCCCCGGCAAGTGCGCTCCGGCAAGGCCGTCTGCATTGGTGTGCTCCATGCGACATTTGTTGCCAGGCTGTTCGAAAGGAAAGGGGGAAAGGAAGGGGGACCAGAAGATCCCGGCACCATACCCCACTGCCTGGCAGACACACATGGCATGTATTGGTCCTTGCCGGGAACCAAAGAGTTGTTCGTTTGGTTTCCATCCTTCTGGACATCACGAGCGCACCAGATGTACGTGGCCCAGCGGAAGGAAAATGAACCAAAAACGAAGCTAAGTCTACACCATCGTTTCTTGTTGATGCATCTTAGATTTTTTGTGATCATTTATCCCTTAGTTTTAGTAAGTGTCCATGTTGTGAAAACTCTCATGTGATGGAACCTTGGCTAGTTTCTTTGTTCGCACCATCGTCATGTCTCGAGCCATGCTTACAAAACGAGAGGCTGCGTCAAGAGCTACGTAGGAAAAACTTGATGGGACACATCCACGCTAAGATGAGTGTTAAGAGCTAGACCCTTACGACAATCACGGCAATATGATACCGGTGGGCATCGAGAACAGACATAGGGATTGATCATACGAACACAAGCGTATAAGCTCAAAGGGATAAACGCGTATTTAGGATGCAACAGAGAGCATCAGCTCTACACAAGCATAAATGATACGGTACCTAAACACAAAGCATATGTTATGTTTTGTTACAGGGTAACACAGGAGCAACGACAGCCCATCACTTGGCCTGATGACTGCGTGAGGCCTTTGGGACTTTGAGGACCCTGGCGGCCCAAGAAGTAGCTTTCTCCTTGGCAGCTGTGACGTCGGCACATGTTGGCGACTTCTTGAAGTCGTCATCAAGGTCGAGGTCCGGATGGAGGCAGGCAATGTTGCTCAAGACCATGAAGAGGGCGTCGTGGGCAAGCCTCCGGGACTCGACCTCAAAACTCTTGGCCCTCCCCTCCTCGTGCACCTTCAGCATGTCGATCAGCTTGTTCAAGAAGACTCCCAGTTTGGCGCTAGGGACCTCATGCTTGTTGACCGAGAAAGCCGGCCCATCCATGCCCATCACTACAGTTTGGGCAGTAAGGCGCATGGTGATCGCTCTCTGACAATAGCGCCAGAAAAGCTCATGTCTGCTAGGACTACGTCGATATTTCCCCAAAGAGGAAGGGATGATGCAGCACAGCGACGGTAGGTATTTCCCTCAGTGAAGAAACCAAGGTTATCGAACTAGTAGGAGAACCAAGCAACACAACATAAACAACACCCGCACACAAATAACAACACCTCGCAACCTGACGTGTTAAAGGGGTTGTCAATCCCTTTCGGGTAACGATGCCAGAAAATTGTAGTAGATTGAAATAATAGATCGCAAATAAATAAAGTGCAGCAAAGTATTTTCATATTTTTGGTTTAATAGATCTGAATAAAAATGCAAAGGAAAAGTAGATCGCGAGCAAATATATGAGAAAGAAGACCCGGGGGCCGTAGGTTTCACTAGTGGCTTCTCTCGAGAAAGATAGCAAACGTCGGGTAAACAAATTATTGTTGGGCAATTGATAGAACCTCAAATAATTATGGCGATATCCAGGCAATGATCATTACATAGGCATCACGTCCAAGTTTAGTAGACCGACTCCTGCCTGCATCTACTACTATTACTCCACACATCGACAGTTATCCAGCATGCATCTAGTGTATTAAGTTCATGGAAAAACGGAGTAATGCAATAAGAACGATGACATGATGTAGACAAGATCCGTTTATCTATTGCGTTAGATATAGATCCCATCTTTTTAGCCTTAGTAGTAACGATACATACATGTCGGTTCCCTTTCTGTCACTGGGATCAAGCACCGTAAGATCAAACCCACTACCGGGCACCTCTTCCCGTTGCAAGATAAATAGATCAAGTTGGCCAAACAAAACCCAAATATAGAAGAAGAAATATGAGGCTATAAGAGATCATGCATATAAGAGATCAAAGAAACTCAAATAAATTTCATGGATATAAAAAGATATGGCTGATCATAAACTCAAAGTTCATCAGATCCCAACAAACACACCGCAAAAAGAGTTACATCATATGGATCTCCAAGAGACCATTTTATTGAGAATTCAGCGAGAGAGAGAAAGCCATCTAGCTACTAACTATGGACCCGAAGGTCTACAAAGAACTACTCATGCATCATCAAAGAGGCACCAATGGAGGTGGTGAACCCCATCCGAGATGATGTCTAGATTGGATCTAGTGGTTCTGGACTCTGCGGCGGCTGGATGAATATTTCGTCGACTCCCCTAGGGTTCTGGTATTTTTGGGGTATTTATAGAGCAAAGAGGCGGTCCAGGGGCACCCAAGGTGGGCACAACCCACCAGGGCGCGTCTGGAGTTTCGTGGAGTTTCGTGGCATTTGGAATCCGTCTGGTATTGATTTTCTGTGATGTAAAAAACATGGAAAAAATAGCAACTTGCACTTGGCACTATGTCAATAGGTTAGTACCAAAAGATGATATAAAATGATTATAAAACATCCAAGATTGATAATAAAATAGCATGGAACAATCAAAAATTATAGATACGTTGGTGACGTATCAGCATCCCCAAGCTTAACTCCTGCTTGTCCTCGAGTAGGTAAGTGATAAAAACAGAATTTTTGATGTGGAGTGTTGTCTATCATGTCATAACATATTATTTTCTTTATAGCATGGACATTTGGGCTTCTATGTGATTCAAAGCAATAGTCTAGTTTTGACATAATAATTTAGATACTCAAGCATATCAACAAGTAACCATGTGTTTTAAAATATCAATGCTAAAATAAGTTATCCCTAGCCCATCATGCTCAAACATTGATCCATTCATGAAACACACTCGAATATTAGCTACACCCAATACTTATGTACGATCATATTGCCTTCTAGTTGGTGTTTTTTATGAGAGAAGATGGAGACTCAAATTCAAAAATAAAAATTGCATAAAGTAAAAGAAAGGCCCTTCGCAGAGGGAAGTGGGGATTTGTAGAGGTGCCAGAGATCAAAGCGAAAGAAAAATAGAGATAAAAAAACATTTTGGGAGGTGTATCCATCCCACCAACGAAAACGACTCAAAGTTCCCAACACTTTCCATCCTAGATATGCCATAGGCGGTTCCCAAACAGAAAATAAAGTTTATTCCTGTTTCCACCATTCTTTCACTTTCCACGGCTAATCGTATCCACGGATGCCCTCCATACCAACACTTTCCAAGAAATTTAGTATTTGACAACATAAATTAAATTCATTTTTGTATTTCGGGACTGGGCATCCCTAAGACCTTTGCCTTACTCTCATGCAATGACAAGTGAATAAACACTCATCTTGAGAATAACACATCCAGCATGGAAAATATTAGCCACCCGTTACCGTTCTGCGAGTGAAACAAACACACAAAAGAGAAGTTTATTTTGAAAATTAGAGATGGCACATGCAAATTTTCTTAGAACGGCAAGAGAATACCGCATATAGGTAGATATAGTGGACTCATGTGGCAAAACTGGTTTAAAGGATTTTGGGTGCACAAGTAGAGATTATACTTGGTGCAAAATGAAGGCTAGCAAAAGATTGGGAAGCGACCAACCAAGAAACAAATAATCTCATAAGCAAGCATTAAGCATAATTAACACCGAATAATGCACCACAAGTAGGATATAATTTTCATTGCATGATTACTGACTTTCGTGCATGCATAGGAAATCATAAACCTTAACACCAATATTCTTACTAGAGCACAATTACTCATCAACATAACTCACATATCACATCATCATATCTCAAAACTATTACTAAGAATCAAGTTTATTTTTTCCAATGTTCTTCATGACATTTTTTCTTTTTCTTTATCCTTCTTAGATATCTATCACTTTGGGACTAATTTTCACGTGTTGCTTTTCATAAGCTCAAACAAATATAAGTGAAGATCATGAGCATAACAAATATTCTTTCTCTCAAAATTATTGAAGTTAAGCAAGAGAGAATTTCTTAAAAAATTACTAACTCTCAAACAAATCTAAGTGAAGCAAGATAGAATTTCTTCAAAAATACTAAGCACACCGTGCTCAAAAAGATATAAGTGAAGCACTAGAGCAAGTCCTAGATCATAAAAGATTTAAGTGAAGCATAGAGAGCAATTCTAACAAGTCATGATATAATTTTGGCTCTCTCAAATAGGTGTGTCCAGCAAGGATTGATGACTTAAAACACAAAATAAAACAAGCAAAGACACATATCATACAAGACGCTCCAAGCAAAACACATATCATGTGACGAATAAAAATATAGCCTCGAGTAAAATACCGATAGTTGTTTGAAGGAAGAGGGGATGCCACTCGGGGGCATCCCCAAGCTTAGTTGGTTGCTCATTCTTGGATAGTATCTTGGGATGTCGGGGCATCCCCAAGCTTAGGCTCTTCTATCCTTCTTTCATCCATCGTAAAATAACTCAAAACTTAAAAACTTCAATCACACAAAACTCAACAAAACCTTCGTGAGATTCGTTAGTATAAGAAAAATAAACTACTATTGTAAGTGATGTGTTAAACAAATTCTTAATTTTTTTGTATTATATCTACTGTATTCCAACTTTTCTATGGCAAAAACTCATCAAAAAAACCATAGAGCCATCAAAATAAGCACACAGCACAAAGAAAATAGAATATGTCAAAACAGAACAGTCTGTAGCAATATGATTTGTTCGAATACTTATGGAACGCCAAAAAATCAAAAAAAACTAGGACAACCTGGGTAATTTGTATATTAATCTTCTGCAAAACGAATTGGCATTTTATCACGTTCTGGTGATTTTTAACAATTATTTTCGTGAGCACAAAGTTTGTGTCTTTTTCAGCAAGATCAAACAACTATCACCCAAGAAGATCCTATAGGTTCTACTTGGCACAAACACTAATTAAAACACAAAAAACGCAATCATAACAGTAGCATAATTGTGCTACCACTCAAGAACAGAAAGCAAAAGGCAAAAATAAAATTTATTCATTGGGTTGCCTCCCAACATGCGCTATAGTTTCACGCCCTTAGCTAGGCATAAAGCAAGGATCTAAGTTTTGTCATCCTTGTCCAACTCTTCAATCAAACACTTAGAATACTTCAAAGATTTAGCATAAAGATCTTTTATCAATTCAACAAAATTTGGGTGGATACTAATCATCTTTAGATCTACTTTATTGCTATCACTAGCAGTCGCACCCTTGTTCTTAGATCTCCTACTCTTCGCGGGAGTTTCCTCAATAATTTTAGTGGTAGTAAAAGCCGTGCTTAGATTACTAAAAACTTCTTCCAATTTATCGATCTGAGACGGACTTTCTTCTATTCTTTCATGGATTAAGGTACCCCTCTCTTTTAGCAACTTAAAAATATCACCTGCTTTTGACCCAAGATTAGTGGCAAAATTATGCATCTTTTTGTGTATAATTTCCATATGATCTTCGGTGAGCATTTTCTTTTCGATAGCATCTAATCTTTCCATAACATGCTCAAGAGTCAAAATTGTTTCATTAACCATAAGAGGTGGTGAGCCCACTAAATTTCCCATATCATTAAGAGCATCAAAAGGAGGACTCATTAAGAAATTTCCACCGGTAATCGTATCAAGGATGAATTTATACCAAGTGGTGATGCCAACATAAAAACAACGCAGAAGCACAACGGTAGATTGCTTACGGATAGATCTATTATGAGCATTGCAAATTCTATACCAAGCATCTTTTAAATTTTTCTTCTCCCCTTTGTTTAAAGTTGAGGACCTCGTCCTCGGGAGTGCAAGCAATAGAGGAAGAACTATCCATAACGACAAACAAGAATGCATGCAAAAACAGCTCCGGCAAGAAACCGGCGAATGGAAAAAAAGAGGTGAATAAAACGGTAAATTTTTGTGAAGTGGGGGAGAGGAAAACAAGAGGAAAATGGCAAATAATGTAAATTGCGAGGAGATGAGATTTCTGATTAGGAACCTGGTTATCTTGAAGATCCTCCCTGGCAACGGCGCCAGAAATTCCTTTTGATCGCTCTCTGACTATAGCGCCAGAAAAGCTCCTGTGTGCTAGGACTACGTCAGTATTTCCCCAAAGAGGAAGGGATGATGCAGCACAGTGATGGTAGGTATTTCCCTTAGTGAAGAAACCAAGGTTATCGAACCAGTAGGAGAACCAAGCAACACAACGTAAACAGCACCGGCACACAAATAACAACACCTCGTAACCCAACGTGTTAAAGGGGTTGTCAATCCTTTTCGGGTAACGATGCCAGAAAACTGTAGTAAATTGAAATAATAGATCACAAATAAATAAAGAGCAGCAAAGTATTTTTGTATTTTTGGTTTAATAGATCTGAATAAAAATGCAAAGGAAAAGTAGATTGCGAGCAAATATATGAGAAAGAAGACCTGAGGGCCATAGGTTTCACTAGTGGCTTCTCTTGAGAAAGATAGCAAATGTTGTGTAACCAAATTACTGTTGGGCAATTGATAGAACCTCAAATAATTATGACGATATCCAGGCAATGATCATTACATAGGCATCACGTCCAAGATTAGTAGACCGACTCCTGCCTGCATCTACTACTATTACTCCACACATCGACCGCTACCCAGTAGGCATCCAGTGTATTAAGTTCATGGAAAAATGGAGTTATGCAATAAGAACGATGACATGATGTAGACAAGATCCGTTTATCTATTGCGTTAGATATAGATCCCATCTTTTTATCCTTAGTAGCAACGATACATACGTGTCGGTTCACTTTCTGTCACTGGGATCAAGCACCGTAAGGCCGAACCCACTACCGGGCACCTCTTCCCATTACAAGATAAATAGATCAAGTTGGCCAAACAAAACTCAAATATCGGAGAAGAAATATGAGGATATAAGAGATCATGCATATAAGAGATCAAAGAAACTCAAATAACTTTCATGGATATAAAAAGATATGGCTGATCATAAACTCAAAGTTCATCAGATCCCAACAAACACACCGCAAAAGAGTTACATCATATGGATCTCCAAGAGACCATTGTATTGAGAATTCAGCGAGAGAGAGAAAGCCATCTAGCTACTAACTACGGACCCAAAGGTCTACAAAGAACTACTCACGCATCATCGGAGAGGCACCAATGGAGGTGGTGAACCCCATCCGAGATGGTGTCTAGATTGGATCTGGTGGTTCTGGACTCTGCGGCGGCTGGATGAATATTTCGTCGACTCCCCTAGGGTTCTGGTATTTTTGGGGTGTTTATAGAGCAAAGAGGCGGTCCAGGGGCACCCGAGGTGGGCACAACCCACCAGGGCGCGCCTGGGCCTCCTGGCGCGACCTGGTGAGTTGTCCCCTCCTCGGGACTCGCCATAAAAAATCATCGTGGAGTTTCGTGGCATTTGGACTCCGTCTGGTATTGATTTTCTACGATGTAAAAGGCACTTGGCACTATGTCAATAGGTTAGTACCAAAAAATGATATAAAATGATTATAAAACATCCAAGATTGATAATAAAACAGCATGGAACAATCAAAAATTATAGATATGTTGGATACGTATCACATGGCGATGTTGATCAGGCTCCTGCTCCAAGGGTTGACGTGCTCGGACTGATTCTCCAATTTGTCTTCTGCTTCCTTTCGGAGACGTTGGGCAGTACCCAAATCTTTGGACAACTGTTGTTGACGAGATTCACTAGACTCTGCCGCGCTCTCCAAGGAGCCGATCCTGGCCTTCAGATCTGTGATGGTGCCATTGGCGGTCTCGAGGCTCTGTACTTTGGAGGAGAGTTGCGACTACACGTCAGTCAGGAGAACCTCTGCCTTTCGTGCTTCTTTTGTGAGAGCCTACACCTCCTTGGTGCTCTCAGCAAGGTCCTTAGTCAGCTTAGCCACCTGCCGGTCGAGGTCAGTCTTGGCAGCAGATGCGGCAGCCAGGTCTTCTGTGAGCTTCTTCAATTGAGTGATTGTCGGCGTTCTGGGAACGGGGGTCCCCAGACTTGCCTGCCTGCGGCCTGCGGCGTGGCTCAATGGAGGCCCAGTACGGCCCATCTTCATCAACACGAGACTCAAGACCCTCGCGAGGGGCCAAGCCTCGCGGGGAGGACGACGCAGCGCTTCCTCAGGCGCGGCCTCCTCAGGCTGGCTCATGAGGAGGCGGAGAGATCAAGGCAGGGTACCTCGCGAGGTGCCCATGACGCAAGCCATGACGACCAAGGGTGCCAGGCGGGCGCCAGACCGCACAGTGTCCTCGCTTTCCTGTTTGGTGCAAAGGGGGCGAGCGCAGGCGAGAGGATCAAGCAAAGGCATCCATTTCGATGCAACGAGACCAAGACCAGTCCAACGGTGGGAATGAGCTCATCATGGAGCCTAGAACGGCGTCACCACAGGGCCTTTGGCAGGCGAGGACCAACTTTGGTCAGGATAAGTGTACCAGATGTTCCCCTTCAAATTGGCCAATTGTTGGCACCCTTCCCGCTCAATATTTGGGAAGAGGCTCAAGGCCTTTGCCTATAAATAGGACTAGCCACCCCCAGGGAAAAAGGGGAGAGCAATCATAGAGCAAGTAGAGAGAAAGAGAGAAAGGAGGGCGGCTGAACTTCCCTAGCAGTTCATCGTCCTAGCCAAGAGGAGGCCCTCGCGAGGTTGTTCTCCTTTGTACTGATCATCATCATCAGCAGCCCAAGAGGCAATCCATCCACCCACAAAACTAGAGTAGGGTATTACACCACAACGGTGGCCCGAACTAGTATAAACTCTGTGTTCTTTGTGCTGTTCTTTCTGTAGTTTAGATCCTTGCGAGACGGAGAGGTGGTGTGCAGAATCTCCGTGCGCACCCCAGAGTTCGAACCTTAAGGGTCTGCCGGAACCCCCGATCCGACATTTGGCGCGCCAGGTAGGGGTGCGCCGGAATCTGCCTTCCTACCGCTCCGCTTCTCGTCACATCGTCGTCACCATGTCCGGCGACCAGGCCAGCAACCAAGATCCATGGGCGGCGTGGCCCGCCTGCACGGGGCCGCCCGCCCTGGGCGACCCCGTGCCCCAGGCAGCTCGTGGCCCGCAGGGTGCTGCGGGCCACGGGCGGCGCGGACAGATTTCAGCAACCCTTACGCCGCGGCAGGCATGATCGGCGGCAAGGGCCTCCAATCATGCCGCGGGCACGACACCGTACACCCGCCGGGAACAAGCAAACTCGAGGGCCGCGCTCACGGTAGCCCGAGAGCTGCTGCAGTGTAGGCTACTGGAAGGTGGCCGCGACGTGCTGCTGGAGTGGGTCGCCGAGCTCCTCGGCTTCGCCGCTTCGGGGGCTCACCCCTTCTGCGTCCAGCTTCTGTCTCAAGCCCAGGGCGGCACGCGCGAGGGCCCCGCGCGCTCCCGCGGACCTCTGGGCCACCCCGACACCGGCGAATCCGTTGGCGCCGGATTAACGGTGGCGCTACCCCCGCCCCCGGCGCGTGAGGGAGAAGGACTCGGTCCGGCCCACGGCGCCGGCGGGCAGCCGCGCTACCACGCCGCGGTGGGCACGTCAAGTAGCGCCGCATGGCACATGGAGCACTACAGCGCAGCCTTCGGGGTAGCGGCGCCAGAAGAATACGTGCCATGCATGATGGACCAAGGGCACGCTCACGAGGGGGAACAAGGCTCGCTTCTCATCCCAAGCTGGGGAGACGAGGCGCCAGAAGCCGAGCTCTTCCAGGAACCCTGGGGCGGCCCCGCCAGCCACGCTGGAGGCGACACTTATCGGGTACCACCAATCCCTCAGGAGCAGGCATACGCTAATCATGGATCGCAGGAGGTGCAGGTCGCCGCAGCAAGTGTCTACCCCGCTCCCGCGGTCTCCTACCCCTCGGGAGGAGGGCATAGGGGGCTGCAGGAGAGGGGCAGGGACCCCACATCACCACCGCGGCGTTCGGAGCAAGGCGTTCTCAAGAGGTAGGCCCTCCGCTGGGGAGGCGCCTGAGGGCCTGCCCCTGGCGGAGGACCCGTGGTCGTCGGGGGAACCGCTGGCGACCGCTCTACCCCACCGGCGGCGTCCTGGTTTCCGGTCGTCGTTGGTGGCACTAGAGTGTGGCGCAAGGTGGGGCCCTCGTCTGGCGGTATGAAGCAAGGCCGGTACCTGTGAAGAAGGCCCAGTGCCTGTGAAGCTGGCCGCCCCGTGACACTCTCACGTAATAATGAGTGGGGCTGTACACGCCCCGGAGTCTCAGGGGTGCCGGCCTCAGGCCCTAGGGCTCCCTCCCACGCCCAGTGGACAGCACTTAGCTCCGCACTGGTGAGAAGACGTCCAAGACTAGATTAGGTGCCGGACGCGGCTTTTTGTCTGCTTTTATTGCCCTTTTCTTTTGGTTGTAACTTTTCCCTGCTGGATTTAAGTTGAATTCGAATTTGAGCTTTGCGTGTGTTCGGGGAGGGGTGCTTAATCTCGTTCGAACCATTTCTCGCGTTCTGGTCACCGCCCCACCGCAGCTGCCTCCCCTCGTGAGCCCCTCGCGAGACGAGCCAGGCCTAGCTCGAGCGCAGCCCAGACTGCCGTTGTTGCTTCCTCACGAGATTACCTTTTGGTGACTGCGGAGGTTGTCTTTTCCTAAAAAGGCCCGGAGCCTGTGAAGAAGGCGAACGCCTGTGAAGTTGTTGCACCCAGGAAAAGGCCCGGAGCCTGTGAAGAAGGCGAATGCCTGTGAAGCTACCGCGTCTATAAAAAGGCCCGGAGCCTGTGAAGAAGGCAAATGCCTGTGAAGCTACCGCGTCTATAAAAAGGCCCAGAGCCTATGAAGAAGGCAAACGCCTGTGAAGTTGTCACGCTCAGGAAAAGGCCCGGAGCCTGTAAAGAAGGCGAACGCCTGTGAAGCCGTTGCGCTCTGGAGAAGGCCCAGAGCCTGTGAAGAAGGCGAATGCATGTGAAGATACCGCGTTTATAAGAAGGCCCGGAGCCTGTGAAGAGGGCCAGCGCCTGTGAAGCCCCTCACTGACAGCACTTGCGCATCTAATGATTTCAACTAAAGAACGCTCAGGACGCCACGAGCTGCCTCGAGGCCTGCGCGAAGCAAAGGTAAACCAACCAGCCGCCAGGCACGGATGCTCGCACAATATAATAGCTGCTAGTACGATCTACACAAGTTTTACATGAGGGGCTCCCCTCCCAAAATGCTCTCACGACCATCAGGCCAAACACCTGAGTTCTATCCGTGCAGGACGAAAAGACAGGAGCAACACGCAGTCAGTCAGACAAATCCCCCAAGGCGTCCTCAGGAGCACCTCCCGAGCTGCCACTGGTGTCGCTGGACTCGCCACCGCTGCCTGCATCATCGTTAGCGACGCTGGGACCGTCCACCACACCGCCTTCCTCGGCAGCCACGATCACGCCGTCATTATCCAAAGCAAAGGCCTGCACAAGAGCGTCCACGTTGTTTTCCACCCAGCTCGCCAGGTCGCCTCGAACGGCCTGGGGGACTGGGGCGATGACGGCATCAAAGTCAAAGTGGGGATCCATGTCCTGAAGATGGCTAAAGACACGGGAAAAAGCGCGCCCAAGCAGGGCATGGCTCCTCTCCTCCACCAACCTATCGGCCCTGGCCGACCGTGCCTCCAGCTGCGTCACCACGGCAGTGAAGAACTGCAGGTTGCCAGCATAGTTGACCGTATGCGGCTCGCCGACGGCCTCCTCGCAGACGTTGCCCAAGGCTGCGATGGCCCTCTCCCTAAGCGTAGCCAGCATGGGGCCGTGCACGTGCTCCAGGACCTGCCGCTGGCGTATCTCATCGGCGTTCTGACGCTTGACAGCCTCGGCCTCTTCCACCTGCTGACGAAGGCGGAGCACCTCGGCCTGGAGAGCAGCCGACTCCTTTTGCGCTGCCTCAAGGGCGGCCCGGGAAGCGTCGGCTCGCCGCATCGCTTCGTCTCGTTGGGCCCTCAGGGCTGCGGTTCTCCCCTCAGCTTCAACCCGGATCAACTCCAGCTTCCTCTCGAACTCATGCTCGAGGCCTTGGCGCGTTGTCGCCACCCGGCGACCGACCTCCTCCAAGACATGCGCCACCCGAGCAGCAACTTCATCTTCCGCCTGCGTCACCAGGCGCTCCCTCGTCTCCAGCCGCTCGTACTCACGGGTACGTTCGGCGGCCTCCAGCATCAGCGCCTCTTCACGTCTCTGGAGTCCGGCTGGGTCGCCAGAGGCCACCCTCATCGACGCAAGGGCCGCCTCGCGCATTTCCACTTGCTCCTCCAGCAAGTGGCATCGGGCCAGGAGCTCCCGAGCCCGCTCCTCCGACGCCTCTCGCTGTCAGTCAGCCCCCAGGGCCTCTTCAGCGACCTGGGATTGGGCCACCCGGGAGGCCTCCAGTGACACCTTCGCTTCTTCGTCCTCAAGGTCGCGCTGGCAGCGCGCGAGGGCGATGGCGGCCTCCAGCTCGTGCCTCTCCGCGGCAAGGCGCAGGCCCTCGACCTCCAGGCGCATGTCTTCATCAGCGAGCTCCTCCCCAAGCAGGTCCACCGCGTCGCTCGCCCTTCGAAGGAATTCGCGGCGGTGAGCGCGGCGCTCCCGAGCACGCTCGAGCACGTCTCCCACACCCTCGTCTGCCCCAGGCAAGCGCCTGGGGGCACGAATCATCGCTCCCTCTCCGGGCAGGGGGCTGGGGGCTGGCGCCCCCACGACGGCCGGGCGCGCCGCGCCAGAAGTTCGGCCTGGGGCCGGCACGTCTCCAGGCGAAGGGCGCGGGGGGCGCCTCAGCCAGTCGCAGCCCGCGACCAGATGAGAAGCCCACGACAGGCTGGCCACGCCAAGAGAGGGCCCATGAAGGAAGATCGCAGGAAGAGAAGGGCTGCGGGGCACCTCAGGGCGGTCTGCCCCCTCGTTCGTCCTCACCACAAGAGCCGTGCTACTCGGGACGTTCAGGGGCGATGGGGGAGGTGGAGCAAAAGGAGGCGGCACCTCGGCGGCCTCCACGACCTCGTCAGGAAGGGGCCTGCAGAGCAAGAATCAATAGAAGCAACAAGGGGATCAGGAGCCAGAAAAGGAGGAGGCTTACTCGTCGGTGGCGAAGTAATTCCGGCGCTTCAGCAAGCGACAAGGGGAGTCGTCACCTAGGGCCTCCCTTTTCCTCCGGAGGGCCTCAAAGTCCACACGAAAGCGGCCCAGAAGAAGGGCGCAAGGATCAACCCACGGCGAAGGCAAAGCAGCAGCGCTATCCGCGTCAGGGGCGCCGGCCTGGCGCGTGCTGCCGGACACCTCGACAGAAGACGCAGCCAGGGCCTCGGGAGCCACGGCCCCGGGCATCGGAGGCGGCTGCGCCACACCAACGGCCTCGGCAGCACGGGCCTCAGGAGCTGCCCCCTCGAGAGCACCGCCAGTTGCAGTCACCTTATCAGGAGCTTTCTCGGCCCCCGCTGTCTCCTGCCTCCCTCCTCCATCGCTTGAGGAGGATTCGCCTAAGCCGACCGGAAGGGCGGTCACCACCACAGGGTTCTCGCGAGGCCCTTGGAAGCCGGCAGGGCGTAGCCCCCACTCGTCGAAAGGGGGCATCTGCCTCACGAAATCATCCCTGTTCTGACAGAGGTACAGCAGGGCCCCTCCCCGCTGGATGCTGCCCGAGTTGGGGTCGCCGGTCAGGACCAAGAGCACTGTCCTTAGCACTCCAGGCGTCAGGTCTTCCTCCTGAAGCCTCATGTGATCACCATGTCCGCTGAAGGCCCACATCCGGCGAGAATGGCGCTGGAGAGGGGCAATGCGGCGCAACAGAAATTCCTTCACCACCTTGGGCGCCGTCACGCCAAGCGTTTTCAAGAACGTAAAGCGGCGCCAGACGAAGGCGAGTTGGGGGCTCTCGAGCGTCTCCTGGCCCCAGCCAGAGTTGGGTACAGCAGGCGAAGTTGGCTTCACCAGCAGGGGGTTGGGCACCCCGACATCGACGTACAACCACCGCTCACGGAACCCAGCTGAAGGTGTGGGGAGCTTGAAATCAATACCAGAAGCTGCAGTCTCAGGCGCAACGACGAAGCTCACACATGTCGAGCATTGAGCGGGGTCGGCAAGACGCAGGGAGAAGAAGTGGCGCAGCAGGGCAACAGAAGGAGGGATGCCCATCAGCGCCTCATAGACAAAAGCAAAGACTGAAAGGAGGGCGATGGATTCAGGGCCCAGATGCATCATGTGGATCTGGTAATGGGTGAGGATGGCGTTGAATAAATTAGAGAAGGGGGGAACCAGACCCACCCACAAGGCGTCAGCAAAGTAATGAACCTCGGTGATTATCCTGTCGGAGGGGAGGTGAGACGTAGGCCAGGCCGTCGTCCTCCCACACTCGTTGAAGACAGTGGCCAAGGCCGGGCTGAGCTTATCCAGACACTCTAGATTGAGTATGATTGACTGGCCAACGGCGGGGGCCGCCGACGGCGGCGGATGAGATGGGAGCACAGGCTTCTTCCCTTTCTCTTTCTTCGCCGGAGCCATGGTTGAGGACGGGAGAGAGGAGATGTGAGATGGGATGAGAGGTAGGAGTCAGAGTTCGAAGGAAGGAAGAACAAGGGATAGTCGAGCAATAGGAAGAGGGGCGGCTGTGTACAACTGTGGGGCAACCTAGCGCAGCGCAAAATAAGGGAGCATGGGCAAACAGTACCGCCCACGTCCAATCAACCGCCACACGGCGCCCGAGGCCGCAGGCTGTTAGGGCCCGCGGCGCTTCGCCCTTGCCCTTTCGCCTCTCGGCCCGGCCAAGCCCATGCGCGCCTTGGGCCCGGGGGCTACTGTCGGCGTTCTGGGAACGGGGGTCCCCAGACTTGCCTGCCTGCGGCCTGCGGCGTGGCTCAATGGAGGCCCAGTATGGCCCATCTTCATCAACACGAGACTCAAGACCCTCGCGAGGGGCCAAGCCTCGTGGGGAGGACGATGCAGCGCTTCCTCAGGCGCGGCTTCCTCAGGCTGGCTCATGAGGAGGCGGAGAGATCAAGGCAGGGTACCTCGCGAGGTGCCCATGACGCAAGCCATGACGACCAAGGGTGCCAGGCGGGCGCCAGACCGCACAGTGTCCTCGCTTTCCTCTTTGGTGCAAAAGGGGGCGAGCGCAGGCGAGAGGATCAAGCAAAGGCATCCATTTCGATGCAACGAGACCAAGACCAGTCCAACGGTGGGAATGAGCTCATCATGGAGCCCAGAACGGCGTCACCACAGGGCCTTTGGCAGGCGAGGACCAACTTTGGTCAGGATAAGTGTACCAGATGTTCCCCTTCAAATTGGCCAATTGTTGGCGCCCTTCCCGCTCAATATTTGGGAAGAGGCCCAAGGCCTTTGCCTATAAATAGGACTAGCCACCCCCAGGGAAAAAGGGGAGAGCAATCATAGAGCAAGTAGAGAGAAAGAGAGAAAGGAGGGCGGCTGAACTTCCCTAGCAGTTCATCGTCCTAGCCAAGAGGAGGCCCTCGCGAGGCTGTTCTCCTTTGTACTGATCATCATCATCATCAGCCCAAGAGGCAATCCATCCACCCACAAAACTAGAGTAGGGTATTACACCACAACGGTGGCCCGAACTAGTATAAACTCTGTGTTCTTTGTGCTGTTCTTTCTGTAGTTTAGATCCTTGCAAGACGGAGAGGTGGTGTGCAGAACCTCCGCGCGCACCCCAGAGTTCGAACCTTAAGGGTCTGCCAGAACCCCCGATCCGACAGCGATAGAGTCAATAGCAAGGGCATCCTAGGCAGCTCTGTGCTTGTCTTCCAGCTCCTTGGTACGCTGTTGCACAAGAGCCTCCAGACCATCAACCTTGGCGCGAAGGGTGGCTTTGAGCTTCTCTTCCCGGAGAGAGATCTCTTGCTCCCTGGCATCCAGGAGTGCCTTGCGGTTCGCCAGGCGCGTTTCGCGGGCCACAACATCTTCCTTTGTCATCAGGAGCGTCTCTTGTTGCCTCATGAGTACCTTGAACTGTTTGCCATGCCATTCGTGCAGCTCCAAGCATTTGTCCTTCAGCTTCGGGTCCACCCTGCTGGCGGACTCGTGCCGCTCCTTTAGCGTCTGCCACTTCTGGTCGTGTCGGGCCTGTGTGACACCCCAAAAATTTTACCTGGTTTTATTAATTAAAATTTTGCCAGGAAATTTAAACTGTTTTTGATTTTCTTTTGATTTCAGAGCCATTCTTTTCTTTGTTATTATGGAGTTTTTACCCCAAGTGAAAACCATTCGAAATATTGCTGGAATTGTTTACCCTCTCAAGAAAAACATTTCTATTATCATTGGATTTATTTGCATAATTATTTCTCTCTGAGCTTTATTCCTTAAAATGATTTTTCATAAGCCTTAGAGCCTCTTTTGCACTACAACCCTTTGATAAATTTATTTAAAAATCCCACCAAAATTTGGGGATGTCATGTGATGTTTTTAAACCACCTTGATGCAAAAATATCTTTTATTCATTGGATATTTTGAGCTCTACATCAAATTTTCAAATCTGGTCCAATTGGCAATTTTGCATTACAAACTATTTAAATATTTATTTAAAACTTCCACCAAAATTAGGGATGTTAGTAGTAGCATATAACTCCACTTTATACAATAACCCACTGGTGTTCTTTGTAAAATTTGAGCAAATCATCCTCTTTTGCTCTCTGGTCCAGTTTGGCTTTTTCTACTACAACTCTATTTTATTTTGCTCTAGTGCCCATGATCTTTCTCCTGCTTATAAACCATCCTACAAAACCCTTAAGTCTAGGAGATTGGACCCATTGGGAGATTTTTGGTCCATGAAACGGTGCCCTTAACTTTTTGTCCAGAATTGGTTTTCTTAAAATCTTGCACTAACAAGTTTCTAGTTTTGCCAAACTAACTTTACCACCCTCTTATTCATCCAAAGAGACTATGATCTGGAGATTTTGGCCACCCCAAGAGTTGCCTAGATGCCATTGGCATTCTGTCAAACACTTTGAGTGCATGGACAGTTTTGACATGATTTTTGTTTTTGCTCTGTGACGTTGCACATCTGGACAAACTAGCATGTCCACTAAGCTCCTAGATGACTCTAACCTAAACCTGTTAAACCTCAGCCTCACCCAAGACCTCTAGCACGCGCTTGCATTGCATCAAGCACCTGGCGTGCGTGCGCTGGGCGCGCCCAGAGTGTGCGTTTTGCACGTGCGTACGGCCGAGCCGCCGCGTCGTGCCCCTGGCCCTTGCTCGCCTGCAGAGCCACGCCCACCCTCGTCCACACGTCGGAGCCCTCCAAGTCAGCCCCTGGAGCCCTACAGCGCCGCCGTCAGGTCGGCCGTGGGGGCTAGCGGCCGGCCACAGCAGCCTCTGCCGCGGACGGCGCCGCCCGAGCCACTCCAGCGCGCCAGCTCGCCCCTGAGCAGCTCAAGCTCATCCCCTCGCCCTGCCAGACCCCGCCAACCATCGCCACGCGCCCCTTGGCTACAGAACGGCGGTCGCCGACGATCCTATCCACGGCCGCCGCGAACCGACCTAGCCGCGCTATAAGTAGGGGCCCCGAGCTCGTCCAGCCACTCAGGCAGCCTCAGGCCATCCCCTCGAAGACCCCACGACCAGTAATCGTCGGGGGGAAGCCTTCTCCCCCGTCTCCGGCCAGCTCGGCCGCCGCCATGTCCCAGTCCCGTTCGTCGCAACCAGGGCCTCCCCTGCCCATCCAACGCCACCACCCGACTCCCCTGGATCGTGCGGAGCCGCCCAAACCCTCAGCCATGATCGGAAGCCACCATAGCCCAAAACCCCAAACCTCCCGAAGCCTCCATCCGCCGCGGAGCTCGCCGCCGGCGACTCCCTCCACCCCTGCCAACCTGGCGACCACCGGGAGGACCGCCCTGGACTGGTGGATCCATCCCTGCCCTCGGATGCCCTCGAGGAGCCGTTGTTAGCCGGCGAAGATCGCCGGAGCTCCGCCTCCGTTCGGCCAAAGGAGATGGAAGGCGGGGGACGACTGGTCAAACCTGACCAGTGGGCCCGCTGGACCCACTGTCAGTGACCCAGCCCCGCTAACGCGTGTTTTAAGTGGAAGCGTATTCCGCCGAATACGCTTTCGCCAAGTAGAAAGTGTAAGCCCCTCCGAAACGTTTTCTTTTCTGTTTTATTTTAAAAACAGATTTTGACTGAAACTTTGACTGGCTATATATTTTTAAATAAAACTCCAAATGAATTGATTCTTTTTCCTACCTCTCTCAAATTCCACCTAGTTTATTTTAAGATTTATTTAAAAAATAATTAGGAAAACTTTTTGTACTGTTTTTAAAGTATGTGTTATTTGAATATTTCTTTTAAATAGGAATTTGGAGGAGAGATTATATCTTGCAAAAGTTTTGGAGAGCACCTCACCTCTCCACACCTTAAAGGCAAGCATTCTGAACCCTGGCACAATATTTTTGTGGGTTACTTGATACGGTTACAACGCCACTTTGACATGGAGCATTCGTTATTTTATGAGACGATATGATTATACGCATGAGTGTATAATGAAAGATCTTGCTGTTGGAAATGGATATGCTTGTGATAGTAATCCCCCTCGTATACCTTTCTTGCCTACCAGGCAAAAGCCGGGAAAGTATCTGTCTTGGGTAGACACGAACTTGTCTTCGGTCTTCGTCGAGACGGTTGAGTCCGGTAGGGCATGGTGAGGTATGAGGAGTGGTGATTCTACCTGTTGGTTGAAATATGTTTGTTATGCTAATCATGCAGGGAATACCTAAACCTCCTGAGTCAACCATAGATCAAGTCTTGTTCCAGTAACCCCCATACTTGTTTCGTACTACCACTTGTCCCTGCCACAGGTAGGGTACGGTTCAGTAAGTTGTCAACCCCTTCCTAGCACACACCGTACAGAGAGGTCATGGTGGAAGATACCGGAAGGCCTCCGGTAGGCATGCCACCTGGTCTGGGGGCATGGGTGTTTTTGGTTGTAGCCGAAGGGGTAGCTCCCCTAGTTTGCGTGCGGTATAAATTTTGTGATCCCATGCTAGTCGAGGTTGTAGCCTCCCCACTTAGAGTTTTGCTTAATAGGTGTCGTGGGTGATTCCAGGCACCGATAAGTTAGGCTAGTGTGTGCGGGCAGGTGTGTTTTCAATCAAAAGACCGTAGACGGAATTAGTCCCGATGGACTAAAGAAATCCGTTACTCGTGGGTAAAGAGTACACCCTCTGCAGAGATTATACCTATTCGAATAGCCGTGTCCATGGTTAAGGACTACAGTCTGGGATGGGTCAAGTGTCGGTCTTCGGAGGAGAAACTACTAAACCAGAACATTGATTATGACCTATGACATATGATTATTATTATTATTATTACTGTGGACTAACCATTTGTATTATTTGAATTATTGAGTATCCCTGGGACGGTTCTACCTCTCGGATATTCAATGTGATTATTCTTATACAAGCCCTTTATGTGGTGTCGCTCAGACGCCCGACTGTGGCATGTTTGTTACTTAAATTACTTATAAGCCCTTTATGTGGTGTCGCTCAGACGCCCGACTGTGGCATGCTTGTTATCTCAATTACTTATAAGCCCTTTATGTGGTGTCGTCCAGACGCCCGACTGTGGCATGCTTGTTACATCTTTTATATATAAGCCCTTTATGAGGTTTCGCTCAGACGCCCGACTGAGGCATGCTTTATATTATTTTCCTTTCGAGGCGTCGCTTCAGACACCCGATCGGTGCATTCTATTTCTACTCTCTGATTGCATAGTCATATTTGATATGATTAACCTGCTTGCATGCATCATGATTTTCATTTATGACTGACGTAGTGGTCATGGCATATTTCAGAGCATGATTATCTTTTGTCATATTATACCAGTGTTCATGATGTTTGCGAGTACATTCAAAGTACTCACTGGCTTGTCCCTGGTTATTGTCCTGGCCAGATTTCTTGCGTGAAGAGGAGCGTTGCGATGACAACCCCGGAACCTACGCAATGGAGATAGCAGCCTCGCAAAGATAGGAGTTACCCTGGTCAGTTGTTCCTGTGGGAAATGGAGTCCCATAGACGCTGATGATCCTCAAACCGCTTCCGCCATCAACCACTAGAAACCATTTGTTGTACTCATAGGCCAGAATGGTCTTGTACTACATATCTTGCATTTTGCTTGGAGTTTCTGTATCAAGTTGGTGCCTCATCAGCTAACAGTAATTCTGGGGCTGGTGAGCACAAGGGCCGCTTTTGGGAAATTAATATCCCGAAAATCCGGTCCTGACAGCCTGCATCTCCTTTACGCCCGTCGCCATGGACTCTAGAAAGGACAAGTCCATTACGATGATGGCTGAATCATCTGCCTCTCCAACTCCCTGGTACAGCGATGCCAGGAGGCGTTGAAGCTCTTCGTCAAGCTCCGCGCCCATCATCATAGACGGGCTGGGGGCTCCAGTCCCAGACTGCGCCAGCACCATTGCCAGCTGATTTGAGGGGGGTGGCGGTGTCCCCATAATGATCCCAGGGGAAGGAAGTGGATCCATGGTTTGGAGAGGAACTTTCCCCTCAACTACCGCTTCCTCCTCCAGGGCGTTCTCCGAAGGATGCTCCACCACCGCCGAGGCATCTTGGGCACGCTCTGCAACGAGGTCCTGCTCCTCCGTCGTGGCAATCTTGGCAGCCTCATCCGCAGTAGCTCTCCCTATGCTGGCTACCTCTTCCAGCAGCTCTGGTTCTTCAGCCTGGGGGCTGTAGGGAAGAAAACAGACGAACAATAGAGAGACAGAAGTTTCAGATAATTGGGATATAAGTAGAAGTGATCATGACAAGAAAGGAAAAATAGCATGAGTTGATTACCCGGAGAAGTCTGCCGTGCAGAGACCTCGGTTTCCCCGGCAGCATCTGTTGCCGGGCCATGGACTCCAGCCTCTGCCACGACAGTCGCGGCAGCTCTCTGCGCAGTCTCATCCGCAGAGGGTTCTTCGGCTCGGTCGGTGGAGGAGACTTGCCCCTCCAGGAGGGGCTCGCCCTGCATCATCTCACCGTCCCCTCTGGCCGAGGGAGCAGGAAGGTCATCCCCATCACCTCTAGCGGAAGAGACCGGCCCTCCACTTCTGGGCTGAGGGCTGGACTGGGGGCTCGGCACGGGATCCTCCGTGTTGCTCCCAGCCAAGGACGGGCTCTCCGTAGTCTTCGGCGACCCGGCGTGCCGGAGCCTCTTCCATGGAATGTAGCTGAGGGTTTTCGTGTCCTCCTCCACCTCTCTGCCAGGGACCACAAAACAAAAGGTCAGTCAGCAAAGGTAATCAAGTATACCGAAGGTATTTACGAGGGGGAAATCTTCCTTACTCTTCCTCGATGAGCATGGAGTTCAAGTTGAACTCCTTGGGAGGCGAGGGCTCCCTTCCTCTCTTCGTAGGTGGAGGGGCAGAACTCTCCGGCAGCCCTGACGCCAAGCGAGGCGCCGGGGGCTCCGATGGAGGCGAGCTGTGAAGAGCTCGACCAGAGTGGGGGGCTGGAATCAACTTCCACATCCGTCGGTTGCTTGGCAGGGGAAGCCTTGATCTCGGTAAGGCGAGGGGATTGGCGGCACACCACGTCAGTCTTGGTGACCTTGGTGGTGGTCTTCTTCACCCTATTGGCGGCAGGCGCTGGATTTGGAGCCACCGCCCCCAGTTGGCAACACGCCTACAGGGGCCCTGGTCCAAAACCGGCTTGGGGGCTTGAGACCCGGCCGCTAGCCACTCCGCCTCGAGCTCCTCCACCTCACCGATCTCTTCCTCCTCTTGGAGCTCCGTTGCCGCTGTGGCCAGGGCATCAAGCCCGGCAAATTCATTCCTGGCAGGAATATCCCCAGCAAGTTCTTCCCCGGCAACCCCTTCAGTGGCCTGCTCCTTGCTGCCACCATGAGAGGAACTCTCATCCTCAGCTTTCCCCTTGCCCTTCCCGGCCTTCGAGGCCCTTTCCATCTCCGCAAGCCGGTCGGCCTTGTCCTCCTCAATCCTCCTCATGATATACGCCACCTCCATGAAGGAGGTGCGTTTGTACATCCCAGTCTCAACCCTGGTGGCCTTCTCCACCAAGGCGTTGGACCACTCAAGTTCTTCATCAAGAGTAGGCAGCCGCCAATCACTTGCCACGCCATGAGCATTGCAATTCAGCATCCACTTCAGTATCTGGTCCCGGGCTGAATTGATGTTCAGAGGGTTGACGGTTGTCAGGAGCTTGAACATCTCAAAGTGGCCAAACAATTGGTCGCACAACCAGGTGTGGCCGTAAACTGACAAGTTATTGTCCAACCCTGGGAGCAACCTCATCTTGTCCCCAGCATCACTGTACAGCCAGGCAGGTTTGTCCCTCTTCTGCAGCGGCGAAATGCGGCGAAGAAGAAAATCTACCCCCACGTGCTCAATGGTCAGCCCGGCAGTCTTCAAACGGGTAATCCTGTTTATTGCCAGGCGCAACCTATCGTTGGTAAGGCCATGAGCGCTCCATTCCTTGTCGCGCTCGACACATTCCATCCGTGATTCGCGGAAATCTGGGGCTTCCTCATCCTGAATCCAGCACCAATCCCCTCTCCACTCATCCCACCTCTCGTGCTGCTTGCCAAGGATATAATCCCAGAGCTTCCTCGCTACCCGCAGCATACAGCAGATGTTCCCGGAGCGATGACCCTTGTTCTCCACCCGCGGAACAAAGTAATGCCCAATCAGATCTACGTTGGGGGCGAGTCCGGCGAAATTATCGCACAAATGAGAAAAAATGGCCATGGTCGCCATTGCATTCGGCGTGAAGTCGAGAAGGTGGAATCCATAAATGGTCATGATCGCCTCAAAGAACTCCGAGAAAGGGGGACAGAGGCCGCAGATGAAATAAGCGCAGAAGAATCAGTACAAGTCTGGCAGATCTTCTTTCCCCTCCGCCAAAACTTTGGGCGCTCCATGCCCTTTCGAGACAGGCCTCCCCCACAGATACTCGTACCTGGCTTGAAGAACTGGACCTTACAGATTCGACGGAAGGAAGACGACGTCTTCCCTTTGCTTCTTGTTCAACTCCGCCGCCCTCTTACTCTCCTCGGTGACTACTTCCTTCGTCGCGGCCGTCTGCTTCCCTTTTTCTGCGGGTTTCTTCCGCATTTCCGCGGGCGACGATGCGAATGGGGGAAGGAGTCCAGTGAGAGGGGCGGCGGCAGGCAAGGGAAAGGGAGACGAAATCATTGATTGGCTTGCGGAGGAAGATGATGGAAGGGCGAGACAGGTGACAAGTGAATCATGTCACTCCGCATTTTCCTACCTTTAAGGGGAGAGGCGTGGAGCAGAGGCGCGACGCTTCAGAAAGTTACTGGTTTACCTTAACTGCAACAGACCCACGACACGCAGTAATTGTGCAAAGTGGACGTTGGATTGACTAGTCATCATGGCAAACCGGCATAAGCAGCCTTCTCCTGCCACGTGTCTGTGCACTGTTTGGGGCCTAACCCAACGTGTCATGCTACACGTATGGCTCAGACCCGGGGGCTTATGTCAGAGAAAACAAACAGGGGTATGTATTTTCCCCTAACTCATGCACGGACAGTGAAGAAACAGACACGGGAGCAAGATTATAGCACGAGGATTAGGCCAAGGTACAAGAGACCAAGATCTTCAAAGGACCAACACGCAGGTCAAGAAGACCAAGACCAGGCAAGAAAAGTAAGAAACCACCAGGAGAAAAGCCTCCCTTGCCGGGCAGGCGAGCCTGGCGAGGACGGAGTTACCCCCGGAAGAAAACCTCCAGGACGCCCCGGCAAGTCCTGCCGGGACTCACGGAGGTGGAACCACCTCACCACGACGCACGTCGTCGATCAATGCGGTGTCAAGCCGCAAAGTGACTAAGTGGTAGCCATTTGCCACATGGCAGCCTCTTTCTATTGGAGATACCTACAGACGACACCCGTCCTGCAACGTGTCAAGCGAGCAGGCGCGAAGCTGGCAAGATAGCCCGGCAAGGCTTGTCGGGAAAGCAACGATGTGACGTTGAGCGGCGCATTTAATGCGCTCTGTCAGCCTGCAGAGTTAGGTATGATAGCACTATTTGCTATCTTATCAGTGCATAATGACTGATTTGCCACTATGGTGGCCCCTTATCCTATAAAAGGAGGCCCATGGAAACCTTAGAAAGGGTTGGACCCTGTGTTAGTGCATCCACCCCCTCATATTTCATACGCTCGTAGCCGTTTCGCCCTGAGGCAACCCTGCCGGGCAAACGCACTATGACCACCACCATTTTTCCACCATCAATCCACCAAAGCAGGAGTAGGGTTTTACGCCTCACGGCGGCCCGAACCTGGGTAAAATTGCCCGTGTGATCTCTGTCGTGCTGCTCCACGCTCTTCTGCTCTTTGTGCAACGTGACATCCCCCCGCAGAACCAGCAAGGGACCCTTTGTCCCATAGGTGGCCGTGGTTTCCCACGACACGGTGTCTACATAAACCAAGGGTTGTAGTCTTTAGGGCTATAGCTATATCCATCACCTCATCGCCTTAGGGTTTAGCTCATGCTGATCTCGAGGCAGATCTACTCTGTAACTATACTATACTACAATCAAGCAGGATGTAGGGTAGTATCTCTTCGAGAGGGCCTGGACCTGGGCAAACTCTGTGTTCGTCGTCCTTTGTTCCCTATCGATCCCAGATCCACAGCTCGGGACCCCCTACCCCGAGGTCTGCCGGTTTTGACACCGACACCCAGCTTTTGCATGATATTTCAGGAAGAGCCACTCAACACGGGCATAAGACTTGTGCATATCTGACCTCACTGAACACAAACATGACTGGCCAACTTTTTTGTTTTTTATTTTGTGCACACGTTCATAAGTAATAAGAATATTATCGGTGGTCAATCTTCCAACGACAAAGGCACTTTGTGTGGGGGAAATAATGTCAGGCAGAATAATTTTCAAATGAGCAGCCAACATCTTCAAAATAACTTTGTATAAGACATTGCAAAGATTGCGGGTATGTACTGAGTTACCAGTTCTGCGGAATTGACCTTTGGGATCAAAACAGTAGAATTATCATTCCATTTAGTTGGTATCTACCTTGAATTAATAGCATGCAAAACTTCATTAGTGATCTCATCACCATGTGCCAACACTAAAAATTTCATGGAGGTCATCCGGACCAGGGGCCTTGAGCTCACAAATACTGCAAATTGTTTTCAGAACATCATCAGGAGTGCATGGAGCCAATAGCATATCACTCATTTATTTGTTGGCCTTACAATCAACTTTTTTGCAAAATTGTAGGATATGTATGCTGCACTAGGATGTGAAAAGATTAGCAAAATAATTTTAAACGTGGGGGTTCAAAGATGGCATACCTTATAACCAATTGCCATTTTCATCCTTTAGTTTTTTTATTAAATTTCTTTTCCTACGAGCCGAAGCAAAAAACCATGAGAAAAAAAAAACGGTCAGCATTTTTGTAGCCAATTAGCTCTACCTTTGCATCCACTGGATCTCTTCCAACTCCAAACAAGTATTCCACAAGTTCAGCCAAAAAAAGTCTCCTCATTTTCATCATTCACTGGGCCGGACATAGCTTGTTCTAATTCCCTCTGAGCTTTCCGAAGACGTTTCTTCAGCTTCTTAAGCACCCTCTGATCAACTGATCCCAGTCATGAAACTAGCCATGCATACGTGTAAGTTTGTCATATCATATATACATGTCGATGTAGGACCAGCCCCTACCTTGTCTCACGCTGCTTGCACCATTTCCTGGAACATTTCATCTCTCAGAGCCTCGAATTGCTTTGACTCTGCCGCTGCCAGCTGCCAAAGACTGACATAAAATTTTGTACATTCACTAGCAATGGCCGGTGATCCGAATGATTATACTCCAGGTCCTCTAAGGCTGCATGTGGAAAAAACTGTGATCGCGCATCATTGATAAGGCCTCGGTCAAGTCTCTCTCTTATTTTTCCTCGGTGCCAAGTAAAAGAGACCCATATACTGCCTCCGTCCTGAAATATTTGTCGGAGAGATGGATAAAATCAAATGTATCTATAACTAAAATACGTCTAGATTCATTCATTTTCCCGACAAATATTTCTGGACGGAGGGAGTATCCAATATCCCTTATGTCACAATCATCTATAGCATTCTGAAAAGGATGCATGTACTGTTGTGATCTTGGATTGCCACCTTCCTTCTCGTGTAAAAATTGAATCTCATTTAAGTCACCCAACAGGAGCCACGGGAGATTTTCATAGTTACTAAATCATACTCCCTTTGTCCCAAAATAAGTGTCTCAAGTTTATACTAACTTTAGTACAAAGTTGTACTAAAGTTGAGACATTTATTTTGGGACGGAGGGAGTGTTGCATAAAGCTACCTACTGGCTCTTCAGTTGCAATGGTGATCCGGGCTTCGCTTTACGCGGACGATGCTGCAGTCTTTCTGTCGCTTGTTAAAACTAAAGTCAAATTCTTCGCGGATACTCTTGCATGCTTTGGCGAGGTCACTGGCTTACTCACAAACTGTACTAAGAGTTTGGTTGCCCCCATCCGATGTGAGGGCCTGGACCTGGATGATATCTTGCATTCCTTCCGAGCCACCCGCTCCTCCTTCCCTACGAAGTAACTTGGGTTGCCCCTGTCAGTTAATAGACTAAAAAGGATTCACTTCCAGCCACTTAGGACAAAATTGCAGCACAACTTACCCCTTGGATGGGCATGCTGATGGCATCTTCAGGCAGGGCGGTTCTGGTCAAGTTTGTCATCACGGTCATCGCCATATATTATATAACAGCATTAAACCTTCTGGCTGAGGTTATGGCAAAGATTGACTCCCTACGGCGCACCTTCCTTTGGGTCGGTTGTGATAAGGTCACTGGTGGCAAATGTAAGATCAACCGGGTGCAGGTCTGCAAATCCAAGGTTCATGGTGGCCTAGGCATCTTAAATTTGGAGAAATTTGCATCGGCGTTGCATATCAAGTGGCTTTGGGCAGAATGGTTGGACCGAGTGAAGCCTTGGGTCCTTCTAGGGAACCCCTGTGATGATAAAGATCAAAACATTTTTGCGGCTGCCACAAAGGTACTTGTTGGCAATGGCCTTCGTGCCTCTTTCTAGGAGTCCACTTGGCTCGATGGAATAAGACCCAAGGACATCGCCCCGAAGATTTTTGATATATCCAAAAGAAAAGAGTTGTTTGGTCAAAAAGGCTTTGCATGATAACTTCTGGGTAACCCAAGTTAATATCGGCATAATCATATCCACTAGTCATCTCAATGAGTTTGTCAACCTTTGGGAAAAAAATTCCATGGTCCAACTCAATCCTGATGTGGCTGACTCAATCTCCTAGAAGCTCACCAACGATGGTTCTTACTTAGCGGTGTCGGCTTACAAGGCTCAATTCCTTGGTTTAGTTGACACGAACATGCAACATTGGGTTTGGGAGATGTGGGCTCCCCCCAAATGCAAATTCTTTGTTTGGCTTGTTACCAACAATAGGATTTGGACAGCTGACAGGCTCCAACGACGAGGATGGCCTAACTGCAATACTTGCCCCTTATGCATGCAAGTTCAAGAATCGGCGGCCCATCTCCTTTTCCAATGCCGCTACACCGTTAGGGTCTGGGGAATGATCAAGTCTTGGCTCGGCTTACTTGATGTGCACCGATCGGCCTGGGTGGCTCTGGACTCAGTGAAGGATTGGCGGAACCTAATTGCTTCCAACATGTCGCAATCCCGGTAGGCAATGATGTCTCTCATTATGCTTATCTCATGGGAAATTTGGAAGGAGAGGAATGCTCAAGTTTTCTGCCACACAACAGTGCATGTAGGGGTTCTTGTTGCTAGAATTAAAGAGGAGTCAAAGCTATGGTGTCTTGCGGGAATCTTTGAGTAATGTAATGCCGCAAGAGTAATGTGTTGTAATTTGGCCTATGGTCAAAAACCTCTAAACCTCCTTATTCAATGAAAGTGGCAAATCTTTTGCCCAGTTTCAAAAAAAAAAAAGCTAGCTCTTCACTTGCCTAGTTTCACAAAGAAAAGAAAACTCTTATGTTCAGTGTAACATAGGCTACATTTACAAACCAAGTAATATGTGCCTGTAGCAGGTTACATCATCCTGGATTCAAGCGCTCTTATAATCTGAAGAGCATTACACAATATTACACTCTGGAAAACAGTCAATTCAACGCAAATCTACGTTAAATCAAGCAGCCGGCAGATATTATACAGATAGGATCATCATACAATTATCAACCCAAGGCATCAGCAGACTACACACCAACTTAATCACGATCCAGCAATATTTATGGGAGCCATCACACTTACTACTGCATGGCTCAAGAAAGGTCGGACAAACAACAGCTCGGCGGAGAACACAACACACCTAGATCAGAGGGGGAAGGAAGCTACAGGATCTTCCAAAAATCGAGTTGTCGGCCACACAGTTCAGGAGATTGATGCTGCTAAGAGTCATTGATCAGCAGGGGATTGGTGTCGTTAGCTTGTCTACTAAAGAGCGACTGAGCCAGCTCCGGCGACAACATGTTGGCTACACATTCAAACTGCAACGAGAAATACAACTAAGTTGTCAGGTAATTCTAAAACTGTATAAGCTTACACAAAAAGATTCATGCGAAACTCAAGCAGCAAATGTTGATTGCATACCTTTTTGTGCTGATACTTTTCACGTATGGCATTAAGGGGGCATCGGCTGGTGTTGTCCTGAAGTTCCCATAGAGCACATACACATATTTGAATATCAGAACTTTTGTATGAGGTGTAATGCTCCAGAGTACAGTTCTGCACAAGAAATACAATATATTAGAGACAAAAAATACTTGTTCACATGGTGTATAGAGGTCTGTATCCAGAGTTTTCTTACGAACCCATGGGAGATCTGATTGGTCAAGTGTCCATCTGGCAAGAAAGACTGCCGAGGCTGCCACCACTGAAGGGAGAAACCTCAGGAAATTGTAATCGGTCAAAGTCAACTCCGCGAGATAATTCGCCAGATAACCCAGAGTTACAGAAGGAGCCTGGGAATGTAGTTTGAGAAGTTAGTGACCAGCGCCATACATATAAAATGAATTAAAACTGGGATAATATGGTTGGATGCCAGTCTTACTTTGTGAGAAGCCTGTGCTGCTCTAAGAAATCTCCTGGTAAAATTTCAAGGAAAGGCTTGTTAGTGATGAACAGAAACTTCGTATTGGAATAGAAATATGATATGATATGTTTAGTCATCCTGAGACATGAACCTGAGAAATGTTTTAGTTGTGGGAACAGAAAGATTATATCCCAGACCATTAAGCACTTGGCACTCCATTTTCAGCACCTATTGAATCAGGATGACAATGGCAGATCAACAATGACACATCGCATATGTGTAATTAACAATTGTTCAAACTTCACATGAAACAAGTACCTGGTCTTTTGTATATGTATTATCAGTTATGAAACAAAATTCTTCAACACGTGGTGCACAGATCTCTTCATATTTTCTGCAGATGGAAGTAGACTTTTGAATGATTCTACTGAAAGATATCACTGGAGCCATGGGAGCAGAAAGAATCAAACAATAAACATAATTGATGTGTTTGGCACAAAACAAATCCTCATATCAATTTCATTGTTTTTGATATTAATAAATATTGAAATCAAGCAAATGCAAACTTACGAGGCAATCAACATGCTAGTTATTCCAAGAAGTTGCAATTTCTGTCTTTCAATATATTTCCAAGAAAGAAATTGATCAATAAGGTATACAGTTAGGTACAGCGTGTCTGGCACAAGTTTATACTCTTCAGAAACCTGCAAAGATAGAGCTTCATAAACTGAGAAGTTATAGACATTAAAGATTAAACTGGAACAAGGATCTTGATTTGGGACAAAAGAAAATACAGGTTTCCCGTATGCATGTGGGAAATGCATAACGTATGTTTCTGGTGCTGAAGACCACCGGATACCTTATTCTGACCTCTACAGTATTCACAGGGTCGCGACTTGTATGTTTTCTATATGTGTATACTGCACATGTTACCACCACAGCACGAGTTTAATCATGTCATGTTCGGCTCAATTTGGAATTGGGTAAGTTATGTGGTGCAAGAAGAATGCATGAGTGGATCATCACCACTGATTCAAACTTCTCATATAAAATCCTCCAGTGCTGGCATCCAATAGTTATGAGATTTGGAAGGGAAACAAAGAAACCAAGCAGACAAGAATGAAAAAGAATGTTTATGTAAACTATTGAGTTGAGCTTGGACAGGTGTGGAAACATAGAAGTCTATTCCTCTCTGTGAAATGAATGGGCAGAGTTCCTACCTTCCATAAAAACACACATCCACATGCAGCTGGTTACTTCATAATTGCAAATTATATACATAAGTTTGTATGCGATTGCACAGTGAAATGGCAATGATGAATACTCAATCGTAAAAACATGGAGTAGTTAAACTATTATGTATAAATTTAATCGGAAGCAATCGATACAAACCTCAACAAGCCAATCAATGAGGATTCCTCGCATGCCTTTTGTAATATCCCTTTGCAAAGTCTCCATGTAATTTGAATTAGGCCTTCTTATAAGCTGGGGCATAACATGAGCATATAAGATGGACGCTCAAATGCTTTCATAAAAATAGCATAATAACACCATAGCACAGAGATGAAACACAAGCGTCCAAAAATGAAATTCTTCCCAGCTTATTAAGGCATGTAAAATATGAGAAATTTAGAAGTCCGTCTAAACAGTAGAAACTCTCCCCTTTTACCAAAAAACATCAACATACCTCTGCAGCCATTAGGTTTGTGTATATCTCTGCAGCATAGGAAACACACATTTGTGGATTGCCATTATCTTTGTCAATATCTATAATGTTTAAACCAGCATAGTCCCCTGGAAAAAAGATACAGATTCTTTAGATGCTAGTACCCCACTAAACAGAATACATGAGTATCTACAAATTTCTCAGAAATGAGTAGTGCACAAAACATTTACAATATGCTTTGTTATTTATAATTTCTGTGGCCACAGAAAGACCATCAAGATTTTGTTCGCAAAAAAGGAAGACCGTCAAGATTCAAGAATATACTAAGAATATGACCAAACAACCAGCAACGAAGTGTAAAATTACAAGTGAAGAGAATCAACGAGCAGTCTTTTGGATTTCTATGTTCAAACCTATCTTTAAGTCCAGATGATAAACGGTAGAGAAAAGACGCGACTTAACTAACCAGTGTTTGAGTTAGCAGTTTCAAATTTATCTCTTGTGATTCTTCCCTGAAAGAATGCCTCATGAAAACCACTCTCCCTGTTCCGTTCAGTATTCTGCAACAACGAGCCTTTGTTTTCAAGCAAAGCAGTGGGCTCCTCCTTTGGTGGTGAAAGCTCTTCCTTCTGAGCTTCTTCAACGTTGTGACAATCATTCACAAATGAAGTTGCACTAACAGCAGGAAGAGGTGGCTTAGGGACCTTCTTTGAACGCTGCTTGTTTTTGCTCGGATTTTGTCCTACCTTTTGGGTGGGCCTCGACTGGAACAAAGGAAATGGCTTTTCATTTAGTTGAATATATGTTTGGGAAAAAGTAATGGTCAACAAATCAAACTAGGATACATATGTGGAACATCTTGGTACCTGTAGCTTAGTCACAGCAGTGCAATTTCTATATGAGTTTGCACAGCTTATGTTTGTCACGTCCTTGAGCACTGCTCTCCTTTTAGGGTGTGGAGCTGAAGCTACAGCACTTACACAAGTATTCTCATCCAAAGCTCCCCGTTTCGTCTTCCCTTTCACTGTCGGTTTTTGTTCAGTTCTCACAGGTACCTGTGCGGGGTGAGCCACTCCACATCTTCTACTATTATTAGCAACTTGAGCTCGTGTGACACGGCCACTGGGACCTTGGCAAGCAATAAGGACTGGAATATCCTTTCTTGAAGCCATTTAAGCCTGACTGGGTTAAAATGAAAATGGCATTATGGATTCATGTACTGAGCAAACAAGATAGCAAGAAGTAGCATTGCAGAACTGAAAGGGGAATAAGACTACGGTGTGCATGAAGCATCATGCAACGTTGCTAAATAAGCAAGTGAAAGTACAAGTTTATCCAGTCTACTGAAAGGAGCGCATAAGCGAGAGAAACAGTAAATTCCTCAGATCATAAAATTCATAGAAGCAACCGATTAGTTATTATTCAGACGCATAATTTCAACAAATTACTTTCTGGTATTGTATCTATGAAAGAAAAATGAGAAGAAATGAAAACCCATAGCCATGAAACCCACTTCGCAAGATGCACAGTTTGCATTATACTTATCAAAATACGAACACTGATGATGTTCTTTTTCTTTTGCAGAAAAGGTATTTCATTCTGTAATAAGCCCTGGCATTTAGTTCCACGACGGCAAGTCTTGCACAAAACATGGACCACGTAGAAGAAAATGTAATGCCACATCCTGCATCTATATTTTGACAGATCGGTTGTATATTTGGGCAAACAAAATCTCCAAATCGTGTTGACAGGGCATCTACAAATGAGTGGGGGAAAATGCAGTGGGTTGTATAGTTTATTCAAGCAACATTGCAGTAGGTTAATTAAGATGAGAAAGATTGTGCTCTAAAGAACGGGGGTAAAACCAGAACTCTAAAAAAGAAACACAGATTTTGCAGACCACCCACCCTTTAAACCCAAGTACAGGATTCTTGGAAATATTGTAATCAGACTAAAGAAATCAGATTACCTATACCATCAGATTCATGAGTTCTTGCAAAAGAATGGGGGCACCACCAATTGTTGAAAAACAAAGCTCAAATTCTTTTCTTTAAAACAAGAAAGCCCACATTTGGCGGCCATGGTGTGCAAGGAAGGAGAGCATCTAGGGGAATGTGAGGACAAAGAACTCGCCGGGGTCGGGAGGGACGGGCGAGAGGGTCGCCGCCCGCGTCGATCTGCCGAGGCCCGAGAGGAGCGAGCAAGAAAGACTGGATTGCCGTCGATCCGGCGGCGAGGGAGGATGTGTCGACAGCCGGTCCTGGAGAAGGCAGGCCGCCGTCGCTGGAGTGCTTCGCCAAGAGCGAGATCTGGAGCAGCGAGGCGCGGGAGGGGCCCTGCGCTCGGGGAGGACGGGCAGGCTCTAGGGTATAAGAGGGGAGAATGCAGCGGCGGCAACCCTAGCGGTCCGCGTTCAGATCTGTGCCGAAGAGGAAAGCTCTCCCCAGCGCCGGCGGGATCCGGGTGAGGCGGCTGCGGCGGAGGCGGCGACCACCTTTCGGGTTTTGAAGTTTGAAGGGAGGAGGCGGGATGATTTGGGGCGGCGTACAAGAGGATAGTGCGGCCTCCGCGTACTCCCTGGGGCCTGTTGGACCGGCCTTTTTACTCTTCACGTGTCACTTGGGCTTTATGGGATAAGAGCTTGTGGAACGGTATGATGGAGCCTAAAAATTCCTCAAAATAAAATCGAGGCGAGTGCGAGATCTCAAAATTAAAAAAACTGAGTGCGAAGAGCTGGATATTTAAGATCCAGGAGAGTTTAAATCATGAGCAATTCACCATGTGTTGACGCTCAAAAATGGCATGATCGCAAAGAGTAACTTGAGGCTATAATGAGATGATGTCAAATTCATGATTTCATGTCACCATTGAATGACTCTCTTCAAGCCGATGAGAATAAATATATAGATGGTCCAAAACGGAGTTCGGATGCAAAAGTTATGACAATCTTAGAGATGTTTGTATTGACACCAGATTAGAAAATGGCATGAAACCTAATAAAAATGGCCTCTGATGGAAAAAGTTACAACTGTAAAGTTCTTCGTCTCGTCGAAACGGACGATTTTGATATAAATATCGTCCCCATCCGAGTTCGTATGCAAAAGTTACATGCACAACCGTGCGTTGCAGCAATGTTTGGCCGGATCATCCGGGCCGGGGTCCGGATCATCCGGGTAATTGGAGCATCAAGACATCAGAAGGTTGGCGCTGAAGCTGGATGATCTGGGTCCAATCCCGGATGATCCGGATGGAGGCTGGACAGTCCGGGTAGAAGTCCGGACGTCCGGACAAGTTATTCTGCTGCAGACTTTATAAAACAGCCCGAAACACCCTCAAGATGGCCTCATATCGTAAAGTGTTCAACACGAAATTGTGCGTCTCGTCGAGACGGTTGATTTTTATATAGAGATCATCTTAATCCGAGTTCGTATGAAAAATTTACAGCCTAATTAGTGGACTGATGTCAGAAATCTGGGCTTGGCCAGATCATCCGGGCCTAGAGCCGGACATCCGGGCCGGAGGTCGTGAGAAGTCCGAATTTGGTTAGATTTTGATGATTTGGACGGCAAGGCAAGTCCTTTTCTTGTACGGGAAGTCCATCCGCCTCTTATATAGACAAGAGGTGACGGCCGATTGAACAACACACAATCGAACAATCATCTACCACTTTTTTATCTTTTATCTTCTCCCTTGTTCTTCTTCTTCCTCGTTCTTCGCTTGTTCTTCTTTTGCAGGGCGGCGAACCTCGAGGCCCTTGGGGCGGTTAGGCTGACCTAGGGCAGCCCATAGCCGTTGTGCGCCCTGACGGGGTCCCTCCCGGGCGTGTGGGGTTTCGGGTTTACAAAAGCGCCCGCTGGATTGTCTTGCGTACCGCGCTTCCGGCGGGTCTCCTTCGACATGAGCTGCGGTGCATCACCCCCGGCGTCGAGGGTACACGGTGACGTGTTCGTGTGCAAACACCATGATGGTTGTAACTCTTTGGTGACCCCCGGATTTTCTCATAGATAACTGTACGAAATAAATCCAATTTGTAAGAAAAAGATTACTCCTTGCGTCCACGATTCCGCTCTGGATCATTGGATAAGAATCCAAAGATAAAGAATGAAACAAAGAATAACACAACTATATAAATAAAAAGGTACTCCCTCCATAAACTAATATAAGAGTGTTTAGATCACTACTTTAGTGATCTAAACACTCTTATATTAGTTTACATAGGGAGTATTTGGTATGCAAGGCGGAAGACGATCCATGAGTCTATTTTCAAACCCTACACCAAACCAGCTAGGGATGAAAATGGAGTGGAAACTTTCCGTTTTTTCGGAGGGAAAATGGAAACGGAGAGGAAATATGAAAACGGAAACGGAAATTTGCAAAACTGAAGTGGAAATGGAATTTTTTATGCGGAAACGGAAACAAAAACGGAACAGTGTTTTCCGGTGGAACATGCATGGAAATGGAACTTTCCGTTTCCGTGAATATGGAATTTCTGTTTTTACTATAGACCTATAGCTGCTTTGTAGACCAACCACCAAAGAGAACATAATGACACAATTAGTAGAATGGATGTAAGGCCCAACTTCTACTACCACACATGTACTCAACTTAACTCTATACGCATTTGTCCGGTACTACTACAATACTACGCTAAGTTGCTAACATAATGATATTATTTTGTAGCCATATTAACAACTCATTAAATTAGTTTTTTTGTGTGTATTTCTCTATAATTCAAGGGGTTTTTAAGTTCCGATCAATGTCTATTTATGTTTCCGTATCCGCTTTGTATTCGCTCCGTGTCCGTTTCCGGTAGTATCTGTTTCCGTATTCATTTCCGGGGTTTCTGTATTCATTTCCGCTTCTGCAAAAAAATATGAAAACAAATATGATAGCACCCAGTTCCGTCCGTTTCCGCTCCATTTTCATCCCTAAAACCAGCTCCTTCATTAGCTGATGGATTTGAAGTCTCTGCCTAAACCGGAGGTCCTTCATACCAGTTCTACTCTCCGAGCAGATGTACAATGTTGGCTGCCGTCTCAAGACAATCACATGAAAATTAATGTTGATGGGGCATAATCGCGAGTAAGGGGTCCCGGGCTGGTAGGCTTGGCATGATGATAACATGGACACATGATTTGCCAAGGTTGGGGCTCTCTCGAAGAGATGATACCCTACATTTTATTTGATAATATTGATTTGGAGGAAGTACAAGTTACAGGTTGATCTACCACGAGATTGAGTGTGTAGGAGTGTTGTCGTCTATGGTCCTCACCATTTGATTTATATAGATACAAGGGGTGCCTAGGATTTACACATAGGTAGGTTATATCTAAGGGTAATCGTGACGAAGACGGCCTCTAAGTCTTGGGATATGCACCAAGTATTTGGAAGATATCCACCTTGACGCTCATGGACCCGACAAATGTGGCCCACTGGTTGATAATCTTGGGGGTCCTCAACCCAACCCACATGTTCGGGAGCCGATGTGGCAAACACCCCCTAGTCCAGGATACCATCAGTAGCCCTTGAACCGTCTTCAAGTCGAGGACGCTCCTTGTGAAGGAAATATGCCCTAGAGGCAATAATAAAGTTATTATTTATTTCCTTATATCATGATAAATGTTTATTATTCATGCTAGAATTGTATTAACTGGAAACATAATACATGTGTGAATACATAGACAAACAGAGTGTCACTAGTATGCCTCTACTTGACTAGCTCATTAATCAAAGATGGTTATGTTTCCTAACCATGAACAAAGAGTTGTTATTTGATTAACGAGATCACATCATTACTTGAATGATCTGATTGACATGACCCATTCCATTAGCATAGCACCCGATCGTTTAGTATGTTGCTATTGCTTTTATCCATGACTTATACATGTTCCTTTAACTATGAGATTATGCAACTCCCGTTTACCATAGGAACACTTTGTGTGCTACCAAACGTCACAACGTAACTGGGTGATTATAAAGGTGCTCTACAGGTGTCTCCGAAGGTACATGTTGGGTTGGCGTATTTCGAGATTAGGATTTGTCACTCCGATTGTCGGAGAGGTATCTCTGGGCCCTCTCGGTAATGCACATCACATAAGCCTTGCAAGCATTGCAACTAATGTGTTAGTTGTGAGATGATGTATTACGGAACGAGTAAAGAGACTTGCCGGTAATGAGATTGAACTAGGTATTGGATACCGACGATCGAATCTCGGGCAAGTAACATACCGATGACAAAGGGAACAACGTATGTTGTTATGCGGTCTGACCGATAAAGATCTTCGCAGAATATGTAGGAGCCAATATGGGCATCCAGGTCCCACTATTGGTTATTGACCGGAGATGTGTCTCGGTCATGTCTACATTGTTCTCGAACCGTAGGGTCCGCACGCTTAAGGTTTCGATGACAGTTATATTATGAGTTTATGAGTTTTGATGTACCGAAGGAGTTCGGAGTCCCGGATGAGATCGGGGACATGACGAGGAGTCTCGAAATGGTCGAGACGTAAAGATCGATATATTGGACGACTATATTCAGACATCGGAAGGGTTCTGAGTGGTTCGGGTATTTTCGGAGGTACCGGGGAGTTACGGGATTACGGGAGAAGTAATGGGCCTTGATGGGCTTTAGTGGGAAGAGAAAAAAAAGGCTGCTGCGCCCCCCTCCCCTCTAGTCCGAATTGGACTAGGGAAAAGGGGGCCGGCCACCTTTCCTACTCCTCCTATTCCTTCTCCCTTCCTCCCCTCTTGGTGGACTCCTACTAGGACTTGGAGACCTAGTAGGACTCCACACCCTGGCGCGCCAAACCCTAGGCCGGCCACCCCTCCCTTGCTCCTTTATATACGGGTGCAGGGGGCACCCCATGACACACAATTGATCACTGAGATCTTTCCTTAGCCGTGTGCGGTGCCCCCTTCCACCAAATTCCACCTCGGTCATATCGTTGCAGTGCTTAGGCGAAGCCCTGCGCCGGTAACACATCAAGATCGTCACCACGCTGTCGTGCTGACGGAACTCTTCCCCGACGCTTTGCTGGATCGGAGCCCGGGGATCGTCATCGAGCTGAACGTGTGCCAAGAACTCGGAGGTGCCGGAGTAACGGTGCTGTGATCGGTTGGATCGCGAGGAGAACGTACGACTACTTCCTCTACGATGCGTCAACGCTTCCGCTTCGGTCTACGAGGGTACGTAGACAACACTCTCCCCTCTCGTTGCTATGCATCACCATGATCTTGCGTGTGCGTAGGAAATTTTTTGAAATTACTACGTTCCCCAACAGTGGCATCCGAGCCTAGGTTTTATGGTTTGATGTTATTTGCACGAGTAGAACACAAGTGAGTTGTGGGCGATACAAGTCATACTGCCTACCAGCATGTCATACTTTGGTTCAGCGGTATTGTTGGACGAGACGATCCGGACCAACCTTACGCGTACGCTTACGCGAGACCGGTTCCCTCGACGTGCTTTGCACATAGATGGCTTGCGGAAGACTGTCTCTCCAACTTTAGTTGAACCGAGTGTGGCTACGCCCGGTCCTTGAGAAGGTTAAAACGGAGTCTATTTGACAAAGTATCGTTGTGGTTTTGATGCGTAGGTAAGATGAGTTCTTGCTTAAGCCCGTAGCAGCCACGTAAAACTTGCAACAACAAAGTAGAGGACGTCTAACTTGTTTTTGCAGGGCATGTTGTGATGTGATATGGTCAAGACATGATGCTAAATTTTATTGTATGAGATGATCATGTTTTGTAACCGAGTTATCGGCAACTGGCAGGAGCCATATGGTTGTCGCTTTATTGTATGCAATGCAATCGCGATGTAATGCTTTACTTTATTACTAAGCGGTAGTGATAGTCGTGGAAGCATAAGATTGGCGAGACGACAACGATGCTACGATGGAGATCAAGGTGTCGCGCCGGTGACGATGGTGATCATGACGGTGCTTCGGAGATGGAGATCACAAGCACAAGATGATGATGACCATATCATATCACTTATATTGATTGCATGTGATGTTTATCTTTTTATGCATCTTATCTTGCTTTGATTGACGGTAGCATTATAAGATGATCTCTCACTAATTATCAAGAATTGTTCTCCCTGAGTATGCACCGTTGCGAAAGTTCTTCGTGCTGAGACACCACGTGATGATCGGGTGTGATAGGCTCTACATTCAAATACAACGGGTGCAAAACAGTTGCACACGCGGAATACTCAGGTTATACTTGACGAGCTATGCATATAAGATATGACCTCGGAACACGGAGACCGAAAGGTTGAGCGTGAATCATATAGTAGATATGATCAACATAGTGATGTTCACCATTGAAACTACTCCATCTCACGTGATGATCGGACATGGTTTAGTTGATTTGGATCACGTGATCACTTAGAAGATTAGAGGGATGTCTATCTAAGTGGGAGTTCTTAAGTAATATGATTAATTGAACTTTAATATTATCATGAACATTAGTCCTGGTAGTATTAGCATATCTATGTTGTAGATCAATAGCTCGCGTTGTTGCTTCCCTGTGTTTATTTTGATATGTTCCTAGAGAAAAATTGTGTTGAAAAATGTTAGTAGCAATAATGCGGATTGGATCCGTGATCTGAGGTTTATCCTCATTGCTGCACAAAAGAATTATGTCCTTGATGCACCGCTAGGTGACGGACCTATTGCAGGAGCAGATGCAGACATTATGAACGTTTTGCTAGCTCAATATGATGACTACTTAATAGTTTAGTGCACCATGCTTAACTGCTTAGAATCGGGACTTCAAAGACGTTTTGAACGTCATGGAGCATATGAGATGTTCTAGGAGTTGAAGTTAATATTTCAAGCAAATACCCGAGTTGAGAGATATGAAGTCTCCAACAAGTTCTATAGCTAAAAGATGGAGGAGAATCGCTCAACTAGTGAGCATGTGCTCAGATTGTCTGAGTACTACAAATCGCTTGAATCAAGTGGGAGTTAATCTTCCAGATAAGATAGTGATTGACAGAATTCTCTAGTCACCATCACCAAGTTAGTAGAACTTCGTGATGAACTATAATATGCAAGGGATAACGGAAAATATTCCCAAGCTCTTCGCGATGCTAAAATTGGCGAAGGTAGAAATCAAAGAAAAACATCAAGTGTTGATGGTTGACAAGATCACTAGTTTCAAAAAGGGCAAAAGTAAAGAAGGGGAACTTCAAGAAGAACGGCAAGCAAGTTGCTGCTCAAGTGAAAAAGCCCAAGTCTGGTCCTAAGCCTGAGACTAAGTGCTTCTACTGCAAAGGGACTGGTCACTGGAAGCGGAACTACCCCAAGTGATTGGCGGATAAGAAGGATGGTAAAGTGAACATAAGTATATTTGATATACATGTTATTGATGTGTACTTTACTAGTGTTCATAGCAACCCCTCAGTATTTGGTACTAGTTCAAGTTGCTAAGATAAGTAACTCGAAACGGGAGTTGCAGAATGAACAAAGACTAGTTAAAGGGCAAGGTGACGATGTGTGTTGGAAGTGGTTCCAAGATTGATATGATCATCATCACACACTCCCTATACTTTCAGGATTAGTGTTGAAACTAAATAAGTGTTATTTGGTGTTTGCGTTGAGCATGAATATGATTTGATCATGTTAATTGCAGTACAGTTATTCATTTAAGTTAGAGAACAATTGTTGTTCTGTTTACATGAATAAAACCTTCTTTGGTCATACACACCAACAAAATTGGTTTGTTGGATCTCGATCGTAGTGATACACATATTCATAATATTGAAGCCAAAAAGATGCAAAGTTAATAATGATAGTGCAACTTATTTGTGGCACTGCCGTTTAGGTCATATTGGTGTAAAGCGCATGAAGAAACTCCATGCCGATGGACTTTTGGAATCACTTGATTATGAATCACTTGATGCTTGCGAACCATGCCTCTTGGGCAAGATGACTAAAGCGCCGTTCTCCGAAACAATGAAGCGAGCAACAGATTTGTTGGAAATCATACATACTGATGTATGTGGTCCGATGAATATTAAGGCTCGCGACAAGTATCATTATTTTCTGACCTTCACAGATGATTTGAGCAGATATGGGTATATCTACTTGATGAAACATAAGTCTGAAACATTTGAAAAATTCAAAGAATTTCAGAGTGAAGTGGAAAATCATCGTGACAAGAAAATAAAGTTTCTACGATCTGATCGCAGAGACGAATATTTGAGTTACAAGTTTGGTCTTCAATTAAAACAATGTGGAATAGTTTCACAAACTCATGCCACCTGGAACACCGCAGCATAATGGTGCGTCCGAACGTCATAACCGTACTTTATTAGATATAGTACAATCTATGATGTTTCTTACCGATTTACCAATATCGTTTTGGGATCATGCATTAGAGACAGCTGCATTCACGTTAAAAGGGGCACCATCTAAATCCGTTGAGACGACACCGTATGAACTATGGTTTAGCAATAAACCTAAGTTGTCGTTTCTTAAAGTTTGGGGCTGCGATGCTTATGTGAAAAAGCTTCAACCTGATAAGCTCGAACTCAAATCGGAGAAATGTGTCTTCATAGGATATCCAAAGGAAACTATTGGATACACCTTCTATCACAGATCCGAAGGCAAGACTTTTGTTGCTAAGTTCGGAAACTTTCTAGAGAAAGAGTTTCTTTCGAAAGAAGTGAGTGGGAGGAAAGTAGAAAACTTGATAAGGTAATTGTACCTTCTCCCTTATTGGAAAGTAGTTCATCACAGAAATCTGTTCTTGTGACTACTACACCAATTAGTAAGGAAGCTAATGATGATGATCATGTAACTTCAAGATCAAGTTACTACCGAATCTCGTAAGTAAACCAGAGTGAGATCCGCACCAGAGTGGTACGGTAATCCTGTTCTGGAAGTCATGTTACTAGACCATGACGAACTTGCGAACTATGAGGAAGCGATGATGAGCCCAGATTCCGCGAAATGGTTAGAGGCCATGAAATCTGAGATATGATCCATGTATGAGAACAAAGTATGGACTTTGAGGGATTTGCCCGATGATCGGCAAGCCAAAAAAAATAAATGGATCTTCAAGAGGAAGACGGACACTGATAGTAGTGTTACTATCTACAAAGCTAGAATTGTCGAAAAAAGGTTTTTCGACAAGTTCAAAGTATTGACTACGATGAGAGTTTCTCACTCGTATCTATGCTTAAGTCTGTCCGAATCATGTTAGCAATTGCCGCATTTTATGAAATCTGGCAAATGGATAAACAAAACTACATTCCTTAATGGAGAGTTGTATATGATACAACCAGAAGGTTTTGTCGACCATAAAGGTGCTAATAAAGTGAGCAAGCTCCAACGATCCATCTATGGACTGGTGCAAGCATCTCAGAGTTGGAATATACGCTTTGATAAGTTGATCAAAGCATATAGTTTTATACAGACTTATGGTGAAGACTGTATTTACAAGAAAGTGAGTGGGAGCACTACAGCATTTCTGATAAGTATATGTGAATGACATATTGTTGATCGGAAATAATGTAGAATTATTCGGCAAAGCATAAAGGAGTGTTTGAAAAGAGTTTTTCAAAGAAAGACCTCGGGGAAGCTACTTACATATCGAGCATCAAGATCTATAGAGATAGATCGAGACGCTTGATAAGTTTTTTCAATGAGTACATACCTTGACAAGATTTTGAAGTAGTTCAAAATGGAACAGTCAAAGAAAGAGTTCTTGCCTGTGTTACAAAGTGTGAAATTGAGTAAGACTCAAAGCCCGACCACGGCAGAAGATAGAAAGAGAATGAAAGTCATTCCCTATGCTTTGGCCATAGGTTCTATAAAGTATGCCATGCTGTGTACCAGACCTATTGTATACCCTACCCTGAGATTGGCACGGGAGTACAATAGTGATCTAGGAGTAGATCACTGGACGGCGGTCAAAATTATCCTTAGTGGAATAAGGATATGTTTCTCGATTATGGAGGTGACAAAAAGGTTCGTCGTAAAAGGTTACGTCGATGCAAGTTTTGACACTAATCTAGATGACTCTAAGTCTCAATCTAGATACATATTGAAAGTGGGAGCAATTAGCTAAAGTAGCTCCGTGCAGAGCATTGTAGACATAGAAAATTGCAAAATACATAACGGATCTGAATGTGGCAGACCCGTTGACTAAATTTCTCTCACAAGCAAAACATGATCACACCGTAGTACTCTTTGGGTGTTAATCACATAGCGATGTGAACTAGATTACTGAATCTAGTAAACCCTTTGGGTGTTGGTCACATATCGATGTGAACTTGGGTGTTAATCACATGATGATGTGAACTATTGATGTTAATCACATGGTGATGTGATCTAGATTATTGACTCTAGTGCAAGTGGGAGACTGAAGGAAATATGCCCTAGAGGCAATAATAAAGTTATTATTTATTTCCTTATATCATGATAAATGTTTATTATTCATGCTAGAATTGTATTAACTGGAAACATAATACATGTGTGAATACATAGACAAACAGAGTGTCACTAGTATGCCTCTACTTGACTAGCTCATTAATCAAAGATGGTTATGTTTCCTAACCATGAACAAAGAGTTGTTATTTGATTAACGAGATCACATCATTAGTTGAATGATCTGATTGACATGACCCATTCCATTAGCATAGCACCCGATCGTTTAGTATGTTGCTATTGCTTTTATCCATGACTTATACATGTTCCTTTAACTATGAGATTATGCAACTCCCATTTATCATAGGAACACTTTGTGTGCTACCAAACGTCACAACGTAACTGGGTGATTATAAAGGTGCTCTACAGGTGTCTCCGAAGGTACATGTTGGGTTGGCGTATTTTGAGATTAGGATTTGTCATTCCGATTGTCGGAGAGGTATCTCTGGGCCCTCTCGGTAATGCACATCACATAAGCCTTGCAAGCATTGCAACTAATGTGTTAGTTGTGAGATGATGTATTACGGAACGAGTAAAGAGACTTGCCGGTAACGAGATTGAACTAGGTATTGGATACCGACGATCGAATCTCGGGCAAGTAACATACCGATGACAAAGGGAACAACGTATGTTGTTATGCGGTCTGACCGATAAAGATCTTCGCAGAATATGTAGGAGCCAATATGGGCATCCAGGTCCCGCTATTGGTTATTGACCGGAGATGTGTCTCGGTCATGTCTACATTGTTCTCGAACCGTAGGGTCCGCACGCTTAAGGTTTCGATGACAGTTATATTATGAGTTTATGAGTTTTGATGTACCGAAGGAGTTCGGAGTCCCGGATGAGATCGGGGACATGACGAGGAGTCTCGAAATGGTCGAGACGTAAAGATCGATATATTGGACGACTATATTCGGACATCGGAAGGGTTCTGAGTGGTTCGGGTATTTTCGGAGGTACCGGGGAGTTACGGGATTACGGGAGAAGTAATGGGCCTTGATGGGCTTTAGTGGGAAGAGAAAAAAAAAGGCTGCTGCGCCCCCCCTCCCCTCTAGTCCGAATTGGACTAGGGAAAAGGGGGCCGGCCACCTTTCCTACTCCTCCTATTCCTTCTCCCTTCCTCCCCTCTTGGTGGACTCCTACTAGGACTTGGAGACCTAGTAGGACTCCACACCCTGGCGTGCCAAACCCTAGGCCGGCCACCCCCTCCCTTGCTCCTTTATATACGGGGGCAGGGGGCACCCCATGACACACAATTGATCATTGAGATCTTTCCTTAGCCGTGTGCGGTGCCCCCTTCCACCAAATTCCACCTCGGTCATATCGTTGCAGTGCTTAGGCGAAGCCCTGCACCGGTAACACATCAAGATCATCACCACGCTGTCGTGCTGACGGAACTCTTCCCCGACGCTTTGCTGGATCGGAGCCCGGGGATCGTCATCGAGCTGAACGTGTGCCAAGAACTCGAAGGTGCCGGAGTAACGGTGCTGTGATCGGTTGGATCGCGGGGAGAACGTACGACTACTTCCTCTATGATGCGTCAACGCTTCCGCTTCGGTCTACGAGGGTACGTAGACAACACTCTCCCCTCTTGTTGTTATGCATCACCATGATCTTGCGTGTGCGTAGGAAATTTTTTGAAATTACTACGTTCCCCAACACCTTGGTGCCTCCGAGCTTCTCCTCACCTTTCGTCATCGGTCTTGCAAGTTGGTTCAACAAATCTTCTGATACGTCGCCAACGTATCTATAATTTATGAAGTATTCATGCTGTTATATTATCATTCTTGGATGTTTTACAATCATTTTATAACAACTTTATATCATTTTTTGAAACTAACCTATTGACCCAGTGCCCAGTGCCAGTTGTTATTTTTTGCTTGTTTTTTACATCGCACAAAATCATTATCAAACGGAGTCCAAACACCGTGAAACTTTTTGTGGATTTTTTATAGACCAGAAGACATCCAGTGGGCCAAAGAAGCACCTGGGGGTGCCCCAAGGGGGGCACAACCCACCAGGACGCGCCTGGCGGCTCAGGTGCGCCCAGGTGGGTTGTGCCCACCTCGGTGACCTCCCGTACCCCCTCTTCGCCCTATAAATCGCCAAATATTCCAAAACTCTCGGAGGTAAACCTAGATCAGAAGTTCCGCCGCCGCAGGCCTCTATAGCCACTGAAAACCAATCTAGACCATGTTCCGGCACTCCGCCGGAGGGGGAAATCATCACGGGTGGCCATCTTCATCATCTCAACGGCCACCACGATGAGGAGGGAGTAGTCCACCCTCGGGGCCGAGGGTTTGTACCAGTAGCTATGTGTTTAACCTCTCTCTCTCGTGTTCTTGAGATGTCACGATCTTGATGTATCGTGGGCTTTGTTAATATAGTCGGATCATATGGTGTTTTCCCCTCTCTATCTTGTGATGAATTGAGTTTTCCCTTTGAGATTTCGTTTTATCGGATTGAATAATTTTATGGATTTGAGAACACTTGATATATGTCTTGCATATGAATACCCGTGGTGACAATGGGGTATCATTTTGATTCACTTGATATATATTCTGGCACTCAACTTGCGGATTCCCGAGGTGACATTGGGGTAATCTACGCATAGTGGTTGACGCACGTTCTTGTCTTTGTTTCTCCGGTAGAAATCTTGGGGCACTCTTTGAGGTTCTTTGTGTTGGATTGAGTATTATGAATCTGAAATTATTTGGTGTTATTTTAGTATGAACTCTTGGATAGATCGATCGAAAAGAATAGCTTCAATGTGGTTTCGTACCCTAGTGTGGCACCCCGGCTCAGAGGAAACCAGAACGCCCCGTATTCCAGCCCAGAGATCGAGGAGAAGTCTTCTGGAATACGACACTGCTTAGCATAGAACAAATCAACTCTTTATTGCTAGCTATAATTGTGACGCCCGGGTAATTAAGCTACAGTAATCCCACGCTAATGGAGCCACGTTACCTACGTTACTGTTGCTAATCGATCGTTAGATCAAAACCGGTCCAAAATTCAAATTCAAAGTTTGGTAAATAATAAAAGTTTTCAAACCTTGAAATAAAAATGTTCGGTTTGTACTAAATATTACATAGATAATTGTGGTGTAGAAGGCACAGTTTTATAAAATGCATAAATATTTTAAATTGAATTAAAACAAAAGAGAAAAATAAATAAAAGAAAGAAAATACAAAAAGAGAAACTACAAAGAATAGAAACAACAAAAAAAGAGGAGGCCCCCTGGCCAACTGGGCCAGACGGCCCAGCTCACCGGCCAGGCCAGCCCACCTGGCCCAGCCCACCTGGCCCAGCCGACCCGCTACCCCTTTCCCCTTATCCTTTCCTCCCCGAAACCCTAACCTCCTAGTCACCCAATACCACCCCCACGACGCGCCCCCTCCCCCCCCCCGATCCAGATCGGATCGGGGCACGACTGACGGTGTCCTGGACTAGGGGGTACTCACCACGTCGTCTCCCAATCTATTAGATTGGGCCGAGGACCCCCATGGCCGTATACTCATGGGCCAGTTCGGACAGCTGTCGCATACAAGGAAGATTCCACAAGACTTGGCGATCAAGACAAGGACTTCTCCCCACCGGCGTATTCGGCTAGGACTCTTGTTAACCTAGGCCTCTGGTGCATTATATAAACCAGGGCCAGGCTAGTTGATAGAATCTCAATATACAACAATCATACCATAGGCTAGCTTCTAGGGTTTAGCCTCCTTGATCTCGTGGTAGATCTACTCTTGTACTACCCATATCATCAATATTAATCAAGCAGGAGTAGGGTTTTACCTCCATCGAGAGGGCCCGAACCTGGGTAAAAACATCGTGTCCCTTGTCTCCTGTTACCATCCGGCCTTGACACACAGTTCGGGACCCCCTACCCGAGATCCGCCGGTTTTGACACCGACATTGGTGCTTTCATTGAGAGTTCCGCTGTGTGATCGACAAAAGGATCGATGGCTCGCCTGCAGATCAACTGCGACTTCGGCATCTTCGTCACCAACTCGACTGGTCACCTTGGTTCGACCAAGAATTGCGCCCCGTGTTCGGATCACCATGTTCGGATGAGGTCCTTCATCAAACATGAACTCCGATCTCTATCAAGATCACGGAGGAATCATCCATGGAGCTAGGGGCTCAACGTCAACATTACCCTCAAGCGACCGTGCTGTTTTTCTGGATAGCGAACTCGTATCTGCTGCCACCACCTCCTCGAGTATTGCTTTGACGATCGCTTTGGTGGAATTGTGCAGAATTGAGTCTACAACAATTCTGGAAAATTTCGTCGAGTTCCGATGGAGGAATCTCTGGCAATCCACGATATACCGGAGCCCTGTCAAATCTGGACGGGAATTTGGATGTGTTTAGGGCGTGGTGTCCAGCTTCTAGCTCGGACGTCCTTTGGAAGATCCAACCGTTGATCGGTTGCGTAATTCCTGAATCTACCACCTCTCAAAATTTCAGCTCGATCCGACCGTCCAAACTCCGGGAACCTTCCGATTAGTGCATCACTTTTCGAATCTGTTTTCTGCGTGAAAACGAATCCGACCCGAGTTCATCTTTTCTATGAACGGGATTTCGGACATCCCTTTTGAAGGAAGTTTTGTATGCGGTATTGTGTTTTGTTCCCGAACACATCCCACTAACTTTAAGATCTTTTGAACATGATCTTCAACATCATGCTGGTGTCAAACCAGTCCGGCAATATTACTCCACGGCTGCTGACCTGCGCTAAGACACGGTGTCACTTTGTTGAACCGAGCTCAACTTCTTCGAATCATCATCTCGGCAAGCCGAACAAGAGTCCGGCATCGCGAAGGATAAATCATCACCAACATCGCCGCCCCACGGATTACACGGAGCGGGCATACCGGCATCGCCGCACGGTTGCTTCATCAAGCCGGCATCGACCACGTCACGGCCTGCATCGACAGGGCCGCACTATCGCTTCTTCAAGCTGGTGTCCATCACGCCGACCTACTTCGACTCATCGGCGGACATCGGGGCTTCGACATCTCAGCTAGACTGGGGGCTTCGCCATCTCTTCATCAACCTACTCCGGACACTTCGGCGTCACTAGCTGACCAGCTCCGTCACGTTAGCTGGGCCGAGGGCTTTGCCTCGGCGAGCGAACCTTTACCAGCATTGCCATGCCGTCGTTTTATCGCCCGTCAGGCAATGGGTGTGCGGAGCGAGTCCCAATTCTGGGAATCACCTTCCTTCGGATTGCTACAACAAATAAACCAGATCTATCAAATGGTGGCCGCATTCGCGACAGTCGCATGGTGGTTCGGTCAGTTTCCGTACATAGTCCGGCGAACGCCGCATCCAGAGCTCGGACCGACCTGCGAATTCAGGCTTTGCCACGCCTTTACCGCATCACGCCGACGCCCTGCATCGACATTGACTTCGGCGCCAGGCCATATTTCTTTTATTACTCACTTTGCATAAATTATTCATTATGCAACGATTTTTTTATCATTATTACTATTATCTCACGTTTGCACTATTTTTGTGCACAGGAAAATGATCCAGGGACTTCGGCGTCACTCTGTCGGTCTGCATCGATCGTGCTATGTCACCACTTCGGCGTGTCGAGCTCTCCGCTCCGCCACCTCGGGACCGGCTTGGGGGATAGAACCTTGTCCCGCATCAAGCTCGGACTGCGAACACATTAACCAGCTAAGCCGCTTTCATGCTCAAAGCTTTAATTTTTAACTTGTGTTCGGTTCGACCAAGCGTTATACTTTTTTGGAAAAAAAATTGCTTGTAAATTTTTTTCCTTGTCCAAACTTGGTTTGTGACGCATAAATTCAAATACCCCGTTTACTTGGGGGCTTCCTTTATGAAGCTTTTCCTGTTGCATATGATTATACTTGTACGGCTTCGTTCCTTGTTTGTGTATTACGCCACAATATGCACCATATTGACTTAAGCGATTTGCAAGCTGGGTTGCCTCGCTCCTGTGTTTACCCCTACGTTCCCGATTGTTCGGCTAGGGAGTAAAGGGAGCACCTCTGCGATTGTCACGATCGGGTCGCCCGAGCCGGACCTCAGACTGGGTGAAGCCGGAAGCTAGCGCTCTCATAGTTTTCAATGATGGTCGGCACACAACGGAAATCATGACTCATGAGTACAAAAAATCTATTGCACAAGTCTTATAATAACAATGAGCACCGAAGAAAGGTATCGGTGGGGGTACTATTTTCTTCGAAGATGCTTCTTACACTTCGCAGCAATATAGCATAAGTTCCCTGAGCGCGCATTGTCTGTTACAGCCTTATGGTCTGATTGCCTGGTTATTAGAAACACCATCGATATTCTCGACCGATGGAGTACATAACACTCTTCGGTCCTTGACCGAAGAGGGAGAAGCCGACGGTCGGTTAAGACGCGTTTAAAGTTCGGTTGAACATAGATATGATATAAGTACTTCGGTACATGCAATCATTCTCCTACCCAAGTCACTTGGGGGCTCTTAAGTTTATTTGAGCCGTTTTATAATAAGTGTTCTTCTTCTTAGTCGTTGCAAAGTTTTATTATTATTTATCACTCCTTTTTTCGACACGAGTGTGCGGTCACTAGCCGGGGAGCCTAATTTCTCTCTCAAAGCCGCTAGAGTTTAGTTTGCTAAACTGGCCTGATGAGAAGTACTCCGCCCTCGGGATAGGAGGTTGAAGCCGTAGGCTGACCCGCTCGAAGTCTTGAGATAGGATGTATCATGTTAAAGCACGACAGAAGCACTTCTTTTTTCTAAGACCAATTTTCGGATTGGCACCGAACACTTGATATTGTTCGGACGTCATGTTTTTACTGACGTTTCTTGGTTTTACAAGCTTTTTGGCACTTTTAAACTATTTGTGCTTTTCCAGCATTAGTCTCGCAGTGCAACGCCGGACACCTTTTAGGGATCCGGCAAAAACATTCTCAGATATTGCTATATATGCATCGGTTTCGAATTGTGTCTTCGGTCAATAGTTGGGTTGCCCGGCTCCTGCACTTGCTTCCTACATTCCGTTTTGTTCGGCTAGGCGTGCAAAGGGAGAACCACTGCGATTGTGCTTCCAGCTCACATGGTTAAGCACCTCAGTGGAGAAAGCCGAAAACTGACTGCCACAATAAGCGTAAACTAGTCAGCGATCCGATGACTATGTTAAATAACATGCCGTTCATAACATTGGCCGAAGTGTTTACGGCTTGACCTCGACTGTCGCCGAACACTACCGGGGGCTATTAACTAGCCTCCCAAACTAAATCCTCGATATTATGATCTTACATTGGAGCTGAGGTTTTATGATCATGCTTAGCATGACAACCCAAAGAAAGGAACCGATAGCGGGACTATTTTCTTTGGAAGACATTTCTTCTGTTAAACAGTAATATAACATATCTCTCTGTGTACCTTTGTTTATAAAACCGTATGGCCAGATTGCCTTGTTTGTCGTCCTCATAAAGGCTTTATAAAGTAAGACAAACACTCCTCGGCTACTGGCCGAGGAGGTGGAAGCCGATGGTCGGTCAACAAAGTTTTGTACAATGTGGATCCGAGCATTAAATGACGTAAAGTACTTGGATACATAGAGTCATTACACACAATTTGTGATTTTACTATGGATATCGATCCTTAATTCGGCCACCCGTGCCCGCATTAAGGCTCGGGGGCTACTGGGCTTCGGGCTTATTATTTAAACATATTAAAGGGGCACATCGATCCCCTGATCTGGTGTTGCCACCCGACCAGTGTCTCGGGGGCTACTACATTGCTTGTCCAATGCAGAAAATTTTATGTGCAATATAGTTTCCGAGGAGATTTTGATCCTCAGGTTGGTCGGCCGCACCCAACCTGAGTCTCGAGGACTGAGCACGCCACTTTTAGTGTCCCGAAGTATTCTGCCGAGCTAGGACTTGATCCTCAGGCCGATTTTGCAAATCGACCTGAGTCTCAGCGGCTACTGGGATCAGCGGTCTTATGTCATCCTTCATGTGCATCTCGGGTTTTAGACCGATACCCACCTTGAGGGCTACTGGCTATATATCTCGGTAGAGAATAAATTGCACCAATCAAAAATATTGACAAAAATCGGCCCACATTCGGGGTAGTGCACCACCTCGGAAGCAGTCCGGCATAAAGCTCAGGCGCTAGTGGCTGGCTCCATAGAGGGCATTTCCGGCATTAAGCTCGGCTAAACTCCTTCAAACTTCTTTGAACTAAGGTGATTTACGACACCTCGGATACAGTCCGGCGTTGGAGCTCGGATACATAGTCCGGCGTTGGAGCTCGGATACATTCCGGCATTAGAGCTGGGAAGTGGTTCGGCGTTGGTGCTCGGCTGCAAAAGATACCTCGAATGCAGTCCGGCGTTGGAGCTCGGACGCAAGAGGACACTGCCTCCCGGGAACAACTTCAAACCCGAGGTGTGGCATAAAATTAAACAAGGCATTGATAAAGGCCGGAAACTTAAAGGGGCTCCTCGGATACCCGACGTGTAAACCCGTCGAATGCATTTCGGCGATCCTCAAGATCGAAGATAAAGAAGATTTGTTGAACCAGTTTTCAAGACCGACGACCGAAGATGAAGAATAGTTCGGAAGAATCGAGGAGCGTCCCTAACTTGAAGACCGGTTCAGGGGGCTACTGACGGTGTCCTGGACTAGGGGGTACTCACCACGTCGTCTCCCAATCTATTAGATTGGGCCGAGGACCCCCATGGTCGTATACTCATGGGCCAGTTCAGACAGCTGCCGCATACAAGGAAGATTCCACAAGACTTGGCGATCAAGACAAGGACTTGACAAGGACTTCTCCCCACCGGCGTATTCGGCTAGGACTCTTGTTAACCTAGGCCTCTAGTGCATTATATAAAACAGGGCCAGGCTAGTCGATAGAATCTCCATATACAACAATCATACCATAGGCTAGCTTCTAGGGTTTAGCCTCCTTGATCTCGTGGTAGATCTACTCTTGTACTACCCATATCATCAATATTAATCAAGCAGGAGTAGGGTTTTACCTCCATCGAGAGGGCCCGAATCTGGGTAAAAACATCGTGTCCCTTGTCTCCTGTTACCATCCGGCCTAGACGCACAGTTCGGGAACCCCTACCCGAGATCCGCCGGTTTTGACACCGATAACGACCCCGCCGCATCGTCAACACCCACCCTCGCCTGATGCTCCCCGGATCCCGTCGCCAGAGACACGCCGCTCGCCTCTCCGTCGTCGATGCGTCCCCGTCCTCCTCCCCGCCGGCCTGCCTCCCCACCGCACGTCGTCCCCGTCGAGCTCCCCGAGCCCCGCTGCCTTGACCCTGCGAATCCGCGATGAGGCCCCCGGCCTCTCTTCCTCGTTGCTCATCGCACCGTCTCGCAGTCGTGCACGCGCCGCCCGGTGCTCGTGCTCGCGGTGAGAACGCGCGCACCCGCGCGCCAGCCTCACTTCGCTGGCGATGCCGTCCAGACGCCGCACGCCTCCCCGCGCCGCTACCCCACTGTTGCGCGCCTGCTCCGCTCCCGTCTGCAGCGCCGCCGCGCTTGGAGCTCCGCTACCTGGCCCCTGCCCGCTGCACTCGCGTCTACCTGCCGCTACTTTGCCCCCCTGCTGTGCGCTGCTGTTGCCGCTGCCGCGGCCACTACAGCCGGCGCCCCGCCCCACTCCCTCACTCGCTACGCGCCCTGGCCGCGCTGGCTTCGCCCAGCCGTGCCCGCGCTAGGCTAGCGCGCCCCAGCCGCCTGCCTCGGTCGCGGCCACCTCCACGGTTGCCGGTGCCAGCAAGCAAGCCCCCCCTTTCCGCCTGCTACCCCGTAGCGCCCTGCCGGGCGGGCAGGCGCTCGTCGCTGGCCCCGCACTCCATCCCCTGCGCCACCCACGCCACCGCGCCATTGGCCATTGCGGCCGCCGTGACTTGGCCTCGCCCCGCCGCTCCCTGCGGGCGAGCGCACGCACGGGCGCCTGTAGCACGTGCAAACCCGCATCGGCCCCTGGGGCCTATGACAGATGGGCCCCATGCCCAGAATGTTTTAATAAAAAAAGAATTAAATAATAATAATAATAATTAAATAAATAATATTAATTAATTAAGTTAATTAATCATAATTAGATTAACCTAATTAACTAATTAGTTTAATTAAACAGTAATTAGATTAGTTAAACATTAATTAGGCTAAACAGTCAATGACCAGTGGGACCCACACGTCAGCGACCCAGTCAACACCTCTGTTGACTGCTGATGTCATGCGGACGCATGCTGACATCATGATGACGTCAGCAAACACTGTTCTGGATAAGGTTGAATTAAAATATTTAAATTAATTCCTAAAAATGATTTAAATCTTTTAAAATTAATATAAAATAAACCGTAGCTCAGATGAAAATACTTTCTACATGAAAGTTGCTCAGAATGACGAGACGAACCCTGATACGCAGCCCGTTCGTCTGCCATGCACCCCTAACATGTCAAACTCGCAACTTTCCCCCTCCGGCCCCTCTACCCGAAAACGCGAAACACCGGGGATACTTTCCCGGGTGTTAACCCCCTTCACCGGTATCACCTCATACCGCATTAGGGTACCCCTAACACCGATACTTGTCATGTCATGCATCGCTATGCATCTGTTTGCTTAAGTATTTATTGTTTCTTCCCCCTCTTCTCTCGCTAGACACCGAGACCGACGCCGCTGCTACCCAGTACGACTACGGAGTTGACGACCCCTCTCTCTTGCCAGAGCAACCAGGCAAGCCCCCCCCTTGATCACCAGATATCGCCTACTCTCCTCTATACTGCTTGCATTAGAGTAGTGTAGCATGTTACTGCTTTCGTTATTCCTATCCTGATGCATAGCCTGTCCTTGCTACTACTGTTGTTACCTTTACCTGTTATCCTACATGCTTAGTTTAGGATGCTAGTATTCCATCTGTGGCCCTACATTCTTGTCCGTCTGCCATGCTATACTATCGGGCCGTGATCACTCAGGGGTGATCACGGGAATATACTTATATACATAATACATGATACATGTGGTGACTAAAGACGGGTCGGCTCGTAGGAGTACCCGCGAGTGGATCTTTATGGCGTAGCGATAGGGCAGGATGAGACCACCTGGGAGAGAGGTGGGCCTGGCCCTGGTCGGCGTTCGCGGGTACTTAACATGCTTAACGAGATCTTGGTAATTGATCTGAGTCTGGCCATTTGGTCTATACGCACTAACCAACTACGTGGGAAAGATATGGGCACTCGACGTCGTGGTATCAGCCGAAGCACATCGTGACGTCAGCGACTTAGCGGCGCGCGCCGGATTGGACTGGAATGCCACTAGGCTAGGTCTGCTTCCGGCCGCCCTCGCAACATGCAGGTGTGCTAAGGGCGATGGACCCAGACCCCTGTGCGCTTAGGTTTAGACCGGCGTGCTGACCTCTCTGTTGTGCCTAGGTGGGGCTGCGACGTGTTGATCTTCCGCGGCCGGGCATGACCCCGAAAAGTGTGTCCGGCCAAATGGGATCAAGCGTGTTGGGTTATGTGGTGCACCCCTGCAGGGAAGTTAATCTATTCGAATAGTCGTGTCCCTCGGTAAAAGGACGGCCCGGAGTTGTACCTTGACCTTATGACAACTAGAACCGGATACTTAATAAAACACACCCTTCCAAGTGCCAGATACAACCCAGTGGTCGCTCTCTAACAGGGCGACGAGGAGGGGATCGCCGGGTAGGATTATGCTATGCGATGCTACTTGGAGGACTTCAGTCTACTCTCTTCTATATGCTGCAAGACGGAGGCTGCCAGAAGCGTAGTCTTCGACAGGATTAGCTATCCCCCTCTTATTCTGGCATTCTGCAGTTCAGCCCACTAATATGTCCCTTTACACATATATCCATGCATATGTAGTGTGGCTCCTTGCTTGCGAGTACTTTGGATGAGTACTCACGGTTGCCTTGTTCCCCCTTTTTCCCATTTCTCTACCCGATTGCTGCGACCAGACGATGGAGCCCAGGATCCAGACGCCACCTTCGACGATGACTCCTACTACATTGGAGGTGCCTACTGGTACGTGTTGCCCGCTGACGACGACCAGGAGTAGTTAGGAGGATCCCAGGCAGGAGGCCTGCGCCTCGTTCGATCTGTATCCCCGTTTGTGCTAGCCATCTTATGGCAACTTGTTTAACTTATGGCTGTACTCAGATATTGTTGCTTCCGCTGACTCGTCTATGATCGAGCACTTGTATTCGAGCCCTCGAGGCCCCTGGCTTGTATTATGATGCTTGTATGACTTATTTTATTTGTAGAGTTGTGTTGTGATATCTTCCCGTGAGTCCCTGATCTTGATCGTACACGTTTGCGTGTATGATTAGTGTACGATTGAATCGGGGGCGTCACAAGTTGGTATCAGAGTCGACTGCCTGTAGGAATCCCCCTTCCACACTCCTTGGCCGAAGTTGAGTCTAGTCGATGAAAATTGTTTTACTAACATGGCTGTGCGGCCCATGGGCCCACGTTGCCATTTGGGTGGTATTAGGATCTTTTACTCCTCGTCTATACTCTGGGACTCTGATCTCTCTCCTATTCGAGTTAAATGAATTTTGCTAAATCTAACATTAGGATCTCGTTATCACTTTCTCCCGGAGAGCCCCTTCAGTCCAGATGATTGCCGGCTGCACGAGAAGATTTCGAAGTTACTCTCCGATACTCTTTCGAGACTTTGTGCCCGTTGCTTTTGCAATTTCCTACTACCGAAATATCCCTATGGATAAATACCTACACTTGTCGTTCCTACTTTTATTCCCAGTTGATCTTGTTATTACAAGATGCCCTGAAATTCTCTCTATTACTCCGAGAAAACTTTGTGCCTACTGCCTTGCAGTTCTTTGCCCCCTGAATACCCCTACGGATAAATCCTCGCACTTGCCGAGTATCCGCTCATCCCCAGGTGTTCGTATGTTTCTTAAAGACTTCGAATTACCATTCGATCTTCCAGAAATCCTCAGCAACCTATTGATCTGGAATTTCCTGCTTGCTTTCATTATGATTAATCCCATATGTATAGCAGCCTTTGTCACTATCATTTTGAGTCCATTGATTCAATATGTTGCGAATGCTCGCAATCCTCAACCAGATCCTAGAATTCATCCTTTCGGCTCAGACATCATATTAAGCATGAGCTGGGTCTCGACCAATCAAATTGTTGCCGTTTTTACCCCTAAGCTTACTCAACTTATCCATCCCTAAACAGAGTGTTTGCTTCTGATCCTTTGATTGGGAAATCATAATTCCTTTACATGTGAGCTTTGAATTAGTGAGTTGCTTCTATAATCCAATGCACTTGCATTCTTTCTTCCTTTGATAGAGTACTGATACTCACATCGGCTCCGTTGTAGACCACCGGACCTCTTGTTGGATTATTATCCGCCAGTGTCCTTCATATTCAAATAACCTTGTGAGCCCTTCCACGGATATATAAAGCCTTGGGTAAAATTGTATCATCTATTTTCTCAACCATGCTCTACTTTTGAGCTGGTGATAATTACTTGAAGCTTGTGGTATATGTCTCTAAGATGCCCCGATGGGTTGACCTATGCCTTCTTTAATATGTGTGAACGCGAAAGTTTTCACTAGTCATACTCTTCTGGTATTTTCCGAGATAAAATGTCAACACTACAACTTCATCGAAAACGAGAAGTGAATGAAAGGTTATGCATTGGAGAAGTGGGAGTCGACCTTGAACTCTGTGTTCATGCCCATGGACACGATGTAGATCCTATCATAAAAGCTTCTTGTAGTAATAATTGTTTCCTTGGTATAATATCATATAGTATCTGAGAATTGACCCCTTTGCAATCGTGGTTCCGGCCATATTCTCTTTTAAATACCTTTTCTCGTGCAAGTTTAAGCACTTGTCTTCTGCAGAGCAATACCCTAGTCCAACCTCTATTTTGATCTACCCTTGAGCATTACCCCCCCGGTATCTCGAGGATATCAACCGATTACACTACATCTTATGCATTTCTGATGAAGTAGTGCCTTTCCCCGTCATAGTCACTCCACGGGTTCTGGTTGTCGTCAACCGAGAACACCAGTTAGTGAATCGAATCACCCCTGTGATTCAGTACTTCTAGTACTTTGTGGTTGAGAAGTTTAATACTCCATCACGTCATGCCTAGCCTGATCGGCTATATCATTTTGTGCTAAAGTTTAACTGTGCTACCTGGTCCTTCTTCCCGGAGCACAAATTTTGACGATGAGATAACCTTATGCCGATCTTCCTCGTCATATAATTCGTCCATGAACAACAAGCTTGATTTCGAGTTTGTTTCGTAACCATGGTTTCAGTAACTTTTCGCAGCATCATTCCGTTGACTAGATGTCATCGCCGACCGATTACATCTCCATGAAGCCTCTCGACAAAATTTGTCATGATCATGATCAACATTCTGAGTTCCTCCAGGATATCAATTGAGTTCATGATGAGAAATACCATCCTTGCCCCTCGATGATTTGTGTTAACATCGGCAACATTCTTGCTTTCCCTTCAACACAAACTTGTTCATGTTTTGTGTTGTACCTTGAGATCCTTACTATCCAACTTATGTTGTGTTCTACCTTGGAGTATTGATATCTTTTATGTCAAGAATGTCATGGGAAATTCACCACCCTTAAGAATTCTTGATACAAGTGATACTTATTAACATCACCATTCTCTTCTTGGTCCCCGTGTTGTTTCTAACCGGAATACCGACAAATGGTCTGTGATGTGTAAATTCTAAACTTCTAGCAACCCTATTGCCTTGAAGTTATTGGTCTATAGTTTCTTTCTACGTCTATGGCCTATTGAATCGTCATTCGAACATTGATCGTGCTACCTAGCCCATATTTCGGGTGCACATTTCAACCAATGTTTAACTGTGTATGTTTTCCTCGAGCATACATCATTAAGTCATTTGATCTAGCTAATGTTATCTCCTTGTTCACATAGTTGTGGAAATCCATTATTTTGGAAATATCAATGGATTGTCGCTGAGTCAATCAGTCACCTCCTCACCTCTCCTTGATTTAATTGTGAACCCTTGATCGGAACTCGCTTCCATAGTTCATTTTCCGAGAATCATATATTGTCGTCTCGTCAATTGTGTTGCACCTATTCTTCTTAGGCATCCTGAGTCTGAGGTATCCTGACACCAACCAGATCTGAAACTCGGTCAGATATGATGATTGGAACATATATCCAAGAGTTATAACTTTGGTCTTTATATGACCCGGCAAGATGATGTCATGCCTAGCACACCTGGCCGGAGGACCTATTGTTATAGTTTCCTTTTTAGCAAGCTTAGTGATTCTTCCATGAGGAAATCGTAAGGTTTATTTTATAAGTTGTTCCTGATGGATCCGTTGTGTATCCAAAGTCTGACCTTTGCTTGAAGACCATGTCTATGCTATCTCGAAGCATGTCTGTGGTACTCCGATCTTCGATAAGAACATTTAAAGCACCATGCTAAAATTTCTTTATCAATTATCCAAACACCGTTGTATGGATAATGTTATGAAATTCCTCTCCCCTTACCTAAATGGTTTTCTACTTTCTATCCTGTCATGGATATCATGCTCTGCTTGCCCTTGGGAAGGATATACCCCCGAATTATGTGTTTAAACACATTTTTCTTTCCATTGTTCTGATTAAATCTGATTGACACTTTTCCCTTTCCATTGGTTTGTTTAAACCCTTTCTATGATCTATATGATATAAGCAGTAGTAATTCCCTGCTTGTGCAAACACAACGGTGTACAACTCTGTCAGTAAGACCCTGTTACTATTGTTGATGACATTCTGGTAACCACCGATGGACGAGAACTTTGCCTATTGGTCCGCCTCGTTTCAACGAGCAGGAAAATGGTTCTCTTTGTCCCTCGCCCTTGGTACCGACGTTGTTGCCGACATAGCTGATAGGCTACCCTCTGACATGCCTTACCTACATGATCGTGCAAGGCGACACCGCCCTTCCTACTTTTACCCCACATGGTGGGCCCATAACCCACAGTTCCACAGGATCGAAACCTGACTCTCCTGTACATCCCCTGTTCCCAAGGTTATTCCTTACGCGTGGCCTCGTATGTAATTCACGGGCCACCGTCCTAGTGATCTATTCTGGTAATAGACGCAATATTCAATCTCGTTGCTTTGGACCCCTTTCGCATGTTGTTTCAAACATCGAACGATTGCCTATCTGTTTGAAACTTCTCAAGGTACCTTCTTACTTTACTCTCGACATTTTCTTAAGTATCTATTAGAGAGTTACTTTCTACCACATTCCCTGAGTTATCTGCTAGATAGCCAACCTTGTAAGGTCCGTTCTTCCGCAGTTACCCCTTACCTAATCGTAAGTACGATGGAGTTCCCGAAGAAAGGATGCCGACTTCATCCTGATGACCTCAAGCTGAAGTATGAAGACATAAGCGTTATGGATCGACCTCTTTTAGGAGAGCAACCAAGACTGAGAAGGCTCATTAGAATTTCGCGACCAAATCCCTTCCCCCTTACAGACCCTCTTAAATCTCGGGACGAGATTTCTTGTAGTGGAGGAGAAGTGTGACACCCGGGTAATTAAGCTACAGTAATCCCACGCTAACGGAGCCACGTTACCTACGTTACTGTTGCTAATCGATCGTTAGATCAAAACCGGTCCAAAATTCAAATTCAAAATTTGGTGAATAATAAAAGTTTTCAAACCTTGAAATAAAAATGTTCGGTTTGTACTAAATATTACATAGATAATTGTGGTGTAGAAGGCACAGTTTTATAAAATGCATAAATATTTTAAATTAAATTAAAACATAAGAGAAAATAAATAAAAGAAAGAAAATACAAAAGGAGAAACTACAAAAAACAGAAACAACAACAAAAGAGGAGGCCCCCTGGCCAACTGGGCCAGACGGCCCAGCTCACCGGCCAGGCCAGCCCACCTGGCCCAGCCGGCCCGCTACCCCTCTCCCTTTATCCTTTCCTCCCTGAAACCCTAACCTCCCAGTCACCCAATTCCCTCCCCCCACGACGCGCCCCCTCCCCCCGATCCAGATCGGATCGGGGCATGACCTCACCGCCTCGTCAACACCCGCCCTCGCCTGACGCTCCCCGGATCCCGTCGCCGGAACCACGCCGCTTGCCTCTCCGTCGTCGACGCGTCCCCATCCTCCTCCCCGCCGGCCTGCCTCCCCACCGCGCGTCGTCCCCGTCGACCTCCCCGAGCCCCACTGCCTTGACCCTACGAATCCGCGGTGAGGCCCCCGGCCTCTCTTCCTCGTTGCTCCTCGCACCGTCCCGCAGTCGTGCACGCGCCGCCCGGTGCTCGTGCTCGCGGTGAGCACGCGCGCACCCGCGCGCCAGCCTCGCTTCGCTGGCGATGCCGTCCAGACGCTGCACGCCTCCCCGCGCCGCGACCCCACTGCTGCGCGCCTGCTCCGCTCCCGTCTGCAGCGCCGCCGCGCTTGGAGCTCCGCTCCCTGGCCCCTGCCCGCTGCACTCGCGTCTACCTGCCGCTACTGCCCCCCCCCCGTGCTGTGCGCTGCTGTTGCCGCTGCCGCGGCCACTACAGCCGGCGCCCCGCCCCGCTCCCTCACTCGCTACGCGCCCTGGCCTGCTGGCTTCGCCCAGCCGTGCCCGCGCTAGGCTAGCGCGCCCCAGCCGCCTGCCTCGGTCGCGACCACCTCCACGGTTGCCGGCGCCAGCCCGCAAGCCCCCCCTTTTCGCCTGCTGCCCCGTAGCGCCCTGCCGGGCGGGCAGGCGCTCGTCGCCGGCCCCACACTCCATCCCCTGCGCCACCCACGCCGTCGCGCCGTTGGCCATCGCGGCCGCCGTGACTTGGCCTCGCCCCGCCGCTCCCTGCGGGCGAGCGCCCGCACGGGCGCTTGTAGCGCCTGCAAACCCGCATCGGCCCCTCGGGCCTATGACAGATGGGTCCCATGCCTAGAATGTTTTAATAAAAAAAAGAATTTAAAATAATAATAGTAATAAAATTAATTAAAGAATTTATTAAGTTAATTAATCATAATTAGATTAACCTAATTAACTAATTAGTTTAATTAAACAGCAATTAGATTATTTAAACATTAATTAGGCTAAACAGTCAATGACCAGTGGGACCCACACGTTAGCAACCCATTCAACACCTCTGTTGACTGCTGATGTCATGCTGACGTCATGATGACATCAGCAAACACTGTTCTGGATGATGTTGAATTAAAATATTTAAATTAATTCCTAAAAATGATTTAAATCTTTTAAAATTAATATAAAATAAACCGTAGCTCACATGAAAATACTTTCTACATGAAAGTTGCTCAGAACGACGAGATGAACCCGGATACACAGCTCGTTCGTCTGCCACGCACCCCTAACATATCAAACTCGCAACTTTCCCCCTCCGGCCCCTCTGCCCGAAAACGCGAAACACCGGGGATACTTTCCCGGGTGTTAACCCCCCTTCACCGGTATCACCTCATACCGCATTAGGGTACCCCTAACACCGATACTTGTCATGTCATGCATCGCTATGCATCTCTTTGCTTAAGTATTTTTTGTTTCTTCCTCCTCTTCTCTCGCTAGACACCGAGACCGACGCCGCTGCTACCCAGTACGACTACGGAGTTGAGGACCCCTCTCTCTTGCCAGAGCAAACAGGCAAGCCCCCCCTTGATCACCAGATATCGCCTACTCTCCTCTATACTGCTTGCATTAGAGTAGTGTAGCATGTTACTGCTTTCGTTATTCCTATCCTGATGCATAGCCTGTCCTCGCTACTACTGTTGTTACCTTTACCTTCTATCCTACATGCTTAGTTTAGGATGCTAGTATTCCATCTATGGCCCTACATTCTTGTCCGTCTGCCATGCTATACTATCGGGTCGTGATCACTCGGGGGTGATCAAGGGAATATACTTATATACATAATACATGATACATGTGGTGACTAAAGACGGGTCGGCTCGTAGGAGTACCCGCGAGTGGATCGTTATGGCGGAGCAATAGGGCAGGATGAGATCACCTGGGAGAGAGGTGGGCCTGGCCCTGGTCGGCGTTCGTGGATACTTAACACGCTTAACGAGATCTTGGTATTTGATCTGAGTCTGGCCATTTGGTCTATACGCACTAACCAACTACGTGGGAAAGATATGGGCACTCGACGTCGTGGTATCAGCCGAAGCACTTTGTGACGTCAGCGACTTAGCGGCGCGCGCCGGATTGGACTGGAACGCCACTAGGCTAGGTCTGCTTCCGGCCGCCCTCGCAACGTGCAGGTGTGCTAAGGGCGATGGGCCCAGACCCCTGTGCGCTTAGGTTTAGACCGGCATGCTGACCTCTCTGTTGTGCCTAGGTGGGGCTGCGACGTGTTGATCTTCCGCGGCCGGGCATGACCCCGAAAAGTGTGTCTGGCCAAATGGGATCAAGCGTGTTGGGTTATGTGGTGCACCCCTGCAGGGAAGTTAAACTATTCGAATAGCCGTGTCCCTCGGTAAAAGGACGACCCGGAGTTGTACCTTGACCTTATGACAACTAGAACCGGATACTTAATAAAACACACCCTTCCAAGTGCCAGATACAACCCGGTGGTCGCTCTCTAACAGGGCGACGAGGAGGGGATCGCCGGGTAGGATTATGCTATGCGATGCTACTTGGAGGACTTCAGTCTACTCTCTTCTATATGCTGCAAGACGGAGGCTGCCAGAAGCATAGTCTTCGACATGATTAGCTATCCCCCTCTTATTCTGGCATTCTGCAGTTCAGCCCACTGATATGGCCCTTTACACCATGCATATGTAGTGTAGCTCCTTGCTTGCGAGTACTTTGGGTGAGTACTCACGGTTACCTTGTTCCCCCTTTTTCCCATTTCTCTACCCGATTGCTGCGACCAGACGATGGAGCCCAGGATCCAGACGCCACCTTCGACTACGACTCCTACTACACTGGAGGTGCCTACTACTACGTGCCGCCCGCTGACGACGACCAGGAGTAGTTAGGAGGATCCCAGGCAGGAGGCATGCGCCTCGTTCGATCTGTATCCCCGTTTGTGCTAGCCATCTTATGGCAACTTGTTTAACTTATGGCTGTACTCAGATATTGTTGCTTCCGCTGACTCGTCTATGATCGAGCACTTGTATTCGAGCCCTCGAGGCCCCTGGCTTGTATTATGATGCTTGTATGACTTATTTTATTTGTAGAGTTGTGTTGTGATATCTTCCCGTGAGTCCCTGATCTTGATCGTACACGTTTGCGTGTATGATTAGTGTACGATTGAATTGGGGGCGTCACAATAATGATACAAGGGGATTACATCGGCACGGTGACACTACGCCTGCCACGGTTGCTCCGTGCAAGCAGCAGAACAACACGATGCAACAGAATAACTCTAGCAGCGGAACAGTGACGACGGTGATGAACTCCACTCCGCAGGGACTCTGCCTGGAACGCTTATCCTAGCTCGCAAACAAGGAATCCATGGCAAACAAGCAATCAATTCCGGCATGGCCTGCAAACTGGCATGACACCCCAGGTCAGTACATTGAATGTACTTGCAAGCTCACAATAACCAGAAGCATTCAAGACAAACAACAGCATGGCAATTACAGGTTAAGCAGAAATTATCATGAGATCATCAGGATAACATGGCATGAACAACATGAACATGATACAACTAGAACAATATGAGCATGGCATGATCATATAAATCTGACGATACTAGTATGCAACATGATGACACTATATGCATCACTTATTCTGCTCGATTTACCTCATAACCATGACATGCATCACTTACCAACCTCGGACATCACACGATCATCTCAGGATCAAAGCAAGATTGGTATAAACGATACCGTAGTAATCATTAAATGACCACAAGGAGCTTGATCTTAACCACGATTCTCGCACAACATCACGAATATCCAACAACTCGGTATCCTCGATACCACGGTGATCATTCACGGATCACAAATGGAACCACTCTTGACTCAACGGGTTACCTCGTAACCAAACGGTGATCATTCATGGATCACATAACTAACTTATCTCATCATCGAACCAGGGTTGTTATTAAGCACATTATTATTATTACTATTGACCCATAGTGTGACCAACTACGAACTGGGCCCTTATCCGCGGGCGTGGCTATCGGTAGATTTAATACACACTCTGCAGAGGTTAGCACATTGTACCCACACCATGGAACCCATGGCCTCGCACTCCCATTCGGGTGGACCTACGGCGTTCCGACAAAACCGTCCTACTACCATGACACTCTCCCAGCCACTCTGACCAACTCCCCTTTGGGCTAAGTCCTGGGTGGCCCCGTGCCTACCAAAGGCACCAACGGCCACCGTCGTGGCAAAACATAAACGGTCCCAAATGGGGACTATGTACCATAACAAAAATAATGGGCACACAAGGCTTATGTCCGCCTACCTGATCAGGGTAGCGCGCGCCCTTAACCTTCCCTCGTCGGAGGCACCGGCGAGAGGCACGACAATAGACCCAGTTAGGACCTTCCCATAAAGGTAAGCGTTGTTGCACTGGTCAGCTCGATATGGTGGCACCATGACTCAACCAACAGTTGTTCAAGTTCAATTTAATCCGGTTAAACTTGAACACAAATATGCTGAGCCATGATAAAATAACATGATGCAATTACAATGCATGAGCAGGATATCAACATGAGCATGAGGGTACAACATAACTATCAACCATATCAACAATGAATCATATCCAATTGAGCATGGCATAATGGAGTGCGTGAATACCACAAGTACAACACTACTCATAGTAGCAGCAAAGGAACAATACATTACCGAGTAAACACTTAACCAACTAGCAGCAAAGGAACAATACATATTAACAGTACTCGGTAACTGACGTCACTCATGCACCAAAGAACATGACCAATCCAACATGTACTACTATCAAGCACGAACAATATGGAAGTAATACTAGCAAGTAGTTCATGATAACAAAGTGCCAGAAAGCATTGCATGACGGTAACCACCGATCCATAAGCATAACCGAACTAACGATAGCAGTAGCAAAACAAACATACAATTATTAAAGATTCAAGTTGAAAACCAAAGCTACTGCATGGCTATCATGCAAATGGTGGTTGTGGCTTGCCTGGGGATGAAGAATGCACCGGGGAGAAGTGCGGAAACATCGCAGAAAGATTCGTCGGAAACACTTCTCTCTCGAAAGGGGCTGGTTAACGGCAAGGGCAAAATGGTCATTTTCAATATGCCAAAACTTAATGAAAGTGACAGAACAAAATGAGCTCGATGATACGAAGAAGTGAGCAATGGTTTCACCTCAATCGGAATTACGGTTGCGGAGTTATGAGGTGTAGAAGATCAGGGACCAATCTGTGAATACTTTCATCACCAACGGGTCCCTGGCGGCTGAAACAGGAAGCGCCTTCGGGCAGATAACGTTTTCTGAAAAGGGAAGCGTACTTTCAGCTGCAGAAGAAGAGGATACGCATTCCTGAAGGAAAAATGCATTTCAGGTAAAAGAGGAAGTAAACACGCTTTCACATAACGAAAACGCGTTTCAAGAAAACGTTTCCACTTATCCGAGTGGATAAGGTGGTGGCTCACTTACGGGTGGGGTCAGCTGGCAAGGCGTCGTCTTCCTCCTCCCCTCGCTCCTGTTCGTTCCTGAGCGGAACAGAACGGAAGCAGAGGAGGGAAACGGCCAAGGGGCCGGCTAGCTCCGGCGATCCCCCGCCCGGCCGAGGGCACCGGCAGTACCTCAGGGCTGCGCCGCACCCGTTCAGAGGAACGGCAACCGCCGGAGAGGAGTGGAGGGCGCGGAGACGGGAGGCAACAGAGAGCTTTGGGCGGCGGTGCTGGCCTTGGGGATGCGTGACCAGGGGCGCTCCGGCGAGGGGTGAGGGGTTGGGGCGGCTCAGTGGGACGAGGGGGATCTAGTGGAGGTGGTGGGGAGACGAGGGGAGGCCTGTGGTGGCCGGACCCAAGCCGAGGCCGAGGCGCCATGGAGGACAGAGGCGAACTCCGGCGAGATGTGGCGATCTTGGTGACCAAATGAGGCGAGGGAGGGATGAGTGAGCTGCGGGAGAGGTCGAAGATCCTATATATAGAGGCCCGGGGAAGGCTCTGGAGCTCACAAGCGAGCTTGAGCAGTGTTTTAATGGAGGTCATGGCTGGACATCGCACGGGCATGGCATTTGCGGCTTATTTATGGCGAACCACGACGAGGCACCGATGCAGGGCGACGCAGTCGAGCACGGGCGAGCTCCTGGACAACGTTTGAGGTCAAGAGGAGGAGGGAGAGGATGAGCATAGTGGCCGAAACGAGCCAGAGCGCGAGTTTGCCATGACGCAAGCGTGATCACTGCATGCACTGGAGCAAGAGGCGTGCTTTGGCGTGGCCGACCTTTTCCAGTAGAATGACCTTAGTGCCCTGAGTCAAAATGAGGAAATAAATCGGTCCAGGGGCAAAGAAGAGATTTGCACTTAGCTCCAAAGTAAATCAACAGGAAGGTGTTTGTAACTTACTGTGGTGACATCAGCTTGGTAACGTGGTAAATAATTTGTCTGGTGATGATCACACACCAAGGCGATTAAGATGGCAAAGTTTCAGCACAAGAAGAGGAGTTTAGCTAGTGGTTGCTGTAGAAACCATCAGACTGGACAAAAATACAAAACATGAAGTAGCACTCACATATTAATTGGGATTGAGCTGAATGTTTGTGTAGATGAGTTACTTGGGCATATGAGAGTGCCATAAAAATTTCATGCCATTTGTCCTAGCCAAAAATGGTACTTCCTTCATACAGCACCTTTCTGGACAAAATCTTAGGAAAATTCCTATGGGAAAATGGCTAAATGCAATGAGCCCAAATTTGGTGGAGATAAGTTATATGGATAGGATAATGCCCTGGAAAATTTTCAGCTTAAGTGAAGCAATATAAAATATAGTTGCTTCACAAACTGAAAATCTGACCAGAAACTAAGATTTGGAGCTGGGCTCACCTAGATGAGTTACATGAGCTCATATTTGGTGGAGAGTCATGATTTAATCACATGAAGGATCTTGCAATAATTCAACTCATTTGGACATGCCTAGCTTGTACTTCTTTCACAATCATTTCCCTCAGGCAGGAACTTTGAAAAATTGCTTAGGAATATTTACTAGGCAAATTAAGTTGAATTTTGGCATGAGCCAATTATTTGGACATGAAAAGGTGTCCGAGAAGTTTGGGGTGAATTGGGCAAAGATAAATGACACTTACTTCACAACCTGCCATTCAGGACAGAATAGGAAAGGAATTAATTAAGCATGATGGGAAACATGGCAATGAAATATTTTTCCATATTTGAGAAAGATATGACCCAAACAAATTATGAGAATTATTTGGGAATTTTGGGAGTGACAGAAATATAGGTTGCTTCACAACCTAGGGTAAATTGGGTTATTCCTTTAATAGAAAAGGAATATTCCCAAGGAAAAGGATATTGGGGTTTGGTTCAACATGAAAATGGCAAGGTCTGGGGATGAATATGAGGATGACAAGCCACTCTAGAAAGAAAGAAGAGGTCATCTTCTTCAGTTTCCAGACCACATAGCCACGGGAAAAAAAATTCAAGCAAGAACCTCAGAAAATCAAAAGAAAAAGAAAGGGCCAAAAATCAGGCTGTGACACCTACAAACGATTTCTTCTTAGAGCAACTCTAGAAGACCCCACAAAAATACGACCCGCAAAACGCGTTTGCAAGTTCACGAAAATCGCTTTTGCGGGTCAAAAACATACGCGGCCGAGCAGAACCCGTATCTAAACCTGCATAATTTGAAAAAATACTTTCGCGGGAGAAATTGCACAAACAAAGTTCATCACATACTAAATTTTTCATCGCATACTACATAGTTCATCACAAACTACAAGCATAGTTATACAACATACTACGTTAAACTAGTACTAGAGGGTCGGATCTGACGGCGGCGAGGTCGCGGCAACTGGACGACGCCGTGGAGGAGCCGGACGCTCAATCCTCCATGCCGGAGCTACAGAGATCGACGTACTTCTTCGACTGATCCGCGCGGATGCGGCGCCACTCGTCAGCCTTCTCGTTGGCGGCGACGTTGTCGGCGACCGCCTACCGCCACTCGAGGGCTTCGAACTCCTCGGCATGGCGCCGACGCTCCTCCTCCTCGTGCACGCTCCGCTCAGCGATGGCGGCGGCGACGGCGTCGAAGTCCGTGACGTAGTCCCCGGGCCCGATGACTCCGCGGCGGCCGAGCAGAGTGAGCTCTTCGGGCTCCTCCTTCACCGGCCGAGCGAACGGCGCCGGCGGCTCCGGCTCCTCCTCCTCGTCCGACCACTCCCTCTTCGCGGGGAGGAAGCTCACGGCGGAGGAGGAGGATCTGGCGTACGAAGAACGCGCGGAGGAGAACGACGCGCACCGGCGGTCGTACTCCACCATCTCGCGGCGATCGAAGCTCGCCGGCGGCGAAAGCCCGCGGTTGGTCCACTTCCGTGCGCCGCGCTTCCTCACGCCGTCGGACCGGACGCGTCGCTCGCGCTCCGGGTCCCTCTCACGATCGGATCTGCTGTCGGAGCCGCGTCCGGAGCTCCACATTCACCCCCACATGGCGGCTGGAGGTGGGGCGGAGGGTCGCCGGCGATGAGAAATTGGGAGAGGAGAAAGGGGAATCGGGTGGCTCGCGGCGGCGGGGGGATAGGGTTTGGACCCGCAAAAGGGTCGCGGAACCGCACTTATAGTGCTCGGGGCGTCCGGTTTGCGGGCTACGGCAAAAGTTTTTGCTGGCCGGGCGAGTATGCGGGCTCTGTTCTGGCCGCAAAATTGGCCCGAGCCCGCATACTCGCCGAAATTTTTGCGGGTCTGGCGTTTTGTGGGGTCTGCTAGAGTTGCTCTTATGTTCTCCGCTGGATAGGAACTTTGGAGTGATTCTTCATCGCACGTTGAGGGATGGTTATATGATCCAATTATATTAGCATTGTTGGGAGATTGCACTAGTGAAATTATGGACCCTAGGCCTCATTTTCAAGCATTGCAATACCGTTTGTGCTCTGTTTTATCAATTGCTACCTTGCTGTTTTTTATTGTTCTTATTACAAAAATCAATATCTATTATCCATACCACACTTGTATCACCATCTCTTTGCCGAACTAGTGCACATATACAAATTACCATTGTATTTGGCGTGTTTGGGACACAAAAGACTTTTTATTATTTGGTTGCAGGGTTATTTGAGAGAGACTATCTTCATCCTACGCCTCCACAGATTGGTAAACCTTAAGTCATCCACTCGATGGAAAATTGCTACTGTCCTATAAAACATTGCGCTTGGAGGCCCAACACGTGTCTACAAGAATAAAGTTGCGTAGTAGACATCAAGCTCTTTTCTAGTGCCTTTGCCGGGGAGGTTAGGTAAGCAGCACTCACACCCTGTCAACGAAGCTCTTTTATGGCACCATTGCCGGGGAGGTGAGTGCTTGACGATATATCTTTAGATCTTGCATTTGAATCTTTTAGTTTCTTATTTTATCACTAGTTTGGTTTATAAAAAGAAAACTACAAAAAATGGAATTGAGGTGGCCTCATATTATTCATCTTTATCATGTCTTTCGTGAAAATGTGGAAAGGAAAATTGTGCTCAATTGATAGAAGAAGAATTCAATAGAATGTTTGGTATAAATTATGAGCATGATTGCAATGTTGTTAGTATGAATTCTTTGAATATCCATGATGCTAATGATATGCAAAGCCATAAGCTTGGGGATGCTATGCTTGATGAAGATGATATTTTTAGTCCCCCAAGATTTGATGTGCAAATTTGTTATAATGATTGCATGCCTCTTATTTATGATGATTATAATGATGAAAGTCGATTTGGAGAGGTCATGACTTTATTTAGTGATGAATCACCATTTTGGATGAGGCTTCAATTGACTATGATAACAAAGTTGCTATCTATGATGATTATGGTGATGACATGTATGCTATAAAGAATAATGATAACCATGAAACTTTTCATCATGATGTCAATTTTCAATCACATGATAGTTATTTTGTTGAGTTTGCTCTCACTACTATTCATGAGAATAAATTTGCTTATGTGGAGAGTAGTAAAATTTCTATGCTTATGGATCATGAAAAGAATGCTTTATGTGATAGTTATATTGTTAAATTCATTCATGATGCTACTAAAAATTATTATGATAGAGGAGCATATGCTTGTAGGAATTGCAATAATATCAAGTTTCCTCTCTATGTGTTGAAAGTTTTGAAGTTATGCTTGGTTTGCCTTCCTATGGTAGTTGATTCTTGTTCCCATAAGTTGTTATCTCCCAAAATCCCTATGCATAGAAAGTGGTTAGACTTAAATGTGCTAGTCATATGCTTCATGATGCTCTCTTTGTGTTTCAATTCTTATCTTTTATGCGAGCATCATTGAAACCATCATGACTAGCTAAAAAAGGCATTAAAGAAAAGCGCTTGTTGTGAGACAACCCAACACTTGTACCTACTGTTTTTCTGTGTTCACATGATTATGATACTGTATTAATCATGTTTTATTGCTTTTGTTTCAATGAAGTGCCAAGTAAAGCCTTTGGGATAGTGTGGATGATATTTGACTTGAATCTGTGCAAAAACAGAAACTTTTGCGTCCAGTGCAGATATTCTTATATTTTACTAGACATGGAAAAAATCTGAATTTTTTACATGTGATAGATATACAAATTCCCTATGTTGTCCTAATTTTTCAGAGTTTTTGGAGTAGCAGAAATATGGTTGGAGTACAGATTACTACAGAATGTTCTGTTTTTTACAGATTCTGTTTTCAATGCATAGTTTGCTTGTTTTCTAGTTCCTATGGGTTATATTTCTCAATATAAATTGTGGAAATGATATGCTACAGTAGGCATTGTGTGGAAATAATTATGAATCTTGTCTTTGACAGTACCAAAATGAAATGGTTTGCTCTTTATCATACTAACCTATCTCACGAAGTTCCATTGAGTTTTGTGTGATTGAAGTTTCTCAAGTTTTGGGTGAGCTATCGATATGAGGAGAATAAGGAGTGACTAGACCCTAAGCTTGGGGATGCCCAAGGCACCCCAAGGTAATATTCAAGGAAGATCCAATCTTCTAAGCTTGGGGATGCCCCGGAAGGCATCCCCTCTTTCGTCTTCAACGTTATCGGTAACCTCACTTGGAGCTATGTTTTCATTCGTCACATGATATGAGTTTTACTTGGAGCATCATTTTATTTTGTTAGGATTTGCTTGTTGTTATCTAGAATAATATTTTGCATCTTTATTGTCAATAAAAATGCCAAGGATAGCCTTTGCCATGCTTATTTTGCAAGTCTACATGTTGCTGTTTCAAATCAGAAAGTTTATCGCTCTTGCAAAAATTCCCTAGAAAAGTCAAAATGTGATAAAATGTTAAAACTTTTTGCACAATAATCTCTAATAAATTTTCTACAGTGTGTTAAATTTTCAGAATTTTTTGAGTTGAATAAGTATTGATACTCATGTATTCTTTACATACTATACTGTTTTCGCAGATTGCTGTTATGTTTGCATTGTTTGCATATGTTTGCTTGTTTAATGATTCTATTTGAGGATAGGATTATTAAATATGTAGAGGAATTTAGTATGCAAGGTTGAATAATAATTTTAGTGATTTTGTACAGTAGAGAACGATAAGGTTTTTGCATTGGTTTATACTAACTTATCTCACAAGTTCTTGTTGAGTTTTGTGTGGATGAAGTTTTTAAGATTTAGAGAAACCGTGATATAAAAGGAATTAAGGAGACACAAAATCTCAAGCTTGGGGATGCCCAAGGAATCCCAAGATAATATTTCAAGAAGTCTCAAGCATCTAAGCTTGGGGATGTCCCGGTAGGCATCCCACCTTTTTCTCTTCAACAATTATCGGTTAGTATCGGTTGAGCCTAAGTTTTTGCTTCTTCACATGATGTGTGTTATTCTTGGAATGTATTTTTATTTTGTTTTGCTTGCTATTTTAATAAAATACTTAAATTTGAAAGTTTCTAAATAAGAGAGGGTCCACAATTAGCTACCTCGTTTGATCTTCACTTATATCTTTTTGGAGTAGCTTGTCATTTACTCTTGTGATTCACTTATATCCTATGAGTAAATTGTTGAATAAATTTATAATGAAGCTAAAATTATATGTTCATATCATGCCTAGTGGTAGCTTCACATTGGGTTTAGAAAGTGAAATCTTTTGAAGCTTGACAATCACAATATTGGTTATACAAGCAATTCATGAATGATTAGTAGAAGGAAGAGAACTTTTACGTGCAAATACACTATCTTGGAAATCTTTTGTGATTGTGAGCCCACATCAAAATATTATATGCCAAAATTGTTGACGTTGGACAAGGAAGACAAAGTAATGATTTATGTTTGTTCATGTTCACATAGAAGTTATATTGTCATAGATCCTTTAACATGTGGTGCTTGCCCCCCATCTTTGCTAGCCAAATTTTTTGCACCAAATAGAGATACTACTTGTGCATCCAAAAACCCTTAATTCGAAATATTATCTTCAAGAGTCCACCATACCTACCTAAGGATTGAGCAAGATCCTTCAAGGAAGTTGTCATCGGTGTAATAATGCAATAAAAATTGCCCCTAAATATGTTTGATATTTTAATGTAAGGGAAATTTGAGCGTTGTACGAACTTGTGATGGCAAAGTAATAAAAGCGATGGATTGCATAATAAAGGTTGCTATCATAAGGGGTAATATAACGTGACGTTCCTTTGCATTAAGAGCTTGGGCATCCAAATAAAAAGCGCATGGCAACCTCTTCTTCCCTCTGCGAAGGGCCTATCTTTTACTTTTCATTATTTACTTTTATGCAAAGAGTCAAAGTTTTTTTCTCTATTCCTTTTTATTTTTCTCTTTCGGCAAGCATCATGTAGTGAGGAAAGATCTAGGCACATATATCCAGTTGGATATGGGTAGCATGAGTTATTATTGTTGACATCACCCTTGAGGTGAATATGTTGGGAGGCAAAACAATAAGCCCCTATCTTTTTATGTGTCCGGTTGAAACGTTTTGCTCATGTGTATGCGGTGAGTGTTAGCAATCATAGAAGACTATATGATGGTTGAGTATGTGGAGCTCTTACTTAGACTCTGTTGAATAAGTTGAATTGCAATTGTTTGGTGACTAAGAATATAGGTTCTTGAGTTTTAAGAGAATTCTTTGTTTGAACCTTAACATGTGAATTGGTTGCTACTTTAACATGAGAAATTTTATGAGAAAGAATTGTCGTTATGATGCTAGGAAAAGTGATTGAAATTATCATTGATCAAACTTGTGCACTTTGCTAGCATTCACACTTCATAATTTATTTCTTTTATCATTTACCTACTCGAGGACGAGTAGTAATTAAGCTTGGGGATGCTGATACGTCTCCAACGTATCTATAATTTATGAAGTATTCATGCTGTTATATTATCATTCTTGGATATTTTAGAATCATTTTATAGCAACTTTATATCATTTTTTGGGACTAACCTATTGACCCAGTGCCCAGTGTTAGTTGTTGTATTTTGCTTGTATTTTACATCGAAGGAAATCATTATCAAAGGGAGTCCAAACACCGCGAAACTTTTTGTGGATTTTTTATGGACCAGAAGACATCCAGTGGGCCAGAGAAGCACCTGGGGGTGAATCGAGGGGGGCACAACCCACCAGGGCGTGCCTGGGGGCCCAGGCGCGCCCAGGTGGGTTGTGCCACCTCGGTGACCTCCCGTACCCCCTCTTTGCCCTATAAATCGCCAAATATTCCAAAACCCTCGGGGGGTGAACCTAGATCAGAAGTTCCGCCGCCGCAGGACTCTGTAGCCACTGAAAACCAATCTAGACCCCGTTCTAGCACTCCGCCGGAGGGGGAAATCATCAGCAATGTCCATCTTCATCATCTCGGCGGCCACCACGATGAGGAGGGAGTAGTCCTCCCTCGGGGCTGAGGGTTTGTACCAGTAGCTATGTGTTTAACCTATCTCTCTCTCTCTCTTGTGTTCTTGAGATGTCACGATCTTGATGTATCGCAGGCTTTGTTAATATAGTCGGATCATATGGTGTTTTCCCCTCTGTATCTTGTGATGAATTGAGTTTTCCCTTTGGGATTTCGTTTTTTGGATTGAATACTTTTATGGATTTGAGAACACTTGATATATGTCTTGCATATGAATACCCTAGTGATAATAGGGTATTATTTTGGTTCACTTGATATATGTTTTGGCACTCAACTCGCGGATTCCCGAGGTGACATTGGGGTAATCTACGCATAGGGGTTGATGCACGTTCTCGTCTTTGTTTCTCCGGTAGAAATCTTGGGGCACTCTTTGAGGTTCTTTGTGTTGGATTGAGTATTATGAATCTGAAATTATTTGGTGTTATTTTAGTACGAACTCTTGGATAGATAGATCAGAAAGAATAGCTTCAAGGTGGTTTCGTACCCTACAAACGATTTCTTCTTATGTTCTCTGCTAGATAGGAACTTTGGAGTGATTCTTCATCGCACGTTGAGGGATGGTTATATGATCCAATTATATTAGCATTGTTGGGAGATTGCACTAGTGAAATTACGGACCCTAGGCCTCATTTTCAAGCATTGCAATACCATTTGTGCTCCATTTTATCAATTGCCACCTTGCTGTTTTTTATTGTTCTTATTACAAAAATCAATATCTATTATCCATATTACACTTGTATCACCATCTCTTCGCCGAACTAGTGCACTTATACAAATTACCATTGTATTTGGTGTGTTTGGGACACAAGAGACTTTTTATTATTTGGTCGCAGGGTTGTTTGAGAGAGACTATCTTCATCCTACGCCTCCCACAGATTGATAAACCTTAGGTCATCCACTCGAGGGAAAATTGCTACTGTCCTACAAAACTCTGCGCTTGGAGGCCCAACACGTGTCTACAAGAATAAAGTTGTGTAGTAGACATCATCTTGAAGGTGATTTTCTGAAGTGGTCATGTTTTGGCCAAGAAGTTTTATACCTCGATCATCTAACGAGTCCTCTAAAATTCCCAAAACCCTTTAACAGGTTTGTTCCGAGGAGATTCTCAAGTGTGAGGATCTCAACTCGTGCACCACTGCCTTAAGGGCGAAGCATCCTACTTAGGCCCAAACGACGGTCTGACCCCACCATGACAACTTGGACCACCTCTACCTCTCCAGTCATGTTGTTGTGTCAAGGGTCTTCATGGCGTGCACGTGTGGTTCGGGGCCCACCACTGAGATGTCCAATCAGAAAAAGTTTATCCTGCCCCAATACATGTAAGGCAACATAATTAGCTGGCCCCTCTGTAAGGGCATATTTATCCCTTAGTTGTTTTGGTGATTGATGACAATGCTTTTGCGGACTAATCGTATGCATTGAGTATTTCAGATATATCATGACTAGGCACAAGACGATTTGGTGCCCCTCGAAGACTATTGAATATGACGTTTATCTACGTTTCTTTTTGGTGGATTTGAGTCGTAGGAAAGTCGTACTATTAAGAGGGGGTCCTCTTTGGAAAGGTTTGGGTGGAATCATCACGTACACGTCTACTCCATTTGCACCACCTTTCCTTTGGCACTTTGGAGCATCCTCCGTCTTTTCTTGTCTATGCAAAATGTCGTGATTGCGGAACTTGGGCATGTGGTAGTACTGCTCCTAGGAGCGGTAGTATCGCAGGCCCTTGCGGTAGTACCGGCCTCTGGCGCGGTAGTACCGCAAGCGCCCATGGTAGTACCTCTTCCGTGGAGAAGTAGTACCGTGGTCTCAGGCCAGGCGCTGCAGCTTTTGCGGTAGTAGGGGCGGATGTAATTTCTTACATCCGTGCCCTACGCGGTAGTACCGCGCCTCTGGCGCGGTAGTACTGTGCGCTCTGGCCAGGCTCAGCATCATGTGCGGCAGTAGGGGCGGATGTAATTTTTTACATCCGCGCCCCGCGTGGTAGTACCGCTCCTGGCTTGCAGTACTACTGTGTCGGATTTTCGCATAGATCCCAACTCAGTGGAAGTTGCCACGGATGTATTTTTATATGTTCGTGCCTTCCCAAAATCTGGACTATCCCTGCCTTGCGGTAGTACCGCAAGGGGGAGCGGTAGTACCGCGCCAGCGGTTCTACCGCCCTCTGCTTCATCGCATCAGGGATGCTCTGGTTTCTGCTACACAGGCGGTAGTACCGCGGTGTCCCGTGGTAGTACCATGTGCCCTTGCGGTAGCACCGCGTCCCCGACGCGGTAGTACCATGCTACGCAGGACAACTTGGTGGATAACGGTTGGATTTGTTCTTCCACTATATAAGGGGTGTCTTCTTCTCTGAGTTGACCAGCTCTTCCATCCCCAAGCTCCATTGTTGCTTCAAGCTCCATTTTCGCCCGATCTCTCTCCCTAGCCAATCAAACTTGTTGATTTTCTAGGGATTGGTTGAGAAGGCCCTGATCTACACTTCCACCAAGAGAAATTTGATTCCCCCCACTAATCCCTTGTGGATCTTGTTACTCTTGGGTGTTTGAGCACCCTAGATGGTTGAGGTCACCGCGTAGCCATATTCCATTGTGGTGACGCTTTGTGGTGTCGTTGGGATCCTCCAATTAAGTTGTGGAGATTGCCCCAACCTTGTTTGTAAAGGTCCGGTCGCCGCCTCCAAGGGCATCAATAGTGGAATCACGGCATCTCGCATTGTGTGAGGGCGTGAGGAGAATACGGTGACCCTAGTGGCTTCTTCGAGAGCATTGTGCCTCCACACCGCTCCAACGGAGACGCACTTCCCCTCAAAAGGAAGGAACTTCGGTAATACATCCTCGTCTTCACCGGCTCCACTCTTGGTTATCTCATGCCTTTACTTATGCAAGCTTATTTGTGTTATATCCCTTGCTTTCTTGTGTGCTTGTGGTTGTTGCATCATATAGGTTGCTCACCTAGTTGCATATCTAGACAACCTACTTTGATGCAAAGTTTAAATTGGTAAAGAAAAGCTAAAAATTGTTAGTTGCCCATTCGCCCCCCTCTAGTCAACTATATCGATCCTTTCACCCTTGATCTTCACGCGTGCTTAACGCACGACGCTTGGGGAATACGCGGGTCTTTTGCTACGAGACTCAAGCGTCCCATCATTGCACGACAAGAATCACTATGGAAAGCCGCGATCGTCGGGCCGAGAGGTTTATATGTGTATCCTTCCTTGTTCTGATTTCGTGCGTCCTTCTCTCCCTTCGCCAATTTTGAGCAAATGGCCCAACCCGCCCCTGTGTGCACTAAGCCCAGTACAACCCAAAGTACAAATAGAAACAAAAAAATGCCCCTATAAACCGATGTCTACTACGCGACCTTCTTCTTGTAGACTCTAGTTGGGCCTCCAAGTGTAGAGGTTTGTAGGACAATACCAATTTTCCCTCAAGTGGATGATCTAAGGTTTATCAATCCTTGGGAGGCATAGGATGAAGATGGTCTCTCTCAAACAACCCTGCAACCAAATAACAAAGAGTCTCTTGTGTCCCCAACACACCCAATACAATGGTAAATTGTATAGGTGCACTAGTTCGGCGAAGCAGTGGTGATACAAGTGTAATATGGATGGTAGATATAGGTTTTGTAATCTGGAAATATAAATACAACAAGGTAGAAAGTAGTAAAAGTGAGCAAAAACGGTATTGCAATGCTTGAAAACAAGGCCTAGGGTTCATATTGCACTAGTGCAAATTCTGCCAACGATTATAACATAATTAAATCATATGGCAATCCTCAATGTGCGACAAAGAGTCACTCCAAAGTTCCTATCATGGAGATATTAGATGAAATTGCTTCTAGGGTATGAAACCACCTCAAAGTTATTCTTCCTGGTCTATCTTTTGAGCTATTCCTATTAGTGTCACTAACAACCCTAGAGTTCGTACTAAAATAACACCATATGATACACATCAATCCACCCTAATGTCACCTAAATACTCCAATGTCACCACAAGTATCCATGGGTCAATTATACGATATGCATCAAACAACTTCAGATTCATAATATTCAATACAACAAAGAACCTTAAAGAGTGCTGTCAGGACCCCGATCCTAGGTCACACCAATCTAGCATGTAACACATCATATCACTTTGCGGCCTCACGCACGGTATTCCCACGGGTGCCACCTTACCTGGCCCGGGACCGTTTGCGCCTTTTGGCTCACGTATATGATAGTGTCGCTGGCATCCATATGACAAAGAACCCGGGCCGACATGACTAGTCGTGAACCCAAAGTGGCACTAACTTACGGGGACAGGCATACATGAATCAACATCGAGCATGTCGGTCAACATCGTGTGAATTCGGGTTGTAGCACTGGGCTAACAGGACTCCGGGAACCCGGGCTGTAGCAGGCTAGGTAGGACTCCGGATGTCATCGCGTGACATTTCCCCGAAGGGACCGACACAGGAATGAAGTGAATCACATGCCGGCCAGTCAAGTGTTCCGGAGCAGTAGTGCTGGGCTAGCAGGACTCCGGTGAACCGGGCTGCAGCGGACTACTATGGCTCATGGAAGCACAAGACTACATTTCCCCATAAGAGAGGCTACCAAGGATAAACAACTAGGTTGTCGGATCCCACACATACCAAGCATTTCAATCATGCACACAATATGCTCGATATGTGTAAATACAACATGGCATCACAATATAACTCTACGACTCAAGTATTTATTCATTAGGCTCCGAGGAGCGAGATATTACAAACATGGGTCTCATGACCCAACATTCAGAGCATACAAGTCAAAGCACATGCGGAAGCTTAACATGTATGAGTACAGACATCTAAAAATGAAAAAGGCTGAGAAGCCTAACAATCTACCAAATCTTGCCGAGGGCACAAGATCGTAGCTGTGGTAACAAGCTAAACGTCAAAGTCCACGCGGAGCTGCTAGCGAGACTGAAGTCTCTCTGCAAAACATAAAATAAGCAAACGTGAGTACAAATGTACCCAGCAAGACTTACATCAGAACTATCTACATATGCATCGGTATCAACAAAAGGGGTGGTGGAGTTTAACTGCAGCAAGCCAGCTTTGACTCGGTGGCTATCCTGAACTACGACTGCAAGTAACTCTTTTGAGGTGGCGCACACGAGTCCACATATTCACCATACCAATACACCACTATGGATCCGCTCCCGTCTCCCTACGAGAACGCCATCCATAGCACTCACACTTATCTTGCGCATTTTAGAGTATCCACTTTCACTTGTCTATGAACTATGCAAGGGGTCCAAGTTTCCATATCCGAGGAATCCGGCTATTCGAATAGATAATGATAACCCTGCAGGGGTGTACTTCTTCACACACGCTCTCGCCACTTACCACCATGTACACGTCATGTACCTCGGCAACCTTCAAGCGGAAGCCTGGCGAGGGAGTCGGCCACGACCTGACTAACCACACAAGTCTCTAGTCCAGGTTTATCGCCTATTCGGGTTCCATCCGCAAGGGCCCGGGTGTCGCTCACGGCCCCAAACGATGTGTGCAGGGTTCCCAAGCCCACCTCGACGGATGGATCTACGCTTGGTACACCGTGCCACGGTGCCTAGTCTGTCCCAAGCCCACCTGTACCGGGTACCACTTGGTAGACTAGTAACACTACCTACAAACACCAGAAACTAGTTGCAACTCCTGGACAGAGATCATGTTGATTAATAAGTTGAGAGGGGTCGAGTTACCGGAACCCAATGTGTGGTAGTAACTGTTCATGGATCACAAACACAGAACTCAGTTCCTGAGGACGGCTGCAATGAGACAACCCACCATGTACTCCTACATCGCCTCTCACCGCTACCTTTACCAAATCGTGTTCACACACTTAGCTCTCGACAGTAGGACATGTTCACCACATTCCAATTCATTCCCGATGAATCAGGCCCGACTCAACTCTAAGCAGTAGCAGGCATGACATCAAACATGAATGAGTAGGCACATCAGGGCTCAACCAACTCCTACTCATGCTAGTGGGTTTCATCTATTTGTTGTGGCAATGACAGGTCATGCAGAAGATAAGGGGTTCAACTACCGCAACATGTAACACTTGAATCGTTGTTGTCCTAATGCAGTAAAAGAGAGCAGGAGCGAGAGAGTGGGATTGTATCGGGATGAACAAGGGGGTTTTTCTTGCCTGGCACTTCTGAAGATAGTATAGCTCTTCATCGGTGTCATCGAATTCATCGTCGGAACCACGTCTATCGAGAGGGGACAAATACCGGCAAAAAAGAGGGAACACAATCAATGCAATGCAACAATAATGATGCATGATAATGTCATGGCAATATGAGTGTGCTGGGCTAATGTAACTACAACCAGAAGGTTTTGAGCTTATTTGAATCAAGGATTCAAATACAAACCTAAACTATGAACTCATATAAGTGCATTATCATGTTTCATCTAAACAGCAAGGTTAGGTTGGTCTAACATGCATGAAACTAGTACATATGCATAGATTGGATTTTTCTGATCATTTTTCATATATAATTTATTTCATTTGGAGTTACGGTTGATTTTGTATGATTTTTAGAAGTTTGCATTATTTTCTGGAATTTCCTATATAAGAATAATTCCAGTAAATAATTATTGCGTCAGCATGATGTCAGAGTGACGTAATCAGTTCAAAGGCACGGTCCAGGTCAACTCTAACCTGTGGGTCCCGCGTGTCAGGTCATTAGTCTAACTAATTTTTAGTTTAACACTAAACCTAACTTAGTTAGCAGACGGCCCCCACCTGTCATGGAGTCAGGGGGAAGTCAACTTGGGCCCACACGGGGTCAACCAGGGTCAAGCAGGGTCAAACTCGCCAGCGTTTAGCCGCCGGTGAGGCCAGACGCGGCGGGGCACCTCGGATTTCACCTAGAGGGCACCGTTCGAGGCGCCGTTGGGCTCTACGGGTAGCTGGCGCAACGGCGCGTCCGTTGGTGGCCGTGGCTGGGCCTAGGGTGGCCGGAGTCAACGGCGGCGAGCTCAGTCGCGGCCATCGGAGTTCGGGCGAGGTTGGGGTTGGCGCTAGGGGGCACAGCAGGTCGAATGGGTGAGCGCGCCCGGCTCCTGGGAGAGTGCTAAGCATGGGGCAAAGCTCGGGCGTGGGTGGCGGCAGCTGTGGCCGCGGCGGTAATGAAGCACGGCGCCGGCGAGCTTCGGCGTCTGCGCAATTACGGCCTAGAGGAGGCGGCGAGCAACGGGGTTCGGGGGAGGAGGAAGAGAAGCTCACCGCGAGCACGATGGGAAGGTCAGTGGGCGCGGGGGAGGTCCGCAGCGAGCAGGGCGACGGTGGCGATCTCGGCGACCCGAGGAGGAAGAAGAGGTCAGGGCCGGCGCGTCGGGGCGTTTGGCGTCGCGTGAGTCGACAGAGAGACATCGGCGATGGTTGCGGAGCTCCTGGGCATGTCGGAGAGGCGAGGGGGAGGCGGTGGCCACGGCTACGGCGGTCGGCGGCGGCGAGCACGCTCGGTTGTGGTGGGGAACGGCGAGGGAGAGGCATTGGGGGCGAATGGAGGGGTCCAGGGGGTCGAGGCGATGACGTGGAGGTCGTCCAGACGTCCAGGGGCGCGGGCGGCAAGCAGGTGGCGCCGTGGCGAGCTCGGGCACGCCGGCGCTCACCTCTCTGCCTGCCTGGCGAGAGGAAGCAACTGACTGGCCATGGGCCAGCACAGTGCTGGGCCGCCAGGTGGGCCTGCCAGGTAAGCCCCAGGTGAGCCTCTGTTCTTTCCTATTGTTATTTCTCTTTTCTATTTTCTGTAATTGTGTTTGGCTTTATTAAAAATACTTAGGCACACTCAAAAATCACCAAACTGCTCATGGCCAGTGTTTGGAATATATACAACATGGAACATTTCAGTTTAGGATTATTTAGACATTTAAAATATTTTATAGAATTTAAATGTCCAAATTCAAATACTTATGATTTAATCAAAAATCCAGAATGTCCTAGAAAAGTGTGCACCATTTTTGGCCAGGGGTTTTAGCCCAATCTAGAAATGATGAACATTTTGTGAGGGCATTTTGGGTTCATTGAAAAATATTTTATTTGAACCTATTTGAATTTCATTTGGTGCTAGGGTTTACCAATCCCCATTTCAAATTTCTTGAATTTTAACATGATGGCATGAATGCTTTCATGCAACTAGTTACAAGCAGATCTAGGGCCGTGACAACTCACCCCCACTAAACAAGAATCTCGTCCCGAGATTCAAGGCGTGAGGTAAGAAGACAAGGGGGGGCACAAAGCTAACACCATCTTCTCGATCCAATTGCTCTTCTCGAAGATGTTGAGTCATTGCATCATACTGATCTTGACATTTTTGCTTTCGAGATCTTCACCCAACACAACAAGGGAAAAAGAGGGAAGCTCTACAGGGTTTGATCTTCACGAAGATCAAGCAAATCATGATCAACTCACGGAATGAGATGTTGAACATCTCTTGAGCTGAGAGGCAAAACACACCTTAAAAGGACGGAAGAAACAATTGACGAGGGTTCACTAGGTAGGCAACAATTCCACACCTAAGAGGGTGGTGAACGGTTGTCAACGTAGCGAGGAGTTGAGTTGCCATGACACCATAACGGGGCTCCTCAGGGAAGGTAACTCGTAGAATCATTCCTTAAGTGGCAAAAAGAATTACTTTTGATACAGAGATCATTGAAACTCTCTATACCAGCCTAAGGAAAATCATAATTGATCATTAGAATGAATTCAAAAGAATGGCATACCCAGACTGGAAAGGAAACTAGAGTTATAAGACAACTCGGCAATGGAAGGCACAATCCAATTGATACCGAGGATATAACCCAGTGACTGAGTGTGCATTCTAGAACTTGAGCATTTCCATACTCATCAAGGTCTTACCAACATATGTGCCAAGGATCCTGGCAACACATCTTACTACCATGATGAATAGTGATGGATAATGCAGATGCAAAGGAAGACAACACTTTCTCAGATTCCACCTTAGCGAGGCCAAGGGAACGAAATCTGGATGATCGACCAAGAGACATTTAGCACTCCGCTTCTAATGTTCTCCTTGATGTACCAGCTTAACCTAATACCATTCGGTATCTGGAACATCAAGTAAAGGTCTGACTTCGGGAGCTCAAGGAGCCCATGAGGAACAACTTATGTACAAAGTCATACCAACTCCTCATGGAAGAATGGCCAAATTGCTGACTCAAGATACTACAATAAGGGTTCTCCCAGATAAGTGTGTTGGCCATGACATCCACTTAATGGTTCAAAAGACCAATATTATAATTCTTGGGAACGTCCCAACCATCATATCTGCCTGAGATTCAGATCTGGTTGGCGTCAGGATATTCCAGACTCAGCATGTCTGGAAGGAAAGTTTGCAACCCAAACCAACGAGATGACGTTGCGAGATTCTCGGGAAATGAACTATGATAGCAAGCTCCAAAACATGAGCTGGTTCTGCTACACACCTGTGAACACACTGCCCTAGACAAGCATGACCACATGGTAGTCTTATAATAAAACACTACCGAGTTCTGGTTGGGAACCATCATCGAGGATAACGAAATCCTGTACAAATCTGTCTGGTACCTTCAGGACTAGCACTTAGAACTTATTATCCTTGAACAAGTCAACCAGTGGCTTGGCGTGCTAGGAAATACATTTGGAATGGAGGTAGCTAATCTCACAACCCAATGTATACTTCACACATGCATGACTGACTTGGGATGATTCCAGAGGAAGCAACAACAAGCTTTCTCGAATCCACGACGGCAACTTGCATCGATTGCACATGAACTTAGAGTAAGTCGCTACTTTCATCCAAACATATGCTTCATGAACGGAACATGAAGGCATCGTTTACAAAGTTTCCAACACTAGCTTAATGTTTAACACGAATCATGGTGGAGACAAGATGCTGCTGATGGGCTCAACAACAACTCATCGGAATTTTCCATACCACTGGAGTTCCACCATTATGTGAACATTGTGATAGTATTGGTCAAACCAAAAGATGTAGTGGTGTATGCTCGAGGGATCAACCACGAGTAGGACAACATTACAAACATCGTTGGTTCTGATTTGACTTGACAATAGCCAATACTCAAGTCAAAGTTTTGACAAGGCAATAGATCCAACAACTGATCACGAGGACCAACCGATGGAGATATCATCTTTCTTCAACACACGCACACAGAAGATATCCCTTAGAGATGAACTAAGTTAAGCAAAACTTCTACCTTCCAACTCTCCAAGTTGTTGTCTAGCTCAAGCAACTAGCTCAGGGATATCCAACACAGATTCTTGGAGAAGGAGTGATTTATAAGAAAACCAACTTGGTCACGAACTCAACATAGCGGTCAGGTGACAACCAGGTAATACTTCCGAGAAGATCTTCGGAAAATCACGAACCACCAATATGTTACTAAGCTCGTGAACAATCTTGCTTTTCAGGGCAAGATGATATGATCAAAAAGAGTGAGGAATTGACACAATCCTAACTCATTGATCGAAGAGTGCACCAGAAATAAGGACTAGGTAGCACGATCAATCTTAGGATGATGATTTAATAACCAACATGCTAAGAATGAGAATATTGTCCATTAACTACTAAGCAACACGGTTGCTAGGATATAGATTTCACACATCACGATTCACTTGCCGGCATTCCGGTTACAAGAACACAGAACCAAGGAATGAACAATGATGGCAAGAAGTATCACTAAATCAAGAATTCATAAGAGATGGTGCAATTCTCATGGCATTCTTGATAAGAAAGAAGGTGACACTCCACGGTAGAACAGAGCAAAAGCTAGATTGGCATTTTGCTCCATGGAATTCAATTGCTTTGACCCACTCCTAGATATGGATGAGATACTGGAGTTTGTTTCTCCTAGTCATTCCAGAATAGAATGGCTTGACAGACCACAAGAATAAAAGGCACCGATAAACACGAATGCACACATACTCTTGACTATCAACTGATAGGCTAAGGTCGGAATACAATTAAAGGGGGACAACTCAAGGAACATATAATTTTCTGAGTTGTGGATGCATAGATTAGCATGTCGAACCAAGTTCAACATATTTCTTCCAGATAATCCATGTAGAAAGGTAGAACTGGTAGAATCACAATATAGAATCGAGAACTCATCAAGAGCACTCTGGTTGTGATCTTTTGGTTCAAAAGAACTTTTGCCATAAGCAGTTCATGGTATTTGGAAGAACGATATACCACGGACCTCGAGGACTATCACAAAGTTACTAATATCCTAAAGGAACTAGCAACACTATCAACATGAAGTAAGTAGGGTGAATCTCGGGTTCAAAAACCCAGGAGTAGAATACCTACTACTAAGTAGCATCATGGGATGCTCTCGAGAATGGTGGCCAAAATCATCACACTTGGAATATAAAGCACGGCTAGATTATGGGTGGTTCTCTAAGATGCCTAGGGTCATAATAATGGCTCCAACATATATGTCGAGGCAACAGAGTACCTCAACTTGACGATTAGTGTGGTTAATCTGGCCCAAAGGAACATCAAGAATGGAAAGAAGGGATTTGCAAATGCATCATACTATTTAGAAACTGGGATGACTCAGACAACATAATGGTTGTAAAAGCTCAAAATGATTTGAGACATCCTGCAAAATGGTGGCATAACCACTCAACATCACCATATCAAGGTTTTGAGGCCAGCTATGAACATATGGAAGTAGTAGGAACTGAACTGAGGCTTGAACTCAACAATCCTAGGCAACTACGGTTTAGTAACACGTCATCCTGAGAGATAGAAGAGAAGCCTAGTTCTTAATCCCCGTAGAAAAGATAAGATGACTCAGATCAGAAGGTCATGAGGATAAGGAGTAAAAAGAGCCTTACGTTCCCATCCACAATCGATTCCCTTATATAACTAAAGCATTTCTAGACACAACTTCGACCAGTTTGGCTTGGTAATCCTACAGGCAGTCAGGCTCTAATACCAAAGCTGTCAGGACCCCGATCCTAGGTCACACCGATCTAGCATGTAACACATCATATCACTTTGCGGCCTCACGCACGGTATTCCCACGGGTGCCACCTTACCTGGCCCGGGACTGTTTGCGCCTTTTGGCTCACGTATATGATAGTGTCGCTAGCATCCATATGACAAAGAACCCGGGCCGACATGACTAGTCGTGAACCCAAAGTGGCACTAACTTACGGGGACAGGCATACATGAATCAACATCGAGCATGTCGGTCAGCAGCCTGTGAATCCGGGCTGTAACACTAGGCTAACAGGACTCCGGGAACCCGGGCTGTAGCAGGCTAGGCAGGACTCCGGATGTCATCGCGTGACATTTCCCCGAAGGGACCGACACAGGAATGAAGTGAATCACATGCCGGCCAGTCAAGTGTTCCGGAGCAGTAGTGCTGGGCTAGCAGGACTCCGGTGAACCGGGCTGCAGCAGACTACTATGGCTCATGGAAGCACAAGACTACATTTCCCCATAAGAGAGGCTACCAAGGATAAACAACTAGGTTGTCAGATCCCACACATACCAAGCATTTCAATCATGCACACAATATGCTCGATATGTGTAAATACAACATGGCATCACATCATAACTCTACGACTCAAGTATTTATTCATTAGGCTCCGAGGAGCGAGATATTACAAGCATGGGTCTCATGACCCAACATTCAGAGCATACAAGTCAAAGCACATGCGGAAGCTTAACATGTATGAGTACAGACATCTACAAATAAAAAAGGCCGAGAAGCCTAACTATCTACCAGATCTTGCCGAGGGCACAAGATCGTAGCTGAGGTAACAAGCTAAAGTCGAAGTCCACGCGGAACTACTAGCGAGACTGAAGTCTCTCTGCAAAACATAAAATAAGCAAACGTGAGTACAAATGTACACAGCAAGACTTACATCAGAACTATCTACATATGCATCGGTATCAACAAAAGGGGTGGTGGAGTTTAACTGCAGCAAGCCAGCTTTGACTCGGTGGCTATCCTGAACTACGACTGCAAGTAACTCTTTTGAGGTGGCGCACACGAGTCCACATATTCACCATACCAATACACCACTATGGATCCACTCTTGTCTCCCTACGAGAACGCCATCCATAGCACTCACGCTTATCTTGCGCATTTTAGAGTATCCACTTTCACTTGTCTATGAACTATGCAAGGGGTCCAAGTTTCCATATCCGAGGAATCCGGCTATTCGAATAGATAATGATAACCCTGTAGGGGTGTACTTCTTCACACACGCTCTCGCCACTTACCACCATGTACACGTCATGTACCTCGGCAACCTTCAAGCGGAAGCCTGGCGAGGGAGTCGGCCACGACCTGACTAACCACACAAGTCTCTAGTCCAGGTTTATCGCCTATTCGGGTTCCATCCGCAAGGGCCCGGGTGTCGCTCACGGCCCCAAACGATGTGTGCAGGGTTCCCAAGCCCACCTCGACGGATGGATCTACGCTTGGTACACCGTGCCACGGTGCCTAGTCTGTCCCAAGCCCACCTGTACCGGGTACCACTTGGTAGACTAGTAACACTACCTACAAACACCAGAAACTAGTTGCAACTCCTGGACAGAGATCATGTTGATTAATAAGTTGAGAGGGGTCGAGTTACCGGAACCCAATGTGTGGTAGTAACTGTTCATGGATCACAAACACAGAACTCAGTTCCTGAGGACGGCTGCAATGAGACAACCCACCATGTACTCCTACATCGCCTCTCACCGCTACCTTTACCAAATCGTGTTCACACACTTAGCTCTCGACAGTAGGACATGTTCACCACATTCCAATTCATTCCCGATGAATCAGACCCGACTCAACTCTAAGTAGTAGCAGGCATGACATCAAACATGAATGAGTAGGCACATCAGGGCTCAAACAACTCCTACTCATGCTAGTGGGTTTCATCTATTTGCTGTGGCAATGACAGGTCATGCAGAGGATAAGGGGTTCAACTACCGCAACATGTAACACTTGAATCCTTGTTGTCCTAATGCAGTAAAAGAGAGCAGGAGCGAGAGAGTGGGATTGTATCGGGATGAACAAGGGGGTTTTGCTTGCCTGGCACTTCTGAAGATAGTATAGCTCTTCATCGGTGTCATCGAACTCATCGTCGGAACCACGTCTATCGAGAGGGGACAAATACCGGCAAACAAGAGGGAACACAATCAATGCAATGCAACAATAATGATGCATGATAATGTCATGGCAATATGAGTGTGCTTGGCTAATGCAACTACAACCAGAAGGTTTTGAGCTTATTTGAATCAAGGATTCAAATACAAACCTAAACTATGAACTCATATAAGTGCATTATCATGTTTCATCTAAACAGCAAGGTTAGGTTGCTCCAACATGCATGAAACTAGTACAGATGGATAGATTGGATTTTTCTGATCATTTTTCATATATAATTTATTTCATTTGGAGTTACGGTTGATTTTATATGATTTTTAGAAGTTTGCATTATTTTCTGGAATTTCTTGTATAAGAATAATTCCAGTAAATAATTATTGCGTCAGCATGATGTCAGAGTGACGTAATCAGGTCAAAGGCACGGTCCAGGTCAACTCTAACTTGTGGGTCCCGCATGTCAGGTCATTAGTCTAACTAATTTTTAGTTTAACACTAAACCTAACTTAGTTAGCAGACAGGCCCCACCTGTCATGGAGTCAGGGGAAGTCAACCTGGGCCCACACGGGGTCAACCAGGGTCAAGCGGGGTCAAACTCGCCGGCGTTTAGCCGCCGGCGAGGCCAGACGCGGCGGGGCACCTCGGATTTCACCTACAGGGCATCGTTCGAGGCGCCGTTGGGCTCTACGGGTAGCTGGCGCAACGGCGCGTCCGTTGGTGGCCGTGGCTGGGCCTAGGGTGGCCGGAATCAACGGCGGCGAGCTCAGTTGCGGCCGCCGGAGTTCGGGCAAGGTCGGGGTTGGCGCTAGGGGGCACAGCAGGTCGAATGGGTGGGCACGCCCGGCTCCTGGGAGAGTGCTAAGCATGGGGCAAAGCTCCGGCGTGGGTGGCGGCAGCTGTGGCCGCGGCGGTGATGAAGCACGGCGCCGGCGAGCTTCGGCATTCGTGCAATTACGGCCTAGAGGAGGCGGCGAGCAACGGGGTTCGGGGGAGGAGGAAGAGAAGCTCACCGCGAGCACGATGGGAAGGTCAGTGGGCGCGGGGGAGGTCCGTAGCGAGCAGGGCGACGATGGCGATCTCGGCGACTCGAGGAGGAAGAAGAGGTCAGGGCCGGCGCGTCGGGGCGTTTGGCATCGCGTGAGTCGACAAAGAGACGTCAGTGATGGTTGCGGAGCTCCTGGGCATGTCGGAGAGGCGAGGGGGAGGCGGTGGCCACGGCTACGGCGGTCGGCGGCGGCGAGCACGCTCGGTTGTGGTGGGGAACGGCGAGGGAGAGGCGTTGGGGGCGAATGGAGGGGTCCAGGGGGTCGGGGCGACGACGTGGAGGTCGTCCAGACGTCCAGGGGCGCGGGCGACAAGCAGGTGGCGCCGTGGCGAGCTCGGGCACGCCGGCGCTCACCTCTCTGTCTGCCTGGCGAGAGGAAGCAGCTGACTGGCCATGGGCCAACACAGTGCTGGGCCGCGAGGTGGGCCTGCCAGGTAAGCCCCAGGTGAGCCTCTGTTCTTTCCTATTTTTATTTCTCTTTTCTATTTTCAGTAATTGTGTTTGGCTTTATTAAAAATACTTAGGCACACTCAAAAATCACCAAACTGCTCATGGCTAGTGTTTGGAATATATCCAACATGGAACATTTCAGTTTAGGATTATTTGGACATTTAAAATATTTTATAGAATTTAAATGTCCAAATTCAAATACTTATGATTTAACTCAAAAATCCAGAATGTCCTAGAAAAGTGTGCACCATTTTTGGCCAGGGGGTTTAGCCCAATCCAGAAATGATGAACATTTTGTGAGGGCATTTTGGGTTCATTGAAAAATATTTTATTTGAACCTATTTGAATTTCATTTGGTGCTAGGGTTTACCAATCCCCATTTCAAATTTCTTGAATTTTAACATGATGACATGAATGCTTTCATGCAACTAGTTACAAGCAGATCTAGGGTCATGACAAGTGCCCCAAGATTTGTACTGGAGAAACAAGGATGAAAACGTGCATCAACCCCTATGCATAGATTGCCCCAATGTCACCTTGGGAATCCGCGAGTGGAGTGCCAAAACATACACCAAGTGAATCAATAGAACACCCCATTGTCACCACGGGTACCCCACACAAGACTTACATCAAGTGTTCTCAAATCCATAAAAGTATTCAATCTGATAATAGTGAAACCTCAAAGGTAAAACTCAATTCATCACAAGAAGATAGAGAGGGAGAAACACCATATGATCCAACTATAGTAACAAAGCTCGTGGTACATCAAGATCGTGCCAAATCAAGAACGAGAGAGAGAGAGAGAGAGAGAGAGAGAGAGAGAGAGAGATCAAACACATAGCTACTGGTACATACCCTCAGCCCCGAGGGTGAACTACTCCCTCCTCATCATGGTGGCCGCCGGGATGATGAAGATGGCCTCTAGTGATGATTTCCCCCTCTGGCAGGGTGCCGGAACAGGCTCCCGATTGGTTTTTCGTGGCTTAGGCTTGCGGCGTCGGAACTTCCCATCTAGGGTTCTTTTCGGAGGTTTGGGTATTTATAAGAATATTTGGCGTCATTCTCACGTCAAGGGGGTGCCCGAGGGGCCCACAAGCTCGGAGTGCGCGCCCTAGGGGGGTGGGTGCGCCCCCCAGGCTTGTGGCCTCCTCGATCACCTCCTGGTCCAGCTCTAGTGCTTCGGAGGTCTCTTTTGGTCCATAAAAAATCACCGTAAATTTTCAGCCCATTCTGAGAACTTTTATTTCTGCACAAAAAATGACAGCACGGTAGTTCTGCTGAAAACAACGTCAGTCCGGGTTAGTTCTAATCAAATCGTACCAAAACCATATAAATTTTTTGTAAGCATGACATAAATACTTCATAAATTATAGATACATTGGAGACGTATCACAAACAAACTTTATCCCCTGAATCACCAGCTTTTCGTGTCGGCGAACAGGTGGCGAGTGGTTCCCCAGCCAGTCCAACTATTGTTGGACGATAAGATCAGCCATCCCATCCCATGCGCAACTAAAGCGGTTCAGGCCAATACCTACATCCACTGATTTTCCACGAACAATTTGAAGGCATACACAACCAAAGTGGTTGTAGACATCACATGATCGGCTGATCTCTACCTACTTAACAAAAACGTAACCATGTTTTATTTTTCTTCCCATCACCCATTAGTCCAATCTTTTGTGCATGATAATCAATCATCTTATTACTTATCTTCTGAACAAATTCTTCTTTAATTTACTTACCAAACTTCTCATCGAAATATAAGGTAAATCACAGATAGGATTTGATAAACATTTATTTTAAACAATCATATTAACATGGACAAATAAATAAAAAGCTAACATATTGTAATATTTATACCGATTTTAGGGTAAATAGTTATATTATTTATTCAAATGCGTCCAGGATCTCCATTGCTACAGTATGTAGGTACATTACCAGCACGCATGCCCGTGCATTGCAACGGGAGATAAAATTGAGGTGTTCACCAAAACACCCATCGACACATCATGATGGCACATGCCGTGGCATAGAAGAAATCCAAATCATGCTTTAATGTCAATTACGACGGGGCATGAATGCGTGAGCACCGCATAAATAGGGAAGGTTACTTGGATTGGTCAGTTTCGCTTTAACCATGACAACCAATATTTGATTGAATGGTTAGGAGGGCAGTGGTTCCTCAATCCAATCATGAATAAACCCTAGGTTTAACACTTTGGTGTCTCACTAAGGCAGAATATTTTTCAATCGGAAGCGACGTTCTCGTCGATAGTGAGACGATCGTGATGACTTCATCAATTTCAAAACTCGTCGCTGCAGTCGCTCGGTGCTTATAGGGGTATGATATGCGTGCATACGTTCATAGGGTTGAGTGCACATACGTGTTTATGACAAATGCAAATCATGCTTTAATGTCAATTACTACGGGGCATGAATGTGTGAACACCGCATAAATAGGGAAGGTTACTTGATTGGTCAGTTTCACTTTAACCATGACAACCAACATTTGATTGAATGATTAGGAGGGCAGTTGTACCCCAATCCAACCAGGGATAAACCCTAGGTCGGACACTTTGGTGCCTCACTAAGGCGGAATATTTTCCAGTTGGAAGCGACGTTCTTGTCGATAGTGAGGGCTTGTGATTGTTGGGGAACGTTGCATGGAAAACAAAAACAAAAATTACGCACATGCAAGATCTATCCATGGAGATGCATAGCTACAAGAGGGGAGAATATGTCTATGTACCTTCGTAAACCATTAAGTGGAAGCGTTTATCAACGCGGTTGATGCAGTCGTACACTTTCACGATCCAACCGATCAAGTACCGAACGCACGACACCTCTGCGTTCAGCACACGTTCAACTCGATGACGTCCTCGCCTTCTCGGTCTAGCAAGAGAGGCGAAGTAGTAGATGAGTTCTGGTAGGACGAAGACATGATGACGGCGGTGGTGAACTTGTTCCGATCGGCTTCGCCGTACACTACTGAAAAACTTGACGAAGGATAAACCGGGGAGAGGGGCGCCGCACACGGCTTGGGGATTATCGTGTGCGGAACAAGAATATTATTCTGATCACAACATGAACTTCCTGAGTTACACGCCTGAACTTCCCTCTGTAGGAACCCGACCTTCGGGCTATCTTCTCAACCGTGTCTCCCCACGCGAATTTTTTTGGTCAGTCATGTTCTATGTGATGTAAGTGTAATCTACAAATGGTTTTTAGAAACTAAATGCCCGTTCTAAATAGGAACCTCGCTCATTGGCGGATTTGCACTCGGGTCGTGATGAAACATGTCTCTGTTGCAATTTTACTGCCTGAGTTGTTCGACTTGAACTTCCCCTAGTGCTAGGTTGAACTTCCGCCAACGTTGCCCAAATTGGGCTTGTGATATACCATTGGAAAGCTATGGACACAAGTATCATGACCCAAGTTAAATTTTTGACAAAATGTAAGCGCTTTAAGAGCAGTATTGAAAACCGTTTTTTGTTCATACAAAAAATGTGAATCGTATTTTCGATTGCATTTCAAAACGGTTTATCGGAATAAGGCAAATAATATGGTGTTGGAAAGCTGCTGCAAAACCGCTCCTTCCACATGTTGAAAGTTTTCTCTAATTCCCAACGGTTAAAGAGTAATTTGGAAAATCGTAAAATTTCACAAACCAAACAGTCGAGTTCAAATTTTCGATGTAATTTCTAAACGGCTAATCCAATTGAGGCAAACGATATGGCGTTGGAAAGCTTATGAAAATGCGCTACTTTTCCATGTTTAGAGTTTTTTCTAATTTTGAATGGTTTAAAAGTAAGTTAGAAAACGGTCCAAGTTGCACTGAGTTTGTATTTTCGAGCTAATTTTTTAACCATACGTCCGAATGTAGCAAATGATATGGAGTTGGAAAGCTTGAGGAAATGCAAAACCTTTTGGTACATATTGTTTCTCCCAATTCCTTACAGTTTTAAGTCAATTTTGAAAATGGCCAAAAACATATTTTCACCGTAATTTCTACAAATTTTATCGGATTGGGGCAAATAATATATCGTTGAAAAGCTAAGGAAAATGCGAAACTTTTTCATGTTGATGGTTTTCTCTGGATCCTAGCCGTTTTCAAGTAATTTTGAAAAGGACGAGATCATTCGTTCTGCCTTTATCGCGAAACAGATTCTTCGTAAATACACCGCGTGAAGAACCTGAACTTCTCGGCATGTCTACTTGAACTTCACTCTACTTTTCACGTTTTTTTGCCCGTAGCTCTTCATCCACTCACCAGAACACTCATCGGAATTGAGCAAGTAATATACCGGTGGAAAGCTGATGTAAACACGCAACTTTCCCGTGTTGATCATTTTTCATACTCGCGATGATTTAAAAGTTTTTCATCTGAAATTCATTCACTACAGTAGTCGAACTTCCTGCTGTTTTCACGTTGAACTTCTGTGACGTATATTCATTTGTAATTTTCCCATCCATTCGTCCATGTTACACAAATGATATTCCTTTTGTACAAACCTCTCTGACAATAATTTTTTTAACTTTCTTCGATGGATGACTTGAACTTATAACAACAAAACTTTTAGACTTTGCTTTTTTATTCTTTTTTAATACAAAATGCACACCGTGTAGTATGTGAACTTCTGGCAGTTATCAATCTGAACTTCTCTCGGTTAAGTGAAAATATCTGAGCTTTTTTATAAATATTAATATGAAATTATTAATCCTTTTTTATGAATTTTGAAGCGCTCTATTTTTAAAAATTGAACTTCTTGTTATTTTATTTTTGAAATTCTTGTTTTCATTCTTTAATAACGAGGGAAATCTGAGTTTTCTATAATCATCGAACATCTCCATCTTTTCAATATGGACTTCCTGTTTTTTTCTTAATCTTTTTTATGAAATTTTGAAGCGCTCTATTTTTAAAAGTTAAACTTCTTGTTCTTTAATTTTTGAACTTCTTATTTCCATTCTTTAATAACGAGGAAAATATGAGTTTTCTATAATCATCAAACTTCTCCATCTTTTTAAATTGGACTTCCTGGTTTTATTTCTTTTAGTAACGAAAAAATCCTACTTTTTGGTAGACATCGAGCCGCTCCGTTTTTATATTTTAGCTTCTAGGTTTATTTTAAGAGAGAAAATCTTTGTTATAAAATTGTTTGAGATAATTTTATAATGACCTTCTTTGGGTTTGTAATAAGCATTGAACCAGTTGCACCGCATCAATGACATTAAAACTCAGATTTTACTAACGATTTTAAAAGTTTTTATCTGAAATTCATTCAGTGTAGTAGTTGAACTTCCTGTTGTTTTCACATTGAACTTCTGTGACGTATTTTCGTTTGTAATTTTCTCATCCATTTGTCAGTGTTACACAAATGATATTCTTTTTGTACAAACCTCTCTCACAATAATTTTTTTAATTTTCTCCGACCGAGGACTTGAACTCACACAAATGATATTCTAGCCGTTTTTAAGTAAATTAGAAAATGGTAAGATCATGATTTGTGCCTTCATCGTGAAAGGAAATGCACTGCGTGAAGTACTTGAACTTCTGTGACATATCTATTTGAACTTCACTATGTTTTTTGACGTGATGTTTTTTGCACTGCGTAAAGTAGTTAAACTTCCGGGGCATGTTTGTTTGAACTTCACTCTGTTTCACTTTATTGTATTTTCCTTATAAGAAACACACACCATGCAGTACGTGAGCTTCTGATTGTTGTCACTTTGAACTTCTCTCTGGTTTGAGAGAATTATTTTAAAACACAAAAACAACATTTTTTTATGTATTTTGAACTTCGGTCTTGCTCTTGCACCATAGCGGCTGCTAGGTCATCCGAGACAGGGGGGAGCACGAGGTACCGCCGGTGCAAGGGGTCGCACTCCGCAATCTCCTGGAAGAAAGCCAGGGCTTTGCGGTGCCAATTGTTGTGGTGCTGGCTGTGGGTTCTCTAGAGGAGGACGCGACCATCACGACTGTCCTGGGCGACCCATTGGTGGGGGGGGGGGGGAGGAAGGAGAAGGAGAAGTTGGCAGTCAGAGTGACGCCCCTGGCTGCCGACGCAAAGGGGTGAGGCGGCTCGGCCGGGTGGAAGCCTTTGCCTGTCTTGAGGAGGACGAGGGGGGAGGGGCGTGGCGCTTGCGGTACTGCCAGAGGAAGGAGCGGTCGACAATGATTCGGCGAAACGTGACGCAGGCGACAGACGTGCAGATAATGTTGGCTGGATCGGGAATGCGGAGGAAGATGTCCAGCAGTAGCTCGTCGTGGATCGGTGGCGAGGCAGTTTCCTGAGGATCATACCGCCGCGGCAGCAGACGGCTCCCGTGCTCGAGGACGGCTTGCTGCACGCAGATCTGCGGGTCCTCCGACGCGCCGCCGACCATCGCACCACAGTTGGAACCCTAGCTAGTATGGTGGGAGCGATGAGTGTGGGGATTTGGGGGGAAATAAGGGAGCGCTTGTAGATGCAATCCCGTCAGTTTTTTAAGCAGCAATTCCGTCAGTTTGGAGGGTCGTCAAGCAAATGTGCCAACGGAGGAGCTGTTGGGTGAGATTAAAAAAGAACTACGCGGTTTTTTATTTTAGGCAAAAAGAAGTACAGCGTTGATCTACATTCTAGCACAACAATACTCTCCACTAGTACATACACACAAAACTGAACAACACTAGTGCTTGTCTCCAACTTACAAAATCTAAACTGTTAGTACGAGATGATTCTACCTTAACATTTATACGAGATGATTCTACCATAACATTTACCTCTGAACTTCTCTAATCTTTAATTTGAACTTCCTAGTTTTATCTTAGAAAAGGAAAAAAATGATTTTTATGTAAACATCGTACAATTTATTTAAAATTGAACTTCATAATTTTGCATAGAAACAAAAAGAATTTGAGTTTTGTATACATCGAACTACTCCATTTTTTAGTTTGAAATTCTTGATTTTCTTTTTAAAATTGAATTGCTCCAAAAGAAATGCCAAACGACGCTACCCCTTTAGCAATGAAAAAAAATCAGTATTTTTATAGATATCAAACCGCTCCATTTTTTCAATTTTCAAACCTCTTTGTGTAGTTTTAGAAATGGCAAAAATGGAGTTTTTTTTAGTAAATGTTGAATTTCTTCATTATTTTGAACCAAACTTCTTAGTTTATTCGTTAGTAATGGAAAAAATTCAAGTTTTTGTAATAAATATCGAACTACTGCTCTGTTTTTATAAATTATTTTTAAATTTTCTTCTTTTTAATTGAACTTCTCTGATTATTTGTTGCGTATATCCACATCTTTTTTTTCCGAAGAACACATATCCTAGGATTTGTAATTTATATTTATGGAGAAGCATTTTGATCTCTGTCAAGACGAACACACAGAAGCAATGCCAAAGTGGTAGCTAATCACCACTAGACACCAAATGCCAACATATATACGTATTGGTGCTCAGTGGCCTTCATGCAAACACAATGCCTCATATGCATTCCCATACATACACACTGAACCTTTAAAAAGGATAAGGCTGAACTTCCTCATGCAGACCGGAAAGGAGCACAAAACACAAGCTCCCACACAGTGAGCGCGCGCGCGCGCACACACACACACTAAACACCAGACCCAGCATGCACACCCCAGGACATGATGCTCTTTTATTTGTCTTTGGGTCCTCCTTGAACTTCGAATAGCGTTTTACAAGCTTGAGGCCATCAAGTTTCAGTGCCCGAACATTTAGTTATCTGAGCTCTGAATAATACTACTCCGGTTATAGCGGAACTTCTCTCATTCATCCATGCGTTATTTTGCAGAACATTTTTTTGCCCCAGCTAGGGACTACGGCGTGCGGTCCTGGCAACAGTAGGCCATGGCGGTGCGTGGTGGCATGATGCGTCGCGGCGGCGTGTGTTGACGGCGACCAGACCAGGCGCGGTTGCGGTTCGATGGATGGACAGATCCCTGCATGGTTCCTTGCCAGTGACAGATCCCTGCATGGTTCCTTCACTTCCTTGCCAGTAACAAAACAGCCTGCATGACCCCTTGCCATCAGAGATAACTTCTTCTTACTAATGCCAAAGCAATTGTTATGCAAAACAAAACATTTCCAAAAATAGCAAAGCTATAGAAGTGGTAAAATTACTTCAGAAACTATCACAATTGTACCAATAAAGCTGTGTCAAGTGTAATTTCTTAAAAGCTTGAGCTATTGTAACTCGTGGATGAGGTTGTCGTGTCTTCTCTGAAGCAAGCAAAAAATATCCTGAAACTAGCACACATGCAAGCAACTTGATTGATGAACAGTATCACATGCGCGTACTGCTAGTTAGCCAAGAAATCGATTAAGCTACTTGGCTGCTTGGTTAAGGCTTAACTTTGCACATACCCGTTGCTCCGTGGTGGTTTGGTCAAGCGTTCCAAAATCAACACTCGCGTAGGCGGAGCCCGTAGAGGCAATTTTCCGGAGCTGAAGTAGTCGGAGCAGTCCGTGTTGGCGACTGGGTGCAGTCCGGCGGCCGAGCGCACGACTGTGAGCAGGAGGGAGGACGGGGGCAGTTCTTCAGGGCAGAGGAGGTGATGCAGGGGGCGGCGAGGTGTGGAGTTTGGCTGATATCCCTGGATGGCTGGGCTTTGGGCGCTGAAGCGGTGAACATCCGAGAGCTCCGTGTGGTTGAACGGCCGGAGCTGGTCGTGGTGAACGGCCTGAGCACCACGGCGATGGGTGTGTCCCCACAAGGGAGGAGGCTCGTGAGGAGGTGGGCAGCGAGGTTGCTCACCTTCAGTCGGGGACCCCGGCGATGGCCGGTGGCCGGTGGGATCAGAGGTAGGCGGCGGCGCCTGGGATTCACGGCTTGCTCGTCTTCAGTCGGGGACCCCGGCGACGGCGGGCGCGATCTAAAGACAGGAGGCGTCGCTCGGTATCCACGGCCGGCGGCGGCGCACAGGACCAAGGTGGATCGGGGCAGAGGTGGTGTTCCATGGCGGCGGTTAGAAGAAGGTGGGGCGATTGTGGGGGCCTGGTGTGGCGGCAGGAGGAAGGTGGTGGGTGGTGGCGGGGAATGATGTTGGGGCCGCGCGGGGTGGGCGGCACGGTGGCGGCGGCGTCAGTTGGGGCGGGGTGCGGGCGGCGCGGGCCGGCGGCACTGTTGGGGCGGGGGGCGGGCGGCATGGGGGCGGCGAGTGGATCTGGGGCGGGTGGTGCGCATCGGTCGGGGGAGGTGGGAAGGCGAGAGGATCGGGGTAGTGTATCCCATCGCCAGGGAGCTCCCACCCCGCGCCTCTCTGCTCGGCTGCCGCCCCGTCCCGCTTCCCGGCCGCCTCCGCCATCCACCGGGATCGCCGTCGCCGCCATCCATCCCACTCGCCGCCACCATCCACCCCGCTCGCCGCCGCCGCCATCCACCCCGCTCGCCGCCGCCGCCATCCACCCCGCTTGTAGAGTTGTAGACCCAGCCATCGCGCGCCGCCGCGCCACACCTCCGCCACCAACCAAAAACGCCGCTGCTGTAGACGAGAGAAAGCAGGAAGGGATGCACCTTCGATATCGCTGTGTGTATTACTCGAGGCTATATAGCCTGTGTTACAACAGAGCGCATGAGCGCGAGAGGTTACAGAGGCGCGACGTGCGCATGCGAGGGAGGATCGTGGGGTTAGTGCATGGGGCACGTACAAGCATGCATGGGAGACGAGGAGGGAGACGAGGAGTTACAGTCAACACCCCGCCGCAGGCTGAGCATCGGGAGGCCGAATGCACAGGCTGGACCTGAACTCCTCGAAGGCCGGCGTCGGGAGGCCCTTCGTCATGACGTCGGCGAACTGCTGAGCCGTGGGCACGTGAAGGACGCGAAGCTGCCCCAAGGCCACCTTCTCTCGGACGAAGTGGATGTCCAGCTCTATGTGTTTTGTGCGCCGATGGTGGACTGGGTTGGCCGCCATGTACACGGAGGAGATGTTGTCGCAGTAGGTGACCGTGGCGGCAGGTAGCGGAACACGTAGCTCCCCGAGAAGTTGACGAAGCCAGCAACACTCAGCTACCACATTGGCGACGGCGCGGTACTCGGCCTCGGCACTCGAGCGCGAGACGGTGGGCTGGCGTTTGGAGGACCAGGACACCAGCGCATCACCGAGGTAGACGACGAAGCCCGACGTAGAGCGCCGCGTGTCCGGGCAGCCGGCCCAGTCGGCGTCAGAGTAGGCGACCAGGGTGAGCTCGGGGGAGCGACGGAGATGCAGCCCGTGCGTAGTCGTGCCGCGCAGGTAGCGGAGAATGCGCTTGACCAGCGCGAGGTGATGCGTCCGAGGATCGTGCATGTAGAGACACGCCTGTTGCACGGCGTACGCCATGTCCGGGCGGGTCAGGGTGATGTACTGAAGGGCACCCACTAGGCTCCGGTACTCGGAGGCATCCTGGACAGGTGCACCGTCGGCAGTGGAGAGCTTCGAGCGGGTGTCGATGGGTGTCGCGGCCGGCTTGCAAGTCATCATGTTAGCGCGATCCAGCAGCTCATCCGCGTATTTGCGCTGGGACAGGAAGAACCCGTCGGCCGTGCGCATCACGCTGATCCCGAGGAAGTAGTGAAGGGCACCTAGGTCCTTCATGGAGAACTCAGCGAACATGCGTTGTTGGAGTTGACGGAGGAGCGCCGGCGTGGACGCCGTGAGAACGATGTCGTCGACGTAGAGTAGAAGAAAGGCGGAGCCGGTGTCGCCATGTAGCACGAACAATGACGGGTCTGCCCGGGACGCCGTGAAGCCGAGGATGCCGAGGAAGGCCGCGAACCGCGCAAACCAGGCGCGAGGGGCCTGTTTTAGGCCGTACAGTGACTTGTCAAGCAGGCAGACGTGGTTGGGGATGTTCTTGTCGATGAAGCCGGCCGGTTGTTGGCAGTAGACGCGCTCCGCGAGATGCCCATGAAGAAAGGCATTGTTCACGTCCATCTGGTGAACAGGCCAGCCTCGGCTGGCAGCCACGGTGAGCACGGTGCGAATGGTGGCGGCCTTGACGACCGGTGAGAACGTCTCGTCGAAGTCGACGCCGGGGCGTTGCGAGAACCCCCGGACCACCCATCGCGCTTTATAGCGCTCGAGGCTGCCGTCCTCCTTCAACTTGTGCCGGAACAGCCACTTGCCAGTGACTATGTTGGCACCCGGCGGTCGGGGCACAAGCGTCCAGGTCCTGTTCACCATCAGCGCCGAGAATTCATCCTGCATAGCTGTTAGCCAGTTGACATCACGTAGCGCGGCGTGCACGGATTTGGGGATGGGTGAGATGGTAGGAGTGGTCGAGACAGAGTTGTTTTCAGCGTATTTGGGGTTGGGAAAGAATTTGCCGGCGCGAGCGCGTGTGATCATGGTGTGGGTAGGAGCAAGGGGGCGGGCCGGGGGCTCGGACGGGTCTGGGGTTGGGGAGGGGCTCGCGGTGGCAGATGCGCCTGTGCGAGTATGGTCTACTGACGCTGGGTTTGCCATGACAGTGTTTGTGGACGTGCAGAGAGGTGTCGGGGGGCTAGGCTCGGCAGCCACTACAGGTGTGGGTGGCGTCGCCGTGGTATGGGCGCCGGGTGGTGGCCGGGTGGAGCGCGGTTGCCGCGGGACGACAGGGAGGTGGGGTGGGTCCTCGTCGGCTATGGTGGGAGGGGTGCTGAGGGCGGTACTGAACGGGAATTGCGTTTCGTCAAAGACCACATGGCGAGATATAAGGACGCGATTTGTAGCGCGATCAAGGCACCTGTAACCCTTGTGGTCGACAGAGTAGCCGAGGAAGGTACATGGAGTGGACCGGGGCGCGAGTTTGTGTGGCGTCGTGGACGAGATGTTGGGATAGCAAAGGCATCCAAAGACACGCAAATGAGTGTAGTCCGGGTGAGCACCGTACAGGAGGTAGAACGGGGTATGCCCATGACGAGTGCGGCATGCACGGCGGTTAAGGAGAAATGTGGCAGTGTTGAGGGCCTCCGCCCAGTAGGTGTATGGCATGGACGCGTGAACGAGCAGCGAGCGAACGATGTCGTTCAGTGTGCGGAGGATCCGCTCAGCACGCCCGTTTTGCGGCGACGTGTAAGGGCAGGACATACGTAAGATAATGCCCTCAGTGGAGAAGAATGTGTGTGCCATGGCGTTGTCGAACTCACGTCCATTGTCACACTGGACAGTGAGAACGTTGAGGTTAAACTGACGACGAACGAAGGCGGCAAACGAGTGGAGGACGGGGTACACCTCAGACTTGCGATCGAGGGGGAACGTCCATACAAAGTGGCTATAGTCGTCGAGTAAAACAAGATAATATTGCTTGCCAGAGACACTAGATACAGGCGAAGTCCACACATCACAGTGAATTAACTGGAAAGGAAAATACGAAACATGTTCTGAAGATGAGAACGGCAACCTAACACTTTTCCCTAACTGGCAAGCATGACAGAGCTCGGAAGACGATGGCGGCGGAGGGATGGAGCAGGCACGTAGAGTGTGGGCGAGGGTGTCGTGGCCGGGGTGCCCTAGGCGTTGGTGCCACACCTTGGCCGGGACGACGGTGGCGGAGAGGGCAGTGTGGCATGGCGGCTGTGTGACTGGATACAGATCCTCGTCGGAGTTACACCGGAGGATCACCCGCTTCGTCCTTCGATCCTTAACAGAAAAACCGAGATCGTCAAACTCGACCTTAAGAGGATTATCACGTGCAAGCTTTTTGACAGAGATTAAGTTTTTGATTAGGTGAGGGGAGACTAGGACGTTCTGAAGGTGGATGGGGGCACTGGAGGTGGGAATGGAGGTAGAGCCGGTGTGTGTGACCGCGAACGTGTTGCCATTGCCTACAACAATGCGTGAAGAATTATAGGGCTGAGATGTGGTGAGCAAACCTGATGAGGACGCCATGTGTGTAGTCGCCCCAGTGTCGAGGTACCAGTCCCCGCCGGAGTGGGCGCCCTGCTGCTGCTGGAGTCCGAGATTGTTCAGCGCGTGGACGAGTGCAGCTTGGTCCCACATGGGCGGCGGGGGCGTAGTCGAAGATGAGGCACCCGTGTTGTACAGTGGGTGAGCAGGGACGACACCCGGGGTCCAGTGCGTCGGGGCAGCGCCGGGCGGGATCGGCGGAGGTGCGCCGTAGTGCGCGGCGTGGCCAGCGAACGGAGCAGGAGCACCCGGACGGGGCCCGAGCACACCAGCGCCAGGTGTGGGGGGGCGCCAGGGCATGGGCCACGCATGGACCATCCCAGTCCAGGGCGTAGTTGCAGGCGCCGGCGGCCCTGCGGGACGCGGCACGGAGGAGCTCCCACCGCCACCGCCATCAGCAGCGGCCTTGCCCTTGCCCTTGTTGCGACCGCCGTTGCCACCCGGACGGCGGTTGGTGTTGCCGCCCGTGGACGAGCCCCCGCCGGAGTTGGGGGCGCGTGCAGCATGCAGAGCCATCTCGTTGGAGCTCTCCGGCGCCAGGCGGCTCTCCTCGAGGAGCAGGAAGGCACGGCAGCGGAGAAACGAAGGAAACGGAGTCTGCATTGTGAGGATGGGAATAGCATAGCGAAGGCGGGGGTGCAGCCCGCGAAACATGTTCAACACTTGTTCACGATCACCGACGGGCTCACCGAGGTCCGCCAGTCTATCGGCGCAGTCCTTCAGCCGCGCGAAGTACGAGAGGACGGAGCCGGCACCTTGCTCGATGCGACGAAAGTCGGTGGCGAGGAAGACGGCTTGGTGCTCGCGGTTCTCCAGGAAGATGGAGGAGATGGCCGCCCAGAGCTCGGCGGCGGTCGCGTCGCGCTGGTGGACGAGCCCGAAGATCTCGGGGCTGATGCGGTTGTAGAGCCACGAGATCACATAGGCGTCGTCCTGGAGCCACACGGGGTCGTCGGGGAGCGCCGGAGCAGTGATGTGAGGGAGCACGCCGGTCTTGCGGAAGGTGACCTCGAACAGCGTCCGCCACTGAGAGAAGTTGGGCGGGTTGAGGTTGAGGACGACCGGCACATGTTGGTTGATGTAGACGGCCGCAAGGTGTGATGGAGCCGGCGCAGTCGCCGCAGAGGGGCCGCCGGAGCCGCGGACGAGCGCGTTAGTGCGCGAGGCGGCGGCAAGGGCTGACGGGGTGAGGAGCTCGGTGCGGTTGGGGGTGGCCGCGCCAGCGGCGGCGGCCGCGAAGGCGCCGTGGAGACCACGGCCAGAGAAGGGAGGGGGAAGGGGTGGGGGTGGCGGCGGAGGCGTAGCCATGTCGCCGCGAGGAGAGATCGGCAGCGGAAGCGATCTACAGGCGCTGGACGATGCCGGCGTCTGATACCATGTAGACGAGAGAAAGCAGGAAGCGATGCACCTTCGATATCGCTGTGTGTATTACTCGAGGCTATATAGCCTGTGTTACAACAGAGCGCATGAGCGCGAGAGGTTACAGAGGCGCGACGTGCGCATGCGAGGGAGGATCGTGGGGTTAGTGCATGGGGCACGTACAAGCATGCATGGGAGACGAGGAGGGAGACGAGGAGTTACAGTCAACAGCTGCAACTCCTCTCCAGATCCCAGCGCCATCGCCCTCCACGCGTTGCCGCGCACGACGGCAACACCCACCAACGTGGGCCGCGGCACCACCTGCCGGCCTTTTGTGGTCCCCTCCACCACCCCTGGCCACGGCCCTGCCCCAGCCACCGAGCGCCGGACTCCCCCATCTCCTTCCGTCTTCCTCTACGTGTGATAGACGCCATGGTAGGGGCCGTGAGATCGCTGGATTTCTTGCTCCGGCGCCACAACCTGCAGCCGGCGCCGTAGCATCCAGGCCGTCCAACTTCATCGTCTCAGGCCGTCCAACTTCACCTATGTGAGCGCTCGCCGCACCTTGCAACTTTCTCCGCTTCAAGGCGCCACGCTTGCTCGTTTGATGTCTGCGGTTGGTTCCTTCCCCTGTCCTAAAAATGTATCCAAATCAAAACACCGATTCGTCCACACTTCCCAGTTCTGTATTGTTTTATAAGTGATTTGGATGTGTGAAGTTCAGCTGTACTGTTCCCCCCGTCCAGTTTGTGTACCTGCTCCATTTTTGTTCCAACTTAGGGCCTCTTCGATTCACAGGATTGAAAAAACGCTGGAATAGGAAAAATACAGGGAAACTATAGGATTGCAGGTGTAAAACAAAGGATTGAAAAACAGTGGAAAAGTAGAGGAATATGAAACAAATGGAACGTTTGAAATGCAGGAACTGAAATCTAAGGAATGCATTATTTAGTAGAGAAACCATGCATCACTCCAAACAGGGCTAGACACAAGCCATACACATTCACTGGCACGCGCTCACGGAAATCATTGGATAAGTCATGAGAGGAATATGGTATTCAACTCTGTCCCCCTTGCCTCGGTCTTTGTGTAAAAAAGAGGTCTGACTCAATGTTTCACTTCCTGCAAAATCACAGGAAACCAACAGTGTTTCTCTGGATCGCAACAGTATTCCTCTGGACTGATTCCTGCAAATCAAACGGCGCTACAGTAGCAAATCCTATGGAACGAGCATTCCTGCGTTTTTCCTATGAAAAATCCTTCAAATCAAAGGAGGCCTTAGCCCCATGTCGTGTGCCAAATCCTGTAACAGGCCATGAAGCTTTTCCTCCCTGCTACTGCTACATGAAGTGCTTGCTTCCTCGTCTGCAATTTGGAACGGAGTTAAATAGCTTTTGTTAGAGTTCAGATAATCGAATGACAGAGGTTGCTCTAGAAACTAGAGTAGTAAACTTCAGGCTTCAGAGTGTAGATAATTGAATGTTCATTCAGTCGAACATGCTGGCATCGAGGTTATATGAAGATATTGAGAAGTTCAAAAGGAAGAGTTCCATGAAAGTTCAAATTCAAGAAAGAGCATTACGAAGCACTAGTATTTTATATTACTAAATAGATTAGTGTGTTTGGTGCGTGCATGCTGATTGTGATATCTCCTGTGTCCGCGCTCACAGTGTGGGTGTTCGTGTGTTCTCGTGTGTGTTGCGAGCTCATGTGTGCTCTTTGTATGTTTTTTCATTCATGTGCGCTCTGGTGTGTGTGTGCGCGCGCGCGTGCGTGGTGTTGCATGCATGCTCCGGTGTGTGTGTGGTTCTATTCAAAACATATTGATGCTAAGGCACAAAAAAGCGCAATGAAAAAATTATTTAGAAATCGATTAATTTCTTTTCTAAGAATAACAGTAAGAAACTCAAATTTAAATAACAAATAAGTTTGAAGTATGTAAAAAACTCAGATTTTTGCTCGTTATTAAGAATAAAACAAAAAGTTCAAATTTAAAATAAAAGGAACAACTAAAATACATTTTAAATAGCGTTTCCATGCTTTTAGAAAAGCTAGAAGTTCAAACTAAAATAATGAAGTGGTTCGATGTTTATTAAAAAAATCTATGTTTTGACCGTTATTAGAAAACTCAGATATCCCTTGTTATTAAAGAATCAATCATGAAGTTCAAATTAAAAAAACTGTCAAATTTGATGTTTCTTTGAAAATAAAAAAGAACTCTCTACTTGACTTTTTTTTAAATATGAAGTTCAAATTAAAGTAGCAAATAAGTTCGAAGTTTATTAAAACCTCGGATTTACATGTTAAAAAACAAAAAAACCAATGTCATTTTGTGCATTTTCGAAAAGTTTATAAAAAATTGTGTCTCTACATTTTACTAAAAAATTGGAGAAGTTCAAATTTAAATAACATAGAAGTTGAAAATGTTTATTCCAAAACCAAGAAGGTCAAATTAAAAAAACCGAGCAGTTTAAAAAGTTTGTAAAACATAGATTTTCCCCTTTTTTTTAAGATCTGGAAGTTCTAATTTAAAAAATGAGTCGTTCGATGTTTATTACATAACAAGGACTTTCCCCTATACAAATGAATAACAACAAAAAGTCCTAATTAAAAAAATAAAGTTGTTTGATGTTTATAAAAATCTTAGATTTTCCCCGATACTAAAGATTAAAACCACGAAGTTTGATTTAAAAAACAGAGTAGTTCAATGCACATTAAAAACTCAGTCTTCTCTCTTTACTAAATAATAAAACCAAAGAAGTTCAACTTTTAAAAGCAGAGCGTTTGATATTTATTTGAAAAAATCGGTTTTTTTGTTACAAAAGAATAATAAGATAAGATCTATTTGAAATAACGAAGAAGTTCAATGTTTCTAGCAAAACTCCATTTTTCACATTTCTAAAAAGCACACAAAGAAGTTGAAAAAAAAGTTAGAGCGGTTCGATGTCTATTAAAAACTCAGATTTTTTTGTTACTAAAGTGAAATAGAGAGAAGTTCAAATTGACAATAGACGGAACTCACGTACTGCATGGTGTGTGTTTCATATGAGAAAATAGGAGTAAAAAGACGAAGTCCAAAAATTTTGTTGCTAGAAGTTCAAGTGCACAGACAGGGAAAAATCAAAAAGTTCCACTTGTTCAACAAGTTTCCACAACGGAAGCTCAAATTAAAATAACAAAAAAAAGTTTAGAAATTTTAATTAGAAAAAGAATGTGGAGGGGTTCCAATATTTATGACAAAACAAGGATATTTTTATGGTAAAAGAAATAAACCAAGAAGTCCAAATTATAAAATAAGAGAAGTTCAATATTTATAAAAAACACAGGTTTTCTTCGTTACTAAAGAATAAAATTAAAGAAGTTCAAATTAAAATAACAGAGAAATTCAAATTTGATAAAAATCTCAGATTCTCGTGCGAAAGAATAACTAATAATTTCAAATTAAAATAATAAAACAAGAAAAAAAGTTTTCAAAAGATTTTCCCCGTTTTTTAAAAATTTGGATTTTCCCCGATACTAAAGATTAAACCAAGAAGTTCAAAAATAAAATAAAAAGAAGTTCAACTTTTAAAAATAGAGCGCTTCAAAATTTCATAAAAAAGATTAAGAAATAAAACCAGAGAGAAGTTTACCGTGTGATTAAGAAATAAAAAGATTCAAAAAGTTCAAAAACAGCTCATAAACGAAAAAAAGGTTGCTAGAAGTTCAAGAGCTTGGCGAGGAAAAGTTCAAAAAATTCTTATGTGAGAAGTTTACCGTGTATTTAGATGTCCAAAATACATAAAAAAATCGTTTTTTTTGTGTTTTAAAATAACTATCTCAAACCAGAGAGAAGTTCAAAGTGATAAAAACTGGAAGTTCACGTACTACATGGTGCGCATTTCATATAAGAAAAATACAATAAATTGAAACTGAGTGAAGTTCAAACGGACATGCCCAGAAGTTCAACTACTTCAAGCAGTGCAAAAAACAGCACGTTAAAAACAGAGTGAAGTTCAAACAGACATGCCCGAGAAGTTCAATTACTTCACGCAGTGCTTTTCCATTCACGATGAAAGCAGAAATCATGATCTCATCATTTTATAATTTACTTCAAAACATCAGGAATATTATTTGTGTAATTTCAAGTCCTCGGTCGGAGAAAGTTAAAAAAATTATTGTGAGAGAGATTTCTACAAAAAGAATATCATTTGTGTAACACTGACGAATGGATGAGAAAATTACAAACAAAAATACGTCACAGAAGTTCAACGTGAAAACAACAGGAAGTTCGACTATTATAGTGAATGAATTTGAGATGAAAAACTTTTAAAATAGTCGCGAGTATGAAAAAACGATCAACACGGGAAAGTTGCGCGTTTACATCAGCTTTCCGCCGGTATATTATTTGCTCAATTCCGGTGAGTGGATGGAGATTTACGAGCAGTGGATGTAGAGCTGCGGGCAAAAAAGCACATGAAAAACAGAGTGGAGTTCAGGTACACATGCCGAGAAGGTCAGGTTCTTCACGCGGTGCATTTTCGTAGAATCTGTTTCGAAATAAAGGCAGAACGAGTGATCTCGCCGTTTTCGAAATTACATAAAAATGACTAGGAATCAGAGAAAACTATCAACATGAATTTTTTTCGTATTTTCCGTAGCTTTTCAGCGGTATATTATTTGCCCCATTCCGATAAAGTTTGTAGAAATTATGGCAAAAATATGGTTTTAGCCATTTTGAAAACTGACATAAAACAGTAATTAATTAGGAGAAATAATATATACAAAAAAGTTTCACATTTCTTCAAGCTTTCCAACGCCATATTGTTTTCTGCATTTAGATGTACGGTTAAAAAATTAGCTCAAAAATATGAACTCGGTGGAACTTATACCATTTTCTAAATTACTTTTAAACCGTTCAAAATTAGAAAAAACATTTAACATAAGAAAGTAGCGCATTTTCATAAGCTTTCCAACGCCATATCATTTGCCTCAATTGGATTTGCCGTTTAGAAATGACATAAAAAATACCAACTCGGTGTTTCGTTTGTGAAATTTTATGATTTTCCAAATTACGCTTTAAGCATAGAGAATGAGAGAAACTTTCAACATATGGAAGGAGCAATTTTGCAGCAGCTTTCCAATGCCATATTATTTGCCTCATTCCGATAAACGGTTTAAAAACGCGATCAAAAATACGATTCACGTTTTTTGAACGAAGAAAAAACGGTTTTCAAAACTGCTCTTAAACCGCTTACATTTTGCCAAAAAATTAACTTGGATCATGATACTGGTGTTCATAGCTTTCCAACGGTATATCACAAGCCCCATTTGGACACCTTTTAGCTGAAGTTCAACCTAGTACTTGGGGAAGGTCAGGCGCGTTACTCGGGAAGTTCGGGTTGTGATGAGAATATTATTCTGATCCCGTGATCAGAATAGTGTTTATGTATATATATATATAGGGTCGCGCTATTCGTCACCCTGGGTGAGGAATTCTTATTCGTCATCCCATACCACCCACGGCCAAAACTTTAGCAGGTAAGAAATAAATTACTTGAGGTAAGATTAAACCAGGAGGAGGAAACTGACCTTCCACCGCAAACAAAGGTGGGTGAGGTAATCTTACGCTACTAAAATACAAATGATGGTGTTGTAATTTTACGGCAATGTGTAGGGAGGCATTACTGACATTTTTTTTATAGAATAACACTGCGCTCCAGAACCATTGCCGTAAGAAACAATAGACTTGCAAGGTAAATTTACCTCGCGCACATAATTCTGCACGGGCTGCATCGCATGACCCTTTTCGTGTCAGGTCGATTTCTTTAAATATCTTCTTCCACTCCCAGAGTAAGAAGGAGACAGATTGGATGGCCGAGACTTCTCTTTACAACTGCTTCAGATCAAGGCTAATGCATACGTACTAAGTTTTTCTCTTTCCTTTTCGTCATCTATTTTTATCACTTGCTCATGAGGCACCATTGATTTGACCATTGATGTAGTGGAAATATTATTTGGGGTATCTGCAATTGCATCCTCAACCATTCGAAAGTTTTTTTATTGAGTTTTGACTAGAATTTCAAGCGGTAAAATGGCCTCAAAATTACATTCCTGAAAAGACCGTATTTGTATCATATGAACACAACATTGCTTCTTCTTTTTTGCCAGGAAACACCTATTCTTTAAAAAGAATAATGTTATCTCAAAGGGATTGTTGCCAGACTTCATTAAAATACACTGAAAATTATACAGTATCATTTCTAAGAAACACAAAACTCGAATTTACAGGGTCAGCTCTCAAGAAAACATAGATGGGACTCTATACATGGGCTCCAAGAGCAAGCTGATAGCCTCACTACCGACATAAATACACGATTAAACCTCATTTCTTTACAGGGTCAGCCCGAAGAAAGTAGCAGGAACACGATTCAGAAAGAAGACAAGCAGCCTGCAGCTCTCCAGGGTTAAACCTCATCAATTATAGCCTCAAACACCATGTCAGCAAAACCTCTGTTCTGTCAAAGATCCTGACACCGTGTTCTGTTCAAATTTGCCAATGTATTAATATCACTGTAATATCAGCCTACTATTATCAGGGTACATGAGCTACCTAAAAGGTAAATAAATCTCTCATATATATATATATATATATATATATATATATATATATATATATAAAAGATTTTTTGACTGAACCAAATACAAATCTTCTCTCATGAGAAGACTGGTAAATTAGTCAAATCAAAATTATCATAGAGGACTCAGCCAAATAGTAGAACTGAAGATACAGAGATTATTCACATAAAGCCTATATGCACACGGAAAAAAATTATCCTATCTCAAAATTATCTGCATCCAGAACATGGTTAATCAACCAATTACAGCTTGTATTACAGAAGGCAATATAGCAAATTAAACATGCATACTCTCCTAGAACTAATTATTACATCTACTACTTGTCATAATAGATTTGGCGATAAAGGGTTTCCCCCCGCTTTATATTATAAAGCATCCATCTACTACTTGTCAGAATAGATTTGGATCAGTAGGATAACCAATCAAGGTACTCAAGATGTTGCACATCTAGTCGAAGCCTGACTGCTTTGCTCTCTGCCTTTGAGAGATGATGAACTGAAACATCAGATGGAATAGTTGCCTCTGGAAGTCATGCATTGCAATTAAAATAGGAACAAAACATTATGCCTGGAACAAACTCAAGGAAAGGATCTCGAAGCAAAATCAAAATTTCTTTACTCACTAATTTTAGTCTACGCAAGATAATCATGCCAAAACACAGTTTTTCTATTATTTTTCTATTAGCCTTTCATTGGCATGTCTACATGAACCAACAAGCAACACATCTGACACAAGACTGCTAGTGATTGGTTGCTACAGAATGTAAAGCATGATTCAAAAGCAAATTAACCTTTTTTTATTACACTAAACCTCAATTCTATAGCATGGAAGAGTTGCATGCTCTGCCTCGCCCCACTAGGGTTGGTGAGTCACCTTCTCTCTGCATGCCCGTTGGCGGCTGATTTCGGGGCCGCGTTGAGTAGAAGGTGCCTTCAGTGACCTCTTTCTGCAATCTGTCAGATGCGGCTCGCCTCAATGTTGATGTTATATTAAGGTGCACAAAATAGGCCTAATTTTTTTAGTGCAAGGAGAGCTTATATTACGCATAGCAAATCGCAGTATTACAATCAAGAAGTAAATGTACAGATAGGGACTGCGGTGACTGCAAAACCATGTCATCTTATTCAGGTATCGGAAATATGCCCTAGAGGCAATAATAAAGTTATTATTTATTTCCTTATATCATGATAAATGTTTATTATTCATGCTAGAATTGTATTAACCGGAAACATAATACATGTGTGGATATATAGACAAACAGAGTGTCACTAGTATGCCTCTACTTGACTAGCTTGTTAATCAAAGATGGTTAAGTTTCCTAACCATAGACAAAGGAGTTGTCATTTGATTAACAAGGTCACATCATTAGTTGAATGATCTGATTGACATAACCCATTCCATTAGCTTAGCACCCGATCGTTTAGTATGCTGCTATTGCTTTTATCCATGACTTATACATGTTCCTATGACTATGAGATTACGCAACTCCCGTTTACCGTAGGAACACTTTGTGTGCTACCAAACGTCACAACGTAACTGGGTGATTATAAAGGTGCTCTACAGGTGTCTCTGAAAGTATTTGTTGGGTTGGCGTATTTCAAGATTAGGATTTGTCACTTCGAATGTCGGAGAGGTATCTCAGGGCCTTCTCGGTAATGCACATCACATAAGCCTTGCAAGCATTGCAACTAATGAGTTAGTTGCGGGATGATGTATTACGGAACGAGTAAAGAGACTTGCCGGTAACGAGATTGAACTAGGTATTGGATACCGACGATCGAATCTCGGGTAAGTAACATACCGATGACAAAGGGAACAACGTATGTTGTTATGCGGTCTGACCGATAAAGATCTTCGTAGAATATGTAGGAGCCAATATGGGCATCCAGGTCCCGCTATTGGTTATTGACCGGAGATGTGTCTCGGTCATGTCTACATTGTTCTCGAACCGTAGGGTCCGCACGCTTAAGGTTTCGATGACAGTTATATTATGAGTTTATGAGTTTTGATGTACCGAAGGAGTTCGGAGTCCCGGATGAGATCGGGGACGTGACGAGGAGTCTCGAAATGGTCGAGACGTAAAGATCGATATATTGGACGACTATATTCGGAGTTCGGAAAGGTTCCGAGTGATTCGGGTATTTTTCGAAGTACCGGAGAGTTACGGGAATTCGTATTGGGCCTCATTTGGCCATACGGGAAAGGAGAGAAAGGGCCAAAAGGGTGGCCGCACCCCTCCCCTTGGACTAGGGAGGGGGGGCGCCCCCTTCCTTCCTTCTCCTTCTCTCTTCCCTTTCCTTCTCTTCTACTCCCCCTACAAGGAAGGACTCCTAGTTGGACTAGGAAAGGGGGAATCCTACTCCCGGTGGGAGTAGGACTCCCCTTGGCGCGCCAAACCTAGGGCCGGCCTCCTTCCTCCCTTGCTCCTTTATATACGGGGGCAGGGGGCACCCCATGGACACAGAAGTTGATCTTCGTGATCGTTCCTTAGCCGTGTGCGGTGCCCCCCTCCACCATATTCCACCTCGGTCATATCGTTGCGGTGCTTAGGCGAAGCCCTGCGTCGGTAGTACATCAAGATCGTCACCACGCCGTCGTGCTGACGGAACTCCTCCCCGAAGCTTTGCTGGATCGGAGCCCGGGGATCGTCATCGAGCTGAACGTGTGCCAAGAACTCGGAGGTGCCGGAGTAACGGTGCTTGGATCGGTCGGATCATGAAGACGTACGACTACATCAACCGTGTTGATATAACGCTTCCGCTTTCGGTCTACGAGGGTACGTGGACAACACTCTCCCCTCTCGTTGCTATGCATCACCATGATCTTGCGTGTGTGTAGGAATATTTTTGAAATTACTACGTTACCCAACAGTGGCATCCAAGCCTAGGTTTTTATGGTTTGATGTTATGCACGAGTAGAACACAAGTGAGTTGTGGGCGATATAAGTCATACTGCCTACCAGCATGTCATACTTTGGTTCGGCGGTATTGTTGGATGAAGCGGCCCGGACCGACATTACGCGTACGCTTACGCGAGACTGGTTCTACCGCCGTGCTTTGCACACAGGTGGCTGGCGGGTGTCAGTTTCTCCAACTTTAGTTGAACCGAGTATGGCTACGCCCGGTCCTTGAGAAGGTTAAAACGGAGTCTATTTGACAAACTATCGTTGTGGTTTTCATGCGTAGGTGAGATTGGTTCTTGCTTAAGCCCGTAGCAGCCACGTAAAACTTGCAACAAACAAAGTAGAGGACGTCTAACTTGTTTTTGCAGGGCATGTTGTGATGTGATATGGTCAAGGCATGATGCTAAATTTTATTGTATGAGATGATCATGTTTTGTAACCGAGTTATCGGCAACCGGCAGGAGCCGTATGGTTGTCGCTTTATTGTATGCAATGCAATCGCCCTGTAATGCTTTACTTTATCACTAAGCGGTAGCGATAGTCGTAGAAGCATAAGATTGGCGAGACGACAACGATGCTACGATGGAGATCAAGGTGTCGCGCCGGTGACGATGGGGATCATGACGGTGCTTCGGAGATGGAGATCACAAGCACAAGATGATGATGGCCATATCATATCACTTATATTGATCGCATGTGATGTTTATCTTTTTATGCATCTTATCTTGCTTTGATTGACGGTAGCATTATAAGATGATCTCTCACTAAATTATCAAGAAGTGTTCTCCCCGAGTATGCACCGTTGCCAAAGTTCGTCGTGCCCAGACACCACGTGATGATCGGGTGTGATAAGCTCTACGTCCATCTACAACGGGTGCAAGCCAGTTTTTGCACACGCAGAATACTCGGGTTATACTTGACGAGCCTAGTATATGCAGATATGGCCTCGGAACACGGAGACCGAAAGGTCGAGCGTGAATCATATAGTAGATATGATCAACATGATGATGTTCACCATTGAGAACTAATCCATTTCATGTGATGATCGGTTGTGGTTTAGTTTGATTTGGATCACGTGATCACTTAGAAGATTAGAGGGATGTCTATCTAAGTGGGAGTTCTTAAGTAATATGATTAATTGAACTTTAATTTATCATGAACTTAGTCCTGGTAGTATTAGCATATCTATGTTGTAGATCAATAGCTCGCGTTGTTGCTTCCCTGTGTTTATTTTGATATGTTCCTAGAGAAAATTGTGTTGAAAGATGTTAGTAGCAATGATGCGGATTGGATCCGTGATCTGAGGTTTATCCTCATTGCTGCACAGAAGAATTATGTCCTTGATGCACCGCTAGGTGACAGACCTATTGCAAGAGCAGATGCAGACGTTATGAACGTTTGGCTAGCTCAATATGATGACTACTAGATAGTTTAGTGCACCATGCTTAACGGCTTAGAATCGGGACTTCAAAGACGTTTTGAACGTCATGGACCATATGAGATGTTCCAGGAGTTGAAGTTAATATTTCAAGCAAATACCCGAGTTGAGAGATATGAAGTCTCCAACAAGTTCTATAGCTAAAAGATGGAGGAGAATCACTCAACTAGTGAGCATGTGCTCAGATTGTCTGAGTACTACAATCGCTTGAATCAAGTGGGAGTTAATCTTCCAGATAAGATAGTGATTGACAGAATTCTCTAGTCACCATCACCAAGTTAGTAGAACTTCGTGATGAACTATAATATGCAAGGGATGACAAAAACAATTCCCAAGCTCTTCGCGATGCTAGAATCGGCGAAGGTAGAAATCAAGAAAAACATCAAGTGTTGATGGTTGACAAGACCACTAGTTTCAAAAGAAAGGGCAAAGGAAAGAAGGGGAACTTCAAGAAGAAGGGCAAGCAAGTTGCTATTCAAGTGAAGAAACCCAAGTCTGGTCCTAAGCCTGAGACTAAGTGCTTCTACTGCAAAGGGACCGGTCACTGGAAGCGGAACTACCCCAAGTATTTGGTGGATAAGAAAGGATGGCAAAGTAAACAAAGGTATATTTGATATACATGTTATTGATGTGTACTTTACTAGTGTTCATAGCAACCCCTCAGTATTTGATACTAGTTCAGTTGCTAAGATTAGTAACTCGAAACGGGAGTTGCAGAATGAACAAAGACTAGCTAAGGGTGAAGTGACAATGAGAGTTGGAAGTGGTTCCAAGATTGATATGATCATCATCGCACACTCCCTATACTTTCGGGATTAGTGTTGAACCTAAATAAGTGTTACTTGGTGTTTACGTTGAGCATAAATATGATTTGATCATGTTTATTGCAATACGATTATTCAAGTTAGAGAACAATTGTTGTTCTGTTTACATGAATAGAACCTTTTATGGTCATACACACCAACAAAAATGGTTTGTTGGATCTCGATCGTAGTGATACACATATTCATAATATTGAAGCCAAAAAGATGCAAAGTTAATAATGATAGTGCAACTTATTTGTGGCACTGCCGTTTAGGTCATATTGGTGTAAAGCGCATGAAGAAACTCCATGCTGATGGACTTTTGGAATCACTTGATTATGAATCACTTGATGCTTGCAAACCATGCCTCTTGGGCAAGATGACTAAAACGCCGTTCTCCGGAACAATGAAGCAAGCAACAGATTTGTTGAAAATCATACATACTGATGTATGTGGTCCGATGAATATTAAGGCTCGCGACAAGTATCATTATTTTCTGACCTTCACAGATGATTTGAGCAGATATGGGTATATCTACTTGATGAAACATAAGTCTAAAACATTTGAAAAGTTCAAAGAATTTTAGAGTGAAGTGGAAAATCATCGTGACAAGAAAATAAGGTTTCTACGATCTGATCGCGGAGACAAATATTTGAGTTACGAGTTTGGTCTTCAATTAAAACAATGTGGAATAGTTTCACAAATTCATGCCACCTGGAACACCACAGCATCATGGTGTGTCTGAACGTCATAACCGTACTTTATTGGATATAGTACAATCTATGATGTTTCTTACCGATTTACCAATATCGTTTTGGGATCATGCATTAGAGACAACTGCATTCACGTTAAAAGGGGCACCATCTAAGTCCGTTGAGACGACACAATATGAACTATGGTTTGGCAAGAAACCAAAGTTGTCGTTTCTTAAAGTTTGGGGTTGCGATGCTTATGTGAAAAAATTTCATCCTGATAAGCTCAAACCCAAATCGGAGAGATGTGTCTTCATAGGATACCCAAGGAGACTGTTGGGTACACCTTCTATCACAGATCCGAATGCAAGACTTTTGTTGCTAAATTCGGAAACTTTCTAGAGAAGGATTTTCTCTCGAAAGAAGTGAGTGGGAGGAAAGTAGAACTTGATAAGGTAATTGTGCCTTCTCCCTTATTGGAAAGTAGTACATCACAGAAATCTGTTCTTGTGACTACTAGACCAATTAGTGAGGAAGCTAATGATGATGATCATGAAACTTCAGATCAAGTTACTACCGAATCTCGTAGGTAAACCAGAGTGAGATCCGCACCAGAGTGGTACGGTAATCCTGTTCTGGAAGTCATGTTACTAGACCATGACGAACTTACGAACTATGAGGAAGCGATGTTGAGCCCAGATTCCGCGAAATGGTTTGAGGCCATGAAATCTGAGATGGGATCCATGTATGAGAACAAAGTATGGACTTTGATTGACTTGCCCAATGATCGGCGAGCCATTGAGATTAAATGGATCTTCAAGAGGAAGACGGACGCTGATAGTAGTGTTACTATCTACAAAGCTAGAATTGTCGCAAAAGGTTTTCGACAAAGTTCAAGGTGTTGACTACAATGAGAGTTTCTCACTCATATCTATGCTTAAGTCTGTCCGAATCATGTTAGCAATTGCCACATTTTATGAAATCTGGCAAATGGATAAACAAAACTGCATTCATTAATGGATTTATTAAAGAAGAGTTGTATATGATACAACCAGAAGGTTTTGTCAATCCTAAAAGTGCTAACAAAATATGCAAGCTCCAGCGATCCATCTATGGACTGGTGCAAACATCTCGGAGTTGGAATATACGCTTTGATAAGTTGATCAATGCATATAGTTTTATACAGACTTGCGATGAAGCCTGTATTTACAAGAAAGTGAGTGGGAGCACTACAGCATTTTTGATAAGTATATGTGAATGACATATTGTTGATCGGAAATAATGTAGAATTATTCTGCAAAGCATAAAGGAGTGTCTGAAAGGAGTTTTTCAAAGAAAGACCTCGGTGAAGCTGCTTACATATTGAACATCAAGATCTATAGAGATAGATGAAGACGCTTGATAAGTTTTTTCAATGAGTACATACCTTAACAAGATTTTGAAGTAGTTCAAAATGGAACAGTCAAAGAAAGAGTTCTTGCCTGTGTTACAAGGTGTGAAATTGAGTAAGACTCAAAACCCGACCAAGGCAGAAGATAGAAAGAGAATGAAAGTCATTCCCTATGCCTCAGCCATAGGTTCTATAAAGTATACCATGCTGTGTACCAGATCTATTGTATACCCTACACTGAGTTAAGCAAGGGAGTACAATGGTGATCTAGGAGTAGATCACTGGACAGCGGTCAGAATTATCCTTAGTGGAATAAGGATATGTTTCTCGATTATGGACGTGACAAAAGGTTCGTCGTAAAGGGTTACGTCGATGCAAGTTTTGACACCGATCTGGATGACTCTAAGTCTCGATCTAGATACATATTGAAAGTGGGAGCAATTAGCTAGAGTAGCTCCGTGCAGAGCATTGTAGACATAGAAAATTGCAAAATACATAACGGATCTAAATGTGAAAGACCCGTTGACTAAGATTCTCTCACAAGCAAAACATGATCACACCTTAGTACTCTTTGGGTGTTAATCACATAGCGATGTGAACTAGATTACTGAATCTAGTAAACCCTTTTGGATGTTGGTCACATGGCGATGTGAACTATGGGTGTTAATCACATGGTGATGTGAACTATTGCTGTTAAATCACATGGCGATGTGAACTAGATTATTGACTCTAGTGCAAGTGGGAGACTAAAGGAAATATGCCCTAGAGGCAATAATAAAGTTATTATTTATTTCCTTATATCATGATAAATGTTTATTATTCATGCTAGAATTGTATTAACCGGAAACATAATACATGTGTGGATATATAGACAAACAGAGTGTCACTAGTATGCCTCTACTTGACTAGCTTGTTAATCAAGGATGGTTAAGTTTCCTAACCATAGACAAAGGAGTTGTCATTTGATTAACAAGGTCACATCATTAGTTGAATGATCTGATTGACATGACCCATTCCATTAGCTTAGCACCCGATCGTTAAGTATGCTGCTATTGCTTTTATCCATGACTTATACATGTTCCTATGACTATGAGATTACGCAACTCCCGTTTACCGTAGGAACACTTTGTGTGCTACCAAACGTCACAACGTAACTGGGTGATTATAAAGGTGCTCTACAGGTGTCTACGAAAGTATTTGTTGGGTTGGCGTATTTCAAGATTAGGATTTGTCACTTCGAATGTCGGAGAGGTATCTCAGGGCCTTCTCGGTAATGCACATCACATAAGCCTTGCAAGCATTGCAACTAATGAGTTAGTTGCGGGATGATATATTATGGAACGAGTAAAGAGACTTGCCGGTAACGAGATTGAACTAGGTATTGGATACCGACGATCGAATCTCGGGCAAGTAACATACCGATGACAAAGGGAACAACGTATGTTGTTATGCGGTCTGACCGATAAAGATCTTCGTAGAATATGTAGGAGCCAATATGGGCATCCAGGTCCCGCTATTGGTTATTGACCGGAGATGTGTCTCGGTCATGTCTACATTGTTCTCGAACCGTAGGGTCCGCACGCTTAAGGTTTCGATGACAGTTATATTATGAGTTTATGAGTTTTGATGTACCGAAGGAGTTCGGAGTCCCGGATGAGATCGGGGACGTGACGAGGAGTCTCGAAATGGTCGAGACGTAAAGATCGATATATTGGACGACTATATTCGGAGTTCGGAAAGGTTCCGAGCGATTCGGGTATTTTTCGAAGTACCGGAGAGTTACGGGAATTCGTATTGGGCCTCATTGGGCCATACGGGAAAGGAGAGAAAGGGCCAAAAGGGTGGCCGCACCCCTCCCCTTGGACTAGTCCGAATTGGACTAGGGAGGGGGGGCGCCCCCTTCCTTCCTTCTCCTTCTCTCTTCCCTTTCCTTCTCTTCTACTCCCCCTACAAGGAAGGACTCCTAGTTGGACTAGGAAAGGGGGAATCCTACTCCCGGTGGGAGTGGGACTCCCCTTGGCGCGCCAAACCTAGGGCCGGCCTCCTCCCTCCCTTGCTCCTTTATATACGGGGGCAGGGGGCACCCCATGGACACAGAAGTTGATCTTCGTGATCGTTCCTTAGCCGTGTGCGGTGCCCCCTCCACCATATTCCACCTCGGTCATATCGTTGCGGTGCTTAGGCGAAGCCCTGCGTCGGTAGTACATCAAGATCGTCACCACGCCGTCGTGCTGACGGAACTCCTCCCCGAAGCTTTGCTGGATCGGAGCTCGGGGATCGTCATCGAGCTGAACGTGTGCCAAGAACTCGGAGGTGCCGGAGTAACGGTGCTTGGATCGGTCGGATCGTGAAGACGTACGACTACATCAACCGCGTTGATATAACGCTTCCGCTTTCGGTCTACGAGGGTACGTGGACAACACTCTCCCCTCTCGTTGCTATGCATCACCATGATCTTGCGTGTGCGTAGGAATATTTTTGAAATTACTACGTTACCCAACATATCCTACCGAAATACTTGAAGGAGTCTGGACCTTTCTTGTCACTGACCCACTAGTATTCATTAAAACATGAAAACGATGTTAATTTAATTGGATCATGGTACATTCGCAAAAAAGACAAACACCATATCAAATCACAGTGTAGTAGGTACTTTTTTACAACTTGCACAACAGTGGAATTGCAGTACGCAGGCTAATTCTTGGCACACGAGTAACATGAAAATTTAGGACAGAATCAAGCACAAGTTTCCATAATTTTATCCAGGACACCAAAGATAACTTAGTCTGCTGGGATTGGATGAAAACTCAGAAGTAAATAAACAATGCCACATGTTCTGCTAGTAAAATGCTATATGAATATCGAAATTACAATCAACTGAAGCTGAACTATTAAGGCAACTACAATGGTTAATTCTTCCATTGTCCCAATCCGGAGAGGCTAGCTATGAAGACAACCACGAGAAACAAGTACCACTACAGACGTTTGTATCCCAAAGATTGTTGTAAGTTGTAACAGTAGCCTTAGAGCTTACACAGCGGACACCCTACATTTGGCATCTCTAAATCTTCATAGTACAATGCAAGACAAACAACAGTGAAACTCCTCATCTACAGGCCTAACTGCCACCAAGAATCTTCCACAAGATCCGCTAGTCACAGTTATGAACAATCAGTAGCCCCAACAATCAAGGCAAGCAGAGCAAGATCAAATTTTCTGGAGGACCAAGGCGACCCGACCATACCAGCAGGCACATCGACAGGCGTGGGGACTGGGGAATGTAAACAGTATGCGAGTTGGCCCGTTGACAGACCTGTGGTTCTTGACGGTGTCGCAGGTAATGGCGTACTATACTGCATCTTGACGACGGATCAGACGCGCGTCCTTGGTGGCGAGGCAGTTGTGGGCGTGTGGCGAGCATGGACTACTAGGCGTGGACGACGTCAGAGAGCAGCAAGCGGATCCGCACCGACTGCTGCCCCGCCATGTTCTAGGTGGTGGCGATGCGCAGGTGTGCTCCACCGCTCCAACTGGTGTCGCACTACTCACCATGACGTCGTCCGAGTCCGCTGGGTGGAGTAGCGCCGTCGTGGCCGACGGAGAGGAGGAAGCGGCATGGTCGATGCAAGGCCACGACGAGCACCACCCGCAGATCCGCCGCACGCACCACCCGCCGCGTCGCTCGAACCGCTCGCAGTCGCATCGCCAAATTAGGGGGAAAAAAGGGATAGCGGCCAAAAAATTCGAGATGGGCGTGGGGTTTTTTTAAAAAAAATTGTGAGTTGAAAGGATCGTGCCGTTTTCCACATCGACAGGGGGGAGGGGATCATGGCTCGGTGGATGGGCTGGGGTGAGGAATTACTTATTCCTCACCCTAGGTTATAAATAGAGTTTCTATATATATCTTTCCCTATCCCTATGCCTATCCCTATATATATATAGAGAGAGAGAAGCACTATTCTGATCAATCAGAATAGTTATTTGGATCACAGCTAGCCGTATAAGGGCCCGACGAGATCCTCCCGAACTTCTGAACCCGCTGCGAAAAAAAATCCCACCCCACGGCCGCTCGTCCCCAACCTCCTCCGATCCCCTGCCCCCTCGATCCACCACGACGGCGCGCCCCTCCCCTGGATTCGGCGCTTCCCGCCGCCGTCGCCCCGGCACTGGCGCGCCTCCCACCGGCGACCCCCATCCTTCGACGCGCCTCTCACCGCTGTCGCCCCGGCCCCGGTGCGCCTCTCTCCATCCCAAGATCGCCTCCCACCGCCTCCTGCATCTCGTCGTCGCCGCCCCTCCACCCTACAAAGCGCCACCGCCCTGCATCTCTCCGCACCGGAGTGGCGACACCCCCTACCCGCTGGCGCACCTCCACAGTCAAGCAGACGGGGAGCCACCTCCGGCAGAAGGTGCGGCACCCTCACGCACGCGCCTTCGCCTGTCCGAGTGTGCCGCCATGGTGAGCCGCCTGCATCTGCACCTGCAGTGCCCCGTCTCCACAAGCACCTTTGCCCCATGGCGTAGCTTTCGCCTTGTCGTGCGGTAGGCCTGGTCTCCATCCATCGCGTGTTACCTGCCCTTGCGTCTCTAATCGAACTTCCGCAACTTCTCTCTCTGCTGCCGCACACACGACACTAGCTGGCTGCCGTTCACATAGTCCCTCGGCCGCAGTCCATAGCGCGTTGACACTCCACCACCGGCCACCTTGCGTGTGCCACGCCAAGCGCAGGTCCGCTAGGGCGCCTGAACTTGAACTGTAGTGCCTCTCGCATCACTGTCGTCATGTGTTTGTTGCCGAGAACCGAGTGGGCAGGCACCATGCACTCCCAAAAGTCCCAATCTTCATGTGAATAGTTGCGACAGTGGTCTTCCCCCAAGCAGACCAACTAACAGCAGCAAGTTGCATATACTTATTCCCTTTTGCAGGCAGAAATATGTCAAAGAACACACTGAAGCTAAGAACAAAATAGACTTGATCTGAAGAAAATGGGTACAGCAAGCATTGAAGATCATCTGGGCGCCCAATGGCAGGTGGTCCATTGCGGTAGTTTTCTCAGAAATCAAGATGTTCTGCTATGCATTTGAGAGTAGATGGAAGAAGAAGAAAAGCACAGAGGGGATAAGACATAGCAACACCGATGGATAAAGGTGAGAGAAAAATTACTGAGCAGCGCCGTCCATTGTGGCGTGGTCCTTGTTTTATTTCGCTTCAGAATAATGTTTGCATCTGAATTTTCTTGCTGCAAAAGCAAGTGGCATTCACTGCCTTTATTCAGGTCAAGGCCTCCGCTACTGCTAACCTCCCCACGTTCCATGTCGCCTGCTTGTGGGTGCCTATCAATGCAGGCAAAAATTACATGGGCAAGGTTATATCTACAGGCAAAAGTTCAGAAAGAAGATGGAGTGTGCTTCAACTTCTTCTAGCATTTTTAATTCTCAGTACAAAAGGACATCTCAGAAAGAAGAAGAAATCGCAGGCTGCTCGTCTTGTTTGATGTTCAAGTGTTCAGTTATTTTGTACCTTTTTTGCTCTCCGTTCTGCTCAAAAGCTTGTACTTCAAAAATCCTACACTCTGTCGCTCAGCGGGTCACGGCCTCCTCTGGATGAAGGTCACAGCCTCCTCTAGATGCAGGTCGTGGTGTCCTTGTCCTTGTCGTCACTGCTCCAGCGTATCACGCTTCCATACATGGTGGTGTTTTGGACTGGAGCAATACGGAACGAGGCAGTGCGTGCACTTGCTAAGAGCTGTGGACCACCGCATGCGCCTCAAAACAAACTTCCTGTAGCATGTGTACGAGTTTACCCACAGTGATTTTTGTCAACATGTTCTTAGGGATGCAGACCTAAAAAAGTCAACTTGTGCATTGTTGCTTCTTTGGATTTGTTGTGGCAAGGAAGAAAAAGAAGATGGGGAGAGGACGTGTGGTGGTGAGTGAATAGGAAATGTGTGAAGAAGAAAAAACATAGTGTTTCAATTGGCCATTTATTTTTATCCATTTGGGTGAAAAATGTTGTCCCCTATATGTTAATTAAGGTTATAATAAATGAATTTATTTATTTCAGTTTTTTGAATTTATTTATTTTAGTTTCCTACATGCGGTACAAATAGTTTTTCTTACAAAGAGTTCAATAATTCCGCAGCAATTAGAAAGAAGGTCAAACACACTTACGTCAGAAGGCCATGTTTACTAAAAAAGTTTCAAAGAGTAAACATATTTTCAACGTCCAGCTTAGTTAAAAATTTGATTTTTTTTCTAGGAAAGATGATTGTGCTCTTTTCCGTGTTTGCTCATATGACCAGTTTGAAATTTGAAATCACCAAGAAGGTCAAAAACCGTAGAAGTTCAATTTGAAATAACTGAGAAGGTAAAAAAACCTAGAAGTTCAAATCTGCAAAACTAGAAAATTGTTTGCTTATTTAAAACCATATTTTTCTAAGAAGTTCAAAGTAAAAAAGAGAGAAGTTCAAAGGTTAAAAAACTTAGATGTTTTCTCATTACTAAATAATAAAATGAAGAAATTCGGATCCCCGATCTAAAAAGAAACAAAGAAGTTTGAATTAAACTAACAAAGTACTTCAGTCATAATAAAAAATAAGTAAAAACCTAGAAGTTCAATTTAGAGTAGCAGATCATTTTGATATTCACTGTTTCAAGAAAAACCTGAGAAGTTCAGATTAAGAAATCTAAGAAGTTTGAACTTAAAAACTCAGATTTTCCTTGCTACTAATAAAATAAAATTGAGAAGTCCAAAATAAAATTACGAGTTGTTCGATGCATATCAAAAACTAGAATTATTTCCTTTTCTATGAAATAAAATTGAGAAGTCCAAACTAAAAGGTAGAGCCGTTCAATATCTATAAAAAACCTTGATATTTTCACGTAACCGAGAGAAGTTCAGATTGAAAACTATTAGAAGTTCACGTACTACACGGTGTGCATTTTATATTAAAAAAGAATGAAAAGGAAAAAGGCTAAAAGTTTTACTAATAGAGGTTCAAGTGCTCGCCCTGAGAAAGTTCAAAAAGTAAAGAATGGAAACCAGGAAGTAGGATTTTTTCTGTTACTAAAATAAATAAAACCAGAAAGTCCATATTAAAAAGATAGAGAAGTTCGATGATTATAGAAAACTCAGATTTTCCTTGTATTAAAGAATGGAAACAAGAGGTTCAAAAATTAAATAACAAGAAGTTCAACTTTTAAAAATAGTGCGCTTCAAAATTTCACAAAAGAGAGTAAGAAAATAAAATCAGGAAGTCCATATTAAAAAGATGAAGAAGTTCGATGATTATAGAAAACTCAGATTTTCCTCGTTATTAAAGATTGGAAACAAGAAGTTCAAAAATAAAAAACAAGAAGTTGAACTTTCAAAAATGGAGCACTTCAAAATTTTATAAAAAAGGATTAAGAAATTCAGATAAATATTTATAAAAAACTCAGATATTTTCACATAACCGAGAGAAGTTCGATTGATAACTGCCAGAAGTTCACATACTACACGGTGTGCATTTTGTATTAAAAAAAGAGTAAAAAAGCAAACGCTAAAAGTTTGTTGTTATAAGTTCAAGTCCTTGGTCGGAGAAAGTTTAAAAAATTATTCTGAGAGAGATTTGTACAAAAGGAATGTCATTTGTGTAAAAACTGATGAATGGATGAGAAAATTACAAACGAAAATACGTCACAGAAGTTCAACTGAAAATAGCAGGAAGTTCAACTACTACAGTGGATGAATTTCAGATGAAAAACTTGTAAAATCGTCGTGAGTATGAAAAAATGATCAACACGGAAAAGTTACGTGTTCACAACAGCTTTCCATTGGTATATCACTTGCTCAATTTCGATCAGTGGATGGAGAGCTACGAGCAGTGGATGGAGAACTACGAGCAAAAAAATCACGTGAAAGACAGAGTGAAGTTGAGGTACACGTGCCGAGAAGTTCAGGTTCTTCACGTGGTGCATTTCCGAAGAATCTGTTTCGCGATAAAGGCAGAACGAATGATCTCGTCGTTTTCAAAATTACTTGAAAACGGCTAGGAATTAGAGAAAGCCATCAACATGAAAAAGTTTCGCATTTTCCGTAGCTTTTCAGTGGTATATTATTTGCCTCATTCCGACAAAGTTTGTAGAAATTACGGCGAAAGTATGTTTTTATCCATTTTCAAAACTGACTTAAAACAGTAAGGAATTGGGAGAAACAATATATACGAAAAAGTTTCGCATTTCCTCAAGCTTTCCAACGCCATATCATTTGCTACATTCGGACGTACGGTTAAAAAATTATCTCACAAATACACACTCGGTGTAACTTGGACCGTTTTATAAATCACTTTTAAACCATTTACAATTAAAAAGACTTTCAACGTGAAAAAGTAGCGCAATTTCATAAGCTTTCCAACGCCATAACATTTGCCTCAAGTGGATTAACCGTTTAGAAATGACATCGAAAATACAGACACGGCTGTTCGGTTTGTGAAATTTTACGTTTTTTCAAATTGCTCTTCAACCGTAGGGAATTAGAGAAAACTTATAACATGTGGAAGAAGCGGTTTTGCAGCAGTTTTCCAACGCCATATTACTCTCCTCATTCCGATAAACGGTTTAGAAATGTGATAGAAATTATGATTCACGTTTTTTGTGTGAAGAAAAAACGGTTTTCAAAACTGCTCTTAAACCGCTTACATTTTGTGAAAATTTTAACTTGGGTCATGATACTCGTGTTCATAGCTTTCCAACGGTATATAGCAAGCCCTATTTGGGCAATGTTGCGGGAAGTTCAACCTAGCACAGGGGGAAGTTCAGGTCGAACAACTCAGGCAGTAAAATCGCAAAAACGCGAGTTCTTCACGACCCGAGTGCAAAATCCGCCTATGAGCGAGATTCCTATCTAAAACGAGTATTTAGTTGCTAAAAATCGTTTAAAGATTACACTTACATCACATGGAACACGACTAAACAGAAAAACTCGCGGTAGAAGGCACGGTTGCGAAGATAGCCCGAAGGTCGGGTTCGTACAAAGAGAAGTTCAGGCGCGTTACTCAGACAGTTCAGGTTGTGATCAGAATATTATTCTGATCCCGTGATCAGAATAGTGTTTATATATATAGTGTTTATAGATAGATAGATAGATACTCTGTTAGACACCTAGGGTGAGGAATAAGTTATTCTTCACACTGGTCCATCGGCCGAGCCAGCCAAGTCTGGCGCAAATCGCACCGTGCGCATGCGCATGGCTCAACCAAGCCTCCACAGCTATGGCCCACTACCCTAAAAAAAACTGTAGCCCACTACCCGAGCAGTTTTCCGCCCCTTCGATTTCCTAAACCTTAAACTATCTCCGTCGCCACCTTAGCCGCTCGTCGGAAGCTGCCGCCACTGTTACTTCCTCCTCATTCGCTTACCCCTCCGATTGGGAACCGGCTCGTCTACCGTGCTGAAGGCACGACAGGGAGCTACAGTAGACACACAGTGGGAATCACAGAAGGCACTGCAGGGGCCTGTAGCAATATGCACTGTAGCGAGGTACTGTAGTAAATCTGTACTGTAGCGGACATCCTGTAGCACCATACTGTTCACGAGTTCCTGTAGCGCGCAGTGAAAAATCACAGAGGCACTGCAGGCTACTGTAGCTCCCCTACCGTGCCTTGAGCACGGTAGACGAGCCGGTTCCCTCCGATTGGTGTGTGCCGCAACTTCTTCCTCAAGTCCTCGCCGTCTCATCTCAGAACCAACCTCCCTGCCCTCAATTAGCTTGTGGTTCGAGGCTTTGGGCCCCTGATTTGGGATGGATGGTGCTGAGACGATTTGCCTGGTGGAACCGTGGAAGAAGCGGAGGGCCGAGGCAACACGGCTGTTGGTGATAGAACAAGCCATCTATGGGGCACTCCAGGGCACCGCCAACTTGTTGCTATAGACCGGCATGCTTTCCGTTGGTGGGAAGACCCTCTCATTCCAAGCTGGAGAGCGATGCACCATGGTGTGTGTGTGCCTCTTACGTCCCTTCCTTTCATTGTCTTTAACGGCTGACGGCCGAGCAGAAGCATCAGTGCGCACCACCACTAGCTCTTCCTCGACCGTCCTTGCCACAGTCTTCCAGGCAAGCTTTCCGCTGTGGCCACTACCTCTTCCTGGACCAAGCTTCAGCAACATGACGCAAACTTCATTGACTGTGCTTGAAGACGCTGGAGGGTTTGCGGATTTGCGCCAAGGCCTCCATCACTGTCCCCGACTGCCTAACTATAGGTGTTTTCTCTCACTCGATTTATTTGTATCATATGAAATGGAAATGCAATGGAATGATGTATTGGTAATGTAGGACTGTAGATGGTATCTCTGTTATTTTTGGTCTGTTTCTGGTTTGGGCAGAAGAATATGCTCAGATTGTGCAAGAGAAGTGGGAGAACTGCAAGTAAGGAAGGAGATATCAGAGTCAGCGAAGTGGTTGTAGTTGTTACACATATAGAGAATGTTGTTGCACAATGCATGCAGCCATATAAATAGTCGCAACATGTTATTTTAGTAGCTGAAAATATTTGCTGTCGCAAGACTTTCTTGTCATCTTGGCTGTGCTGTGAATTTACCCTTTATATGAATTAATGCTCTTAGGTGCTCCATTTCATTATGACTATAGCCAGTGGTAGCCTGTTTTTTAAAGTTATTTAAGTTCTGATGCTATGGCATGGTGTGTCCACATCTTTTAATCTTTGTCTCTTTCTTTTCATGCTTCTTATCCAATTGTATCTGGCTCAATTTGATACAAGGCACGGTTTAGTGTGCATTGAACCAGTATTTACAGAGCTTGACCTTTCTATCTTGTTTTCTCAGGATACTTTTGATTCACACCTGTAGCCAGCACGTTCATGTGATTATGATGAATTGGGTACATCCAAATTTCCCCTGTGATATCTTTAATTTTTTTCAGTTTATAAGGCAGTGAAGCCTCGGTTAACCTTCAAGTGCGATATTTTATTGTTGCTGTCCTCTACCTGTTTGTTGGTATGCGTCGGAGAACTCAATATATTCTGTTTTTTCAGGTCTCTGTTAGAGGAATGTATTTTCTTGCAAACTGAATTGGTTTTCTGGAACATGTCTTCATATTTTAGTGTATGGCTTCAGCACTATTCATTGGATAATTTGTTGCTTCCAGCCCGTGGATAAGAATATTTCAGTCGCTGGAGAGATTGTTGAACAGAAGACATTGATGGAAATCTCTCGCCACCTGCAAGTTAAGTTGTTTGAAGATCAAGTTTGAATATGTACGAGGGCAGTGATGTTGGGCATGCGAGCCTAGTCGCACCCTGATGTAATCAGTCCAGTAGTGATCTGTTCTAAAATAGTTTTTTTATATGTTTCCTGCTGCTGGTCACTGAGTAGCATTCCAAATGAATTTTGTCTATACTCGTAGTTGTACTTGTAGGGATGGGGTGTAGTGTGTTTTGTTGGTGATACATATGCCCCTTTTATTTTTAGTTCTTCAGAACATGTTCTTATTTCAATCAACAGTTCAGTACTGAGAATTGGTCATGGGCTTTTGGATTATTGGCACCACTCTTGTGCTAGTGTACTTCCCTAAAGAAATGAAATGCGGTACTGGGTCACCATGTTTGCTGGGAGAGGTACTATGCTCTTATGGTATGGTTTAGACTGAGGCAAAGCTTTTGCCACTTTTTGGAAAGAGAAAGATCTGAGACTTGTGGTGGCTGCATTTTTCATACAATGCTCATGCCTGAAATCATTGTTTTTGACTTGTATGGATGATGAAGAATTGTTTCAAGGTGATTACAGTCGAACTACATGAGACAAAACAAAGCTTTGGAATACTGTTCAAGGATTTTCAGACTACCATTGTCAAGGTCATTCCGTAGGATAACAATTTTCTTATTTAATATTCCCATCATACTCAGCAATCTTTTTGTGTATGATAGGGTAGTTAGTCAAAATATTGCAGGAAGATGCAAACAGGAAGAAGGGACCAAGAAATTAACATGATTATTCTCGGATACTCGCAACAAAGACACCTATTGACAAGCCTATCACAATTTGCTAAACACACACACGCACGGACGCACACGCGCGCATGCACAAGGCAATTTGACAATGGCATGGAGCAATTTTATCGACACAATATTTCAAAAGGTAAATGTATTGCACCCCAATCAAGTACGATCTATTATACATCATGAAAAATATAACGGGAAAATATTTGCCTTGGTGTTACAAATTTCACTTGCATTCTGATCTTTTGTCAGACTAAATAACCAAAGAGTAGCTAAATGATCTGTTCCATCATGGCATAAAATTTCAGAGTTCTTCTATCGTCTTTTGCCATTCGACCTTCAGTCAGGCTTCAGCATTTGCGGCGAGCACCGACAAGTAGAGCAACTGCACGTGGTTGTGTCCGTTCTCGTGGGTGATGATAAGCATCCCCGGTGTTTCCACGACTGCTCCAACTGTTCCTCGTGGCACAGTCCTTGATGTTGCTGCACCTTTAGTACCCCATGCACTCAAGAAGTTCATACTGAATTACTTGATTCACTTGTCTCTATCATGGATGCACGCACCATGATAAGGTGGACACACCTACGATGTCCACAACTTCCTAGGCCATATTGACTCGTCCATTGCAGCTAAGAGGAGATGAGAGTCTCTTCCTCTATGGGAACCCAAGAAGGGAGCTGATCGACCAAGTTGGGGATTTGTGCAAACATGTAGAGGCAGAAGATGAACAAAACCAGTAATGACAACCAAATAAGAATGCAGAAGGTGTTAGACCAACAACCTGGACTTCTGAAGTAAGCCTACACAAGTAATATCAACAAGTGTGGTGGAATACTGGAACTATCAGCATAAGGAACAACATCGCCTGAGAGCACCCTTCCCAATGTTGTTAGAAAATGCAGATTGACAACCACCTGCAATACAAAGATGCAGATCTCACCGTAAGCTAAATAACATGTATGAAAGCCCAGATGCACATAGCTGATAGGTCAAATATCAGGAGTTGCATGAGAATGAGAAGGAAAATTTGATCTCTTCTTTCCATGCCCTTCATATCAAGAGAATAACTTAGAAATGTGCAAAACTGCAGTTGTCACAAAGAAACTCGATGATCTATTAAAAAGCAAGAGCTATTAATATGCAAAATTGACAGAAAAATGTAAGCAAGGAATTATATGAACAAGAGTTTCTTCTCATACCCAGTTACATGCATCACAACAACACTATGTCAAACTAAAGGAAAATTTTGGTTGCAAACTAAATATCAATTAATTTTGTTCTAAAACTTGATTCAACGTAACGGAGGAGATAAACTCTACTTTTTTTCTTGACCAAAATCTTTTTGATATGAGCAAACACATTTTAAAGCATAATGCAGGCCGGTAGACACAAATATTCCTTTTTTTATCTTCTAGAAATCCATAAATGAACCTTTGTTCACGATGCATCTGCATGTGGTGCTGAATGAATCCTGCAACCAAATCAATTCAATGTTAGGAAAATATCATGCTTACACATTCTGCCATCTTTTTCACGTCAAATAGACCAAGCTTTTTCAGTGATCACGAAAAGAAAGAGGAGAGTGGATGAATACATAACTGATCTGGTTCTTAATTAAACCAGGAGAACTCAAAATCTGATTTGCACACATAATTGAAATACAACAAGAACATGGTCATCGTATTAATTGAGAGTCACTTTAACCTTCAGATATGATATTACAGTTCCCAAACAACAACTAAAAAATACAACTGATATAATGTTCGACTGTGCCCTTGACAAATTGAGCTACTGATACTCTTCTCCTTTTCAGAAAGATATGCATTGATTGCTCTAATATTATAGGGCCTTAACATAAATTTTCAAATTTCACATAACATGGTCGTCTCCTTCTGCTCTCATTTGAACAGGCTAAAGGGATCACTTTACATGGAATTACCTTACCACAATTTACCATATACCCGTAGATGTCAAGTTCATCACACACAAAATATTCTGATGCATTATTCATGACAGAAACAAATTGCAGTCTATCCAAATAGGTAGGGATGCCGTGAGAGGCGATGGAGGCGGCCAGGTACGGAGAGGCAGGGCGGAGCACGAACTTATGTGCGCATGAGGTAGAGGCAGTGACAAAACTTACAGATGAGACTGATTCCAGTTAAACTATGGCGACTCGTCGGCAGCCCGTGAAATCTCCGGATCCAGATTCAATCGGGGGGACGCGAGAATGGGGGATGACTAGAGGAGACACAAGACCAACAGGTCAACGCCTCTCCTATAGAGACCACCTCACTAACCTCTTGCACCAGCTTGCTGTTGCAGGATTACACGACGAGGCCGGTGGAGCTGTGGAGGGAGGCGAGGCGTGGGTAGTGCTGACCCCGGCGCGTAGTGCTGCGACGTGGACGAGCACCGCCCTAGCGATGAGGTTGCGGTTAGACCCGGCAGCGCCACTACCGTTGAACTGAATCCCGTCAACGGGAAAGACCTCCTCCGCTTCTACCCGGCCACCGTATCCAACTCACGGCCGTAGCCCGTAGGGAAGAGTGACCCCTGCTGCTGGCCTCGGGAGAATGGGAACCGCCTTGGCTATGCACGACATAGATGGTTGGAAGAACTCTCCCACGATCCGTATAATTAGTTTTCTATCCGTAGTAGACAACTAGACACACCCGAGGTAAATTTACCTCGGCAGCCTTACCGTGTCTTTTTCTTGCCCACCCGTGAGGTAAATTTACACCCAACAATTTTGTTTCTCTCTCTCGTGACCGCGGTGAGGTAAGTTTACATCGAACGATTTTGTTTCTCTCTGGTGGCCGTGGTGCCTCGTTCGTCCACGGCGAGGAATAACAATTTCTCATCCAAGGTGACGAATAGCGCAACCCTATATATATATATATACACATATACATATATATACCTAATATACATATATATACCTAATAATAAAGAGAACTGGGTTTCTGGTCGTCCGTCATCGTACACTTTTTGCAAAAAGCCCCCTGTGGTTTCAAGTAATTAACCCGCAGTCCAGTATATCTATGAAAAAAGATGTTTCATATTTCAGATTTGTGCCGCGTCCGTACTGGGCCTCATGTGCAGCCGAATCAGAAGGGGAACGGGGACGGTGGAGGGCAGCCGAATCTGGACGGATCAGGAGCAGACGAGGCCGGGGACGGTTGAGGGCAGCCGGATCAGAACAGATCCGGTCCGTTATCGGCAGATTCGACGGCGGCGCATCAAATCCGGTGACGGGAGGAGCAGACGAGGCCGGGGATGGTCGAGGGCAGCCGGATCTGGTCCGAAGGAGACGGATCCGGGGGCGGCGCGTCAAATCTGGCGTCGGGAGGAGTAGACGACGTCGGGGACGGTCGAGGGCAGCCGGATCCGCTTGGAGGCAAGCCAGAGAGTGGCGGTGCCGGACGCAGGGAGGATGGACCTCAGCGTCCGGCGAACTCGGAGGTGGCGGCGGTCCCACGACGTCCGGGTGCGGGCGGCAGCGGCGAGGCTCCTTGCTGCTCCCTGCATGACCAAGGGAAAAATAAAAGGCTAAGATGCAGGTGAGGAGGAGACATGAATGAAAAATGAGAAGGAGAGGCGCTGGAGCTCCGGTGTGGGTCGCCGTGCGCTGAGCCCGTGGAGGAAAGAGGAGACGCTCGGGAGGCTCGGTGGTGGCCTCGATGCCATCTGGATCCAGAGCTGGAGGGGAGGAGGGGGCGTTGTGGGAGTTCTGCGCATATGGTGAAGAACGTGTGGGGGGGAGACGAGGATGAGGCGGCCGGCTGTGAAGATAAGGTTGGATGGGCAGCAGAGTGCGTCGGGCCAGATGACACCCGTCGCACCCGCGCGAGAGGCGTAGACGGGCAGGTGGAATCGTTTTGTAAATTTTAAGGCGCGTGTCCAACTCACATAGCTTCGGTTGCGTTGAAAGATTGGTTCGTATGCGTGGAAAGAAAAAATAAATTAATAATAGGAAAAAGAGAAAGAGAGAGGTAGAGAGAGGGGATTAATAAATGGGCTCACATGCATCACGGCTAAACAGGATTCGACGAGAGGGATTAACGGGAGCGAGAGGGACATCCGAGTTTGTCGATGGTGTTTTGGTGTGGTGGACTAATTATCAAAAGGTGCTTCACGTCCATCTGCGTATATGGGAAATAAGTCAAACGCGTGTACCATTCACGAAGCCTCGTTAGAGCATCTACCTCATCTTGAACAGAAGACCGCGGGAAGGAACTCGTGCACACCGCACGGCAGTCGTCGTATGCGCCGCGTTTGACCCTTAGCTCTCGCCGTGCCATGGCCATTGTGCCCGCGCTCGCCCGGCTGCCGCCCCGTGATGGATGTTAGGGAACGTAGCAGAAATTCAAAAAAATTCCTACGTATCACCAAGATCTATCTATGGAGAAACCAGCAACGAGGGGAAAGAGAATGCATCTACATACCCTTGTAGATCGCTAAGCGGAAGCGTTCAAGTGAACGGGGTTGATGGAGTCGTACTCGTCGTGATCCAAATCACCAATGACCAAGTGCCGAACGGACGACACCTCCGCGTTCAACACACGTACAGCCCGGTGACGTCTCCCGTGCCTTGATCCAGCAAGGAGAGAGGGAGAGGTTGAGGAAGACTCCATCCAGCAGCAGCACAACGGCGTGGTGGTGGTGGAGGAGCGTTGTGATCCAGCAGGGCTTCGCCAAGCACTACGAGATATGAGGAGGAGAGAGGCAGGGCTGCACCAACAGGGAGAGATCAGATCGCTTCTTTTGGGCAGCCCCTAGGCCTCATATATATAGGGGAAGGGGAGGAGGGTGCGCCCCCTCTAGGGTTCCCACCCCTAGAGGGGCGGCAGCCCTAGATGGGAAAAGGGGGGGCGGCCAAGAGGGGGAGAGAGGGAGGCGCAGGGAGCATGGGCCTTAGGGCCCATCTGCCCTTAGGGTTTGCCCCCTCTTCTCTCCCTTGCGCCTTGGGCACTTGTGGGGGGGCGCACCAGCCCACCTGGGGCTGGTCCCCTCCCACACTTGGCCCATGCAAGCCTCCGGGGCTTGTGGCCCCACTTGGTGGACCCCCGGACACCTCCGGTGGTCCCGGTACACTACCGATAAACGCTGAAACTTTTCCGGCGACCAAAACAGGACTTCTCATATATAAATCTTTACCTCCGGACCATTCCGGAACTCCTCGTGACGTCCGGGATCTCATCCGGGACTCCGAACAACATTCGGTAACCACATACAAACTTCCTTTATAACCCTAGCATCATCGAACCTTAAGTGTGTAGACCCTACGGGTTCGGGAGACATGCAGACATGACCGAGACGTTCTCCGGTAAATAACCAACAGCGGGATCTGGATACCCATGTTAGCTCCCACATGTTCCACGATGATCTCATCGGATGAACCACGATGTCAAGGACTTAATCAATCCCGTATACAATTCCCTTTGTCTATCGGTACGATACTTGCCCGAGATTCGATCGTCGGTATCCCGATACCTTGTTCAATCTCGTTACCGGCAAGTCTCTTTTACTCGTTCCGCAACACATCATCCCGTGATCAACTCCTTGATCACATTGTGCACATTATGATGATGTCCTACCGAGTGGGCCCAGAGATACCTCTCCGTCATACGGAGTGACAAATCCCAGTCTCGATTCGTGCCAACCCAACAGACACTTTCGGAGATACCTGTAGTGAATCTTTATAGTCACCGAGTTACGTTGTGACGTTTGGCACACCCAAAGCACTCCTACGGTATCCGGGAGTTGCACAATCTCATGGTCTAAGGAAACGATACTTGACATTAGAAAAGCTTTAGCATACGAACTACATGATCTTGTGCTAGGCTTAGGATTGGGTCTTGTCCATCACATCATTCTCCTAATGATGTGATCCCGTTATCAATGACATCCAATGTCCATGGTCAGGAAACCGTAACCATCTATTGATCAACGAGCTAGTTAACTAGAGGCTTACTAGGGACATGGTGTTGTCTATGTATCCACACATGTATATGAGTTTCCTATCAATACAATTCTAGCATGGTTAATAAACGATTATCATGAACAAGGAAATATATTAATAACCTATTTATTATTGCCTCTAGGGCATATTTCCAACAGTCTCCCACTTGCACTGGAGTCAATAATCTAGTTCACATCGCCATGTGATTAACATTCACAGGTCAGATCGCCATGTGACCAACATCCAAAGAGTTTACTAGAGTCAATAATCTAGTTCACATTACTATGTGATTAACACTCAATGAGTTCTTGGTTTGATCATGTTATGTCTGTGAGAGAGGTTTTTGTCAACGGGTCTACAACATTCAGATCCGTATGTACTTTGCAAATCTCTATGTCATCTTGTAGATGTCGCTACTATGCTATATTTCAAACAACTGTTCTACTATACGAATCCAGTTTACTACTCAGAATAATCTGGATTAGTGTCAAAGTTTGCATCGGCGTAACCCTTTACGACGAACTCTTTTACCACCTCCATAATCGAGAAAATTCCTTAGTCCACTAGTTACTAAGGATAACTTTGACCGTTGTCCTGTGATCCATTTCTAGATCACACTTGTACCCCTTGACTGACTCATGGTTTGGCACACTTCAGGTGCGGTACATAACATAGCATACTTTAGAGCCTACGACTAAAGCATAGGGGACGACCTTCGTCCTTTCTATTCTGCCGTGGTCATGTCTTGAGTCTTGCTCAATACTCACACCTTGTAACACAACCGAGAACTCCTTTGCTGATCTATTTTGAACTCCTTCAAAATCTTGTCGTGGTATGTGTTTGTTTGAAAGTACTATTAAGCGATTTTGATCTATCCTTATAGATCTTGATGCTCAATGTTTAAGTAGCTTAATCCAGGTTTTCATTGAAAAACACCTTTCAAACAACCCTATATGCTTTCCAAAATTCTACATCGTTTCTGATCAACAATATGTCAACAAAATATACTCATCAGAAATTCTATAGTGCTCCCACTCACTTCTTTGGAAATACAAGTTTCTCATAAACTTTGTATAAACCCAAATTCTTTGATCATCTCATCAAAGTGTACATTCCAACTCCGAGATGCTTACTCCAGTCCTTAGAAGGATTGCTAGGGCTTTGCATACTTGTTAGCATCTTTCAGGATCGACAAAATCTTCTGGTTGTATCACATACAACCTTTCCTTAAGAAAATCGTCGAGGAAACAATGTTTTGACATCCTATTTGCATAATTTCATAAATAATGCAGTAATCGCTAACATAATTCCAACAGACTCTTAGCATCGCTACGAGTGAGAAAGTCTCATCGCAGTCAACTCCTTGAACTTGTCGGAAAACATCTTAATGACAAGTCGAGCTTTCTTAATGGTGACATTTACCATCATTGTTCGTCTTCCTTTTAAAATCCATCTATACTCAACAGCCTCACGACCATCGAGCCGTTCTGTCAAAGTCTACACTTTGTTTTCATACATGGATCCTCTCTCGGATTTTATGGCCTCGAGCCATTCATCGGAATCCGGGCCCACCATCGCTTCTCCATAGCTCGTAGGTTCATTGTTGTCTAGCAACATGACTTCCAAGACAGGATTACGTACCACTCTGAAGCAGTACGCATCCTTGTCATCCTACGAGGTTTGGGAGTGACTTGATTCGAAGTCTCATGATCACTATCATAAGCTTCCACTTCAATTGGTGTAGGTGCCATAGGAACAACTCCTGTGCCCTGCTACACACTAGTTGAAGTGACGGTTCAATAACCTCATCAAGTCTCCACCATCCTCCCACTCAATTCTTTCGAGAGAAACTCTTCCTCGAGAAAGGACCCGATTTGAGAAACAATCCCTATTGCTTTCGGATCTGAGACAGGAGGTATACCCAACTGTTTTGGGTGTCCTATGAAGATGCAGTTATCCGCTTTGGGTTCGAGCTTATCAGCCTGAAACTTTTTTCATATAAGCGTCGCAGCCCCAAACTTTTAAGAAATGACAGCTTAGGTTTCTCTAAACCATAGTTCATACGGTGTCATCTCATCGGAATTACGTGGTGCCCTACTTAAAGTGAGTGCGGTTGTCTCCAATGCCTAACCCATGAACGATAGTGGTAATTCGATAAGAGACATCATGGTACGCACCATATCCAATAGGGTGCAACTATGATGTTTGGACACACCATCACACTATGGTGTTCCAGGCGGTATTAGTTGTGAAACAATTTCCACAGTGCCAAACTCGTAACTCAGATATTCATTTCTATGATCATATCATAGACATTTTATCCTCTTATCACGAAGATCTTCAACTTCATTCTGAAATTACTTGAACCATTCAATAATTCAGACTTGTGTATACTCAGTATCTACTCAAATCATCTGTGAAGTAAGAGCATAACGATATCCACTGCGTGCCTCAGCACTCATTGGACTGCACACATCAAAATGTGTTACTTCCAACAAGTTGCTTTCTTGTTCCATTTTTCTGAAACCGAAGCTTTCAGTCATCTTGCCCATGTGGTATGATTTGCATGTCTCAAGCGATTCAAAATCAAGTGAGTCCAAACGGTCCATCTACATGGAGTTTCTTCATGCGTATATACCAATAGACATGGTTCACATGTCTCAATCCTTTTCAAAAATGAGTGAGTCCAAAGATCCATCAACATGGAGCTTCTTCATGCGTTTTATACCAATATGACTTACATGGCAGTGCCACAAGTAGGCGGTACTATCATTACTATCTTATATCTTTTGGCATGAACATGTGTATCACTATGATCGAGATTCAATAAACCATTCATTTTAGGTGCAAGACCATTGAAGGTATTATTCAAATAAATGGAGTAACCATTATTCTCCTTAAATGAATAACCGTATTGCGATAGACATAATCCAATCATGTCTATGCTCAACGCAAACACCAAATAACAATTATTTAGGTTTAACACCAATCTCGATGGTAGAGGGAGCGTGCGATGCTTGATCACATCAACCTTGGAAGCACTTCCAACACATCTCGTCAGCTCACCTTTAGCCAGTCTCCGTTTATTCCGTAGCTTTTATTTCAAGTTACTAACACTTAGCAACCGAACCGGTATCTAATACCCTGATGCTACTAGGAGTACTAGTAAAGTACACATTCACATAATGTATATCCAATATACTTCTATCGACAGCCTTCTCATCTACCAAGTATCTAAGGTAATTCTGCTCCAGTGGTTGTTCCCCTTATTACAGAAGCACTCAGTCTAGGGTTTGGGTTCAACCTTGAGTTTCTCCACTAGAGCAGCAGCTGATTTGCCGTTTCATGAAGTATCCCTTCTTGAAACTAGTGGTTTCACTAACCATCAACAATTGATGCTCCTTCTTGATTTCTACTTTCGCGGTGTCAAACATCGTGAATATTTCAAGGATCATCATATCTATCCCTGATATGTTATAGTTCATCACGAAGCTCTAGCAGCTTGGTGGCAATGACTTTGGAAAAACATCACTATCTTGTCTGGAAGATCAACTCCCACTCGATTCAAGTGATTGTTGTACTCAGACAATCTGAGCACAAGCTCAACGATTGAGCTTTTCTCCCTTAGTTTGCAGGCCAAGAAAATCGTCGGAGGTCTTATACCTCTTGACGTGGGCACGAGCCTGAAATCCCAATTTCAGCCCTCGAAACATCTCATATGTTCCGCGACATTTCAAAAATGTCTTCGGTGCCTCAATTCTAAACCATTTATCATTACCGAACTATCCTGTAGTCATCAAAACGTGTATGCCAGATGTTCGCAACATCCACAGACCACGTTCGAGGTCCAGCACACCGAGCGGTGCATTAAGGACACAAGCCTTCTACTGTCCGCATAATTGCTACTATCAACTTTCAACTATATTTTCTCTAGGAACATATCTAAAACAGTAGAACTAAAGCGCGAGCTTACGACCTAATTTGCAAAGATCTTTTGACTATGTTCAGGATAATTAAGTTCATCTTATGAACTCCCACTCAGATAGACATCCCTCTAGTCATCCAAGTGATTACATGATCTGAGTCAACTAGGCCGTGTCCGATCATCACGTGAGACGGACTAGTCAACGTCGGTGAACATCTTCATGTTGATCGTATCTACCATACGACTCATGCTCGACCTTTCGGTCTTCTGTGTTCCGAGGCCATGTCTGTACATGCTAGGCTCGTCAAGTCAACCTAAGTGTTTGCATGTGTTCCGAGGCCATGTCTGTACATGCTAGGCTCGTCAACACCCGCTGTATTCGAACGTAAGAATCTATCACACCCGATCATCACGTGGTGCTTCGAAACGACGAACTTTCGCAACGGTGCACAGTTAGGGGGAACACTTTCTTGAAATTTTAATGAGGGATCATCTTATTTACTACCGTCGTTCTAAGCAAATAAGATGCAAAAACATGATAAACATCACATGCAATCAAATAGTGACATGATATGGCCATCATCACTTTGCTCCTTTTGATCTCCATCTTCGAGGCTCCATGATCATCGTCGTCACCGGCATGACACCATGATCTCCATCATCATGATCTCCATCATCGTGTCTTCATGAAGTTGTCACGTCAACTATTACTTCTACTACTATGGCTAACGCTTTAGCAATAAAGTAAAGTAATTACATGACGTTTATGTTGACACGCAGGTCATAAATAAATTAAAGACAACTCCTATGGCTCCTGCCGGTTGTCATACTCATCGACATGCAAGTCGTGATTCCTATTACAAGAACATGATCAATCTCATACATCACATATATCATTCATCACATCCTTTTGGCCATATCACATCACATGGCATACCCTGCAAAAACAAGTTAGACGTCCTCTAATTGTTGTTTGCATGTTTTACGTGGCTGCTATGGGTTTCTAGCAAGAACGTTTCCTACCTACGCAAAACCACAACGTGATATGTCAATTGCTATTTACCCTTCATAAGGACCCTTTTCATCGAATCCGATCCGACTAAAGTGGGAGAGACTGGCACCCGCTAGCCACCTTATGCAACTAGTGCATGTCAGTCGGTGGAACCTGTCTCACGTAAGTGTACGTGTAAGGTCGGTCCAGGCCGCTTCATCCCACAATGCCGCCGAATCAAGATTGACTAGTAACGGTAAGCATATTGTACAAAATCAACGCCCACAACTACTTTGTGTTCTACTCGTGCAAAGAATCTACGCAATAGACCTAGCTCATGATGCCACTGTTGGGGAACGTAGCAGAAATTCAAAAAATTTCCTACGTATCACCAAGATCTATCTATGGAGAAACCAGCAACGAGGGGAAAGAGAATGCATCTACATACCCTTGTAGATCGCTAAGCGGAAGCGTTCAATTGAACGGGGTTGATGGAGTCGTACTCGTCGTGATCCAAATCACCGATGACCAAGTGCCGAACGGACGACACCTCCGTGTTCAACACACATACAGCCCGGTGACGTCTCCCGTGCCTTGATCCAGCAAGGAGAGAGGGAGAGGTTGAGGAAGACTCCATCCAGCAGCAGCACAACGGCGTGGTGGTGGTGGAGGAGCGTTGTGATCCAGCAGGGCTTCGCCAAGCACTACGAGATATGAGGAGGAGAGAGGCAGGGCTGCACCAACAGGGAGAGATCAGATCGCTTCTTTTGGGCAGCCCCTAGGCCTCATATATATAGGGGAAGGGGAGGAGGGTGCGCCCCCTCTAGGGTTCCCACCCCTAGAGGGGCGGCAGCCCTAGATGGGAAAAGGGGGGGGCGGCCAAGAGGGGGAGAGAGGGAGGCGCAGGGAGCATGGGCCTTAGGGCCCATCTGCCCTTAGGGTTTGCCCCCTCTTCTCTCCCTTGCGCCTTGGGCACTTGTGGGGGGGCGCACCAGCCCACCTGGGGCTGGTCCCCTCCCACACTTGGCCCATGCAAGCCTCCGGGGCTTGTGGCCCCACTTGGTGGACCCCCGGACACCTCCGGTGGTCCCGGTACACTACCGATAAACCCTGAAACTTTTCCGGCGACCAAAACAGGACTTCCTATATATAAATCTTTACCTCCGGACCATTCCGGAACTCCTCGTGACGTCCGGGATCTCATCCGGGACTCCGAACAACATTCGGTAACCACATACAAACTTCCTTTATAACCCTAGCGTCATCGAACCTTAAGTGTGTAGACCCTACGGGTTCGGGAGACATGCAGACATGACCGAGACGTTCTCCGGTCAATAACCAACAGCGGGATCTGGATACCCATGTTAGCTCCCACATGTTCCACGATGATCTCATCGGATGAACCACGATGTCAAGGACTTAATCAATCCTGTATACAATTCCCTTTGTCTATCGGTACGATACTTGCCCGAGATTCGATCGTCGGTATCCCGATACCTTGTTCAATCTCGTTACCGGCAAGTCTCTTTTACTCGTTCCGCAACACATCATCCCGTGATCAACTCCTTGATCACATTTGTGCACATTATGATGATGTCCTACCGAGTGGGCCCAGAGATACCTCTCCGTCATACGGAGTGACAAATCCCAGTCTCGATTCGTGCCAACCCAACAGACACTTTCGGAGATACCTGTAGTGAACCTTTATAGTCACCGAGTTATGTTGTGACGTTTGGCACACCCAAAGCACTCCTACGGTATCCGGGAGTTGCACAATCTCATGGTCTAAGGAAACGATACTTGACATTAGAAAAGCTTTAGCATACGAACTACATGATCTTGTGCTAGGCTTAGGATTGGGTCTTGTCCATCACATCATTCTCCTAATGATGTGATCCCGTTATCAATGACATCCAATGTCCATGGTCAGGAAACCGTAACCATCTATTGATCAACGAGCTAGTTAACTAGAGGCTTACTAGGGACATGGTGTTGTCTATGTATCCACACATGTATATGAGTTTCCTATCAATACAATTCTAGCATGGATAATAAACGATTATCATGAACAAGGAAATATAATAATAACCTATTTATTATTGCCTCTAGGGCATATTTCCAACAATGGATGCCGGGGGCGTTCGTGCATAGGGAGGGCGGACTGCGTGCGTGGCAGGCGAGCTGCCGCAGGCTTTTCGTGTAGGAGGGCGGGCTGCGTGTGGGTGCAGAAGAGCAGGCGAGCATGCGGGCGGCATGCACTGCGGGCGAGCGTGCGGGTCGCGGTCGCGTGTTGGATGTCGATAGGAGTTCGTGCGTAGGAGGGCCACCTGCGTGCGGGCGGTAAGGTGAGCCGCTGATACCGTCATGTACAGGAGCACGTGAGGGCAGGCGACGTGCGGGCAGGCAAGCGAGCCGCCGCAGGTGTCGGCTGCGGGAGCGCGTGAGGACGGGTGGCATGCTTTCGGCCTTAACCCGTCACAATTTATTTTTTGATTGGCCAGTAGAAAAAAAAGCACAAAACAATTAGTGATTTCTTTGTAACATATGCTCCGAGTAGGTCGATTGCAATTACATAACGTATGGTGCGTTGTGTCTGAAAAATAATACAACTCATTAAGTCGGCTCTTCCTATTATATTAAATAAATAATACCATCTCGCCTTCTTAGAACCAAAACCAACAATTTATATATGTCCTGAAGTTATCAGTTATCGATAGAGTTAATAAATCGGCTTGTGAACTAATAAGTTGAGAATGAGGATGATGACGTGAGAAGAAGAGAATGAGTCCCGTTAAAAGAAGGAATGAAGGTGTTGCCCTATAAGTGCTAATTAAGTGGTGAACAATTATAAGGGTGGATGGAAGAATGCATCGATGAAACCGAAGAAACTCGCTGACATATTAGGAAGGTAACAATGTCTTCCGTTGCAACGCACGGGCATTTGTGCTAGTATATATATGAGAAAACGTTTCGTTTTTGCACAAAACACCTTGGCGTTCAGAGTATTCAACGCGCGGTCTGAGCAGATTTGTAAAGAAAAAAAAACACAAACACACACGCACGGGCTCACCTCCTCTCCCTCTCGCCCATGAAGTCACCGCCGCCGCCGCCGCCCACGCCGGCCGTTTTCGGCGAGCTCCGGCGCCGCACAGCACGCCCCCGAGCTCCGCGCCTCCCTCCCCTCCGTCCAGATTCTCGGCTCCCGGCCTCTACTGCCCGCTCGCAACCACACCCCCGTGGCTAGGGTTTCGGGCAGTGCTTCGCCGGCGCGTCTCCGGCGGCCCCAGGTTCATCCCTCCCCCCCTTTCTTGGCCGAGATCCGCCACCCCTACATCTCACCTTCTCTTCATATCCTCTGTTGCAGATGCAGATGGAGCACGCCATGGGATTTCCCCATCCACCACGCTCGCTGCCGTCAAGGGCAGGAAGGAACCCTAGCCAGAAGCACCTCCTCACCTCGGATGACGCCTCTGCTGCACCAAGATAGGGCAAGCAATCCCCATCTGTTCTCTATCTCTCCCATTAGCACAAGTCCATTTTTTTAACAAAATTCTGCTACTGCGCCAAATAGTCCATGAACAGATATATTTTTTATTTGTGAATTGGTATCCTTCAAAACATAAATAGTGTATATATGTGCTATTTTCATTTTTGTTCCCTTCTCATTTTTGTGCTTTTATTTGTAAGCTCATAAAATAGTTACAGTAAAAATGCCAGTGTGTGCGAGGTCACTATTGACAAGTCATTGTAGTGCTACTACTGCATTAATCTTAGCAGTGAAGCTATGGTCTGTTCTTTGGTACAACAATGAAATGTTAATATGTTATTGTCCTTTTATGCTTTGTGTCAGTGCACTGTGGTACGACGCCAACACTTATTTGGCACCTACATTGCATCGACAATTTGTCAGCTTACAGTTTGTACCATCGAGAATTTTCACGCTTTACACCTGCAGCTATATCGCTATACTAATAAATATGTTTTGATGTCTAAAATGGTCTTGGTACTGAACCTGACTGATAATGTATTTGGTGTATCTTTTCTATAGAATTAGTACCAGAGTTCTATTTGTATTATTAATAGTATAGAGCTGATAATTAGACCATAGAGTCGCTGTTGAGTTGGTTTATTCCTTGGCAGATCATTTAAGTACTTTATCTTATTACAAAAACTGAACGAAAATATAGCAGCAATACATTTCATGACATAGTGTTATATGTGCAATAAAATTGCTTGATTGATTATTAATCAATGTAAGCAATCTATCCTGTAGGTTTTGTTCGATCCTACACTAAAGAAAATCATACTGAAGATCTGAGCTTAAGTGTTCCAACAGCTGAAGCACCAGCTCAAGATGAAAGGAATCTCTTAATATGATTGTAGATCCATTCCCGTAAAGTGCAGTTAGAATATGAATCCACCTCGAACTCAGTTTAAAAAACAGAAAGCATATGGAATTTTGCTCTATCAGGTAGCAATTTGGTTGTTCAATCCATCCATAGTTACATTTGAAGATATATTGTTGAATTTCCTTATTTTGTGAATAAATGTCTGAACCTTTAGGACATCCGACACATGAGTTTGAACCATCCAATTATAGTGCTACTAATTTTGGGTCACTACATCATGCAATACTACGGATGCTGTTCAACATGGCAAAGTTGGATTTTTTTAATTCTTTTTTCAGATTAGAATCACTTTAGCAATGCCATATAGATAATACAAGATGTGGCAAAGTGTTGTATTCAATAGAGATTACAGTGATAAATTGGTGAAATTAGTTTGCTCTCTGATCTCTGTTAGCTTTAACTCGCTAGGAAGCCATGTAGTCCTATTTTTAGTACTAGGAGGAGAACGTATATTAAATCTATGCCATCCAGGGAATTGATCTCTGTTGTGCTGGGGCAAACTAAACCAGAGTAAGCACTTACTCAAGGCAAGGAGCAGTGCTCGTACTTGCTCATGGTTGAGGTAGATTCAGGTTAAATTTTATGTGTTGATTCCCTTCTCTTGCACATGCCTAGGTCTTTGTGCCTGATCAAGCTGTTCTTTGACAAGTATTATCTTTGAGTGATGCCATGTTGGTAATAAAATACTATATAACTCACATTTCTTATATGTTCCTTTTTCATTTTTGTCCTTTCATTTGAAAGCTCATATGGTCAATTTTGGAGGCAACTACATGTATATACTGCTGAAGTTACATGTATACAAATTCGATGCTTTCATGCATATGACCGTGCACATCACCGAACCCTTTCGATTCTATTGCAAGGTCAAATAGTTTTTCGTGTTCTAACTCTTTGGGATAGTCTGCAGTTATTTGGTTCATCGTCGCTCCTCAAGTTTCCAACAGCGCCGTGGCTGTACACCGTCGACTTCGCCGGAAATCCGTCTGCACATACTCTACTGTCCGCCGAAACTTTGTCTGACCTGAGGTACGTACTACAGTGTCATCGATTTGTATTGTCATCAACTACTTACTTCTTAACTATGTATGTCGTCAACTATACTACTTATTAAAAGGGAGAAAGAGAGGATATGTTAGAGCTAGATGAAACAATAGCCCTGTGAAACAGAGGATTCTGCTTTCTATGTGAGTATCTTGGTGCATGCTTGTTTCTGTATAAAATGCAGAGGTCATGAACGACAACTCATCTTGGATTTGAGTTTCTTTTAATCTTTAAATGATGTACAGGGCCAACAAATTCAGTTATTTGGTTTTGTAACTTGTGGAGAAAAAAGAGATAGGTGAGAGAGAGAGAGAGAGAGAGAGAGAGAGAGAGAGAGAAGGGGGGGGGGAGAGGGGGAGAGGGGGAGAGGGGAGAGGGAGAGAGGGAGAGAGGGAGAGAGAGAGAGAGAGAGAGAGAGAGAGAGAGAGAGATGTGCACATCACCGAACCCTCTCTATTCTATTGCAAGGTCAAATAGTTTTTTGCGTTCTAACTCTCTGGGATAATCTGCAGTTATTTGGCTCATCGTCACGCCTCAAGTTTCCGACAGCGCCGTGGCTGTACACCGTCGACTTCGCTGGAAATCTGTCTGCACATACCCTACTATCCGCCGAAACTTCGTCTGACCTGAGGTACATACTACAGTGTCATCGATTTGTATCTGTCATCAACTACTTCTTAAGAGTCATCAACTATACTACTTATTAAAAGGGAGAAAGAGAGAATATGTTAGAGCTAGATGAAACAATAGTCCTGTGAAAGAGAGGATTCTGCTCTCTATGTGAGTATCTTGGTGCATGCTTGTTTCTAAATAAAATGCAGAGATCATGAATGAATTAAAACATGCTCTCTGATGTTTTCAGTTAAAGTAGTATCCGTTGTATACTTGTATATGTTAGGAAAGCAACTTATCTTTATTGAAGGCCCAAGGGGCATATATATATTACACATGACTTGAGGTGTAAGGAAACTAAACATAGACTAATAAGGACTCCTAGACCAATACTAATACTCCTTAACACCCCCCCTCAAATGCAAAGCGTATGCAATAGCATTGCATTTGAAGAAGTGTAATACTAAAAAGATAAATGATAATCCAAATCCGCGTCTTGAGAGTGTCGTCGTAGCATGAAGAGTCTTCAAAACCTGTCGAGTCGCCAAAGGGGATAACGAAGAGATGACACATTAGAGAAAGACACCACATCAATAGAAGATACAAGATAAGTATCAAGAGAAGATGGGTTGTCGGAAGAAGATGGCACATCAAAAGAATGAAGCATTGCTTAAAGAATCATGGCCCATGAAAACCGACGGCGAGAGAAGCTCGGCGGCAAGAGAATGGGCTTAGATCAACAATGCAAAGAGAGGCCACATAAATCCTATAGAGAGGACAATGACCAGATAAAGGCTGAGGGACAAAAGTTTGGTGGACTCGCATGACATGAGAAACATAAAGTATGAACGAATTTGATGGACGCAGCGAAAAATATAGAAAACTAAAAAGCACATGCCAGACTAATGCAATGACTAAAAGATTAGCAGCGGCAGCTAGCAAATAGGCTAGAGGAACGCATCAACTAGCAAGTAGGCTAGCAGAACGCATCAGCTGAGCAGAGCAGCAAAGGGCAGCGGAACAGCAGCAGCACGCAGATGGACGTGCGGGAGCAGAGCAGCAGCCAGCCAGCAGGGGCACACGCGGGCGACAGGAAGCAGCAGTGTTGAACAACATGAGATCCAGCTGCAGGCAAACGTGTGCGGACAGAAGCCTGCAGCTGCAGGAGAGCAACACGCAGGCTACTGGAGCTGTACGGGCGGGCCTGGACGTGGAGGTGCTTCGAGCCGAGCGCACACGAGGCGATGGTCCCGATCTGAGAGGCAGCCGCCATCGATCCAGGGGCAGGTAGCTGCCCACGAGGTGCCCACGCCGGAGCAGCTGGGCGAGCAGTCAAGGCGCCAGGCGGATCGCAGGGCTGGTGGTGCCGTGGAAGACGAGATCGATCCAGAGAAAAACAGATTGATCGAGAAAAAAATAGTGGATCGCAAGGACGAGTTGCGGCGTCCGGAGACCTAAACCTAGGCTCTAATACCATGTTAGGAAAGCAACTTATCTTTATTGAAGGCCCAAGGGGCATATATATATTACACATGACTTGAGGTGTAAGGAAACTAAACATAGACTAATAAGGACTCCTAGACCAATACTAATACTCCTTAACAGTATACACCCCATTTGAAAAATAGTATGTATATGCTCCTTGCAAACTACTACGTATTATTTAAACGTTTTACATAAGATTGTCTGTCCAGATACAATAACTAATTACTCCCTCCGTTCCTAAATATTTGTCTTTCTAGAGATTTCAACAAGTGACTACATACGGAGCAAAATGAATGAATCTACACTCTAAAATATGTCTATATACATCCGTATGTGGTAACCATTTGAAATCTCTAGAAAGACAAATATTTAGGAACGGAGGGAGTAGTATTTTAATAACTTGAATTGCATGGCTTGATCGCTCTGCTTGGGTCTTCTCTTATGTTTGAGTGCACCATGTGCGGTTTAAATAAGTCTTCTAACTATTTTGGGCTAATTGGGGTTCTGTTTTGATTTGAGCTGATGGGGATGAGATGTGACCCCGCTGCTGGGCGTCGCAAATGCCACTGCTCCAATGTGTGCCCCAGCTTCGGTGATGCATGGGCGAGGCAACACGATTTGGAGCAGTGGCCCTCCTTCCAAATCAAGTTTTTTCGTTCAGATTTTAGAGCTCTTGAGTTTCAGCTTAGTTCAAGGATAGAAAAGCATAGTCCTTATGGATTCAACGAGGAAGACCATTAGCCGCCACCTTTTCAGAATTGGATGGTGTGGTGCACCTTCATCCTGCTGTCCAATTTCTTAGCTTATTTGCTTTAACTGTACTACAGTTATATAGCAGGATAAGGATCCAATCTTGTGACGCCTCTCCATTTGTACCATCGTCAAAAGTTGCACATGAGTTGATTCAGACTTTCAGAATTCATAGAACACCTAGAGTTAATCGGCCTGAAGGTATATCAGATCCTAAGGGAAGGGGACCCGGTTCAGATTTGTCACTACTCTGTGCTGTTGGATAGCCATGGTATGTATTAGTTTTGTTTTACCACAGTTTGATTCTTGGGAGTTAGGATATTAGGTGTATACATTATGTTTCTTATGAATTTGTTCTCTTTTAGTGCACTATCTATCTATCTAATCTATCTATCGAACTTTTCAAAGAAATAGATGGCGACGGCTCAGCGGCGTCGTGGTGAATGGCGAAGCTTCTAAAATGGACGGAAGAGAGGTGGGGACGCGCGGCTGGGAGACGTACATATTTAAGGAAATACGATTCATAAGGTTTCATATTAACAAAAAATGATGGTCTTTGTAAAGTAATATGAACATTTTGTTGATTCCAGGACAACTTTATTCTCCAATACGAATCTGTAAGAAAAGATATGACATACATTTGTGCAAATTGATAATGTAGGCTCATCTCAAAACTTCTATTCTTTTTTAAAGTTTGATTTACTTGGTCGTGCTAACTTCCATTCTGTCAAAACAGGGCATGCGTGCTATTTCTGAAAAAAAAAAAGCTTTTCTGTTGAAAAAACAGGATATGTAGGACATGAAATGGTGTCTCATAATTCATTGGATGTAGACCAGTAGGGTCAATTACAAATTGTTGGCTGTAAATGACTTTCAGTTTCTAGCTTTCATAAAATTTAGACATGTACTCCCTCCGTTCCAAAATAGATGACCCAACTTCGTACTACTAAAGTTAGTACGAAGTTGGGTCATCTATTTTGGAACGGAGGGAGTACTCTTTAACAGTATGTTGTGGTTGATGGTGGTCTTATGTGCTGGTTCAAATGATCATGTTGGATAATATTGCTTTTACTAGCAGTTGCAGTGCTCTTATTATTTCATTTCCACAAATATCACCATGTTTTGCTATTGATGTAATGCTATATTCCTTGACTGAAATCAAACCCTTTAGTTGCTACTGTGGTGCTTTTATTATTGTTATATTCCTGAAAGTTGCAGTTTATTTGTTCTAAAACTACTCTATGGACGATAGTTTATGCTGCTGATCACGACACGATTCTAATCAAACGGTCTGTTGTAGTTTGATTCTATGCATGGATGGCTCGATCTCACTGTCGTCCAAAGATCTTATGGGTGTTGTGTGCATATATTCAATAATGGCTTGAGTTTGAATTAAAATCATTAACTAGACTCCCATGATTGCAGTGGCGTATTATTTGGCAAAACGTAGTATTGTCGCCTTTTAATGTTTTCATTCACATCCATGGTCATATGTGCTGCTTGGACGAAACAATTGATCAACTCTGACAGTAGCTGGTAGGGGGCACCAAACAGAGACTGCTCGCCCCGCCTCTCCCCCTCCCAGCCCCATGGGGAACTCTCCATTACGGCGCACCACGGGAGGAAGGGATATGCCCATCTCGACAAAGGAGGTAGACACGACATGGCGGCGGCGCAGAGCACTTTGACAAAGGAGACTTGAGAATGGGGAACGATAAGGAAGATGAGTTCGCGCGTCCTTATTTTAATAAAAGTTAACGTCAAGTGGTTTGTTTGGGCCAAGCCCAAATAGTTAAGAAAAACTCTTCCCAATTAAACAACCATATGTAAAAAAATTCCTAACAAAGATGCTATAAAAATAGGCGGGTGCTAGGCTCCGGCGCACCCGTACCGTACGATTCAGCAAAATACAGCCGCACAATATTCTTCTTGCTCCCCCTGTGCCTTCTTCTCTGGGAAACAACTCCATCGCACCGTCATGGACGAACGACGCGCCCGACCTAGAAGCACCGCCCGGCGCGTCCCGCCGGTCACCGCCCTCGCCATCGGTCACCGCCCCTCACCACCGTCGTCTCCTCCTGTGTTTCCTGTCGGTTCCGTTCATGCAGCAGCATGTCCCGTAGTTGCAGCTCCCCCATGACGATGGCCACAGCTCCGGCGTGCGCCGGTTGCAGGTCGCAACACATCCGCCGCCCCTGCTCGTCGCCCCATGGTATCAATTTTGATGCCTTTCGTAGCAAAAAAACGAAGACATTCCAGCAAAAAACAAGGTTCCAGCAAAAAAATTGTGTGGTTCCAGCAAAAAATGAGATGGTTTTCAGCAAAACATTGATATGCTTGTCGCTAAAAATTTACATGGATCCAGCAAAATTAGATTATGGTTAGCAAAAAAACACAAATGCAGCAAAAATTACCGTGGTCGCAGATTTTTTGGTGGGTGAGTGGTAGCAAAAACATGGTCTGGTTTCAGCAAAATTAAAGCATGGTTGTAGCAAAAATCGATTGGAAAACAGATAATGTCATGGAGATGGATGTAGCAAAAATCCAAAAAACACCGGTAGTAACAAAAACCAAAACAGATGTAGCAAAATGGTTCACCGGTTTCAGCAAAAATCACCATGGTAGAAGATTTTGGGGGTGGGTGGTAGCAAAATGGTTCAACGGTACCATCTCTTCCGCTGCACGGTTGCAGCAAAATCCCATGCCCTGTCGCGCACGGGGTCGTGCTCGCCGTCTTGCTGGAGGTAGCATGGACTTCGCCGGTCCAGCTATGCGTCGACCACTAGCAGCGGCGCCCGTCGCCGTTTCCACCACTTGCCTTTGCTGCTTGCAGCTCCACCAAATCTGGTTGCAGCCCGCCTCGTACAACATGCCAAATTGCTCGTACTCCGGCGAGCAGTTGCAGCGGTGCCACGGCAGCGAACGTCGGCGGTGGCAGCGGGGGCTTGCGGGAGGGGAAGGAGAGGTTGCAGAGAGGACGAGAGCGGCAACGCGGGGGGAGTGGGGAGGAGGTCTCGTTCTTCGGTGAGCAGTTGCAGCGGTGCCATGGCAATGAACACCGGTGGTGGCAGCGGGGGCTTGCGGGAGGGGAAGGAGAGGTCGGGGAGAGGACGAGAGCGGCAGCCCGGGGGGAGTGGGGAGGAGAAGAACGAAGACAAGGAGGTAGGGGATGAAGCGGTGGAGAAGATAAGGTGGGGTAGGGATACACGCGTCTCACGCGGGGGCACGGTTTGGTGGGTGCACAAGGCCAGCGTGGCACGAGACCGCCGAATTTTCGGCCGGCGCACCGCACACAAACATTACCCATAAAAATATCTGTAATTTTTTTTACACAATAAAAATAGCTTTAAAATGTTCACAGTTTTACATATGTTCACACTATCTTTGTTTCAAGAAAATATGTTCGCATTTTCTACAAAACTTAAAAATTCCCAAAAAAGTTCCAATTTTACTAAAACAAAGTCCATCTAGAAATGTACGACCAAAAACAAAAGATTCATTTCATCAAAAACATCTATTCAAAAAAATTTCTTTTTTAGAGAAATGTTCAAATTTTCATAAAAATGTTAACTATTCTTAAAAAGTGTTCCAATTTTTATGAAAACGTTAACTTTTAATAAAAATAAGGATTTTTCACGGTTAACCTTACTATGGACATTTATTAAAATTAAATATAAAAAATGATGCACAATGGCGCATGAAGCTGGTTGTGCCTTTTTTTGCCCGGTGCAACACACGGGCATTTGTACTAGTATATATATATATATATATATATATATATATATATATATATATATATATATATATATATATATACCATAGTCTACCCTAATTTATTTTTATTTCTTATCTCTACCTAATAATAAAGCAAATTGGGTTACGTCATAAAAAATACCCTCGAAGTTGGCAAGAATTACCCACCAATGCCACCCGTAAGTTAAATTAAAAAACGATTCGTTTTTTCCAAATTCGTCGTCGTGCCAAGTTGTTATATAGTGTTGATACTGCACATATAACAAAAACTTAGAGATGACGCAGTGGCTCAAGCCTTTCTGTCACACCGCGGATACCAGGGTTCGAATCCCAGGTTCTACTTATTTGCCCCACCATTTTTGTCACCCACCTCCCCTCCCACCCAGTGCGCGTTCATGGGCCAGCCCGCAGGGCGTGACGCTTATGTTTTTTCTTTTTTTTGCATTTCGTCTTTTGTCTTTTTTTCTCATTTCTTTTTTTGTGTTTTTCCTTCTTTAAATTAATTTGAGATTTCCAAATTCCAAAACATTGCAAAAATTTTAAATCATGTAGAAATCATAAAATATTTGTGAATTCAAAAATGTGTGGGACATCATAAAACATTCACAGTTTTAACAATATTAGCTATTTTAGAAGAGTGTTCACAAATTATTAAAAAAATCAAAATTTGGAAAAAAATGACAGGAAATAAAACTATGTTCATGATTTTGAAAAATATTTGTGTATTCAAAACAAATTCGTGAATATGACAAAAATGTCCACGAAATTTTAGAAAATATTGAAAAACTCAAAAAAATTTGCAAGTTTGTGGTCGATGAGATTTGTTTTAAAAGTTTAAAAGTGTGTCGTGCAATGGCACGCTCATTGCTTTGGGATTTACCATGTCGACTACATTGCGATCACGTGGATATCGCATCTATCATCAGCGAGGGTTGGAAGAAAGATAAGTTGCAACATGGCAAGTCACTGTGTCAAAATAGAGGACGCTCATATGTCAGGGTATTGAGTCATACTTATTTGGCTAGAGTGTAATTCTTTATCCTTAGGTTCTGCAGATTTTCCCCCTCTTTTTGATGCACCTCCCCTCCCCCAGTGCGTGTTCATGGGCCGGCACGCAGGGCGTGACTCCCCTATTTTTTTTCATTTCATCTTTTGTCTTTTTCTTTTATTTTGTCTTTTTTTGTTTTTTCTGTCTTTAAATTAATTCGATATTTCCAAATTTCAAAACATTGCAAATTTTGAAAAACATGTTTGAGAAATCATAAAATGTTTGTGAATTCAGAAATGTGTGGGAAATCATAAAATTTTCGCAGTTTCAATAAATATTAGATTTTACAAAACTGTTCGCAAATTATAAAACATGTTCGCAACATCACGAGTCACTGTGTTAAAATAGAGAACGCTCATATGTCAGGGTATTGAGTCAAACTTATTTGGCTAGCGTGTAATTTTTTCTCTCCCGTTGCAACGCACGAGCATGTTTGCTAGCCTACTAATAAAGCACCTATTGTTTCTGGTCGTATGTCGTCGCCAAATTTGCAGAAAAGTCCCTACGGTTTTTGATATTCAACCCGCGGTCCTTTTTAAAGTGGAAAAAACGTTTCGACCCAGATCCGGCCCGCCCAGGCCCGAGTGCCACCGCTCCCGTACGCTGCCACCACCAGCGCCCGCAGAGCGCCCGACCCCGAGCTCCTCCTCCCGTGCGCCTCCTCCCCGGCCTCCCTCGCACATCGTCCGGCGACCGGCGCCGCCGCCGGCGACTCCCAGGTCACGCCGCCGCTCCCCTGCCTTCTCTCTCTCCCCTGTCTCTCTAATCTCCTTTTCTCTCCTTCTCTCCAGGAGCTCAGCGCCAGCGCCAATGCCCAGTCCTCGAGCTCACCTTGGAGGTTCGAACGCTGCCACGGGACCTCCACCGGCCAGATCCGGCGCCTCCCTCCCGGATCTGCGCGCCCTCCACCTGCTCTACCCGATCCGGCGCCGCCCAACCCGCCAGGACCTCCACCATGGTGCCCGCCGAGATCCTGTGCATCCTCTCCGTCGACGCGCCATCATCGCATGAGGACTTGGACTCCTGGCTCGCTGACAACCTCCCTCAAATCCTACAGGAGGTTCAGGTACAACATCTACTTGATTAATTTCTGAATTCCACTTCTTTTTTGTGCATGTATATGCAATTGAGGGAGACTCTTCTTGATGATCTTGTGTGCCAAATCTTACATGGACAGTTTGAATGTGTGATACGTTGTGTGATGCAGCGACAAAATCCAGTTAGTGCTGCTATGTATCAGTCAAGGGAATGGTATAGAGAAGAGAGAATGAGGACAATACAAAGTGAGTGGGAGAGTGTGAGTGATTAATGAAGGGGTATAGGCTTTGTACTATGACACACAGTACATTGTACAAATAAGGAAGTGGGTAGTGTGCTATCTTTGTTGTGAAAAGGGAAGATTTCTTTCCTGAATCATGTAGTACCAGTACTGATGGATCGATGATCTAAGGATCATATGAATGATTAATGGAGGATAACATAGTATTGTTGTAGAGGTGTCGACAGCTGCAGTATTTGAATCTAAACATGTGATACATGAAAGAGCTATTTTGGGTTAGATAATTATTTGGTTTTGGGTATAGAGTAATTATTTCGGTACATGGCTTATGTCTCAGTATGTACTATGTAGCTTCGTCCCAGCAAAAGTGCGAAACTTTGTGTATTTGTTATGCAATGCTGGTAATGATTTTTTTGCTGATCTAATATTGCAGGTGAATTTGGGCTTTCCGAAATATAGGAGTGTGCTGCGTGCTGAAGAAGGTTTGGGTGCGGCAATCAAGACCATGGCTCTGCTTGGGAGCATCAAGCATCGACTGATGTGAAGAGGCCAAGGTGAGCTTCTCCGGTCCAATCCTAATCTGATTCAGAAGAGCATATTCTTAAGGTTGTCATTGCACTTTCTGGATAGGTTAAACTATTGATAACTTCAGATTCTGACTAGGACAAGAAAGCCTCAGGGGCCAGAGTATTCAGGAAGACACCAATCCAAACCCATGGTGTTTGAGGCAGCTTGAAAGAAGGTTTGCTGCAGGGAAGAGCTAGAAAGAGCGAAATAGAGAAGGCAGGGGCGTGATCTGTTGTAGGTATGAAGTGAAGTAATCCTTCCATTCCTGTTTGTTTTCGCAAGTCTGTTTTGCACAACTCTGTTTGCAGTGCGTGCAGTAATTGATCGATTGCGTTTTGAGGGTTCTAGGTGTTGAACATGACCGGACCATTAAAATAAAAGTTGTATATCTTTTCAAAACCTTTCGAATGAATATTTATTTGCAATTTTTCGTCAGATATCCTAGGAGATATGCCTAGCTGAAGTTACTGTCAGTCTTCGTCAGACTGCAATTTCAGGCATGAGTTCCTATTTTGTGCGGCGTTTTAAAGTAACTTCAAGGCTGAATCTGTCTATGGGTCTATGGATGTATTTTCAGTATTTGGTTTAAAATTTCCAAGGATAATTTATTCTGAAATTTTCGCTGAGTATAGTGAAAGATACAACCTTATGAATGTTGTTGTCCATTGCGAGTTCTGTTCTGAACTTCTGACAATTACTGTTTTCTATATTGAGAGGTTGTTTTCTGTATAGAGGAATTTTTCTATGGGACTGCACTTACTTGCCCCCTTGATTTTTCAGTGTACTAGGCAAACGATATTGTACTGAATGATCTGCACTAATGTGCATCCCTGAAAGTAGATTGCAGTTAGAATTAGAAACCATTTTTTGGTTTGTTTCCTGAAATTAATAGCTGTTGCGAATTGTACAGGGTTCATTGATCCCATTTCTTATAGTTTGTAATTGTATTCCTACAGTCTAACAAGACCGTCGCATGGATGGATTGGTTGGGAGGAGAACCGCAACAAGATATGCTGCTGAAAAATCAACATGGAGTTTGAGTCAGGTCGATGTAGTGCATTAATCTCGGTTGATCTATCTTGGGCCTCTCATTTTCCTTTGGTTCTGAATTTCACTGGTGGTAACTTCACTCGTAAATTTTTGCTGCTCAGGTCTTTGACTTTTTTTTGCTGCTCAGATATTGGACTTGCTCGGGCTGAAAAAGATATCACCCAAGCTTATATTGAAGTGATGTATGAGGCTGATTTAGTTGATACTGCAGTTTGAAGATTGTACAAATAAATTGTATCTGAATATACAATTTTTCCTGTACACTGGAATGTACTAAAATTTTCCTGTAATAGCACACAATGTCGTATTGAGCTGCCTAAATAAAACTTGAGGAGTTTGTGTACTGTGAGGGGGAGCGGGAACTCATTCAGATTATGTTTGATTTTCAAGGCTGTTTGGGAGGGAAACCAGGAGTGCTTGTACAGGATGGGTGGGGAGTGGCGTCGGAAGAACCTGCTGAAGTATTGAGTGGGCTACCTGTAGCGGAAGACGCCGCGAGCGATTAAACCCCCACATTCGCGGCGTTGGATCGATCAATGAATAGTTATGTAGGTTCTTGGTACACTTGCTGCACCTACTGTAGAGTACAATGGATAACGACGATCCATTTGCAGGGAGGGGTGCACATCGTCAGTGATCGCATGGACAACTCCGGTGGTTGCCGCGGTGGTACCATGCAGAGAGGTCTGATGAAGATCGTAGACTGTAACCATCAGTTGATGAATCCATTCTCTTATGAATACTACTGTATCCCTCTCATCTTTTATATTGAGTGAGCGAACAAAGTGTACAAATGAAGTCACGATGAGCTGAGCTGAGCAGCTGGCGATCAGATGATTTCGGGTCCCTACTAGCTATTTCTGTTTTTGAAGTTATTTCTTCAGGATACATGATTACACTACATTACAAGTTGAAAAATTGTGCAAAGTGGAAGTTAGTACTAAAGCGAATTGCTCTTTCTGATCTGCCAACAAATTTCAGTCATAATATGTGCCATTCAAGTGGAAACACAAACTAGGACGTGTAAGATTTGTTTCTCCCGTTGTAACGTACGGGCCTTTTTGCTAGTTCATTAATAATAAAGTAAATAGTGCTTCTGGTCGTCCGTCTAAATAATTGCCCCCGAATTAGCTATAAATTACCCGCTATGCCATCAATAAGTTAAGAAAAATGATTCGGTTTTTATTTCCAAAGGCGCCGCCGTAACCTGTTGTTTTAGACTTGTGATGCCGTGTCGATAACGCAAGCGCACTACCAGCGTGGTGGCTACAGGCTCCTGCTTCTACCTTGCAGACCAGGGTTCCAATGTTGGTAATACCCTTCTTTTGCTTCCTTTTTCTTAGGCACCTGCTCCATGGGCCGGCCTACCGGGTGTGACGCTCCTGTTTTTTTTCATTTTGTCTTTTCTTTTCTTTTCTCATTTCTGTTTTAGTTTTTTCTTCTTTAAATTAATTTGACAATTCCAAATTATAAAAAGTTTCCAATTATAACCAAATTTTAGAGAAATTATAAAATGTGAGTGAATTAAAAAAACTTTTGGAAATCATAAAATTTTCGCTGTTTCAAAAAATGTTGGTGATTTTATGAAACTGTCGCAAATTATAAAAAAACACAATCTGGAAAAACATGTCAGGAAGTAAAATCATGTTCATGTTTTTCAAAAAAATGATTGTGTATTCAAAACATATTCGTGAATTTGAAAAAAAATGTCCAAGAAATTTTTGAAAATATTCAAAAAATCAAATGTCTTTTGTGAAATTTAAAATTCATCTCCCAACTTAAAAAAGTCATCAATTCAAAAAATGTTAGCTGAGTCAAAGAAGTAAAATCATGTTCATGATTTTCAAAAAAATGATTGTGTATTCAAAACATATTCGTGAATCTGAAAAAAAATGTCCAAGAAATTTTTGAAAATATTCAAAAAATCAAAAGTCTTTCGTGAAATTTAAAATTCATCTCCCAACTTAAAAAAGTCATCAATTCAAAAAATGTTAGCTGAGTCAAAAAATATTAATGAATTCAAAAACTATCCATGCATTTCAATAAATGTTCGTGATTTTTTAAAGATGTCCTAATTTATAAAAGATGTTTGTCGATTCGAAAAACTGTTTGCCGATTCAGAAGTGTTTTATGTTTAGGATTTGATTAGTTTTTGGAAAGACTTTATATGTCTAGGCATTGAGAGTAGTTCGTGGTCGATGAGATTTGTTTTTAAAGATTTAAATATTTCCTTGCGCGAGACAATGGCAAGTGTGTCGTGCCGTGATAAGCTCATTGCCTAGGGATTTACCACGTGCATTACGATCATGTGGACATTGTGTGGCAACATGGTGAGCCACCATGTTAAAATAGACGACACTCATATGTCTGGATATTAAGTCATACTTATTTGACCAGCATGTATTTTTTGTGTCTCCCGTTGCAACGCACGGGCCCCTGGGGGGATTCACTACCGACATCATTAAAAATCTTTGATCTATTTCTTTTTTGTCGTAAATTTGATGTCTCGTGTTCTTTGCTCTCTTGCATCATTTATTCTTAATTATCAATCTGTAAAACTGATGACATATTGGTGCAATTTGCCTGAACTTGAATTATTTTATTTTGGGTCTATAAATTTTATGATTTTTTTGTTGTTCATCCGTTGCAACGCACGGGCGCTTTTGCTAGCATATATATATATGCTTTTACTAGCATATATAGGCAGCCAGGGTGCGCCCGAGGGTGGCCGCCGGCCCCCTTGGGTGCCTGCCCTATGGCGCGCCCCTTCCCTTTCTGGCGCTTGGGAGAAGGCAGGAGGGGGTGGCGCCCCCTTCCCTTTTTCTTATGTGGGAGAAAAGGCGAGAGGGGCCAGCTCTCTCCCTTTCCTTCTCTAGGGCCGGCGCCATGAGGTGGAGATGCACCAGCCCCATGTGGGTTGGTGTGCACTCCCTCGTCGGTCCGTTTGGCCCAATAAACTCCCGGGGCCTCTCGGAACCCCTTCCGGTGATCCAATGATTACCCAGTACATTCTGAAACCTTTCAGGTGACCAAATAGATTCGTCCTATATATCAATCTTTACCCTCGGACCATTTCGGAGCTCCTCGTCATGTCCGTGATCTCAATCGGGACTCCGAACAACATTCAGTCACTGATACGTCCATTTTGCATCATGCTTTTATATTGATATTTATTGCATTATGGGCTGTTATTACACATTATATCACAATACTTATGCCTATTCTCCCTTATTTTACAAGGTTTACATGAAGAGGGAGAATGCCGGCAGCTGGAATTTTGTACTGGAAAAGGAGAAAATATTAGAGACCTATTCTGCAGAACTCCAAAAGTCCTGAAACTTATCGAAATAGGCTTTCGCCCCGCTTTATAAATAAAGCAACGGTCCACACGATCCAAGTTTGAACAGCCTCCAACAGGTAACGGCTGGGGCCACAACACAAATAAGCCCAAGAAAGCATAAGAGAAATATAAAGAAAAATCCACCTAGTGGCAACCGCCGAGCGGCCCTACGAGGACGACAGCCGACGCGCCGAGGCCAAAAGCGCATCCATCATCAAGCTAAGGCGATCACGATCACGCTGCCTCGAGAGCGGGTGCCAGTGCTGCAAGAAAGCAAGGAATCTGAAGAAGGAGTCAGAAGCCTTCTTCGGTAAAACCTTCTCAATCACCATCTTATTCCTAGTCGTCCAAAGAGTCCACGACATTGCCACAAAAATAAGCCAAAATAGGCGGCGATGTCGTGAAGGCTGTATAGCTCGAAGCTGCAGGAACTCCGCGAGATTTAGGGCCTCCCAGTCAGGCCCCAACGCCTCACGGACGAAAGTCCATAATACCCTCGCTGCCGTGCAGGAGAAGAGAATATGTGTCCCAGTCTCTGGTACTGCACAGAGGGGGCAAATACCATCCCCGGGTCCGTGCCGCTTAAGTACCTCTGTCCCCGAGGGGAGACGATCTCGTAGAAGTTGCCAAACAAAAATCTTAATCTTTAATGGGACAGGGGCTTTCCATAGAGGGACAAGCCAGGGGTGAGTTGTCGGCGGACAAAGGGCCTGGTAAGCCGTGCCCACTGAGAACTCCGCTGTCGGCGTGCGCCGCCATGAAACTGTGTCCGGATAATCCAGGAGCACGAGTGGCAGGGCGGCCCGCAATGTAGTCCAGTCATTAATCTCGGCCGGTCCGAACGAGCGACGGAATGCAAGGTTCCACTGTCCATCTTGGAAGGCCGTGGCCACAAGAACAGACGGATCTACACAAATCGAGAATAGGCCAGGGAAGGCGACGCGTAATGGCTCCATGCCCAGCCAGGGATCCAGCCAGAATTGGATCCCGTGCCCGCTCCCTAAGGAGAAGGAAATCCCTAAGAGGATGTCCTCCTTGATCCTTTGGATGGCTCGCCAGAATTGTGAGCCATCTGTCCGGGAGCAAGCCAAGAGCGGTTCTCCCCTAAGGTATTTTACCTGAATGAGCTGCAGCCATAACCCTCCCTCGCCGCGTAGAATCCGCCAGACCCATCTCAGCATGAGGGCCACGTTCATGCGGCGGGAGGCAATGATGCCCAGACCACCACGGTCCTTAGGCATGCAGATATCCGCCCATTTTACCATGTGGTATTTTTGGCGGCCATTGGCCGCCTGCCAAAAGAACCTAGCGAGGTCCTTATCGAAGGCACTATGGACGCCTTCCGGAAGAATGTACAACCCCATCATAAACATGGGGAGGCTCGCAAGGTTCGAGCTAATCAGGACCGCTTTGCTCCCCTTGGAGGTAAACCGTCCTCGCCAGGGCTCAGCCCGAGAGGCCACTCGTCCCACTAGCGGGTCGAATGCACTTGTCAGGATCTGCAAGTCTGCCAACGGCATCCCCAAGTATGTAATGGGGAAGGATGTTAGCCTGCAATTTAGATTATCCGCAATCCTCTGTTGGTCCTCAGCAGGGTAACCTAAAACGATGACCTCGCTCTTGTCAAAGTTAATCTTGAGTCCCGACATAGCCTCAAAGCAGAGGAGTAGGAACTTAAGGTTAACTATGTCAAGGTCAGAGCCTTGCACCATAATCATGGTGTCATCGGCGTACTGAAGGTGAGTGACCCCCCTCCCGGAATGAGGTGGCCGACCACCCCCGAGATGTGGCCGGCATGCCTAGCCTTGTCCAGGATACCTGCCAACGCGTCCACGGCAAGGTTGAAGAGAAGGGGGGATATCGGGTCCCCTTGCTTCACCCCCGCTGATGCCGTAAAGATAGGTCCCACCTCTCCGTTAATGTTTATCGCAGTCTTGCTAGACCGTACCAATTGCATAATCCAGTTGCACCATCTATCCTGAAAGCCCCTACGCTGCATGACAAGTCACAGGAAATCCCAGTCAAGCCGATCATATGCTTTCTAGAAGTCCAGCTTCAAAAATACACCCTTCAGCCCACGCGATTCACGGAGCTTTTCTTTGGAATATACAAAAATATTGGGCGAAGAAAGTACCAGAGGGGGGCCACCTGCCAGACACAAGGGTGGAGGGCGCGCCCTACCCCCCTCGGCGTGCCCCCGACCTTGTGGGCCCCCTGGCAGGCCTCCGGTGCTTATCTTTGGCTATATGGTGTCCTTTACCCTGAAAAAAATCGAGAAGAAGCTTTCAGGACGAAGCGCCGCCGTCTTGAGGCGAAACCTGGGCAGAACCAAGCTAGGGCTCCGACGGAGCTGTTCTGCCGGGGAAACATCCCTTCGGGAGGGGGAAATCGTCGCCATCATCATCACCGTTGATCCTCTCATCGAGAGGGGCCCAATCTCCATCAACATCTTCACCAGCACCATCTCCTCTCAAATCCTAGTTCATCTCTTGTATTCGATCTTGGTCCCAAAACCTCAGATTGGTACCTGTGGGTTGTTAGTAGCGTTGATTACTCCTTGTAGTTGATGCTAGTTGGTTTATCCGGTGGAAGATTATATTTTTAGATCCTTAATGATATTTAATACTCCTCTGATTATGATTATGAATATGCTTTGTGAGTAGTTATGTTTGTTCCCGAGGACATGGGAGAAGTCTTGTTATAAGTAATCATGTGAATTTGGTATTCATTCGATATTTCGATGAGATGTATGTTGTCTCTCCTCTAGTGGTGTTATGTGAATGTTGACTACATGACACTTCACCATTATTTGGGCCTAGGTGAAGGCATTGGGAATTTATAAGTAGATGATGGGTTGCTAGAGTGACAGAAGCTTAAACCCTAGTTCATGCGTTGCTTCGTAAGGGGCTGATTTGGATCCATATGTTTCATGCTATGGTTACGTTTACCTTAATACTTGTTTTGTAGTTGCGGATGCTTGCGAGAGGGGTTAATCATAAGTGGGAGGCTTGTCCAAGGAAGGGCAGCACCCAAGCACCGGCCCACTCACATATCAAATTATCAAAGTAACGAACGCAAATCATATGAGCATGATGAAAACTAGCTTGACAACAATTCCCATGTGTCCTTGGGAACGCTTTGCTTTATATAAGAGTTTGTCCAGGCTTGTCCTTTGCTACAAAAAGGATTGAGCCACCTTGCTGCACCTTAGTTACTTTCATTACTTGTTACCTGTTACGAATTATCTTATCACAAAACTATCTGTTACCGATAATTTCAGTGCGTGCAAAGAATACCTTGCTGAAAACCGCTTGTCATTTCCTTCTGCTCCTCGTTGGGTTCGACACTCTTACTTATCGAAAGGACTAGATAGATCCGCTATACTTGTGGGTCATCAAGACTCTTTTCTGACGCCGTTGCCTGGGAGTGAAGCACCTTTGGTAAGTGGAATTTGGTAAGGAAACATTTATATAGTGTGCTGAAATTTACTATCACTTATTACTATGGAAAATAATCCTTTGAGGGGTTTGTTCGGGGTATCTTCACCTCGAACGGAACCACAATTAGTTTCTCCTCAACCTACTGCACCTACTGAAAATATTTATTGTGAAATTCCTGCGGGTATGATAGAGAAACTGCTAGCTAATCCTTATGCAGGAGATGGAACATTACATCCTGATTTTGACCTAATCTATGTGGATGAAGTTTGTGGATTATTTAATCTTGCAGGTATGCCTGAGGATGTTGTCAAGAAGAAGGTCTTCCCTTTATCTTTGAAGGGAAAGGCATTGACATGGTATAGGCTATTGAATGATATTGGATCATGGAACTACAACCAATTGAAATTGGAATTTCATCAGAAGTTTTATCCTATGCATCTGCTTCATCGTGATCGGAATTATATATGTAATTTTTGGCCTCGTGAAGGAGAAATTATCACTCAAGCTTGGGGGAGGCTTAAATAAATGTTATATTCATGCCCCAATCATGAGCTCTCAAGAGAAATTATTATTCAAAAATTTGATGCTCGGCTTCTCATAATGATTGATCCATGCTCGATACTTCTTGTACTGGTTCTTATATGAAGAAGGATATTGAATTCAAATGGAATTTGTTGGAAAGAATTAAAAGCAACTCTGAAGATTGGGATCTCGATGAAGGTAAGGAGTCAGGTATAAACCTTAAGTTTGATTGTGTTAAATCCTTTATGGATACCGATACTTTTCGTGATCTTAGCACTAAATGGACTTGACTGTGAGATAGTAGCTTCTTTTTGTGAATCTTTTGCTACTCATGTTGATCTCCCTAAGGAGAAGTGGTTTAAATATCATCCTCCCATTGAAGTTAAAGTAGCCGAACCTATTAAAGTTTAAGAAGAAACTAATATTTATAATGTTGATCTTATTATTCCTAGTGCTTACATTGAGAAACCACATTTTCCGGTTAGAATAAAGGATCATGCTAAAGCTTCAACTGTCGTCAATAAAAGTAAGACTAAAACACATACACCCTCTGAACAAATTAAAGTTGAACCTAGTTTGCTATGGTTAAATATCTCTTGGTGGATAATATTGATGGGCATGTTATTTATTTCTGTGATGAAGCTGCTAGAATTGCTAAACCCGATATGAAAGGTAAACATAGACCTGTTGTTGGCATGCCTGTTGTTTCTGTTAAAATTGGAGATCATTATTATCACGGCTTATGTGATGTGGGTTCTAGTGTGAGTGTAATTCCTTATACCTTATATAAAGAAATCATGAATGATATTACACCTGTTGAGATAGAAGATATTGATGTTACTATTAAGCTTGCTAATAGAGATACTATATCACCAATTGGGATTGTTAGAGATGTTGAAGTCTTGTGTGGGAAAATTAAATATCATACTGATTTTCTTGTTCTTGGTTCCCCACAAGATAATTTTTGTCCCATTATATTTGGTAGACCCTTCTTGAATACTGTTAATGCTAAGATAGACTGCGAGAAATACATTGTTACTGTTGGTTTAGGGGATATGTCTCATGCTTTTAATTTATCTAAATTTCATAGACAACCCCATGATAAATAATTGCCTAGCGAGGATGAAATTATTGGTCTTGCTTCTATTGCTGTGCCTCCAGCTGATCCTTTAGAACAATATTTGCTAGACCTTGAAAATGATATGTTTATGAATGAAAGGAGGGAAATAGATGAAGTATTCTTCAATCAGGGACCTATTTAGAAACACAATTTGCTTGTTGAAATCCTTGGGAATCCTCCTCCACCTAAGGGAGTTCCCGTGTTTGAGCTTAAACCATTACCTGATACTTTGAAATATGCTTATCTTGATGAAAAGAATATATCCTGTTATTATTAGTGCTAACCTTTCAGAGCATGAAGAAAAGAGATCATTGAAAACTCTGAAGAAGCACTGTGCCGCTATTGGATATACTCTTGATGATCTTAAGGGCATTAGTCCCACTCTATGTCAGCACAAATTAAATTGGAGAAAGATGCTAAACCGATTGTTGATCATCAATGGTGGTTAAATCCTAAGATGAAAGAAGTGGTAAGAAATGAAATACTAAAGCTTCTGGAGGCAGGTATAATTTATCCTATTGCTGATGGTCAATGGGTAAGTCCTGTTCATTGCATGCCTAAGAAGGGAGGCATTACTGTTGTTCCTAATGATAAGAATGAATTGATTCCTCGAAGAATGGTTACAGGTTATAGAATGGTAATTGATTTTCGCAAATTAAATAAAGCTACTAGAAAAGATCATTACCCTCTACCTTTTATTGTTCAAATGCTAGAAAGATTATCCAAACATACACATTTTTGCTTTCTAGATGGTTATTCTGGTTTCTCTCAAATACCTGTCTCGAAAGAGGATCAAGAGAAAACCACTTTTACTTGCCCTTTCCGTACCTTTGCTTATAGACGTATGCCTTTTGGTTTATGCACTGCGCCTGCTACCATTCAAAGATGTATGAATGCTATATTCTCTGATTTTTGTGAAAAGATTATTGAGGTTTTCATGCATGATTTCTCCGTTTATGAAACTTCCTTTGACGATTGCTTAAGCAACCTGATGGAGTTTTGCAGAGATGTGAGGAAACTAATCTTGTCATGAATTGGGAGAAGTGCCACTTTATGGTTAATGAAGGTATTGTCTTGGGGCATAAAATTTCTGAAAGAGGTATTGAAGTTTATAAAGCTAAAGTAGATGCTATTGAAAAGATTTCGTGCCCTAAAGATATCAAAGGTATAAGAAGTTTCCTTGGCCATGTTGTTTTCTATAGGAGGTTTATTAAAGACCTCTCTAAAATTTCTAGGCCTGTCACTAATATCTTACAAAAAGATGTTCCTTCTGTTTTTGATGATGATTGTGTAGAAGCATTTGAAATACTTAAGAAAGCCTTGATTACTTCACCTATTGTTTAGCCGTGATGAATTACGTGTGATGCTAGTGATTATGTTGTCGGTGCTGTTCTAGGACAAATACTTGATAAGAAATTAAATGTTATTCAATATGCTAGTAAAACTCTAGACAGTGCCCAGAAAAATTATGCTACCACTGAAAAAGAATTTCTAGCAATTGTATTTGCATGTGATAAGTTCAGACCTTATATCGTTGATTCGAAAGTAACTGTTCACACTTATCAGGCTGCTATTAAATATCTTATGGAAAAGAAAGATGCTAAACCTAGACTTATTAGATGGGTTCTCTTGTTACAAAAATTTGATTTGGATATTATTGATAGAAAGGGAGCTGAGAACCCGTTGCAGACAACTTGTCTAGGTTAGAGAATGTTCTTGATGACCCATTGCCTATTAATGATAACTTTCCTGATGAACAATTAAATGTCATAAATGCCTCTCATAATACTCCATGGTATGCTGATTATGCTAATTACATTGTTGCTAAATTTATTCCACCTAGTTTCACATACCGGCAAAAGAAAAAGTTTCTCTATGATTTAAGACATTACTTTTGGGATGACCCACACCTTTATAAAGAAGGAGTAGATGGTGTTATTAGACGTTGTGTACCTGAGCATGAACAAGAACAGATCCTACGCAGGTGCCACTCCGAGTCTTACGGAGGACACCTGAGGGAGTCCTGGATTAGGGGGTGTCCGGATAGCCGGACTATACCTTCGGCCGGACTCCTGGACTATGAAGATACAAGATTGAAGACTTCGTCCCGTGTCCGGAAGGGACTTTCCTTGGCGTGGAAGGCAAGCTTGGCAATACGGATATGTAGATCTCCTACCATTGTAACCGACTCTATGTAACCCTAACCCTCTCCGGTGTCTATATAAACCGGAGGGTTTTAGTCCGTAGGACAGAACAACAATCATACCATAGGCTAGCTTCTAGGGTTTAGCCTCCTTGATCTCATGGTAGATCTACTCTTGTACTACCCATATCATCAATATTAATCAAGCAGGACGTAGGGTTTTACCTCCATCAAGAGGGCCCAAACCTGGGTAAAACATCATGTCCCTTGTCTCCTGTTACCATCCGCCTAGACGCACAGTTCGGGACCCCCTACCCGAGATCCGCCGGTTTTGACACCGACATTGGTGCTTTCATTGAGAGTTCCTTTGTGTCGTCACTTTTAAGCTTGATGGCTCCTTCGATCATCAATAGTGATGCAGTCCGGGTGAGACCTTTCTCCCTGGACAGATCTTTGTTTTCGGCGGCTTCGCACTGCGGGCCAATTCGCTTGGCCATCTGGAGCAGATCGAAAGCTATGCCCCTGGCCATCAGGTCAGATTTGGAAGCTTAAACTATACGGCTGACATCCGCGGGGACTTGATCTTCGACGGATTAGCCACTGCCAAGAGCGCCGCACTGTCATGATGGGCATGATCTAGCTCTGCCGCCGAACAGTGCCCTGGAGGCCGCACCCGCATCGACTTCGACCCTTAATTCGGAGCCAACAACGCCGATCGAGGATGGGTGGTTGGACGCCGCCTCGGGGGCTGCGATCCCAACGGCGATCGAGCTGAACACCAGCCCCGCGCTCCGTGAGGCTCGTGACCCCAAGGAGCCGGACTCCTCTCCGGACTCCGAGCCCTCCGCGCCCCTGCCGATCAAATCCGATTGGGCGCCGATCATGGAGTTTACCACTGGGGACATCTTTCAGCACTCGCCCTTCGGCGATATCCTGAAATCACTAAAGTATCTCTCTTTATCAGGAGAGCCCTGGCCGGACTACGGTCAGCAAGGTTGGGATACGGATGATTAAGAAATTCAAAGCCCACCCACCACCCACTTTGTAGCCACTGTCGACGATTTAACCGACATGATCGACTTCGACTCCGAAGACATCGACGGTATGGACGCCGATGCAGGAGACGATCAAGAACCAGCGCCTATGGGGCACTAGAAAGCCACCTCGTCATATGACATATACATGGTGGACACCCCAAAAGAAGGAGATGGCGATGAAACAGCGGAGGATGACGCCTCCAAGAAACAGACCAAGCGCCGGCGTCAGTGGCGCCGCTCAAAATCCCACCAAAGCAAAAACGGTGATTCTGGCATGGGAGATAATAATACTCCGGAGAGTGCCGAAGAAAACCCCCTCCAGCAAGATTCAGCACAGGAGGATGGAGAAGCCAGCCCTCATGAGAGAGCGGCAGACAGAGAGGCCGAGGACGATAATTATATGCCTCCCTCCAAAGACGAGGCAAGCCTCGACGACGACGAATTCGTCGTGCCAAAGGATCCCGTCGAGAAAGAGCTTTTTCAACGCAGGCTTATGGCCACGGCAAGTAGCCTCAAGAAAAAATAGCAACAACTTAGAGCTGATCAAGATTTGCTAGCCGACAGATGGACTGAAGTCCTTGCGGCCGAAGAGTATGAACTCGAACGCCCCTCCAAGAGCTACCAAAAGCGCAGGTTGCTACCCCGATCAGAGGAGGAAGCACCTAAACCTGCATCACCAGCACATGATACGGCCGACCGGCCACCTCGTGGACGCGACAGAGAGGCCTCTCGGCCCTCCACTCAAGCCGCACCCCGGCGCCGCTCAAAACATACCAAGGCACGGGAAAATGCACCAGACCTGCGCGATATATTGGAGGATAAGGCAAGGCAAACAAGATCGATCTACGGATCGCGTGGGCGCCCCACGACTCGAGACGATAACCGTCACGCCGGATACAACAAATCCGGTAGGGACGAACACAGCAGACCAAGCTCATTTGAGCTACGTCGTGATATATCCCAGTACAGAGGCGCCGCACACCCACTATGCTTCACAGATGAAGTAATGGATCATCAAATCCCCGAGGGTTTCAAACCCGTAAACATCGAATCATATGATGGCACAACAGATCCTGCGGTATGGATCGAGGATTATCTCCTTCATATCCACATGGCCCGTGGCGATGATCTACACGCCATCAAATACCTCCCACTCAAGCTTAAAGGACCAGCTCGGCATTGGCTTAACAGCTTGCCATCCGAATCAATCAGTTGTTGGGAGGACCTGGAAGCCGCATTCCTCGACAATTTCCAGGGCACTTATGTGCGACCACCAGACGCCGATGACCTAAGCCACATAATTCAGCAGCCAGAGGAATCGGCCAGGCAATTCTGGACATGGTTCCTAACAAAGAAAAATCAAATAGTCGACTGTCCGGACGTAGAGGACCTAGCAGCCTTCAAGCACAATATCCGTGACGAGTGGCTTGCCCGGCACCTTGGACAGGAAATGCCAAAATCTATGGCAGCACTCACGACACTCATGACCCGCTTTTGCACGGGAGAAGACAGCTAGCTTGCTCATAGCAACAATATGACCAAGAACCCTGGTAGTTCGGATACCAGAGACAATAGTGGCAGGTCACGTCGCAACAAGTAGAAACGCCGCATTAACGGTGACAATACTGATGATACGGCAGTTAATGCCTTATTCAAAGGATATAAATCCGGTCAGCGAAAAAAGCCATTCAAAAGAAATACTCAGGGCCCGTCCAGTCTGGACCGAATACTCGACCGCTTGTGCCAGATACATGGCACCCCCGAAAGGCCAGCCAATCACACCAACAGGGATTGTTGGGTGTTCAAGCAGGCAGGCAAGTTAAATGCCGAAAATAAAGACAAGGGGCTGCATAGCGATGACGATGAAGAGCTCCGGCCGCCGAACAACAACGGACAGAAGGGTTTTCCCCCACAAGTGCGGACGGTGAACATGATATATGCAACCCACATCCCCAAGAGGGAGCGGAAGCGCGCGTTAAGGGACGTATACGCGATGGAGCCAGTCGCCCCGAAGTTCAACCCATGGTCCTCCTGCCCGATCACCTTTGACCGAAGGGACCACCCCACTAGCATCCGTCATGGCAGATTCACCGCATTGGTTTTAGACCCAATCATTAACGGATTTCATCTCACTAGAGTCCTTATGGACGGCGGCAGTAGCCTGAACCTGCTTTACCAGGATACAGTGCAGAAAATGGGCATAGATCCCTCGAGGATTAAGCCCACCAAAACGACCTTTAAAGGTGTCATACCAGGTGTAGAGGCCAACTGCACAGGCTCAGTTACACTTGAAGTGGTCTTCGGATCTCCGGACAATTTTTGAAGCGAGGAGTTAATCTTTGACATAGTCCCGTTCGGCAGTGGCTATCACGCACTGCTCGGGCGAACCGCATTCGTCAAGTTCAATGCGGTACCGCACTACGCATACCTCAAGCTCAAGATGCCAGGCCCTCGAGGAGTAATTATGGTCAATGGAAACACCGAACGCTCCCTCCGAACGGAGGAGCACACGGCGGCCCTTGCAGCGGAAGTACAAAGCAGCCTCTCCAGGCAGTTCTCCAGTCCGGCCATCAAACGTCCAGACACCGTCAAGCGCGCCCGGAGTAACCTACAACAAGACCGCCTGGCACGTTCCGAGCAGGCATAGCAATGCGGCCCCAACCCCAGCCCTCGCGAAAATGTGACACCAGTGCTCCGCGTACATAACTACGCTCTAAGAAATACCATGGGCACAGGGGGAGGGGCACCATCACGGCACGCCCGAAACACGGCTTAAACCGCACTAGGGGCTGCTGATTTTTTAAATTTTCTCTTACTTTCAGGACTCCATTCTTCGGAAGGCCTGTCCGGCAGTACAACTACCACACAAACGATGCAAGAACCAGGGAAGCAGACAAGCCACGCCGCATTAACGGAACTCCCGGGTGGTCTCTATCACGAGCAGTATACATGTTTCGCATACCATTCCGCAGCCTGCCCCTAGAACGGACATGTTAAATAGTCTAACCTTTTGCTTATCGCGTTATTTGTATCATTCTGCCTTGATCGTAGCCTTTTTTAATAAACAATGCATAGCTTTTGTCTATTCTTGCATTACTCTTTTTTACAAATATATGTTCATTAACGACATACTGCACCCGTACACTTTGGTACGGCCAAATACGCCAGGGGCTTTAGTACCCCTCAATATGGTGTGAGAAGCCCGAACACTTTAACAAGTGCGGCACCCCGAACTTATAGCATTATATGCATCGGCTCCGAATCATGTCTTGGGTCAATAGTTGGGTTTGCCCGGCTCCTATGTTTTGGTGCCTTACGTTCCGCTCTATCGGCTAAGGTAGCACTAGGAGAACTACTGCAACTGTGCCCCAGTTGAGCTGGGCTGAGCACCTCAGTAGAGAAAGCTAAAACTGACCGTCATGATGAAGCGAGAGCTGGTTGCTGTTCGAGAGGTCCTTCGAGTCCCTAAAGACTTATGCCGCTTAGAGCGAGGAGTCGGCTTTGTCCGGCCAAGGCGTGGATAGCACCTCGAACTCGGTCTTTCGAATACTAGGGGCTTCGCCGAAATTTAAAATTATAGAATTCTATGGCTAAGTGAGAGTGTTCAAGCATTATAGTCCGATTGCCTTGTTCGTTGTGCTGAGCGCCTCCCTCAAAGGACCCAAACATGGGAAAAAGAGCGCTCAGGTTTATCCCGAACACCCCAGCACTAGTGGCATGGGGGCAGAAGCCGACGACTCGCCATCTCTCAAATTTGATAAACGGCCGCACAGAAGGTAATATTTTAAATTCAAAAAGCATTGCTTAGCGCATATGAACAAGTTTTCAGCGCACAGGACAAAATGAGCGAGTTTACTCAAAAATTACATCCCTGGCACATTCATCCTCCATAAGGCGGGCACCCTTCAGAACGTCCTTATAATAATTCTCGGGCTTGCGATGCTCTTTCCCCAGCGGTGACCCGTCCTTCACAAGCTTCTCAGCATCCAGCTTGCCCCAGTGCACCTTAGCACGGGCAAGGGCCCTACGGGCACCTTCGATGCAGACGGAGCGCTTGATAACTTCGAGCCTTGGACAGGCCTCCACCAGCCGCCGCGCCAGCCCGAAGTAGCTCCCAGGCAGAGCCTCTCCAGGCCACAGCCGAACTATGAAGCCCTTCATGGCCTGTTCGGCCGCCTTGTGGAGCTCGACCAGTTGCTTCAGCTGGTCGCTCAGGGGCACAGGGTGTCCGGCCTCAGCATACTGAGACCAGAACACCTTCTCCGTCGAGCTGCCCTCCTCGGCTCGGTAGAATGCAGCGGCATCGGACACGCTACGGGGAAGATCTGCGAATGCTCCTAGAGAGCTCCGGATTCGGGTAAGTAACAAGTAACTCACTCTTACATGTTTGCTTTGCATAAAGAATGCCTTACCCGCCGCTATCTTTTTCACCGCATCCAACTCCTAGAGGGCCTTCTGGGATTCGGCCTTGGCAGACTTGGCATTTTCAATTGCCACCGCGAGCTCGGACGCTCGCGTCTTTGAGTCAAGCTCCAAACTCTCATGTTTTTTCATGAGAGCCTGGAGCTCTTGCCACACCTCACCAATCTGGGCCTCATACTTTTCCCGCTCGGTGCGCTCCGTGGCCGCCCTCTTCTCAGCCTCGGACAGCGATTGATTAAGGGTCGCCACCTCAGACGTGGCCCCTGCAATAGCCACGTTAATCCTGTTATTTTTTTTGCAATTGCACTTTTTATGTATTTCAATAAGGTATCTCTTACCTTCCTTCTCCTCGAGCTGCCGCTTGGCAAGGCTGAGCTCTTGCTCGGACCGCTCGAGATCCTGCTTCAGCGTATCCACCTCCACAGTTAGTGCAGCGGGCGCTAGCACCGAAGCCTGCATACGCATATTGACTCACTTTTTGTTAGACTCCTGCGAATTTTATTTAATCCTCTATTCGGCTTTTCTTCCCGAACGCCGCACACAGCATCAGGGGCTACTGTCAATGCGGTAATATTTTATATATTCTTCGCTTACCTCAAAGCCTATTAAAAGGCTGGCACATGCTTCAGTCAGTCCGCTCTTGGCGGACTGAACCTTCTGGATCACCGCACTCATAACAGTGCGGTGCTCCTCATCGATGGAGGCGCCGTTAAGCACCTCCAACAAGTTGTCCGGTACCTCCGGTTGGACAGAGGCCACCGACTCGGTAGGCTTGCTCCTCTTAGAAGGAAGCTGCCTACTGGAGTCTGGAACCGTTGAAGGTTCCGGCACGGAGTCCAGCTCAAAGCCAGACTCGGAGCCCTTGGGGGATCTATCCCCTTTACTCCTGGAATCCGGGATGTCGCCTTGTGGCGCCTCCGGGATCACCTCCTCCTGACTTGGAACCTGTTGGGACAACACTTCGGCGTCGTCCGCAGGGCAGGGGGAGGTAGCCGCCGGAAGTGAATTCACATCCGACGAATCCAGGGAGTCGCTAGACGACTCGTCGAGCCCGGCCTTGGGCGGTCTGCATAAATCATATCCGACATAAGGAAAGGCTGTGCAATAAAGGAATACTATGAATTACTCTGGTATCCGGATGCTTATGATTTCGCCGGGCGCTTGGCCCTGTGCGGCCACTCCTCTTCGTCGTCGTCGACGTCGGTGGAGTAGTCCGTAGGAAGGGTCTTCCCCTTCTTGGACCCTTCGGCCTCCCCTGTCGGGGCGGCCTTCCTCTTCTTTCCTCCCTCCGCTGGGGGGGAGAGGTTTCTTCTTCCTCCTCCTCGTTTTCACGGGAGGAGTGCGTCTCGGAGTCGTCGAATGATGAATCCGACACCTCCAGGCGCCGAGCACTCTTTCGAGTCCCTGTGGCCTTCTTCTTGGCCTTCTTCTCCGGCACCACATAGGGTGCCGGAACTAGCAGCTTCGCCAAGCGAGCATCGGCTGGGTCTTCGGGTAAAGGGGGCGGACAGTCGATCTGTCCGGACTTCGCCTGCCAATCCTGTTAAAGGTAAGGGAGCTTAGATCCCGCATAGAGTCAAACTATGAAAAAACAATACCCTGTAAAAGGTACAAATGGGTTACCACACTAGCATGACGCTGCGTGCTGAATCCGCGATCCTTGGAAGCGGATGCGGGAGCCTCGGCGCCCTTGAAAAGCACCTTCCAGTCATCTTTGTACGTCGTGTCGAAGAGCCTATTCAGAGTTCGGTGCTGCGCCGAGTCGAACTCCCACGGATTGAAGGCCCGTTGTTGACACGAGAGGATCCGGCGGATGAGCATAACCTGGACTACGTTGACAAGCTTGAGCTGCTTGTTCACCAGGGTTTGGATGCATTTTTGCAGTCCAGTCACCTCTTCTTTGCTGCCCCACGACAGGCCCGTCTCTTTCCAGGACGTGAGCCGCGTAGGGGGTCCGGACCGGAACTCGGGGGCTGCGACCCACTCAGTGTCGCGCGGCTCGATGATGTAAAACCACCCCGATTGCCACCCCTTTAGGGTCTCCACAAAGGAGCCCTCGAGCCACAGAACGTTGGGCATCTTGCCCGCCATGGCGCCTCTGCACTTCGCCTGGTTGCCGCGCACCACCTTCGGCTTGACATTGAAGGTCTTGAGCCATATGCCGAAATGGGGGCGGATGCAGAGGAAGGCCTCGCACACGATGACAAACGCCGAGATGTTGAGGATGAAGTTTGGGGCCAGATCGTGGAAATCCAGGCCGTAGTAGAACATGAGTCCCCGGACGAATGGGTGGAGAGGAAAGCCCAGTCCGTGGAGGAAGTGGGGAAGGAACACTACCCTCTCATGGGGCCTTGGGGTGGGGAGGAGCTGCCCCTCTTCGGGAAGCCGGTGCGCGATGTCGTTAGACAAGTATCCGGCCTTCCTCAGTTTTTTGATGTGTCCCTCCGTGACGGAGGAGACCATCCACTTGCCTCCCGCTCCGGACATGGCTGGAGAAGGTCAAGGTGGGAAATGCGGGCTTGGGCGCTAGAGCTCGAGTGCGCGGAAGATGGATAGGCAAAGGAGGAAGAAGGCGTAGGTAAAAAGGTGGATCCTTATCCCCTTATATGGGCGGATGCGGCTATGCGTCCCCACCAGCCTGATAAAACTCGCTTATATCCCAAGCGCCGCAATGGCGCGGTTGGGTTACCCACGTCCGTATTGATGAGAATCCCGTAAATAAAGGGGACATAATCTCTGCTTTGACAAGACGTGCCAAGGAAACCGCCTCGCGAAACGCGCTGAGGTAGGGGAGTAAAAACGATTCGAATAAAGGCTTGGCCGTAGTGTGATGTCACGCTACGAAATACGTCAGCAGATTAGATTTGTGTAAATATTATTCTCTCTATGTCAATATGTGGAAACTTATTTTGCAGAGCCGGACACTATCCTTTGTGTTCAAAATCTTCTATGAATTACTTGGAGGAGGAACCCGCCTTGCAATGCCGAAGACAATCCGCGCGCCAGACTCGTCGTCATTGAAGCCTGGTTCAGGGGCTACTGAGGGAGTCCTGGATTAGGGGGTGTCCGGATAGCCGGACTATACGTTCGGCCGAACTCCTGGACTATGAAGATACAAGATTGAAGACTTCGTCCCGTGTCCGGAAGGGACTTTCCTTGGCGTGGAAGGCAAGCTTGGCGATACGGATATGTAGATCTCCTACCATTGTAACCGACTCTATGTAACCCTAACCCTCTCCGGTGTCTATATAAACCGGAGGGTTTTAGTCCGTAGGACAGAACAACAATCATACCATAGGCTAGCTTCTAGGGTTCAGCGTCCTTGATCTCGTGGTAGATCTACTGTTGTACTACCCATATCATCAATATTAATCAAGCAGGACGTAGGGTTTTACCTCCATCAAGAGGGCCCAAACCTGGGTAAAACATCGTGTCCCTTGTCTCTTGTTACCATCCGCCTAGACGCATAGTTCGGGACCCCCTACCCGAGATCCGCCGGTTTTGACACCGACAACACCACTCTGGAGATAGAACTGCACATAAGGTATTGTAATTCGATTTCTATTGGCCCACTCTCTTCAAGGATGCTCGTAAGTTTGTCTTGTCTTCGATCAATGTCAAAGAATTGGTAATATTAGTAGACGTCAAGAAATGCCTATGAATTATTCACTTGTTATTGAACCATTTGATGTACGGGGCTTTGATTATATGGGACCTTTCCCTTCCTCTAATGGGTATACACATATTTTAGTTGTTGTTGATTACATTACTAAGTGGGTAGAAGCTATTCCAACTAGTAGTGCTGATCATAACACTTCTATTAAGATGCTTAAAGAATTTATTTTTCCAAGGTTTCGAGTCCCTAGGTATTTAATGACTGATGGTGGTTCACATTTAATTCATGATGCTTTCCATAAAATGCTTGCTAAGTATGATGTTAATCATAGAATTGCATCTCCATATCATCCTCAGTCTAGTGGTCAAGTAGAATTAAGCAATAGAGAGATTAAATTAATTTTGCAAAAGACTGTTAATAGATCTAGAAAGAATTGGTCTCAGAAACTTGATGATGCTTTATGGTCTTATAGAGCTTCTTATAAGAATCCTATGGGTATGTCTCCATATAAAATGGTTTATGGAAAAACATGTCACTTACCTCTTGAGCTAGAAGATAAGGCATACTGGGCTATTAAAGAGCTCAATTATGATTTCAAACTTGCCGGTGAGAAGAGGATATTCGACATTAGCTCACATGATGAATGAAGAACCCAAGCTTATGAGAATGCCAAGTTGTTTAAAGAAAAAGTTAAAAGATGGCATGATAAAAGGATACAAAAGCGTGATTTTAATGTAGGTGATTATGTTTTGCTATACAACTCTCGTTTAAGATTTTTTGCAGGAAAGCTTCTCTCTAAATGGGAAGGCCCTTACATTATCAAGGAGGTCTATCGTTCCGGTGCCATAAAAATTAATAACGATGAAGGAAAAAAATCTGAAGGTGGTAAACGGTCAAAGACTCAAATATTATATCTCAGGTACTCCCATAAATGTTGAGACCAATATAATTGATACCGTAACCTCGGAGGAGTACATAAGGGACACTTTCCAGAATGTTTTAGATTCTGAAAAGGAATAGGTATGTTGTACGGTAAGTAAACCGACTCCAAAACATTCCCAATGATAAGTTTTCTCCATTTTGGAATATTTAAAAAATTAGGAAAATTAAAAGTAGTCCAAAAGAGACATGAGGCCACCACCAGGGTGGAGGGCGTGCCCTACCCCCCTGGGCGCCTCCCGACCTTCTGGCCACCTCATGTGCCCTCCGGACTCTGTTTTCTTGCATGATACTTGAGGGAGTCCTGGATTAGGGGGTGTTCGGATAGCCGAACTATATCTTCAGCCGGACTCCAGGACTATGAAGATACAAGATTGAAGACTTCGTCCCGTGTCCGGAAGGTTCTTTCCTTGGCGTGGAAGGCAAGCTAGGCGTGCGGATATTCAAGATCTCCTACCAATGTAACCGACTCTGTGTAACCCTAACCCTATCCGGTGCCTATATAAACCGGAGGGTTGTAGTCCGTAGGACGAACACATCATTACCATCATCATACCCATAGGCTAGCTTCTAGGGTTTAGCCTCCTTGATCTCGTGGTAGATCTACTCTTGTACTACCCATATCATCAATATTAATCTAGCAGGAGTAGGGTTTTACCTCCATCGAGAGGGCCTGAACCTGGGTAAAATAAAGTGTCCCTTGTCTCCTGTTACCATCCGACCTTGATGCATAGATCGGGACCCCCTACCCGAGATCCGCCGGTTTTGACACCGACATTGGTGCTTTCATTGAGAGTTCCTCTGTGTCGTCGCCTTTAGGCCCGATGGCTCCTTTGATCATCAACAACGATGAGGTCCAGGGTGAGACTTTTCTCCCCGGACAGATCTTCGTCTTCGGCGGCTTCGCTCTGCAGGCCAACTCGCTTGGTCATTTGGAGCAGATCGAGAGCTACGCCCCTGGCCATCAAGTCAGGTTTGGAAGCCTAAACTACACGGCAGATATCCGCGGAGACTTGATCTTCGACGGATTCGAGCCACAGCCAAGCACGCCGCACTATCTCGAGGGGCATGATATAGCTCTGCCTCCGAACAGTGTCCTGGAGGCCGCATACGCTCCGGCCCCGATCCTTGATCCGGAGCCCGCTGCGTTCTTTGAGGATAAACGGTTGGACGTCACCTCGGGGGCTGCGATCTTAAAAGCCATTGAGCCAAACGCAAGCCCCGCACTCCGCACGGCACATGACTCCAAGGAGCCGGACTCTTCTCCGAACTCCGAACCTCCCGCGCCCCTGCCAATCGAATCAGATTGGGCGCCGGTAATGGAGTTCACCGCCGCGGACATCTTTCAGTGTTCACCTTTTGGTGATATTCTGAATTCTCTCAAGTCTCTCTCTTTGTCAGGAGAGCCCGGGCCGAACTATGGCCTGCGAGGTTGGGATTCGGACGACGAAGAAATTCAAAGCCCACCCACCGCCCACTTAATAGCCACTGTCGACGATTTAACCGACATGCTCGACTTCGGCTCCGAAGACTTCGACGGTATGGACGACGAAGACGGAGACGAACGGGAACCAGCGCTCATAGGGCACTGGACCTCCACCCCACTTAATGACGTATTCATGGTGGATACACCTGAAAAAACTCACAATGAGGAAGAAGGGGGCGAAAAGAAGGGTAAACCCTCCGAAAAGCACTCAAAGCGGCGACGTAAACGCCGAGCGAAGCCCTGCCTCGATCAAGACCCAGCCATAGAGCAGGACGAGTCGGCAGATGACGAACGCATCCCGAAACAGCCATCCGAACAGGGTAACACGGGCAGAGAAGACGAACAGTCCTCCCCCGGTCATAACAGAACTCCGGACGATACTACGCCGGATAAAATCATGGAGCAGAAGAATCTCCAAGAAAGGCTCGTCGCCACAGCACGAAGCCTGAAGAGGCAGAAGCAAAAGCTAAAGACGGCGGAAGATGCACTCAAAACAAGATGGAGCAAAGTAATCAAGACCGCAGACAAATACGGCGGCAGCCGCCGCACCAAAAGCTATCCGAAGAAAAAGCTACTGCCCGAATTCGACCAGGAGGCCCTAGAGCCCCCAAACTCGAAAAACAAAAAGGCTACACGGTCGAATAAACGACCTGTCGGCCACTACAATACGGCAAACGGCGCCGCACTCAATGCGGCATGCGACACAATCAAAGACTCGCATCATGGCCCAGCCAGGTCCATTTACGGGCCAAGAAAGCAAGCTCTTGTAAGCAATGCAAAAAATCCACTATCAAAATCCAGCACACCCAAATATAGGGGTGCCGCACACCCTCTATGTTTCACCGATGAGGTTCTGGAATATGAATTCCCAAAGGGATTTAAACCCATTAACATAGAGGCGTACGATGGAACAACAGACCCGGGAGTCCGGATCGAGGATTATATCCTCCACATACATATGGCTAGAGGAGATGACCTCCACGCCATAAAATATTTACCCCTTAAGCTTAAAGGGCCAGCCCGGCACTGGCTTAAAAGCCTTCCCGAAAACACAATTGGAAGTTGGGAAGAGATCGAGGACGCTTTCCGAGCAAATTTTCAAGGGACCTACGTCCGTCCCCCGGACGCAGACGACCTCAGTCACATAACTCAGCAATCCGGAGAATCAGCTCGGCAGTTCTGGAACAGATTCCTCACTAAAAAGAATCAAATAGTGGATTGTCCGGACGCCGAAGCCCTAGCGGCTTTCAGGCACAATGTCCGAGACGAATGGCTCGCCAGACACCTCGGCCAAGAAAAGCCAAGAACAATGGCCACACTCACAAGCCTCATGACCCGCTTTTGCGTAGGAGAGGACAGCTGGTTGGCACGATGCAGCCCCAGCGACCCAAGTACATCCGAAATCAGGGATGGAAACGGGAAACCACGGCGATAAAAGGACCTTCGCCGAATCAAAAGGAAAAGTCCGAAGAGCACGACAGTCAATGCCGGATTCAAAGGCTCACGGCAAAATCAGACAAAATCACCCCCTCAGGATAATAGGGAAGATCCGTCCAGTCTAAAGAGAATCATGGACAGGATATGTCAGATACACAGTACTCCTGGAAAGCCTGCTAATCATACCCATAGAGACTGTTGGGTTTTCAAACAATTCGGAAGGCTTAACGCCGAACACAAGGGGCTCGACACACCAAGTGAGGAAGAGGACGAACCCCAAAAGCAGAACACCAGGAAGCAAAAGAACTTCCCGCAAGAAGTTAAAACAGTGAACTCACTTCACATAACAAGGCATGAGGCACCCTTAAAGGTCCGCACATTCAAGCCTATCCCTCAGGAGTCTGGCCACTGGTCACTAAAGCCAATCATTTTTGACCAGCTAGATTATTCTCGCAATATCAAACACACAGGCCGGACTGCCCTGATACTTAATCCAATAATAGACGGATTCCAGTTTACCAACGTCCTTATGGACGGGGGCAGTGGACTAAATCTGATATATCAGGATACAATTCACCGCATGGGCATAAACCCAGCACGAATCCGTCACAGTAAAACCTCCTTTCAAGGAGTAGCACCAGGCCCGGACACCCACTGCATGGGTTTTCTCCGGCTTGTGGTCATATTTGTCTCTGCCAATAACTTTCATCGCGAGAAGCTTATCTTCCACATAGTCCCGTTTTCAAGTCGCTATCAAGCACTAATGGGACGTGGAGCTTTCGCTCGCTTTAACGCAATACCGCATTATGCATCCCTCACGCTAAAGATGCCCGGTCCTCGAGGCATCATCTCTTTAAAGGGAGCATACTAAACTACATCTCCTCCAAGCGGAGGATTGTACGGCCGCTTAAACGGCCGCCCAACAAAATGGCCTCGCCAGCCAAAAGACTTTTTCGATGTAAGTCACAAAAGGCCGCGGACCCGGACTCAATGAGTTCGGCACAAGCCCATTTTCGTTATAGGCTTGGTACGCCTAACCAGGGGCTGTACGCAGAGACAATAAAACTCGACCGTATCTATTTCTCACTTTACATTTTATTTATTATTCTTTTTGATCCGCACGACCCATTTTTTTCAATTTAGTTGTTCCCTTTTACAGATGAACGTCGTACGGCGCCCGTCCAGGACACGACACAGCGGAGACACAGGCGCAGACGTGCAGTAGGGACCCGCCCCAAAGGATTCTTCTTAGATTAAGACCCTGCGTAAACCTTTTTTACTGTCTCTTGCTGCTATACATCCCCTGGTTTACCTCTCTATAACCATGGAGGAGACTGGCGTTTTGGCATGTGGCCACGCCAGAATTCTTGCTCGTACCTGGACACAAGGGGCTTTTTTATTTTTCAAGAGTGTTGTTTTACACGCACCCACAAAGACCGAACACCTTAGGGAGTGTTCGGCGTCGCGAGTTTTGGCACTATATGCATCAGCTCCGAGTCATGATTTTGGTCACATGTTGGGTTGCCCGGCTCCTGAGTTCGGCCACCTTACGTTCCGTTCTGTCGGCTAAGGTTGCACCAGGAGAACTACTGCGATTGTGCCCCGGTTCGGCCAGGTGAGCACCTCAGTAGAGAAAGCCGAAAACCGACTGTCATGATGTAGCGCGAGACTGGTCGCCACTCGATGAATTATAGGAATTTATCGAATTCCTCCGTTTTGACGAAGGGCCGCTTCCCGGTCAGGCACATATGCGTCCCGAATGCGGATAAACGCAGTCGCCATTAAAGGGCTACCTAAAGAGTCCCAGTGTCAAGCTCCTATGGCTAAGTGAAAGTGTTAAAGCATTATAGTCCGGTCGCCTAGCCCGCGGCGCTATCACCTCCTTTGTAGGACCAAGACGTTGGGTTAAGTGTGAAATGCGTTCTCCGCGCGCACCCCCGCACTATGTGCGTGGGGGCTGAAGCCAACGACTGCAATCTTTCAGAATTTATATATTAAAACGGCCGCATAGGAGGTGTTATTAATACTTGAAGGCACAAGTCTAAATTACGCCATTACAATTTATAAAAATATTGATCTACGATTACATATGCTGTCACAAAACAACATCTTTCGAACACTGCGTCTCTATTATACGAGCGCCCGCGAGGACTTCCTCAAAATAGTGCTCGGAAGGAATTCAGCTTTTTTCCGAATCACGGGACGCAACAACGGTGGGCCCCATATCTGCCCAGTATGTCTTGACACGGGCAAGAGCCAGCCGCGCGCCCTCTGTGCAAGCAGACCTCTTTAGAGCTTCAATCCGAGGCACCACGTCAAGAAATTGCTGCACCAAACTGAAATAGCTTCTCGGCTTCGATCTCCCCGGACACAGGCGGTCCATGGCATGCTTCATGGCGAGTCCGGACAACCTATTTAGCTCGGCCCATTGGGCCAGGCGATCATCCACTGATAGTGGACGCTCTAGATTAGTGAACTGCGACCAGAAGAGCTTTTCCACTTCATGATCTTTCTTATCTTGAAAGTACTTGGTCGCATCAGCGGCGCTAGCCGACAAATCCAGATAGGTGTCCTCCACGCTCCGCGCTCGGTCCAACGGGGCGAACTTCAGATCAAACAATTTTCTCCGCAGCAGGAAGGGCTTTCCATCCGCAATTAGTCCGGCTTGACGCAGCTCTTCCCTTGACGCTCTCATACCAGAGCGGGCGTCCTTGGCGTCGGCGACGGCCTTCTCTAAATCCGTCTGCCGGGCTCGACCTTCCTCTTCAAGAAGTTTGCAACGGTCAGTAGCACTTTTCAACTTTACGGCTATATCAGCCATCTCCTCCCTGCTTCGGCAATGGGAAGCCTGTTCGGCTTTTAGCTCTTCACGGGCTCTTCCGGCAGCCGCATCGCTTTTTCTGGCTTGTTCCTTTGCTTTGGCGAGCTCGGCCCTAAGTCCTTCTACGGCCGCCGCACCATCTGCATCAAGCATACATAAGGTAAGATATTGACATAAAGCTCCTCTTACTAACAATCGCCAAATAAACTCAATACCTTGAGCATCATCAAGCCGCTTGTTAACAAGCACGATGTCGGCTTCTGCCTCATCGAGTTGCCGTTTCATTTCGGCAAAATCTCGAGTCCGGCTCGACTCAGGACAACCTGCCACCTACATACAAAGGTGCCACTTAAAGGACCTGGGATTAAGATCCTCTGTGCGCCGCTAATCTTTGCGGCACACAGAGTCTCAGGGGCTACTACCTATACTAGGCGCATGTTATTATGCGCAATTAACACTAATGTTCATTATTCAAAACGTACCTCAAGGCCAGCCAGCAAACTCTTGACGGCCTCGTTCAGTCCGCTTTCCGCGGACGAAATCTTTTCAATCACCGTGTGCATCAACGCACGATGCTCCTCTGAAACAGAGGCTCGGCCCAGCAGAACCTTCAGCTCCTCCGACCGAACACCAGATGGTGCCGGACTCGTCCCATGGCCTTCTTCGGAGGCCGAACACGGAGAACCCCGAGGGGCCGCATGATCACCTTCTGCCTCTGGCAGATTCAGAGAAATCCTCTGCGACGACACTTCGGCGTCGCCCGCCTTGCTAGGCGATGAAGGAGGAGGCGTTCCACTCTCCATCATCTCCGGAAGAAGATCCCCCGATGACGAGCTCTGCCGAGAAGGGTCGAGGTCCGAACTACAAGGTAAGGTTTCGGTTAAAACTTCTCAGATATAAATTAAGGATTTCTCTTAAAAGAATGACTCTCTTTCTACTTACGGCTCGTTGGAGGGCTGCTCCTTTTGAGGATTTAGTTCGGCCGAGGGGCTCCCTGGCGTCGGGTCCTCTGACGCGGATTCTTTCCCCCGCTTTGGAGCTACGGCTCCCGGGTCGTCAGAGGCGGCCCTTTTCTTCCCCTTTGGAGAGGAGTTGTCGATTCCCCCCTTTAGGATGGCCTCTTTCGAAGAGGCCACGGTTTCCTTGTCCGCCCCTTCATTTTTCTCCCGAGGCGCCACCTCCAACATCCTGACTAGCACAGGATCTAGTCTGGTCTCGGGAAGGGGAGCCGGACACCGGATCAGCTTCGCCTTCGCTATCCACTCCTGCGTAAAAAGGAGAAGTACTGTTAGAAAATAAGTCAATTGTACGGATAGAAGGTCCGGGCGCAAGGTCACCTACTTCTGTATCCGGGCGGTTGCGGCTTAAACCAGCATCCTCGGTCAAATCCGGACTCACTCCTTGTGATCCGAAGAACAGCCTATGCATCTCCGTAGGCGTCATGCCCATGAAATTTCGGAGAACTCGCGGCCCCTCTGGGTTGAACTCCCACAAGCGGAGGGGGCGACGTTGGCCGGGCAGTGTTCGGCGAATCAGCATAACTTGTGTCACCTTGACCAGGTTGAGGTCTCCTTTTAGGAGATCCTTTATGCGGCCCTGCAACAGAGGAATGTCTTTGGGCAAGCCCCGATCTAACCCTATGTTGATCCACGATGTTAAACGTGGTGGGGGGCCCGAGCGAAAGGCGGGAGGCGCTACCCAAGTGGTGCCCCGAGGAGAGGTGATGTAGAACCACTCCTGTTGCCATAAGCCGAGCTCCTCTTGAAAAGTGCCCTCGGGCCATGGAGCATCGGTATTCCTTTTTATAACAGCACCTCCGCACTCTACGTGACGCCCCTCGATTATCTTCGGTTCTACCTTGAAGGTCTTGAGCCATAATCCGAAGTGAGGAGTGATATGGAGAAACGCTTCACACACAACAATGAAGGAGGAGATATGGAGGATGGACTCCGGAGCTAGGTCATGGAATTCCAGCCCATAATAAAACATCAACCCCCTTACGAAAGGATCCGTTGGGAAGCCTAATCCCCGAAGGAAGGGGGAGATGAATACTACGCTCTCACCGGGCTGAGGGCTTGGGATCGCTTGTCCTTGAGCAGGCAACCTGTGCGGGATCTCGCTAGTCAGGAACCTAGCCTCCCTCAACCTTGATACGTCCTCCTCCGTAATGGAGGAGGGCATCCATTGGCCTTGAAGGCCGGAGCCGGACATTGTCGATGGTCCGGTGCGCCTAGAATCTAAAAGCCTGGGGTGTTGGAACTCGAGGCTATGGGCGAGCTTGTTTTGAGAACACAAGAGGGGAGCAAGGTCTCGGTCTCTTTATAAGAGGCAGAATATCAAGAGCCCTCCCCGTAACCGTCTTGGACTAGCCTTTAATCAAGGCAGGACGTGCTTAAACGGGCACGGTTGGGTTACCCACGTCCGTATTAATGAGAATCCCGTTAAAAGGGGCACCCGATCTCTGCTTCGACAAGACGTGCCAAGGAAACCGCCTCGTTGAACGTGCTGCGGTGGAACAACAAAAAATAATCCATACAGAAGGCTTGATCGCAGTATTATGATGCACTGCGGAATACGTCAGCAGATTTGATTTGTGTTTGTGTTATTCTCTATATGGCAATACGTGGAAACTTGTTTTGCAGAGCCGGACACTATTTTTTGGTGTTTATTATCTTCTTGAAGCATTTGGAGGAGGAACCCGCCTTGCAATGCCGAAGACAATTTGCGCGCCGGACTCGTCGTCATTGAAGCCTGGTTCAGGGGCTACTAAGGGAGTCCTGGATTAGGGGGTGTTCGGATAACCGAACTATATCTTCAGCCGGACTCCAGGACTATGAAGATACAAGATTGAAGACTTCGTCCCGTGTCCGGAAGGTTCTTTCCTTGGCGTGGAAGGCAAGCTAGGCGTGCGGATATTCAAGATCTCCTACCAATGTAACTGACTCTGTGTAACCCTAACCCTATCCGGTGCCTATATAAACCGGAGGGTTGTAGTCCGTAGGACGAACACATCATTACCATCATCATACCCATAGGCTAGCTTCTAGGGTTTAGCCTCCTTGATCTCGTGGTAGATCTACTCTTGTACTACCCATATCATCAATATTAATCTAGCAGGAGTAGGGTTTTACCTCCATCGAGAGGGCCCGAACCTGGGTAAAATAAAGTGTCCCTTGTCTCCTGTTACCATCCGACCTTGATGCACAGATCAGGACCCCCTACCCGAGATCCGCCGGTTTTGACAATACTTCTTATGGTCGGTAAAAATTCATTATATAATCTCCCGAAGGTTTTGACCACCGTACCACGCAAATATCTCATGTTTTTGTTTCGAGCTGTTTTTCTTACAGATCTAGATCATCATGACGTCTCCAAGCGCCCCCAAGGACAAGTTTTTCGAGAAGGTCATCAACCTTTACCTCGCCGAGGTGCTGCAACACCCTCAAACCATTGAGATGCGTGAGGGGGTGCTACACATCCGCGATGTTGAGGGGCCGAAGAAGACCGGAAGCGTGGAGACAAGACTCGAAGAAATGGAGCAACAAGTTTTCAAGTGTCAAGGGATGGTGGAGCGTGGACCTAACGCCAACCAAATGATAATTGCGGAGTTCACCAACAATCACAAGCTGGATGCTAAGAACATTGGGGAGACCATCTTCAAGCTTCACGAGAAAATCGAGCACCTCCAAGCCCAGATCTATGACCTGCAAAACTAAAACCATGAGTATGAATACATATTTAAGAGGATGAGTTTGGCTGTAGATTTGAGGATCCCGAAGACTCATTCATGTTTCTATGATGGTGAGCCTATGCCTTGGAAGATGGATGACAAGCCTACTTCATCAACAACTCCATCATCAACACCTCTAAAGAAAGAGATCTAAATACATGGGTATGGGCGCTCCCCTTGGCAACTGCCAAGCTTGGGGGAGTGCCCTGGTATCGTATCACCATCACATCTTTATCTTTGTCGCTTATATTAGTTCGATCCTTTTGGTTATATCTTGATCTAGTAGAATAAAGTTTTTAGTATGATCTAGCTTTGAGTTTTGCGTCATGTTGTATCCATGTAATCGAGTTCGTGAGATATACATAATAAAGAGCAGTTTTGAGATAAGGGCTTTGCTTTCTTGCTATGGTCTTGAGGGAATTAAATAAAAGAAAGAATAAAAATAAATAAAAAGATCATATATTGATCTTATGGAGAGTAATGACTTGACATATAAAGAGTATGATGAATAAAAGTTATTGAGAGTTGACAAACATAGTTTTGATCATTGTTGCAATTAATAGGAAGTAATAAAGAAAGATAGGATTCACATATAAATATACTATCTTGGACACCTTTTATAATTGTGAGCACTCATTAAAGTATGACATGATAATAAGTTGATGTTGGACAAGGAAGACAACATAATAGGTTATGTTTTCTTATATCCAGATAGAAGTTATATTGTCATGGATCATCCCACATGTCGAGCTTGCCTTTCCCTCTCATGCTAGCGAAATTCTTTGCACCAAGTAGAGATACTACTTGTGCTTCCAAACATCCCTAAACCCAGTTTTGCCATGAGAGTCCACCATACCTACCTATGGATTGAGTAAGATCCTTCAAGTAAGTTGTCATCGGTGCAAGCAATAAAAATTCTCTCTAAATACGTATGATTTATTAGTGTGAAGAAAATAAGCTTTATACGAACTTGTGATATGGAAGAAATAAAAGCGACGAACTGCATAACAAAGGTCATTATCACAAGCGGCAATATAAAGTGACGTTCTATTGCACTAAGATTTTGTACATCCAACCATACAGCGCATGACAACCTATGCTTCTCTCTGTGAAGGGCCTATCTTTTACTTTTATCTTCTACCCTCATACAAGAGTCATGGTGATCATCACCTTTTATTTTTATACTTTTTCCTTTGGCAAGCTCTGTGTGTTGGAGAGATCCATATATATATATATATATATATATATATATATATATATATATATATATATCCACTCAGATGTAGGTTTTTATAAAGTATTATTGTTGACATTACCCTTGAGGTAAAATGCTAGGAGGAGATGTGGCTTGAAGCTATGTAGGTATTTCCCCAAAGAGGAAGGGATGATGCAGCACAGCGGCGTTAGGTATTTCCCTCAGTTATGAGACCAAGGTTATCGAAACAGTAGGAGAACCAAGCAACAAAACGTAAACAGCACCTGCACACAAATAACAACTACTCGCAACCTGACGTGTCAAAGGGGTTGGCAATCCCTTCCGGGTAGCAGCGCCTCAAGATAGGCAAATAAACGTGAGATAAAATTGTAGTAGATTGATAGATCGAAAGCCAAATAAAATAAATAAGAATAAATTGCAGCAAGGTATTTTTTGTATTTTTGGTTTAATAGATCTGAAAATAAAAGCAAAGGAAAAGTAGATCGCAAAGGCAAATAATATGAGAAAGAGACCCGGGGCCGTAGGTTTCACTAGTGGCTTCTCTCGAGAAAAATAGCAAACGGTGGGTGAACAAACTACTATTGCGCAATTGATAGAACTTCAAATAATCATGATGATATCCAGGCAATGATCATTATATAGGCATCACGTCCAAGATTAGTAGACCGACTCCTGCCTGCATCTACTACTATTACTCCACACATCGACCGCTATCCAGCATGCATCTAGTGTATTAAGTTCATGGAGAAATGGAGTAATGCAATAAGAATGATGACATGATGTAGACAAGTTCTATCTATGTAGAGATAGACCCCATCGTTTTATCCTTAGTAGCAATGATACATATGTGTCGGTTCCCCTTCTGTCACTGGGATCAAGAACCATAAGATCGAACCCACTACAAAGCACCTCTTCCCATTGCAAGATAAATAGATCAAGTTGGCCAAACAAAACCCAAATATCGGAGAAGAAATATGAGGCTCTAAGCAATCATACATAAAAGAGATCAAAGAAACTCAAATACTTTCGTGGATAAAAAAAGTTAGATCTGATCATAAACTCAAAGTTCAACCGATCCCAACAAACACACTGCAAAAAGAATTACACTATATGGATCTCCAAGAGACCATTGTATTGAGAATTCAGCAAGAGAGAGGAAGCCATCTATCTACTAACTACGGACCCGAAGGTTTACAAAGAACTACTCACGCATCATCGGAGAGGCACCAATGGAGGTGGTGAACACCACCCGTGATGGTGTCTAGATTGGATCTGGTGGTTCTGGACTCTGCAGCGGCTGGAATTGATTTTCGTCGACTCCCCTAGGGTTTCTAGAATGTTGGGGGTATTTATAGAGCAAAGAGGCGGTCCGGGGGGCACCCGATGTGGGCACAACCCACCAGGGCGCGCCTAGGCCTCCTGGCGTGCCCTGGTGGGTTGTGCTCTCCTCGGAGCACCCCCCAGGTGCAGCATCGGCCCATTAGGTGTCTTCTGGTCCAAAAAAAATCTCCGTAAAGTTTTGTTGCATTTGGACTCCGTTTGGTATTGGTTTCCTGCGATGTAAAAAACATGCAGAAAACAACAACCGACACTTGGCACTATGTCAATAGGTTAGTACCAAAAAATGATATAAAATGACTATAAAATGATTATAAAACATCCAAGATTGATAATATAACAGCATGGAACAATAAAAAATTATAGATACATTGGAGACGTATCAGCATCCCCAAGCTTAACTCCTACTCGTCCTCGAGTATTTAAGTGATAAAAACAGAATTTTTGATGTGGAATGCTGCCTAACATGTCATATCATATTCTTTTCTTTATAGCATGTACATTTGGACTTTTATATTGTTCAAAGCAATAGTCTAGTTTTGACATGACAACTTAAATACTCAAGCATATCAACAAGCAACCATGTCTTTCAAAATATCAACGCTAAAATAAGCTATCCCTAGCCCATCATGCTCAATCATTGATCCATTCATGAAACACACTCGAATATTAGCTACACCCAATGCTCAAGTACGATCATATTGCCTCCTAGTTGGTGCTTTTATAAGAGAAGATCGAGACTCAAATTAAAAATAAAAATTGCATAAAGTAAAAGAAAGGCCCTTCGTGGAGGGAAGTAGGGATTTGTAGAGGCGCCAGAGCTCGAAGCAAAAAACTTAGAGATAAAAACATTTTGGGAGGTGTGTCTTTCCCAGCAATGAAAATGACTTAGAGTTCCCAACACTTTCCATACTAGATATATCATAGGCGGTTTCCAGACAGAAAATAAAGTTTATTCCTTTTTCAACCATACTTTCACTTTCCATGGCTAGTCGTATCCATAGTTGCCTTCCATACCAACACTTTCCAAGGAATTTATTATTTGACAACATAAAATAAATTCATTTTTTCATTTTGGGACTGGGCATCCCTAATACCTTTGCCTTACTCTCGTGCAATGACAAGTGAATAAACACTCATCGTGAGAATAACACATCTAGCATGGAAAATATTAGCCACCCCTCACCGCTCCGCAAGCGGTATGAACACACAAAAGAGAAGTTTATTTTGAAAATTAGAGATGGCACATACAAATTTTCTCAGAACGGCAAAAGTATACCGCATATAGGTAGATATAGTGGACTCATGTGGCAAAATTGGTTTAAAGGTTTTTGGATGCACAAGTAGTGAGCATACTTAGTGCAAAATGAAGGCTAGAAAAATATTGAGAAGCGACCAACCAAGAAACGAATAATCTCATAAGCGAGCACTAAGCATAATTAACACCGAATAATGCACCACAAGTAGGATATAATTTCATTGCATAATTATTGACTTTCGTGCTTGCATAGGGAATCACAAACCTTAACACCAATATTCTTACTAAAGCATAATTACTCATCAACATGACTCACATATCACATCATCATATCTCAAAACTATTACTAAGAATCAAGTTTTTTTGTCCAATGATCTTCATGAAAGTTTTTATTATATCCTTCTTGGATATCTATCAATTTGGAACTAATTTTCATATGTTGCTTTTGATAAGCTCAAACAAATATAAGTGAAGATCATTAGCACAATTTATTTTCTTTCTCTCAAATTAATTTAAGTGAAGCAAGAGAGAATTTCTTCAAAAAATACTAAAGCGCACCATGCTCAAAAAGATATAAGTGAAGCACTAGAGCAAGTCCATAGCTCATAAAAATTTAAGTGAAGCATAGAGAGCAATTCTAACAAGTCATGACATGATTTTGGCTCTCTCAAATAGGTGTGTCTAGAAAGGAATAAAGAATTAAAACACAAAATAGAACAAGCAAATACTCATATCATACAAGACGCTCCAAGCAAAACACATAGTATGTGACGAATAAAAATATAGCTTCAAGTAAAATACCGATGGTCGTTAGAAGAAAGAGGGGATGCCACTCGGGGAATCCCCAAGCTTAAGCTCTTCTTACTCCTTATTCCTTCATCCATCGTAAGATAACCCAAAACTTGAAAACTTCAATCACACAAAACTCAACAAAACCTTCATGAGGTTCGTTAGTATAAGAAAATAAATCACTACTATAAGTACTGTATCAAACCAATTATATTTTGTTCTTGCATTATATCTACTGTATTCTTGCATTATATCTACATGCAGAAAACAACAACTGGCACTTGGCACTATGTCAATAGGTTAGTACCAAAAAATGATACAAAATAACTATAAAATGATTATAAAATATCCAAGATTGATAATATAACAACATGCAACAATAAAAAAATATAGATACATTGGAGACGTATCAGGAGGCAAAACTATAAGCCCCTATCTTTCTCTGTGTCTGATTAAAACTTTTAGCCCATAAGTATCGCGTGAGTGTTAGCAATTGTGAAAGATTATATGATAGTTGAGTATGTGGACTTGCTGAAAAGCTCTTATATTGACTCTTTCCGATGTTATGATAAATTGCAATTGCTTCAATGACTGAGACCATAGTTTATTGGTTTTCAATGAAGTTTCTGATTCATACTTTACCTTGAGAACGAATTGTTACTTTAGCATAAGAAATTATATGACAGTATATGTTGCTGTCCTAAAGATGATCATGATGCCCTCATGTCCGTATTTTATTTTATCGACACCTCTATCTCTAAACATGTGGACATATTTTTCGTTATCGGCTTCCGCTTGAGGACAAGCGAGGTCTAAGCTTGGGAAAGTTGATACGTCCATTTTGCATCATGCTTTCATATTGATATTTTTTGCATTATGGGTTGTTATTACACATTGTATCACAATACTTATGCCTATTCTCTCTTATTTTACAAGGTTTACATGAAGAGGGAGAATGCCGGCAGCTGGAATTCTGGACTAGAAAAGGAGCAAATATTAGAGACCTATTCTGCACAACTCCAGAAGTCCTGAAACTTCACGGAGCTTATTTTTGGAATATATAAAAAAATATTGGGCGCAGAAAGTACCAGAGGGGGGCCACCTGCCAGCCACAAGGGTATAGGGCACGCCCCCCGACCTTGTGGCCCCCTGGTAGGCCTCTTGTGCCCATATTTGGTTATATGGTGTCTTTTACCCTAAAAGAAATCAAGAAGAAGCTTTCGAGATGAAGCGCCGCCGTCTCGGGGCAGAACCTAGGCAGAACCAATCTAGGGCTCCGGCAAAGTTGTTCTGCCGGGGAAACATCCCTCCGAGAGGGGGAAATCATCGCCATCGTCATCACCATTGATCCTCTCATCGAGAGGGGGTCAATCTGCATCAACATCTTCACCAGCACCATCTCCTCTCAAACCCTAGTTCATCTCTTGTATTCGATCTTGGTCCCAAAACCTCAGATTGGTACCTGTGGGTTGCTAGTAGTGTTGATTACTCCTTGTAGTTGATGCTTGTTGGTTTATCCGGTGGAAGATTATATTTTTCGATCCTTAATGATAATTAATACTCCTCTGATTATGATTATGAATATGCTTTGTGATTAGTTACGTTTGTTCCTGAGGACATGGGAGAAGTCTTGTTATAAGTAATCATGTGAATTTGGTATTCGTCCGATATTTTGATGAGATGTATGTTGTCTCTCCTCTAGTGGTGTTATGTGAACGTCGACTACATGACACTTCACCATTATTTGGGCCTAGGGGAAGGCATTGGGAAGTAATAAGTAGATGATGGGTTGCTAGAGTGACAGAAGCTTAAACCCTAGTTTATGCGTTGCTTTGTAAGGGCCTGATTTGGATCCATATGTTTCATGCTATGGTTAGGTTTACCTTAATACTTGTTTTGTAGTTGCGGATGCTTTCGAGAGGGGTTAATCATAAGTGGGAGGCTTGTCCAAGGAAGGGCAATACCCAAGCACCGGTCCACCCACATATCAAATTATCAAAGTAATAACGCGAATAATATGAGCATGATGAAAACTAGCTTGACAACAATTCCCATGTGTCCTCGGGAGCGCTTTGCTCTATATAATAGTTTGTCCAGGCTTGTCCTTTGCTACAAAAAGGATTGGGCCACCTTGCTGCCCCTTAGTTACTTTATTTACTTGTTACCCGTTACGAATTATCTTATCGCAAAACTATCTGTTACCGATAATTTCAGTGCTTGCAGAGAATACCTTGCTGAAAACCGCTTGTCATTTCCTTATGCTCCTCGTTGGGTTCGACACTCTTTCTTATCGAAAGGACTACAATAGATCCCCTATACTTATGGCTCATCAGTCACCAACTCATATAATACTATATTGTCAACGAACGTTAAGCGTGCGGATCCTATGGGTTCAAGAATGATGTAGACATGACCAAGACGCCTCTCCGGTAAATAACCAATAGCAGGACCTAGATGTATGAGGGAGTCCTAGATTAAGGGGTCCTCGGGTGTCCGGGCCGTTTGTTATGGGTCGGACTGATGCACCGTGAAGATATAAGGTGGACGGCCTTCCCCCGTGTCCAGATGGGACTCTCCTTTGCGTGGATGGCAAGATTGGCGTCCGGATGTATAGTTTCCTTCTTCTGTAAACCGACTTTATACAACCCTAGGCCCCTCTAGTGTCTATATAAACCGGAGGGTTTAGTCCGTAGAGGCTATCAAAATTCATATAAGCTAGAAATCTAGGGTTTAGCTATTACGATCTCGAGGTAGATCAACTCTTGTAACCCCTATATTCATCAAAGTCAATCAAGCAGGAAGTAGGGTTTTACCTCCGTTAAGAGGGACCGAAGCTGGGTAAATATCGTGTCCCCTTTGTCTCCTGTTACCTTCGATCCTCAGATGCATAGTTCAGGACCCCCTACCCGAGATCAGTTAGTTTTGACACCGACATTGGTGCTTTCATTAAGAGTTCCTTTGTGTCATCGACGGAAGGATCGATGGCTCGCCTTGTCATTAACAACATCATCACCTCTGGAAGGGCCTTGGCTCCAGGACAAGTCCTCCAGCTCAGCGGTTTCACCATGGACGCCCAGTCGGCCGCTAAGCCAAAGGCAGTCCCCGAAATCACTGAACACCATCTTCGTATCGGCTTCAAAGACTCCGAAAAGATGGATCCGACAGATGTCTTGTCCTTGAACGAACTGCTAGATCACATCGCCGCCCTAGGGGTTGCAACAGACTATGATCGGATTGGGCTTAAACCCGATCAGAGGGAAATAAAGTCCCCGCTATAGGTGTCAAAACTGGCGGATCTCGGGTAGGGGGTCCCGAACTGTGCGTCTAAGGCGGATGGTAACAGGAGGTAGGGGACACGATGTTTACCCAGGTTCGGGCCCTCTCGATGGAGGTAATACCCTACTTCCTGCTCGATTGATCTTGATGATATGAGTGTTACAAGAGTTGATCTACCACGAGATCGTAGAGGCTAAACCCTAGAAGCTAGCCTATGGTATGATTGTCGTTGTCCTACAGACTAAACCCTCCGGTTTATATAGACATCGGAGGGGGCTAGGGTTACACAGAGTCGGTGACAAGGGAGGAGATCTACATATCCGTATTGCCAAGCTTGCCTTCCACGCCTAGGAGAGTCCCATCCGGACACAGGACGAAGTCTTCAATCTTGTATCTTCATGGTCCAACAGTCCGGCCAAAGGATATAGTACGGCTGTCCGGATACCCCCTAATCCAGTACTCCCTCAGTAGCCCCTGAACCAGGCTTCAATGATGATGAGTCCGGCGCGCAAATTGTCTTCGGCATTGCAAGGCGGGTTCCTCCTTCGAATACTCCATAGAAGATTTTGAACACAAGGATAGTGTCCGGCTCTGCAAAACAGATTCCACATACCACCGTAGAGAGAATAATACTTCCACAAATCTAATCTGCTAACACACTCGATAGCATGACATCATACCACGACCCGGTCATTATTCGAACCGTTTTTCTCAACCAACCTCGGCGCACATTGCGAGGCGGTTTCCTTGGCACGTCTTGTTGGAGCAGAGATCGTGTCCCCTTATCCCGGGATTCTCATCAATGCGGACGTGGGTAACCCAACCGCGCCATCAATTACGGTGCTTGGGGAATAAGTGAGTTTACTAGGCCGGTGGGGGCGTACAGTTCCTTCTGCCCTTATAAAGGGATAAGGGTTCACCTTTTTCACCCACGCCTTCTTCCTCCTCGCTCATCCATTCTCACGCACTCAAGCTCCAACACCCAAGTTTGCGTCTTTCTCCTCAAACCGCTCCAAGCATGTCCGGAGCGGGAGGCAAGTGGATGAAATCCTCCGCCACGGAGGAGGACATCAAAAAGCTGCGGAGAGCCGGATATTTGGCCGCGGATATTGGGCATTGGCTGCCCGACGCGGGGCAGATCGTCCCTAGCCCGGAACCTCACGAGAGGGTAGTTTTCCTCAACCACTTTGTCTGCGGACTGGGATTTCCCCTCCACCCGTTCCTCCATGGCCTCATGTTCTACTACGGGCTGGACTTCCGCGATATGGCCCCAAACTTCATCCTCAACATCTCGGCGTTTATCGTCGTTTGCGAGGCCTTCCTCCACGTCCGGCCCCACTTCGGCCTATGGCTGAAGACCTTCAACGTTAAACCGAAGGTAGTAGGCGGCCAGCAAGCGAAATGCGGAGGCGCCATGGTGGGCAAAATGCCCAACGTTACATGGCTCGAGGGATCCTACGTGGAGACCATAAAGGGGTGGCAATCGGGGTGGTTCTACATCACCGAGCCGCGCGACACCAACTGGGTGGCGGCCCTCGAGTTCCGGTCCGAAATCCCCATGCGACTCACCTCCTGGAAAGAGAAGGGCCTGTCCTGGGGTCCATCAGTGGAGCTGACCGGACTCCAGAAATATATCCAGAACATGATAAGCAAGAAATTGAAGCTTGTCAACATGGTCCAGGTCATGCTCTTCCGCCGGATCCTCCCGTGTCAACAACGGGCATTCAATTCGTGGGAGTTCGACCCGGCCGAGCACCAGACGCTGTGATAGCTCTTCGACACGACACACAAGGACGTCTGGAGGGTGCTGTTCAAGGGCGCCGAGGTACCTCCTTCCCTTACCGAGGACCGCGGACTTAGCATGAAGCGCCCTGTGAATCCGGTAAGTTCCTTACACCTTATAGGGTATTTATTTTCCGCAGTTTAATCATGTGCGGGATCTAAACTCCCATGCCTTTAATAGGACTGGGTGGAGATAGCAGTGCAGATTGACTGCCCAGCCCCCCTGCCCGAAGACCCAGCAGACGCTCTCCTGACGGAGATGCTGACTCCGGCACCTTATGAGGTGCCAGAGAAGAAGACCAAGAAGAAGGCCACGGGGACCCTAAAAGGGTCTCCGGCGTCAGGTGATATCTGACTCATCGTCCGATAACTCCGAGACGCACTCCTCCCATGACAACGAGGAGGAGGAGGAGGAAAGTTCTCCCCCCAATCGGGGGAGATAAGAAAAGGAAGGCTGCCCCAACTGGGGAGGCCGAAGGGTCCAAGAAGAAGAGGACCCTCCTTCCAGACTGCTCCACAACCGCCGCCTACAGCGACGATGAGTGGTTGCCCAGGGACAAGCCCCTGGCGAAGTCGTAAGTATCTGGATACCATAGTAATTTACGATATGTTTCTATTGCACTGCTCCACCTTATGCCAAACACGATTATGCAATCCGTCCCAAGCCCGTATCGACGTATCTTCGTCGGATGGTTCTTTGGACCCGTCGGACATGAGTAGCGGTTCTCTTCCGACCGCCTCCACATCTCGTCCTACGGACGACATGGAGGTGTTGTCTCAGAAGGCACCTGGCCGAGGGGAGTTAGTCCTGAAGGCGCCTCAAGGCGACCTTCCGGACCCTGGGCACAAAGGGAGCAAGACTCCCACGGGCTCTTGGTTCGGCCCCTAGCCGAACACTGCGCCGGAACCTCCGGCGGTTCCGGTCTCCGGCAGGCGACCCCCTATTAAGAGGGGCAAGCCGCCCGTGCCGGTGACCTCTGACCATCCAGAGGCACCGAACAACTTGTTGGAAGTGCTCCAAGGTGCTTCCATCGACGAAGAGCACCGCACTATCATGAGTGCGGTGATCGAGAAGGTTCAGTCCGCCAAAAGCAGACTAACTGAAGCGTGCGCAAGCCTCCTAACAGGCTTTCAGGTAAGTAATTATAGGAGAATGTTGCCGCATAGACAGTAGCCCCTGATGCTCTGTTTGGCGTTCACGAAGAAAGGCCGAATACAAGATCAAATCATGACTCAGGAGTCTAATTGGAATATGTCTATTTGCATATGCAGGCTTCACTGCTGGCCGCTGCCGCACGTACTGCGGAGGTCGCTGCACTGGAGCAGGACCTTGAGCGGTCCAAGGAGGAGCTCGGCCTTATCAAGAGGCAGCTCGAAGAGAACAAAGGTAAGCAATACCTTGTCTATATGAAAAAAAGATTTGGTTGCAGAATAATAGGATCATCATGAATGTGCCATGGGCCGCGACCGAAGTGGCGACCCTGAAGAAGGCGTTGTCCGAGGCTGAAAACAAAGCAGCCCAGGAGCGCACCGAGTGAGAAAAGCAAGAGGCCTGAGTAGGCGAGGTACAGCAAGATCTCTAGGCTCTCTTCAAGAAGCACGAGGCCCTGGAGCTTGAATCTAAGACGCGAGAATCCGAGCTTGCAAAGGCGTTCAACAACGCGAAACATGCCAAGGCCGAAGCCCAAAAGGCCCTCCAGGAAGTTGAGGCGGTTAAGAAGATAGCAGCGGGTAAGGTATTCATTATGCAAAGCAAGCACGTGAAAGAAAATTTCATTTTACTTACCCGAGTTCGGAGCTCTCCAGGAGCATTCGCAGATCTGCCCCGCAGTGTGTCTGATGCCGCGGAGTTCTACCGGGCCGAGGAAGGGAGCTCAACGGAGAAGTTGTTCTGGTCTCAGTATACTGGGACCGAACACCCAATGCCCTTGAGCGACCATCTGAAGCAACTGGTCGAGCTCCACAAGGCGGCCGAACAGGCCATGAAGGGCCTTATAGTCCGGATGTGGCCTGGCGATTCCCTGCCCAACAGCTACTTCGGTCTGGTGAGGCGGCTTGTGAATGCCTGCCCCCGGTTGGAAGTCATCAAGCGGTCCGTCTGCATGGAAGGTGCACGCAGGGCTTTTGCCCGTGCGAAGGTGCACTAGGCGAAGATGGACGCCGAGAAGCTGGTGAAGGAGGGGCTGCCGCAGGGCAAGGAGCATCGCCACCCTGAAATGTATCATGAGGGTGTCCTGAAGGGTGCCCGTCTTGTGGCGGAGGAGTGTACCAAAGATGTAATTTCTGAATGAACGTGCTCATGTGATCCTGTAATGTGAAAACTAGTTCATTTGCGCTATGCAACACCTTTTGAATTTAAAATATTACCTTCTATGCGGCCGTTTATAAAATCTAGGAGTTGGCCAGTCGTCGGCTTCTGCCCCCATGCAGCTAGTGCTGGGGTGTTCGGGATAAATCTGAGCACTCTTTTTCCCATGTTTGGGTCCTTCGAGGGAGGTGCTCAGCGCAACGAACCAGGCAATCAGACTATAATGCTTTATCACTCTCACTTAGCCATAGAAGTCTACAATTTTAAATTTTGGCGAAGCCCCTAGTATTCGGAAGGCCGAATTTGGGGCGCTATACACGCCTAAGTCGGGCAAGGCCGACTCCTCGCCCGGAGTGAGAAAAGTCTTTAGGGACTTGAGACCTCTCGAACAGCGACCAGCTCTCGCCTCATCATGACAGTCAGTTTTGGTTTTCTCTGCTGAGGTGCTCGTCCGGAAGAACCGGGACACAATTGCAGTACTTCTCCCAGTGCTACCTTAGCCGATATAGCGGAACGTAAGGTACCAAAACATGGGAGCCGGGCAAACCCAACTATTGACCCAAGACATGATTCGGAGCTGATGCATATAATGCTATAAGATCGGGGTGCTGCACTGTCGAAAGTGTTCAGACTTCTTACGCCGTATTATGGGGTATGCGAAAGCCCCTGGCGTACTGGCCGTACCAGAATGTACGGGTGCTGATTGTCATAAATAAACATATATTAAAAAGAATAGATAATGCAATAATAGACTAGTGCTGTGCATTGTTATTCAAAGAATACGTTGAAACGTACTGATACAAGTAGTGCAATAAGCAAAAAATAGGATTTTTTAACATGTCCTATCCAAGGGCAAGCTGCGGACTGGTATGTAAAGCAGGTATTCCGCTCGTTATCAGAGACCACCTGGGGATTCCATTTTACGACGTAGCTTCCTGCATCCTTGGTTGTTGTATTGTGTGTCCGGCAATCGCACTGCTGGATAGGGCTTCCAGAGAGTAAGGTCCTGAAAGAGAGAGAATGATAAAGGCGTTCAGCCCCTAGGGCGGTTGAGCCGTACTGTGGGACGTGCCATGGTCGTGCCCCCGCCTATGCCCATGGTATTTTCAATGCGTAATTATGTACGCGTGGCACGGATTTCGCCGTTTGACTGGGACTAGGGTGGGGGCCGAATTGCTAGGTGAGCTCTAAACGTGCCAGGCGATCCTGTTGCAGGTTACTCCGGACTCGCTTGACGGTGTCCGGGAGCTTTATCGCCGAATTGCTGGATTGCCTTAAGATGCTGCTTTGTGCTTCTGCTGCGAGGGCCGCAGTGTGCTCCTCCGTGCGGAGAGAGTGCTCTATGTTTCCATTGACTATTATGACCCCCTAGGTCCTGGCATCTTGAGCTTGAGGTATGCGTAGTGCGGTACCGCATTGAATCTTGCAAATGCGGTTCGCGCGAGCAGTGCGTGATAGCCGCTGCGGAACGGGACGGTATCGAAGATTAGCTCCTCGCTTCGAAAGTTGTCCGGAGATCCGAAGACCACTTCCAGTGTGATTGAGCCCGTGCAATGTGCCTCTACACCTGGGATGACGCCTTTAAAGGTCGTTTTTGTGGGTTTGATCCTCGAGGGGTCTATACCCATTTTGCGCACTGTATCCTGATATAGTAGGTTCAGGCTGCTGCCGCCGTCTATAAGGACTCAAGTGAGGTGAAATCCATCAATGATGGGGTCTAAGACCAATGCGGCAGATCCGCCATGACGGATACTAGTGGGGTGGTCCCTGCGATCGAAGGTGATCGGACAAGAGGACCATGGTTGAACTTTGGGGCGACGGGCTCCATCACATAGACATCCCTTAGTGCACGCTTTCGTTCCCTCTTGGGGATGTGTGTTGCGTATATCATGTTCACCGTCCTCACTTGTGGGGGGAACCTCTTCTGTCCTCCCGTGTTCGGCGGCCAGGGCTCCTCCTCGTCGTCACTGTGCAGCCCCTTGTCCTTGTTTTCGGCATTTAACTTGCCGGCCTGCTTGAACACCTAGCATTCTCTGTTGGTGTGATTGGCTGGCTTATAGGGGGTGCCGTGTATTTGACACGAGCGATCGAGTATGCGGTCCAAACTGGACGGGCCCAGAGTACTTCTTTTGAATGCCTTTTTCCGTTGACCGGATTTAGAGCCACTGAATCCGGCATTGACTGCCGTATCCTCGACGTTATCACCATTGTTGCGGCGCTTGTGTTTGCTACGACGTGGTGTGCCGTTACTGTCCTTGGTATCCGAAGTGCCAAGGTTCCTTGATATGTTGTTGCTGCGAACCAGCCAGCTATCCTCTCCCGTGCAAAAGTGGGTCATGAGTGTCGTGAGGGCTGCCATAGACTTCAGCTTTTCCTGGCCGAGGTGCCGGGCGAGCCACTCGTCACGGATGTTATGCTTAAATGCCTCTAAAGCCTCCGCATCCGGACAGTCGACAATTTGATTTTTCTTGGTTAGGAACCGTGTCCAGAATTGCCTGGCCGATTCCCCCGGCTGCTGAGTTATATGGCTCAAGTCATCGGCATCCGGTGGTCGCACATAAGTGCCCTGGAAGTTGTCAAGGAATGCATCTTCCAGATCCTCCTAAAGCCAACGGAGTCTGCTGGCAAGCTATTCAGCCAATGTCGAGCTTGTCCTTTGAGTTTTAGTGGGAGGTACTTGATGGCATGTAGATCATCACCGCGGGCCATGTGGATGTGGAGGAGGAAATCCTCGATCCATACCGCGGGATCTGTTGTACCATCATATGATTCGATATTTACGGGTTTAAAACCCTCTGGGAATTCACGATCCATTACTTCGTCAGTGAAGCATAGGGGGTGTGCGGCGCCTCTGTGCTGGGCTATATCACGACGCAACTCATATGAGTCTTTCCTGCTGTGTTCGGCCTGGCCGGATTTACTTTTACTGTATCCGGCGCGACGGTCATCGTCTCGCGTAGGTGCGCGCCCTCGTGATCCGTAGATCGATCTTGCATGTTTTGCCCTGTCTTCCAATACGTCTCGCAGGTCTCACGTGTTGCCCCGTGCCTTGGTATTTTTGTTTGAGTGGCGGGGGGGGGGGGTGCGGGCTGAGCTTCAGGCTGGAATGCCTCTCTGTCTTGGCCACGAGGTGGCCGATCAGCCGCATCATACGCTGGTGAAGTAGGTTTCAATGCTTCCTCCTCAAGTCGGGGTAGCAACCTGCGCTTTGGGTAACCCTTGGAAGGGCGTTCGAGTTCATATTCCTCGGCCGCAAGGACTTCAGTCCATCTGTCTGCCAGCAAATCTTGATCAGCTCGAAGCTGTTGTTGCTTTTTCTTCAGGCTATTTGCTGTGGCTATAAGTCGGCGCTTAAAGCGCTCCTGCTCGACGGGATCCTCAGGCACGACAAATTCTTCGTCGCCGAGGCTCACCTCATCTTCGGAGAGAGGCATGTAATTGTCATCCTCTGCTTCTCCGTCTGCCGCTCGCTTAGGAGGGCTGGCTTGTTCATCCTCCGGCTCTAAATCTTGCTGGAGAGGATTGTCGTCATCTTCGGCACTGTCCGGAGTGCTATTATCTCCTGTGTCGGTATCACCGCTTTTGCTGTGGCGAGACTTAGAGCGGCGCCGCTGACGTCGGCGCTTGGGTTGCTTCTTGGAGGGGTCATCCTCTGCTGTCTTGTCGCCATTGCCTTCTTTGGGTGTATCCACCATGTATATATCATATGATGAGGTGGCGGTCCAGTGCCCTGTGGGCAGTGGTTCCTGTTCGTCTCCTCCATCGTCGTCCATACCATCGATGTCTTCGGAGTCGAAGTCGAGCATGTCGGTTAAATCGTCGACAGTGGCTACTAAGTGGGTGGTGGGTGGGGAGCGAATTTCTTCGTCGTTCGCATCCCATTCTAGCCGGACATAGTTCGGCCAAGGTTCCCCTGACAAGGAGAGAGATTTTAATGAGTTTAGCACATCGCCGAAGGGCGAGTGCTGAAAGATATCCGCGGAGGTGAACTCCATGATCGGCGCCCAATCGGATTCGATAGGCATGGGCGCAGGCGGCTCGGAGCCTGTGGCCGGGGACGAATCCGATGGTTCGGCAGCACGGCTCTCGCGAGGGGTAAAGTCAGTATTCGGCTCTATCGCCACTAAGAGTGCGGCCTCTGAGGCGGGGTCTATCCACCCGTCCTTGGATGGCACAATTTGCTCTGGATTGAAGGCCGGAGTAATTGCCGGTGTGATCTCCCGAACCCCGTTCGATGGCAGAGCTATATCATGCTCGTCGTGAACGCGCGACGCACCTGGCAAGGGCTCGAATCCGTCGAACATCAAGTCTCTGCGGATGTCGGCAGTGTAGTTCAAGTTTCCAAACCTGACCTGTCACTCGATCGGGTTCAGTTAACAGCCATCGATCGATCGCTCGGGTTCAGTAACGCGTAGCCTGCAGTGCAATCGCTTGGGTTCAGTTAGAGCCCAATGCCTCACTCGGGTTCAGTTAGAGCCAACGCCTCACACACACGCGCGTACGTGTATGAGAGAAACGCGCATCGCTCGGCCCCCGACCTCCCACCGTAATCGGGAACTCCCTAAAATTTTCCTCCCCCTCGCTTCTACCATGGTTTTTTCCGTCATGGACGGCCCAAAGAATGTCATGCAGCTGCGTCTCCGGCCCGCCCAGGACGAAAAGCCCATTTTCTGTCATGATTTTTGTCATAGAAGTAGGAGCCCACCACATCTATGATGATACCAAGTTTTGTCACAATTATCGTCATAGAAGTGTCATATGTATGATGGAAATTTTTTTAGTTCAGCCCAAAATGTCACAGATGTGTGTTTCTTTTGTAGTGCAAGTAGACCGACTCCAGCCTACATCTACTACTATTACTCCACACATCGACCGCTATCCAGCATGCATCTAGAGTATTAAGTTCATAAGAACGGAGTAACGCTTTTAGCAAGATGACATGATGTAGAGGGATAAACTCATGCAATATGATATAAACCCCATCTTTTTATCCTCGATGGCAACAATACAATACGTGTTGTTTCCCTACTGTCAATGGGATCGAGCACTCCAAGATTGAACCCAAAGCTAAGCACTTCTCCCATTTCAAGAAAGATCAATCTAGTAGGCCAAACCAAGCTGATAATTCGAAGAGACTTGCAAAGATAACCGATCATACATAAAAGAATTCAGAGAAGATTCAAATATTGTTCATAGATAATCTTGATCATAAACCCACAATTCATCGGATCTCGACAAACACACCGCAAAAGAAGATTACATCGAATAGATCTCCAAGAGAATCGAGGAGAACTTTGTATTGAGATCCAAAGAGAGAGAAGAAGCCATCTAGCTAATAACTATGGACCCGAAGGTCTGAGGTAAACTACTCACACATCATCGGAGAGGCTATGGTGTTGATGTAGAAGCCCTCCGTGATCAATGCCCCCTCCGGCAGGACGCTGAAAAAGGCCCCAAGATGGGATCTCACGGGTACAGAAGGTTGCGACGGTGGAATTAGGTTTTGGTGGTACATAGGTATATATACGAGGACGAAGTAGGTCGGTGGAGCCACGAGGGGCCCACGAGGGTGGAGGGCGCGCCCAGGGGGGTAGGCACGCCCCCTGCCTCGTGGCCTCCTCGTTGGTTGCTTGACGTCCACTCCAAGTCCTCTGGATCACGTTTGTTCCAAAAATCATGCCCCCGAAGGTTTCATTCCGTTTGGACTCCGTTTGATATCTTTTTTTCTGCGAAACCCTGAGATAGGCAAAAAACAACAATTTGGGCTGGGCCTCCGGTTAATAGGTTAGTCCCAAAAATAATATAAAAGTGTATAAATAAGCCCATTAAACATCCAAAAGAGAATATATAATAGCATGGAACAATAAAAAATTATAGATACGTTGGAGACGTATCAAGCATCCCCAAGCATAATTCCTGCTCGTCCTCGAGGTAAATGATACAAACAGAATTTTTGATGTGGAATGCTTCTTAGCATAATTTTCAATGTAATTCTTTTTATTGTGGCATGAATATTTAGATCCGAAAAATTCAAGATAAAATTTTAATGTTGACATAAAAACAAAATTACTTTAAACATGCTAACCAAGCAATTATGTCTTATCAAAATAACATAGCCAAAGAAAGCTTATCCCTACAAAATCATATAGTTAGGCCATGTTTCAATATCGTCACATAAACGTTCTCATCATGCATAACCCCGATGACAAGTCGAGCAATTGGTTCATACTTTTTAACGCGCTACAGCCTTTTCAACCCTTACACAATACATGAGCGCAAGCCATGGATATAGCACTATGGGTGGAGTAAAGTATAATGATGGGGGTTATGAGAGAAGACAAAAAGGTAGAAAGTATCACATTGACGCGGCTAATCTGTAACATCCCAAAATTATAAATTTTGGAATGTTATAATAAATAGATAGTTGTGATTGATTAATTGTTTGTGTGAGATTGAATGAAATTCGAAAACTTTTTGAAAGTTAAATGAGAGGGAATAAAAGGACTTTCCCAAACTTTCATTTTGCATTTATGATCTCTGTGAATTCAAATTCTTTTCATCACAAAACCCTGGAGAGAAGATGCCATGACTTCTTCCATTTAAAATAAATGAAAAAGGGTTTTGAAAAGATTTGAATTTCATTTGGAAATATTTTCCAACTCAGAAACTTTATGCAACTCAATGATTTTCACGAGAGAAGATAAAATGACTTCTTCAAATTATATGAAATATGAGTTGGAAGTTTTCAAAGAGTCAAATTTAAAGTCCCTTTGAATTTATTTTCAATTTGGAGTTATTTGATTTTTATTCAAATTATTTTTCTCCCAAAATAAAATATACGGAAAATAGGGTAAAATGATTCGAAACAATAGAAAACTGGAGAGAAATAAATTTGAATTTATTTTGCTATTTTCAAAATGATTTTTATTGGGTTTTATTATAGCAGTAGCACTCTTTGCTTTATTAAATTTGTGTGTATTTTATTTGACTTTAGAAAAATGTTCATGTCATAGAATATAATTTTCTGAAAATTTTGATATATTATATGCCTATATAATATTTTATTTTATATTTTCTTTCTTTTCTTTTTATCTCTGTTTAAAAAAAAATCACCGTCGCCGACTGGGCCGGCCCAGCTCCAGCCAGGCTGCGGCCCAGCGCGCCCGCGCCCGTTCCCGACTCCGGCGGAGTCCGCCTCCGCCACTGAATCGCCGCTGCCGCCCGTGTTCGTGTGGGACTCCCTCCGCCGCCTCTCCGTTGCCCCTCCCGCATGCCGCTGCCCTGCCTCCCTCCTATAAAGCTTCCCGGGCCCCGTCTCTCCTCTCCCCTCGACTCACAACCGCCGCACATCTCGCCGCCGCGCCACCGCTTGCTGTCGCCGCCACCAACCGCCCCGCGCCGCATCGCTAGCGTCGTCGCCGCAACCACCGCGCAACCGCCTCTCGCCGAGTCGCCGCGCCGGAGCCTAATACGTCCATTTTGCATCATGCTTTTATATCGATATTTATTGCATTGTGGGCTGTTATTTCACATTATGTCACAATACTTATGCCTATTCTATCTTATTTTACAAGGTTTACAAAAGGAGGGAGAATGCCGGCAGCTGGAATTCTGGGCTGGAAAAGGAGCTAATATTAGAGACCTATTCCGCACAACTCCAAAAGTCCTGAAACTCCACGAAAGTTATTTTTGGAAATAATAAAAAATACTAAGCGGAAGAAATACGTCAGGGGGGCCACCACCTGTCCACGAGGTGGGGGGCGCGCCCTACCCCCCTGGGCGCGCCCCGTGCCTCGTGGGCCCCCTGTTGGCTCTCCGGTGGCCATCTTCTTCTATATGAAGTCTTTTGTCCGAAGAAAAATCATAAGCAAGCTTTTGGGACGAGACTCCGCCGCCATGAGGCGGAACCAATCTAGGGCTCCGGCAGAGCAGTTCTGCCGGGGACACTTCCCTCCAGGAGGGGGAAATCATCGCCATCGTCATCACCAACGCTCCTCTCATCGGGAGAGGGCAATCTCCATCAACATCTTCGCCAGCACCATCTCCTCTCAAACCATAGTTCATCTCTTGTATCCAATTCTTGTCTCCAAGTCCGAGATTGGTACCTGTGGGTTGGTAGTAGTGTTGATTACTCCTTGTAGTTGATGCTATTTGGTTTATTTGGTGGAAGATCATATGTTCAGATCCTTTATGCATATTAATACTCCTCTGATTATGAACATGAATATGCTTTGTGAGTAGTTACGTTTGTTCCTGAGGACATGGGAGAAGTCTTGCTATTAGTAGTCATGTGAATTTGGTATTCGTTCGATATTTTGATGAGATGTATGTTGTCTATCCTCTAGTGGTGTTATGTGAACGTCGACTACATGACACTTCACATTATTTGGGCCTAGAGGAAGGCATTGGGAAGCAATAAGTAGATGATGGGTTGCTAGAGTGACAGAAGCTTAAACCCTAGTTTATGCGTTGCTTCGTGAGGGGCTGATTTGGATCCATATGTTTCATGCTATGGTTAGGTTTACCTTAATACTTTTGTTGTAGTTGCGGATGCTTGCAATAGTGGTTAATCATAAGTGGGATGCTTGTTCAAGTAAGAACAGCACCCAAGCACCGGTCCACCCACATATCAAATTATCAAAGTACCGAACGCGAATCATATGAACGTGATGAAAACTAGCTTGACAATAATTCCCATGTGTCCTTGGGAGCGCTTTTCTCTATATAAGAGTTTGTCCAGGCTTGTCCTTTGCTACAAAAAGGATTGGGCCACTGAGGGAGTCCTGGATTAGGGGGTATCCGGACAGCCGGACTATAACATTTGGCCGGACTGTTGGACTATGAAGATACAAGATTGAAGACTTTGTCCCGTGTCCGGATGGGTCTCTCCTTGGCGTGGAAGTCAAGCTTGGCAATATAGATATGTAGATCTCCCTCCTTGTAACCGACTCTGTGTAACCCTAGCCCCCTCCGGTGTCTATATAAACCGGAGGGTTTAGTCCGTAGAACAACAATCATACCATAGGCTGGCTTCTAGGGTTTAGCCTCTCTGATCTCGTGGTAGATCAACTCTTGTACTACCCATATCATCAATATTAATCAAGCAGGAGTAGGGTTTTACCTCCATTGAGAGGTCCCGAACCTGGGTATCGTGTCCCTCGCCTCCTGTTACCATCCGCCTTGACGCACAGTTCGGGACCCCCTACCTGAAATCCGCCGGTTTTTACACTGACATTGGTGCTTTCATTGAGAGTTCTTCTGTGTTGTCATCGTTAGGCTTGATGGCTCCTTCAATCATCAATAGCGATGCAATCCAGGGTGAGACTTCTTTCCCCGGACAAATCTTTGTATTCGGCGGCTTCGTACTGCGGGCCAACTAGCTTGGCCATCTGGAGCAGATAGAAAGTTACGCCCCTGGCCATCAGGTCAGGTTTGGAAGCTTAAACTACACGGCCGACATCTGCGAAGACTTGATCTTCGATGGATTCGAGCCCCTGCCGAGTGCGTCGCACTGTCACGATGGGCATGATTTAGCTCTGCCGCCGAACAGTGTTCAGGAGACCGCACCGGCAACCGCTCCGACCTTCAATTCGGTGCCAATTGCGCCAACCGTGGGCGGGCGGCTAGACCCCGCACCGGAGGTCGCAGTCTCAGCGGCGATCAAGCCGAATACCGACCTTGCCCTTCGTGAGAGCCGTGAATCCAAGCTGCCGGGTTCTTCTCTGGCCACGGACTCCGAACTGCCTACGCCCGTGCCAATTGAATCCGATTGGGCGCCGATCATGGAGTTCACCTCCGCAGATATCTTTCAACACTCTCCCTTTGGCGATATATTAAACTCACTAAGGTCTCTATCCTTGTCAGGAGAGCCCTTGCCGGACAACGTCCGGCGGGATTGGGATGCAGACGACGAAAAAATTTGCCGCCCACCCACCACCCACTTAGTAGCCACCGTCGATGATTTGACCGACATGCTCGACTTCGATTCCGAAGACATCAATGGTATGGACGATGATGCAGGAGACGAACAGGAACCACTGCCCACAGGGCACTGGACAGCCACCTCATCCCATGATGTATACATGGTGGACACACCCAAAGGAAACGACGACAAGGAACGGAAGGACGCAGCGAAGGATCGTTCCCTCAAAAAGCAGACAAAGCGGCGGCATAAGCGCTGCTCCAAACCCCGCCTCGACAGAAACAACGGTCATACAGACCCAGCGATAGAGTAGGGTGAGCTGGCGGACGACGAACATGGCATTAAACAACCGTCCGACCAGGGCAACACGGATAATCAAACCGAACAACCCGTCTCCGGCAAAGATAACAGTCCGAATGACCTCACGCCGGCTAAGCTCCTGGAGGAGAAGAACCTCCATAAAAGGCTCGTCGCCACTGCGCGTAACCTGAAAAAGCAGAAGCGGAAGCTCAAGACTGCAGAAGATGCACTCAGAATCAGATGGATCAAAGTACTCAACACCATAGACAAATATGGCGACAGTCGCCACACAAAGAGCTACCCGAAGCGAAAGCTACTACCTGAATTTGATGAGGAGGCCTTAGAACCCCCGCAATCAAAAAACAAAGCAGCCATCCGATCGAATAGACGACCTCATGGCCAACATAGAGCGGCAAACGACGCCGCACACAAGCCAGCACGCGATCCACATGATGACTCGCATAAAAAATATGGCCCAACCAGATCTATCTACGTGCCAAGAAAGCACGCTCCAGCAAGCAATGCAACACAACAAAAATCCGAACACCACGGTACACCCAAATACAGGGGTGCCGCACACCCTCTATGTTTCACCGATGAGGTGCTGGACCATGAATTTCTAGAGGGATTCAAACCCGTAAACATAGAGGCATACGACGGAACGATAGACCCTGGGGTCTGGATTGAGGACTATATCCTCCATATCCACATGGCTAGAGGAGACGACCTCCATGCCATAAAGTACTTACCCCTCAAGCTCAAAGGGCCAGCCCGGCATTGGCTTAAAGGCCTTCCCGAAAACACCATTGGAAGTTGGGAAGAGCTCGAGGACTCTTTTCGGGCAAATTTTCAAGGGACCTATGTCCGACCACTGGATGCAGACGATTTAAGTCATATAACTCAACAGCCCGGAGAAACAGCCCGAAAGCTTTGGAACATATTTCTTACTAAAAAGAACCAAATAGTCGACTGTCCGGACGCCGAAGCCTTAGCAGCTTTCAAACACAGCGTTCGAGACGAATGGCTCGCCAGACACCTCGGCCAAGAAAAGCCAAGAACAATGGCTGCATTAACAAGCCTCATGACCCACTTTTGCGCAGGCGAGGACAGCTGGTTGGCAAGATGCAGCACCAGTGACCCAAGTACAGCCGAAGTCAGGGACGGGAACGGGAAGCCACGACGCAGCAAAAACCAGCGCCGGAATAAGGAAAAAAGCCCGAAGAGCACGACGGTAAACGCAGGATTCAAAGCTCTCGGTGGGGCCAGCAAAAGCTGCCTCTCAAAGACAACAGGGACGAACTGTCCAGCCTAAACAAAATTCTGGACAAGATATGTCAAATCCACAACACCCCTGATAAGTCTGCAAATCATACCCATAGAGAATGTTGGGTCTTCAAGTAATCTGGCAAACTTAACGCCGAACACAAGGGGCTGCATACACCAAGTGAAGATGATGACGAACCCCGCAAACAAAGCACTGGGGAACAGAAGAAATTCCCACCAGAGGTCAAAACAGTAAACGTGTTACACGTGACAAAGGGGAGAAACAAAGTGGCGCCCATAGAAATACGTGCCCTATGGCCTATCACAACGGAGTTCCACCACTGGTCGTCCAAACCGATCACCTTCGACCATCGAGATTACTCTGTAAGTATCCAGCACGTAGGATGGGCTGCCTTGGTGTTAGACCCGATAATTGACGGATACCACTTTACACAAGTCCTGATGGATGGCGGCAGTAGTTTAAACCTGATATATCAGGACACAGTCCGCAAAATGGGGATGGAACCAACAAAAATTAGCCATAGCAATACTTCCTTTAAAGGAGTCACGCCAGGCCCAGAAGCCCACTGCACGGGCTCCCTCCTACTAGAAGTTATGTTCGGCTCCCCCGATAACTTCCGTAGGGAAAAGCTAACCTTCCACATCGCTCCGTTTAAAAGTGGTTATCAAGCACTACTGGGACGCGAAGCTTTTGCTCGCTTTAACGCAATACCGCATTATGCGTCTCTCATGCTTAAGATGCCCGGTCCATGAGGCATCATTTCATTAAAGGGAAATATTGAGCGCTCCTCGCGCGCGGAAGATTGTGCGGCTGCCTTGGCAGCCACACACTAAAACGGCCTCACCAACCAGAGCATCTAACAGGTCGTTAAGACCACGGACACGGCTAGACGAGTCCGGCATAACCATGTAATTGATAAAGGTTTGATGGCTATATACCCCTATACAAGGGCTCCGCGCATGTAAACAAGCGACAATAAGGCTCAATTTTACCCATCTTGAATTATAATTTGTTTATTTAAGTATAACACACATTTTGCATGACTACTTTTTCAACTAAGTTCCTCTCTTTTATAGATAACCATCATGCTACACCCGTCCAGGATACGGCACAATGGAGACACAGGCGCAGACGTGCAGCAGGGACCCGTTCCAAGGATTCTTTTTAGATTAAGACCCTGCGTAAACCTTTTTTACTGTCTCTTGTTGATACACATCCCCTGGATTCTCAGCATAACCGAGAAGGAGGCTGGCGTCTTGGCATGTGGCCATGTCAGAGTATTGCACGTACCTGGACACCTGGGGCTTATTACAAAGGGCGCTGTTCAGCCCGTTTAAAATCACAAAGACCGAATACCTTAGGGAGTGTTCGGCGTCGCGAGTTTGGCCTTATATGCATCAGCTCCGAATCATGTCTTTGGTAAAATGTTGGGTTTGCCCGGCTCCTATGTTTTGCTTCCTTACGTTCCGCTCTATCGGCTAAGGCGGCACCAGGAGAACTACTGCGATTGTGCCCCGGTTCAGCGAGCACCTCAGTAGAGAAAGCCGAAAACTGACTGTCATGATATAGTGTGAGACTGGTCAACCACTCGATGACTTAGCGGAATCTTCGAGATTCCTCCGCCTTAACGAAGGGCTGTTTCCCAGCCAGGCACACACGCGCCCCGAATTCGGGTGAGCACGACGCCACCAGGGGCTATATAGTAGCCCACTGTTAAACTCCTATGGCTAAGTGAAAGTGATAAAGCATTATAGTCCGATTGCCTAGTTCGCCACGCTATCACCTCCTTAATGGAGCAAGACGTTGGATCAAGTGTGAAATGAGTCTTCTGCGAACACCCCCGCATTATATGCGTGGGGGCTGAAGCCGACGACTACCATCTTTCAGGTTATATACATATATACATAAACGGCCGCACATGAGGTATTATAATTCTTGCAGGCACAAGTATAAAATAGCCTTTACATTTCAGCAAACATTGTTTTCAGTGAGAATACATGTTATTAGAACATAATATCCTTCAAGCACTGCGCCTCTATCGAACTAGCGCCCTCCAGAACTTCTTGAAAGCAGTGCTCGGCAGGTACTCGGCTTTCGTCCGAATCTTGGGCTACAATGGCGGTGGCCTCCATCTCCGCCCAGTATGTCTTGACACGGCCAAGGGCCATCCGCGCACCCTCCACACATGCTGACCTCTTCATCGCGTTGATATGTGGCACCGCACCAAGGAACTGCTGAACCAAGCTAAAATAACTATTCGGCTTTGGCCTTTCCGGCCACAGATGATCCACGACATATCTCATGGCAAGTCCGGACAATCTATTCAGCTCGGCCTATTCGGCCAACCGATCAGTCAATGGAAGCGGATGCTCTGGATCGTTAAATTGTGACCAGAACAACTTTTCCACTTCACGATCCTTTTGATCTCGGAAGTGTTTGGCCGCATCAGTAGCACTCGCCGCTAAATCCAGATATGCGTCCGCAGAACTCCACATCCGGTCCAAAGGAGCATATTTAGGATCTCCGAACTTCATCCGCAGCATAAAGGGCTTCCCAGCCACGATATCTCCGGCTTGACGCAATTCCTCCTTCATCGCTCTCATTGCAGAACGAGTATCCTTGGCCGCCATCGTGGCCTTCTCCAGGTCTGTCCTCTTCGCCTGGTCTTCTTTTTCAAGAAGCTTGCAACGGTCAGCGGCGTTCTTCAACTTCACAGCCATCTTGGCCATCTCCTCCTTGCTTTGGCAGTGAGCAGCCTGTTCGCCCATTAGCTCATCGACCGCCTTTAGGGCAGCCGCATCGCTTTTTCTGGCTTGTTCTTTGACTCGGGCAAGCTCTGCCCGAAGGTTCTCCATGGCCGCAGCTCCATCTGCATTAGCACACACGTTATAAGATACTGGCATGATGCTCCTCTTACCATGTGTCTCCGGAGAAATTACATACCTTGTGCCTCATCAAGCCGCTTGTTGACAAGCACGATGTCGGCATCTGCCACGTCAAGCTGACGCTTTAACTCGGCAAATTCATCAGTCCGGTCGGCCACCGGACACTTCGCCACCTGCATATGAAGGCGGCAAAATTACACCTGGGACTATGATCCTCTGCGTGCCGTCGTCTTCGACACCACCCAGAGTCTCAGGCGCTACTATCTACACTGGGCGCATCTTAAAGTATGCGGTACCGCCAAAAGGTACATTATTTCACGTACCTCAAAACCTGTCAGTAGACTTATGACAGCTTCAAGCAACCCGCTCTCCGCGGATGAAATCCTTTCAATTACTGTACCCATCAATGCACGGTGCTCTTCTAAGATAGACGCTCGCCCTAGCAGATCCCTCAGTACCTCCGACCGCGCACCAGACGGTGCCGGACTCATTCGACTGCTTTTTTGAAAAGCCGGACGCTGAGGGCTTCGGGTGGCCATATGACTACCTTCTGGCCCTGCCGGATCAGGAGAAACCCTCCGCGAAGACACCTCGGGGTCGCCCGCCTCATGAGGTGGTATGGCGGGGGGAGGCGCTCCGTTCTCCATCATCTCCGGAAGAAGATCCCCCGAAGACAAACTCTGTTGAGAGGGGCTAAGATCCAAACTGGAAGATAAATGCTTCGGTTACTTTCCTCAGGAGTAAAGCAACGATTTCTCTCGTTATTAAACACCCCCTTACTTACAGCTTGGTGGAGGGCTGATCCCCTTGAGGGCATAGTATGGCCGGGGTATCCCCCAGTGCAGGACCCTCTGGCGAAGATTTCTTCCCCTGCTTCGAGACCATTGTCTCCGGGTCTTCAGAGGTGGTCCTCTTCTTCCCCTGAGGAAAGGAATTTTCGATTCCTCACTTCCGGACAACCTCCTCCGCGGAGGCAGTAGCTTCCTTGTTCCCCCTTCATCTTCTTCCGAAGGCGCGATCTTCAGCATCCTGGTTAACACAGGATCTGGCGAGGTCTCAGGAAGGGGGGCCGGACACCTGATCAACTTTGCCTTCGCTATCCACTCCTGGTTCAAGAACAACTCTTTTTTAAGGGCGATGTTGCGATAAATAAACGGATGGCGTGTTCGGACACAGGGCTACTTACTTGGGTATCCGGACGATTGCAGCTCAGACCTACGTCCTCGGTAGGGTCCGGACACATCATTTGTGGTCTGAAGAACAATTTGTACATCTCCGCGGGCGTCATGCCAAGGAAATGTTGAAGAGCTCGCGGTCCTTCCGGATTGAACTCCCACAGGTGAAGGGGACAACGTTTGCAGGGTAGGACTCGGCGAATTAACATGACCTGCGTCACCACGACCAGACTGACATCTCTCTCCAGGAGATCTCGGATGCGGCTCTGCAATATGGGCACATCCTTTACTGGCCCCCAGTCTAGCCCCTTGTTGACCCATGACGTTAGTCGTGGTGGGGGACCTGAGCGAAAAACAGGCGGAGCCACCCACTTGGTACCCCTGGGAGCTGTGATATAAAACCACTCTTGTTGCCATGAGCTAGACTCCTCTTGGAAAGAGCCCTCGGGCCATGGGGCGTTAGCATTTTTGCTTATTACAGCGCCTCCGCACTCTGCATGCTGTCCCTCGACCATCTTCGGCTCCACTTTCAAGGTCTTGAGCCACAGTCCAAAGTGAGGGGTGATACGAAGGAAAGCTTCGCACACGACGATGAATGATGAGATGTGGAGGATAGACTCCGGAGCTAAGTCGTGGAAGTCCAGCCCATAACAGAACATGAGCCCCCTCACGAAGGGATCCGACATGAAGCCTAGCCCTCAGAGGAAGTGAGATACGAACACGACGCTCTCACCGGGCTTAGGAGCGGGAATAACCTGCCCTTGAGCAGGCAGTCTATGAGGGATTTCGCCAGTCAAGTACCTGGCCTCCCTTAGCTTTATTACGTCTTGCTCCGTGACAGAGAAAGGCATCCATCAGCCTTTAAGGTTGGATCTGGACATAATCGAAGGTCCGAAGCGCCTGGATCTGAAGCTTTGGGTGCTGGAACTCGAGGCGAGAGGCGGATTCGATTGAGATCGAACGAAAAGAGTAAGTCCTCCCTGTGACCGTTTGAGACTTACCTTCGATCGAGGGGACATACCAACGGGCATGATTGGGTTACCAACGTCCGTGTTGATGAGAATCTCGTAAATAAAGGGGACACGATCTCTGCTTCGATAAGACGTGCCAAGGAATCCGCCTCGCGAAACACGCTGAGGTGGGGGGTAAAAAAGGATTCGAATAAAGGCTTGGCTGTGGTGTGATGTCACTCTACGGAATACGTCAGCAGATTACATTTGTGGAAATATAATTCTCTCCACGGTGGTATGTGGAACTTGTTTTGCAGAGCCGGACACGATCCTCGTGTTCAAAATCTTCTATGAAGTATTCGGAGGAGGAACCCGCCTTGCAATGCTGAAGACAATCTGCGCGCCGGACTCATCGTCATTGAAGCCTGGTTCAGGGGCTACTGAGGAAGTCCTGGATTAGGGGGTATCCGGACAGCCAGACTGTTGGACTATGAAGATACATGATTGAATACTTCGTCCCGTGTCCGGATGGGACTCTCCTTGGCGTGGAAGGCAAGCTTGGCAATGCGTATATGTAGATCTCCCTCCTTGTAACGGACTCTGTGTAACCCTAGCCCCCTCCGGTGTCTATATAAACTGGAGGGCTTAGTCTGGAGAACAACAATCATACCATAGGCTAGCTTCTAGGGTTTAGCCTCTCTGATCTCGTGGTAGATCAACTCTTGTACTACCCATATCATCAATATTAATCAAGCAGGAGTAGGGTTTTACCTCCATCGAGAGGGCCCGAACCTGGGTAAAAACATCATGTCCCTCGCCTCTTGTTACCATCCGCCTAGACACACAGTTCGGGACCCCCTATCCAAGATCCGCCGGTTTTGACACCGACAGCCACCTTACTGCACTTTATTTATTATTGTTACTTGTTGCCCATTACAAATTATCCTATCACAAAACTATCCGTTACCTACTATTTCAGTGCTTGCAGAGAATACCTTGCTGAAAACCGCTTATCATTTCCTTCTGCTCCTCGTTGGGTTCGACACTCTTACTTATCAAAAGGACTACGATAGATCCCCTATACTTGTGGGTCATCAAGAATCTTTTCTGGCGCCGTTGCCAGGGAGTGAAGTGCCTTTGGTAGGTGGAATTTGGTAAGGAAAAATTTATATAGTGTGCTGAAATTTACTGTCACTTGTTACTCTGGAAAGTAATCCTCTGAGGGGCTTGTTCGGGGTATCTTCACCCTGACCTATAGATAAAAGAGTTGCTCCTCAACCTACTGAACCTACTGAAAATGAAAATTTCCACTTTGAAATTCCTTCGGGTATGTTGGAAAAGCTGCTAGCTAATCCTTTTGCAGGAGATGGAACAAAGCATCCTGATGAGCACATAATATATGTGGATGAAGTTTGTGGACTATTTAAGCTTGCAGGTGTGCCCGGTGATTTTATTAAGAAGAAGGTCTTCCCTTTATCTTTGAAGGGAGATGCATCGACATGGTATAGGCTATGTGATGATACGGGGTCATGGAACTACAAACGATTGAAATTGGAATTTCATCAGAAGTTTTATCCTATGCATCTTGTTCATCGTGATCGCAATTATATATATAATTTTTGGCCTCGCGAAGGAGAAAGCATCGCTCAAGCTTGGGGGAGGCTTAAATCAATGTTATATTCATGCCCCAATCATGAGCTCTCAAGAGAAATAATTATTCAAAATTTTTATGCTCGGCTTTCTGATAACAATCGCACCATGCTCGATACTTCTTGTGCTGGCTCTTTTATGATGAAGACTATTGAATTCAAATGGGACTTATTGGAAAGAATTAAACGCAACTCTGAAGATTGGGATCTCGAGAAGGTAAGGAGTCAGGTATGACACCTAAGTTTGATTGTGTTAAATCTTTTATGGATACCGATGTTTTCCATAAATTTAGCACTAAGTATGGACTTGACTCTGAGATAGTAGCTTCATTCTGTGAATCTTTTGCTACTTATGTTGATCTCCCCAAGGATAAGTGGTTTAAATATCATCGTCCCATAGATGTAAAAGTAGCTGCACCTATTAAAGTTGAAGAAAAGACTATCACTTATAATGATCCTATTGTTCCTACTTCTTATGTTGAGAAACCACCCTTCCCTGTTAGGATAAAGGATCATGCTAAAGCTTCAACTATGGTTCATAAAGTAATATTAGAACTTATACACCTCCTGAGCAAATTAAAGTTGAACCTAATATTGCTATTGTTAAAGATCTCTTGTCTGATAATATTGATGGGCATGTTATTTATTTCTGTGAGGAAACTGCTAGAATTGCCAAACCTTGTGCTAAAGATAAACATAGACCTATGGTAGGCATGCCTGCTATTTCTGTTAAAATAGGAGATCATTGTTATCATGGCTTATGTGATATGGGTGCCAGTGCTAGTGCTATACCTCATGACTTATACAAAGAAATTATGCATGAAATTGCACCTGCTGAGATAGAAGGTATTGATGTTACTATCAAACTTGCTAATAGAGATACAATATCACCCATTGGAATTGTTAGAGATGTTGAAGTCTTGTGTGGGAAAACTAAATATCCTGCTGATTTTCTTGTTCTTGGTTCCCCACAAGATAGCTTTTGTCCCATTATATTTGGTAGACCCTTCTTGAACACCGTTAATGCTAGGATAGACTGCGAAAAGGATGTTGTTACTATTGGTCTAGGTGATATGTCTCATGAGTTTATTTTTTCTAAATTTCATAAACAACACTGTGAAGAGGAATTACCTAGTAAGGATGAAATTATTGGTCTTGCTTCTATTGCCGTGCCTCCTAGTGATCCATTAGAACAATATTTGCTAGACCATGAAAATGATATGTTTATGAATGAAAGAAGGGAAATAGATGAAGTATTCTTTAAACAGGAACCCATCCTGAAACACAATTTGCCTGTTGAAACCCTAGGGGATCCTCCTCCACCCAAGGGTGATCCCGTGTTTGAGCTCAAACCGTTACCTGATACTCTTAAATATGTTTATATTGATGAGAAAAAGATATATCCTGTTATTATTACTGCTAACCTTTCAGAGCATGAAGAAGAGAGATTATTGAAAACTCTGAAGAAGCACCGCACTGCTATTGGATATACTCTTGATGATTTTAAGGGCATTAGTCCCAATCTATGTCAGCATAAAATAAATTTGGAGGAAGATGCCAAACCAGTTCATGATCATCAACGACGGCTGAATCCTAAGATGAAGGAAGTGGTAAGAAAAGAAATACTAAAGCTCCTTAAGGCAGGTATAATTTATCCCGTTGTTGATAGTCAGTGGGTAAGTCCTGTCCATTGTGTCCCTAAGAAGGGAGGTATTACTGTCGTTCCTAATGATAAAGATGAGTTGATTCCGCAAAGAATTATTACAGGTTATAGGATGGTAATTGATTTCCGCAAATTAAATAAGGCTACTAAAAAGATCATTACCCCTTACCTTTTATCGATCAAATGCTAGAAAGATTATCCAAACATACACATTTTTGCTTTCTAGATGGTTATTCTGGTTTCTCTCAAATACCTGTGTCAGCCAATGATCAATCAAGGACTACTTTTACTTGCCCTTTTGGTACTTCTGCTTATAGACTATGCCTTTTGGTTTATGTAATGCACCTGCTACCTTTCAAAGATGCATGATGGCTATATTCTCCGACTTCTGTGAAAAGATTTGTGAGGTTTTCATGGACGATTTCTCCGTTTATGGATGCTCTTTTGATGATTGCTTGAGCAACCTTGATCGAGTTTTGCAGATATGTGAAGAAACTAATCTTGTCTTGGATTGGGAAAAGTGCCACTTTATGGTTAATGAAGGTATTGTCTTGGGGCATAAAGTTTCCTAAAGAGGTATTGAGGTTGATAAAGCCAAGGTTGATGCTATTGAAAAGATGCCAAGTCCCAAGGACATCAAAGGTATAAGAAGTTTCCTTGGTCATGTCGGGTTTTATAGGAGGTTCATTAAGGACTTCTCAAAAATTTGTCGGCCTCTGACTAATTTATTACAAAAAGATATACCATTTGTATTTGATGATGATTGTGTAGAAGCATTTTAAATACTTAAGAAAGCATTGATTTCTGCACCTATTGTTCAGCCACCTGATTGGAATTTACCCTTAGAAATTAGGTGTGATGCTAGTGATTATGCTGTAGGTGCTGTTCTAGGGCAAAGAGTTGATAAGAAATTAAATGTTATTCAATATGCTAGTAAAACTCTAGACAATGCTGAGAGAAATTATGCTACTACTGAAAAAGAATTCTTAGCAGTTGTATTTGCTTGTGATAAGTTTAGACCTTATATTGTTGATTCTAAAGTAACTATTCACATAGATCATGCTGCTATTAAATATCTTATGGAAAAGAAAGATGCTAAACCTAGACTTATTAGATTGGTTCTCTTGCTACAAGAATTTGATTTTCATATTGTTGATAGAAAAGGAGCTGAGAACCCCATTGCAGACAATCTGTCTAGGTTAGAAAATGTTCTTGATGACCCACTACCTATTGATGATAGCTTTCCGGATGAACAATTAAATGTCATAAATGCCTCTTGTACCACTCCATGGTATGCTGATTATGCTAATTACATTGTTGCTAAATTTATACCGCCTAGTTTCACATACCAGCAAAAGAAAACGTTTTTCTATGATTTGAGCCATTACTTCTGGGATGACCCACATCTTTAGAAATAAGGAGTAGATGGTGTTATTAGACATTGTGTACCTGAGCATGAACATGAACAGATCCTACGCAAGTGTCACTCAGAAGCTTATGGAGGACACCACGCTGAAGATAGAACAACACATAAGGTATTGCAATCTGGTTTTTATTGGCCTACTCTCTTCAAGGATGCCCGTAAGTTTGTCTTATCTTGTGATGAATGTCAAAGAATTGGCAACATTAGTAGATGTGAAGAAATGCCTATGAACTATTCACTTGTTACTGAACCATTTGATGTTTGGGGCTTTGATTATATGGGACCTTTTCCTGCCTCTAATGGATACACACATTTTTTAGTTGCTGTTGATTACGTTACTAAGTGGGTAGAAGCTATTCCAACTAGTAGTGCTGATCATAACACTTCTATTAAGATGCTTAAGGAAATTATTTTTCCGAGGTTTGGAGTCCCTAGATATTTAATGACTGATGGTGGTTTACATTTTATTCATGGTGCTTTCCGTAAAATGCTTGCTAAATATGATGTTAATCATAGAATTGTATCTCCTTATCACCCGCAGTCTAGTGGTCAAGTAGAATTGAGTAATAGAGAGCTCAAATTAATTTTGCAAAAGACTGTCAATAGATCTAGAAAGAATTGGTCCAAGAAACTTGATGATGCATTATGGGCCTATAGAATTGCATATAAAATTCCTATGGGTATGTCTCCGTATAAAATGGTTTATGTAAAAGCATGTCACTTACCTCTCGAACTAGAACATAAGGCTTATTGGGCTATTAAAGAGCCCAATTATGATTTCAAACTTGCCGGTGGGAAGAGGTTATTTGATATTAGCTCACTTGATGAATGGAGAACCCAAGCTTACGAAAATGCCAAGTTGTTTAAAGAAAAAAGTTACAAGATGGCATGACAAAAGAATACAAAAGCGTGAGTTTAATGTTGGTGATTATGTATTGCTATACAACTCTCGTTTAAGATTTTTTGTAGGAAAACTTCTCTCTAAATGGGAAGGCCCTTATGTTATCGAGGAGGTCTATCATTCCGGTGCCATAAAAATCAACAACTTTGAAGGTACAAATCCGAAGGTGGTGAACGGTCAAAGAATCAAACATTGTATCTCATGTAATCCAATAAATGTTGAAACCAATGTTATTGAAACCGTAACCCCGGAGGAATATATAAGGGACACTTTTCGGAACGTTTCAGACTCCGAAAAGGAATAGGTATGTGGTACGGTAAGTAAACTGACTCCAAAACAATTTTTATGGCAATATTTCTCCGTTTTGGAGTATTTAGAAAAATAGAAAAATAAGAAGCAGTCCAGGAAGGACACGAGGCCTCCACGAGGGTGGAGGGCACGCCCTACCCCCTGGGCGCGCCCCCTACCTCGTGGGCACCTCGTGTGCCCTTCGGACTTCATTTTCTTGCACGATACATATTTTGGTCGGTAAAAATTTATTATATAATCTCCCGAAGGTTTTGACTCCTGTATCACGCAATTATCCTCTTTTCTTGTTTCGAGCTGTTTTTCTGACAGAGCTAGATTATCATGACGTCTCCAAGTGCCCCCAAGGAAAAGTTCTTCGAGAAGGTCATCAACCCTTACCTCGCGGAGGTGCTGCGACACCCTCAAACTATTGAGATGCGTGATGGGTTGTTGCACTTTCGCGATGTTGAGGGACCGAAGGGGACCGGAAGCATGGAGACGAGGCTCGAAGTAATGGAGCAACAAGTTTTCAAGTGCCAGGGGATGGTGGAACATGGACTCAAATCCAAACACATGATGATCGCGGAGTTCACCAACAACCACAAGCTAGATGCCAACAACATTGGGGAGACCATCTTCAAGCTTCACGAGAAGATCAAGCACCTTCAAGCCAAAATCTATGACCTGCAAAACCAAAACTATGAGTATGAATATAGATTCAAAAGGATGAGTTTGGCTGCAGATTTGAGGATCCCGGAGACTCGATCGTCCTTCTATGATGTTGAGCCTATGCCTTGGAAGATGGACGACAAGCCCGCATCATCAACAACCCCGCCACCTTCCTCACCAACAAAGGAGACATAATCACATGGGTATGAGCACTCCCCTTGGCAACTGCCAAGCTTGGGGGAGATGCCCCGGTATCGTATCACAACCACATCTCCTTTCTTTACCCTTTTTCTTAGTTCGATCTTATTAGTAGTATCTTGATCTAGTAGAATAAAGTTTTGGCATGATCTAGTTTTGAGTTTTGCTTTATGATCTCTCTATGTAATCGAGTCCGTGAGCTATATAATAAAGATTAGTGTTGAGTCAAGGGCTTGATTATTTTGCAATGATCTTGAGTGAATAAAAGAAGAGAAAAAGAATAAAAAGAAATAAAGAGATCATATTGATCTTATGAAGAGTAATGACTTCACATAGAAAGAGTATGATGATTAAAAATTGTTGAGAGTTGACAAACATAACTTTGGTCATCGTTGCAATTAATAGGAAGTAATAAAGACAGAGAGGTTTCACATATAAATATACTATCTTGGACATCTTTTATGATCGGGAGCACTCATTAAAATAGGACATGCTAAAGAGTTGATGTTGGACAAGGAAGAAAACGTAATGGGTTATGTTTTCTTATATCTGAGATAAAGTTTATTGTCATGGATCATCCAACATGTTGAGCTTGCCTTTCCCCCTCATGCTAGCCAAATTCTTTGCACCAAGTAGAGATACTACTTGTGCTTCCAAACACCCTTAAGCTAGTATTGCCATGAGAGTCCACCATATCTACCGATGGATTGAGTAAGATCCTTCAAGTAAGTTGTCATCGGTGCATGCAATAAAAATTGCTCTCTAAAAATGTATGATTGATTGGTGTGGAGGAAATAAGCTTTATACGATCTTGTGATGTGGAAGAAATAAAAGCGACGGACTGCATAATAAAGGTTCGTATCACAAGTGGCAATATAAAGTGACGTTCTTTCGCATTAAGATTTTGTGCATCCAACCCTGAAAGCGCATGGCAACCTCCGCTTCCCTCTGCGAAGGGCCTATCTTTTATTATTATCTTCTACCTTATGCAAGAGTCATGGTGATCTTCACCTTTCCTTTTTACATTCTCCTTTGGCAAGCATAGGATGTTGGAAAGATCCTGATATATGTAACATCCTAGATTTTCAATTTGGAATGTTATACATTAGATCATCATGCATATCATATTTTCATGCATTTTGTTCGATCTTAGAAATTTCACGCAACTCAAGGACCCTCGGAGAGAGTTGGAGATTTCGTTATTTTCATATTCGAGTTTTCTCAAATTTTGAAAAGAGGATCATTTGATTTTATTTATTTCATCTTCAATTATTTTTCCAATATCAAAAACATGAGAGAGGAATAATATGACTTTCCCAAATTTAGGAAAAATGAAGATTTAATAAATAAGTCAAATTTTGGATTTTCCGGAGTTTATGTGCATTTTAATTGGATTAGGGAAAAATGCGTGTTTTCAAAATATTGCATTTAGGCCCCGAGTAAAAGTTCATTTTGTTCGATCATTTTTAGGAGTCGGGGAAAACTAACTTCGAGATTTTTGGAGTTTGTTTAGATTTTGTTTTCTTCATTTTTCTGCGCGCGTAACTATTTAAAAAAAAACATCGCGCTGCGCCCGCCTGGGCCAAGGCCCAGCCGCGCCCCCCCACTCACGCGCGCGCCGCGCGCAGCACCGCCGCCGCCGCCGAGTCCGACTAGGACTCCGCCGCCGCCGCCCCTTGCCTTGCCCATCCCCCAAGTCTTCCCCCTTTAAATACCCAGCCCCCCTCTCCTCCCCACACCGCCCGCGCCCCGCCCCGCAGCAGCAGCAGCAGCAGCGCCACGCCGCCGCCGCCAGCGTCGCCGCCCGCCGCCGCCAACCCCGCCCGCCGCCGCCGCCTGCCGCGCCTCGCCCCGCGCCACCCCGCCGCCCTCGCCGGAGCCCCGCGCCGCCAAGGTAGCCACCGCCCGCGCCACCCCTCGCCTCGGTTCGGTTTTTTTAAAAACCGTTCCGGTTTCTTTTCGTTTCGTTGTTTTGGTTTTTTTGAAAACCCTAGATCGGTTTTCGTTTCGTTTTTTTTCGGTTTAGTTGTTTAGCGAGCGTTTGCCGGACCGTTCGTCTTAACGAACGTGATCACCGGTTATTCTCGGCTAACGAACGTCCGTTCGTTTAACCGTTCGTCGTTTTCTTTTTCGTCGGATTTATTCTGCGATGTTCTGATCGTGATTTCAGATCCGATCTTCTTTCTAGTTTATCTTCTCGCTCGTTTATCGGAATCAGGTGATTCAAGTGCCTGGAGTTTCGTTTCGAAACCGCCGTTCTGACTAATCAACTTAAACAAGTTTTTGCTACTGTAAAATTTGACCTAGTTTCAACTTGCTAGAACCGAGTTGCTTTCTTCCGCCGTTTGTTTTCCGTTACTTTGTTCGGTTCGTTTTCTCTTTGCAACCGGAGTTCTTAAGTTGAACTTTCTGGTTCGATCTCTTGTCCGAGTTTTGCCTGTGCATTAGATGAGTACTTATTGTATGCTTGTTGTTTGTCTGCGATAGATCACCCGGAGTGCGCCGCCTGTTATTTCGAATCTCTAGGTTTCGCGGATCATCAGCAAGGCAAGTAACACTTTGATCATACCCTTTTCTACTACCCAGTTTTATTGCATTAGATCAATCCTCAAACATTGCATGATTAGGATCTAATTAAATTGTGGGATGGGAAGTAGTTGAGGTAGTACCTATTACCTGTTTTACTTATGAAACCTTTGGGAGTTATTTCTGCGTTTGCTTATTATGCCATGCTATGCTAGTAGACGTGGATTGGGTGAGTGATATCCATGACAGATGTGAGTATTGTTAATTAATGGTTTATCTAAGGTGGCAACTTAAACACACATCTGGGTGGATTGAGGCACCTGGTTTCTATAAGGACTTGCCTGTTTTTTTTGGACCGCCACCCAGGCTCAAAGGGATCATAAGATCATTCATGCTAGTAACTTCCGTGTGCAGCCACAAGCCATTATGGGCTCTAGCATAGTTGATTACGTCGTGCGAACTCTTACAAGGTAGACTAGCAGATGCAGGGGAAAGTAGGTGTACCGGTCTATCCAACGTAAGGTGCTAGCGCTTCTGAAAGACTATGTCTCGGTCATTCGTTTCTCAAACACCATCTAGTGCGAGAAATCAAACGGAGGCGATCGAGTCTTGTGCGGAAAAGTGGGCAAACCTCTGCAGAGTGTACAAGCTAATCATGATTAGCCGTGTCCCCGGTTATGGACAACTTGAGTATCTAGTACTTGAATATCATGTGAATCTCATCATGTTACTTATAATTAATATTGTTGGGTTTTAATTGTTCACTTAATTGGGATCGAAATGCTGTCAACCATTCTCGATGTTTCAACCACCATGATAGTTAAAAAAAAATTTATTCCTTTGCAGTAGGGAAAAATTGGCTTTATGCAAAACTGTAACCATAGAGCTTTTCTACCAGCCATATATGCATGTAGTATAGGCTTATCATTCATTATTCTCTATGAGTTACATTGCCAGCATATTCCATGTGCTGACCCGTTTTCGGGCTGCAACTTTCATGTTGCAGACTTTTCAGACGACGAGTAAGGTGCTTTAGGTCGTGGTTCTATACTCAGTGATGCCGTTGGAGTTGATGGACTCACTTATCTTCCAAGTCTTCCGCTGTTATCATTATTAGATGGCCTTAAGCCATATTTATTGTAATAAGTTCTCTTTGAGACACCGATGTAATAAGTTTGTGATTGCTACTCTGTTATAAATCCTTCGAAGTACTGTGTGGTGTCAGCATTACTGATCCAGGGATGACACCGGAGCACAGAGACTTGACCATCTGAGGTCGGGTCGCTACAGAGATGGTATCGGAGCACACGCTGACTGTAGGACACGACCACTAAGTTAAAGCCATAGATCACTATTCTCCTCTCATTTTCTAACTCCTCATCTTTTCTACTCTTTTAGGATGACGGACGCGAAGATCAAGTACGCTTAACCGGATGAAGGCACACCTTTTGGATTTCACTTGAAGGAAGTCACCAAGTACCTGAACATTGGACTACCAAGCTTCACCGGGACCTTCAACGCCACTCTGCCTGAAGAGGAGCGCTGGAAGATTCAAGCCCACGTTCTGGGAAGGACATTCGCACCAATCACGAAGCCCATAGATAGTGTTTTCAGTGCACCAACCTGGAGTCTGGGAAAGAGCATGGCAGCTCATATCACCATGGGGCGCATTGGAGAAGTTTATCAAGAAGACCTCAAGGACACTATCTACCAGATTTGCGGATGCCGAGATGAACAATGGGAGATAGTCAGCACCAAGAAGGATAGATCCATTGCAGCTTTGATCCCGGAGTTAAACCAGCACATTCGACGCCAAGAGAATCAGATGTGCATTGACATGATAGAGTTGAAGAATGCGAAGGCAAGGATCATCGAGCTAGAAGGAGAACTGAAGGGTACACGCAAGGACTACATCGACGAGATCGTAGCTCTAGCAAGGCACAATGGCGATCTTAAGCAGGAGATTGAAGAACTCAAGGGGAAATTAGCATCCAAGAAGGAAGACAAATACGTCGCATGTCCGGAAAACTACATCATCATCGACGACACCGATTCAGATCCAAGTGAACCCGACTTTGAAGACGAAGCTGGAGCAGACATCATGGAGTCTTCCACCGATTCAAATTTCTAGATGCCACCAAATATTAGTAGTATTTACCCCATGTATACATTATAGTTCGAGCACTTTTGCGATAGTTCTAGACCGTTTGTATGCCCTTGTTTGAATTGAATGAAGTTATTTTTGTGTGCATTTGTCTCATGTGCATTGGGGTAGTGTTTTCTCTGTAGACCTCACTCTATTCTTAATTCTCGTCTTTTCTAAACCCTCAGATGCCTCCGAGACGTGACAATGGATTTCCACCGGAGCTCACTCAGTTGATCCAACAGCAGAATCAATTGATGCAGTTGTTAGTCCAGAACCAGCAGAACAACAACAACAACAACCCTCCGCCGCCGCCACCTGTTGATCACCTAACCCGTTTCCTTAGGCTGAATCCGCCGGTGTTTTCCAGTAGCACCGAGCCAATAGTAGCAGACGATTGGCTCCGCAAGACAGGAAGGGAGTTGACCACTGCAGGATGCACAGATGGTGAAAAAGTGAAGTTGGCCGCACATCAGCTTGACGGACCCAGGGCAGCATGGTGGGAGAATTTCACAGCCACTTACCCAGTTGACACTGTCACATGGGATCAGTTTCAGCAAGCTTTCCGCACTGCCCATGTTTCAGCAGGAGCTATGGCCATGAAGAAGCGTGAGTTTCGCAACTTACGCCAAGGAGGAAGGACAGTTGGCCAGTACGTTGACGACTTCAGCAAGTTAGCACGTTATGCCCCAGATGACGTTGCTACGGATGCAGCTAAGCAGGAGAAGTTTCTGGAAGGACTGAATGATGAGATAAGCATGCAGTTGATGGTGGCAAGTTTCAACAACTACCAGGAGTTGGTAGATCGTGCCATCATGATTGAAGGGAAGCAACAGCAGATTGAGAACCACAAGAGGAAGTATGGACAGGGGAAGTATAATTTAGGAGCTCAGCAGAAGCCCCGTCTTACCCCTAAACCGAGAGTTCATTTTTAGCATACCCATGGAGGAGGTAGCTCGCACAACCATAATGGCTCCAAGAAGGGTAATGGGAATGGATGAAGCAACGACCAGAATTGGACCATCCCATCAACCCCAGCCAAGAAAGACCTGAGCCATATCACCTGTTACAAGTGTTCCAAGACCGGACATTATGCCAATGAATGTCCTGAAGGCCAGAATGGCAATGGAAGCTCTGGAAAGAAGCCGAACCCTTTCAACAGGGGACAGGTGAACCACCTTAATGTGGAGAAGGTTGAAGCTCAGCCTAATGCAGTAATCGGTAAGTTTTTGGTTAAGTCATTTACTGCACTCGTTCTTTTCGATACTGGTGCATCGCATTCATACATATCAAGGGGATTTGTGGAGAAGTATAGCCTGCCCACTAGGGTTCTTAAAACACCTATGCTAGTAAGCTTGCCAGGAGCAGAGTACATGGCCAGACAAGGATGTTTTCAAGTGCCATTAAGTATAGGAAGGCATGTTTTCCCAACGGATTTAATCATTCTGGAATCCCAAGGTCTGGATGTAATTCTCGGTATGGATTGGCTGTCGATGTATGGAGGAAACATCGATTGCGCCAGTAAGACAATTTTGCTTACAACGCCCGAAGGAAGAAGGATCAAGTATGTATCTCGACATGCGCCAAACAGGACACAAGTAAATTCTTTATCAGGAGTTGTACAGGAGGAAGTACCAGTAGTAAAGGATTTTCCTGATGTATTTCCTGAGGAATTACCAGGCATGCCACCGATAGAGACATTGAGTTTTTGATTGAGCTTTTGCCAGGCACTGGGCCAATATCGAAGAGACCGTACAGGATGCCCGCACAAGATTTGGTGGAAATTAAGAAACAGATTAGGGAGTTACTGGAAAAATGTTATATTCGCCCAAGTTCTTCGCCTTGGGGATCACCCGTACTTCTAGTGGAGAAGAAGGATGGATCATTAAGGATGGTTGTTGATTACCGTGGATTGAATGAAGTAACCATCAAGAACAAGTACCCACTGCCAATGATAAATGATCTGTTTGATTGTTTGCAAGGAGCTAAAGTGTTTTCCAAGATCGATTTACGATCAGGGTACCATTAGTTGAAGATTCGAGAGCAGGACATACCCAAGACAGCTTTTACCACGAGATACGGATTGTACGAGTATACCGTTATGTCATTTGGTTTGACAAACGCACCTGCCTATTTTATGAACCTGATGAACAAGGTATTTATGGAGTTTTTGGATAAGTTCGTCGTAGTGTTCATTGATGACATTCTCATTTTCTCAAAGAATGAAGAAGAGCATAAGGAACATTTGCGTTTGGTTTTGGAGAAACTAAGGGAACATCAGTTATATGCCAAATTCAGCAAATGTGAGTTTTGGTTAAAGGAAGTTGGATTTCTTGGACATGTTATATCCGGAGAAGGGATAGCAGTTGACCCCACAAAGGTTGAGACCGTAACCGAATGGGAAGCACCAACGACAGTTGGAGAGATCTGGAGTTTTCTTGGACTCGCAGGATACTACCGGAGATTCATTGAGAATTTCTCAAGGATTGCAAAGCCTATGACTGAATTGTTGAAGAAGGATACCAAGTTCAATTGGACTGAGGAATGTGAGGCCAGTTTTCAGGAGTTGAAGAAACGATTGGTTTCCTCACCAGTGTTGATTCTGCCAGATCAGAACAAGGATTATGAGGTGTATTGCGACGCTTCACGTCGAGGATTTGGAGCAGTGCTTATGCAGGAAGGAAGAGTTGTTTCGTATGCTTCACGACAACTGAAACCTCATGAATTAAATTATGCTATGCATGATTTGGAGTTGGCAGCCGTAGTGCATGCATTGAAAACTTGGAGACATTTTCTCATTGGGAATCATTGTGAGGTGTACACGGATCACAAGAGTTTGAAGTACATTTTCACGCAGAAGGAGTTGAACCTCAGACAAAGGAGATGGTTGGAGCTCATCAAGGATTATGATATGAGATTGCATTACCATCCCGGAAAAGCTAATGTAGTAGCCGACGCATTGAGCCGTAAGAGCCATGTCAATACACTAATGACGGGAGGAATACAAAGGGAGTTAGCAGAAGATCTTCGTGAACTATGTGTGGAGATAGTTCCGAGAGGCTATGTAGCAGCATTGGAGATTCAGTCAACATTAATGGATAAAATCAGAGAGGCTCAGAAATCTGACAAGGAGATTGCTGCTATAAAAGAGAAAATGAGCGAAGGAAAAGCAAAGGGATTTCGTGAGGATGAGCATGATACCCTATGGTTTGAGGACCGGGTTTATGTGCCAAATGACCCGGAGATCAAGAAGTTCATTCTGCAAGAGGCACATGATTCACCCTATTCGATTCACCCCAGAAATACCAAGATGTATTTGGATTTGAAGGAAACATTCTGGTGGACCAGAATGAAGAAGGATATTGCAGCATATGTAGCATTTTGTGATGTGTGTCATAGAGTGAAGGCAGAACATCAGAAGCCAGCCGGATTGTTACAACCATTGCCGATACCCGAATGGAAGTGGGATAAGATAGGCATGGATTTTATCACAGGACTACCCAGGACGAAGGCAGGATATGACTCGATATGGGTAGTAGTTGATCGTTTGACGAAGGTAGCACATTTCATCCCAGTTAAGACCACTTACACCAGTGCTAAGTTGGCAAAGATATACATGACTAGGATCATTTGTTTGCATGGAGTTTCGAGGAGTATCGTATCAGATAGAGGAACCCAATTTACCTCAAAGTTTTGGAAGCAGTTGCATGAAACATTGGGAACCAGACTAGAGTTCAGCACAGCTTTTCACCCACAGACGGATGGACAGACTGAGAGAGTCAATCAGATTTTGGAAGATATGCTGAGAGCCTGTGTACTAGATTATGGATCTAGTTGGGACGATAACTTGCCATATGCGGAATTTTCTTATAACAACAGTTACCAAACCAGTTTGAAGATGGCACCTTTCGAAGCTTTATACGGAAGGAGGTGCAGGACACCGTTGTCATGGGACGAAGTTGGAGACCGTCAGTTCTTTGGACCAGATTTGATTAAGGAGTCTGAACGGAAAGTTAAGTTGATTCGCGATAGGCTCAAGATAGCCCTGTCCAGGCAGAAGAGCTACGCAGATTCTAAACGCAAGGAGACAGTTTACAAAACCGGAGACAGAGTTTATCTTCGAGTATCCCCACTTCGAGGAGTTAAGCGCTTTGGAGTTAAGGGAAAGTTAGCACCACGTTTTGTTAGACCGTATAAGATTTTGCAACGTATGGGAGAAGTCGCTTATAAGTTGGAATTACCAGAGGGACTATCAGGAGTTCATGATGTATTCCATGTTTCTCAACTGAAGAAATGTCACGCCGAAATGGCGGAGGTACCACTAAGAGATACAGTGCCGCTTGAAGCGATTCAGTTGAAGAATGACTTAAGGTATGAAGAGAAACCAGTCAAGATTCTCGATTATGCCAGCAGAGTTACCCGCAGCAAGGTTATCAAGTTTTGCAAAGTTCAGTGGAACCACCACTCAGAGGATGAAGCCACCTGGGAGAGAGAAGAAGATTTGCTCAAGGACCACCCTCACCTATTTTCTAGCCAACCCGAATCTCGAGGGAGAGATTCATCTTAAGGGGGGTAGGTTTGTAACATCCCAAATTTTCAATTTGGAATGTTATACATTAGATCATCATGCATATCATATTTTCATGCATTTTGTTCGATCTTAGAAATTTCACGCAACTCAAGGACCCTCGGAGAGAGTTGGAGATTTCGTTATTTTCATATTTGAGTTTTCTCAAATTTTGAAAAGAGGATCATTTGATTTTATTTATTTCATCTTCAATTATTTTTCCAATATCAAAAACATGAGAGAGGAATAATATGACTTTCCCAAATTTAGGAAAAATGAAGATTTAATAAATAAATCAAATTTTGGATTTTCTGGAGTTTATTTGCATTTTAATTGGATTAGGGAAAAATGCGTGTTTTCAAATATTGCATTTAGGCCCCGAGTAAAAGTTCATTTTGTTCGACTCATTTTTAGGAGTCGGGGAAAACTAACTTCGGGATTTTTGGAGTTTGTTTAGATTTTCTTTTCTTCATTTTTCTGCGCGCGTAACTATTTTAAAAATTTAAAAAAAATAAAAATAAAAAAACATCGCGCCGCGCCCGCTTGGGCCAAGGCCCGGCCGGCCCAGCCGCGCTGCCCATCGCGCGCGCGCCGCGCGCAGCACCCCGCCGCCGCCGAGTCCGACTAGGACTCCGCCGCTGCCGCCCCTTGCCTTGCCCCCTCCCCCAAGTCTGCCCCCTATAAATACCCAGCCCCCCTCTCCTCCCCACACCGCCCGCGCCCTGCCCCGCAGCAGCAGCAGCAGCAGCGCCGCGCCGCCGCCGCCCGCCGCCGCCAACGCCGCCCGCCGCCGCCGCCTGCCGCGCCTCGCCCCGCGCCACCCCGCCGCCCTCGCCGGAGGCCCGCACCGCCAAGGTAGCCGCCGCCCACGCCACCCCTCGCCTCGGTTCGGTTTTTTTAAAAACCGTTCCGGTTTCTTTTCGTTTCGTTGTTTCGGTTTTTTTGAAAACCCTAGATCGGTTTTCGTTTCGTTTTTTTTCGGTTTAGTTGTTTAGCGAGCGTTCGCCGGACCGTTCGTCTTAACGAACATGGTCACCGGTTATTCTCGGCTAACGAACGTCCGTTCGTTTAACCGCTCGTCGTTTTCTTTTTCATCGGATTTATTCCGCGATTTTCTGATCGTGATTTCAGATCCGATCTTCTTTCTAGTTTATCTTCTCGCTCGTTTATCGGAATCAGGTGATTCAAGCGCCTGGAGTTTCGTTTCAAAACCGCCGTTCCGACTAATCAACTTAAACAAGTTTTTGCGACTGTAAAATTTGACCTAGTTTCAACTTGCTAGAACCGAGTTGCTTTCTTCCGCCGTTTGTTTTCCGTTACTTTGTTCGGCTCGTTTTCTCTTTGCAACCGGAGTTCTTAAGTTGAACTTTCTGGTTCGATCTCTTGTTCGAGTTTTACCTATGCATTAGATGAGTACTTATTGTATGCTTGTTGTTTGTCTGCGATAGATCACCCGGAGTGCGCCGCCTGTTATTTCGAATCTCTAGGTTTCGCGGATCAGCAAGGCAAGTAACACTTTGATCATACCCTTTTCTACTACCCAGTTTTATTGCATTAGATCAATCCTCAAACACTGCATGATTAGTATCTAATTAAATTGTGGGATGGGAAGTAGTTGAGGTAGTACCTATTACTTGTTTTACTTATGAAACCTTTGGGAGTTACTTCTGTGTTTGCTTATTATGCCATGCTATGCTAGTAGACGTGGATTGGGTGAGTGATATCCATGACAGATGTGAGTATTGTTAATTAATGGTTTATCTAAGGTGGCAACTTAAACACACATCTGGGTGGATTGAGGCACCTGGTTTCTATATGGACTTGCCTATTTTTTTGGACTGCCACCCAGGCTCAAAGGGATCATAAGATCATTCATGCTAGTAACTTCCGTGTGCAGCCACAAGCCATTATGGGCTCTCTCATAGTTGATTACATCGTGCGAACTCTTACAGGGTAGACTAGCAGATGCAGGGGAAAGTAGGTGTACCGGTCTATCCAACGTAAGGTGCTAGCGCTTCTGAAAGACTATGTCTCGGTCATCCGTTTCTCAAACACCATGTAGTGCGAGAAATCAAACGGAGGCGATCGAGTCTTGTGGGGAAAAGTGCGCAAACCTCTGCAGAGTGTACAAACTAATCATGATTAGCCGTGTCTCCGGTTATGGACAACTTGAGTATCTAGTACTTGAATATCATGTGAATCTAATCATGTTACTTATAATTAATATTGTTGGGTTTTAATTGTTCACTTAATTGGGATCGGAATGCTGTCAACCATTCTCGATGTTTCAACCACCATGATAGTTAAAAAAAATTATTCCTTTGCAGTAGGGAAAAATTGGCTTTATGCAAAACTGTAACCATAGAGCTTTTCTACCAGCCATATATGCATGTAGTATAGGCTTATCATTCATATTTCTCTATGTGTTACATTGCCAGCATATTCCATGTGCTGACCCGTTTTCGGGCTGCAACTTTCATGCTGCAGACTTTTCAGACGACGAGTAAGGTGCTTTAGGTCGTGGTTCTATACTCAATGATGCCGTTGGAGTTGATGGACTCACTTATCTTCCAAGTCTTCCGATGTTATCATTATTATATGGCCTTAAGCCATATTTATTGTAATAAGTTCTCTTTGAGACACCGATGTAATAAGTGTGTGATTGCTACTTTGTTATAAATCCTTCGAAGTACTGTGTGGTGTCAGCATTACTGATCCAGGGATGACACCGGAGCACAGAGACTTGACCATCTGAGGTCGGGTCGCTACAATATATATATTTCACATTATGTCACAATACTTATGCCTATTCTATCTTATTTTACAAGGTTTACATAAGGAGGGAGAATGCCGGCAGCTGGAATTATGGGCTGGAAAAGGAGCAAATATTAGAGACCTATTCTTCACAACTCCAAAAGTCCTGAAACTCCACGAAAGTTATTTTTGGAAATAATAAAAAATACTGAGCGGAAGAAATACGTCAGGGGGCCCACCACCTGTCCACGAGGGTGGGGGGTGCGCCCTACCCCCTGGGTGCGCCCCCTGCCTCGTGGGCCCCCAGTTGGCTCTCCGGTGGCCATCTTCTGCTATATGAAGTCTTTCGTCTGAAGAAAAATCATAAGCAAGATTTTGGGACGAGACTCCGCCGCCATGAGGCGGAGCCTTGGCGAAACCAATCTAGGGCTCCGACAGAGCTGTTTTGCCGGGGACACCTCCCTCCGGTAGGGGGAAATCGTCGCCATCGTCATCATTAACGCTCCTCTCATAGGGAGAGGGCAATCTCCATCAACATCTTCACCAGCACCATCTCCTCTCAAACCCTAGTTCATCTCTTGTATCCAATTCTTGTCTCCATGTCCGGGATTGGTACCTGTGGGTTGCTAGTAGTGTTGATTACTCCTTGTAGTTGATGCTAGTTGGTTTATTTGGTGGAAGATCATATGTTCAGATCCTTTATGCATATTAATAATCCTCTGATTATGAACATGAATATGCTTTGTGAGTAGTTACGTTTGTTCCCGAGGACATGGGAGAAGTCTTGCTATTAGTAGTCATGTGAATTTGGTATTCGTTCGATATTTTGATGAGATGTATGTTGTCTATCCTCTAGTGGTGTTATGTGAACGTCGACTACATGACACTTCACCATTATTTGGGCCTAGAGGAAGGCATTGGGAAGTAACAAGTAGATGATGGGTTGCTAGAGTGATAGAAGCTTAAACCCTAGTTTATGCATTGCTTCGTGAGGGGCTGATTTGGATCCATATGTTTCATGCTATGGTTAGGTTTACCTTAATAATTTTGTTGTAGTTGCGGATGCTTGCAATAGAGGTTAATCATAAGTGGGATGCTTGTTCAAGTAAGAACAGCAGCCAAGCACCGGTGCACCCACATATCAAATTATCAAAGTACCGAACGCGAATCATATGAACGTGATGAAAACTAGCTTGACGATAATTCCCATGTGTTCTTGGGAGCGCTTTTCTCTATATAAGAGTTTGTCCAGGCCCGTCCTTTACTACAAAAAGGATTGGGCCACCTTGCTGCACTTATTTACTTTTGTTACTTGTTGCTCGTTACAAATTATCCTATCACAAAACTATCTGTTACCTACTATTTCAGTGCTTGCAGAGAATACCTTGCTGAAAACCGCTTATCATTTCCTTCTGCTCCTCGTTGGGTTCGACACTCTTACTTATCGAAAGGACTACGATAGATCCCCTATACTTGTGGGTCATCAGAGCCACCTCGCCTCGCCTCTGCCCAAGCGCTGCTCCTCGCCGCCGCCCGCCACCGCGGGAAAGCCACCGGAGATCCGTCACCGGTTTTCGAAGAAAAACCGCCCCGACCGGTATAAACCGCGAACTGCCCCGGTTTATTTTTCTTCTTCAGTTTTCTAGGTTTAGTTATATAGCGAACATTCACTGGTTAGGCCTACGTAGTGGACGAATTCGTTATGCTTGTGTAGCGAACGTTCTTTGGTTAAGTTTTTCTTTTTCTGTTTTATTTAGGTCAGGGACCTCTTCACAATTGAAGTTTTTACCAAATAGTCCTTGTTCTTCAAACGGTCACAACTTTTAGCCCATTTATCCAAGTCTAACGAAACCAACGCCCACTTCTTTGTTACGATCCCATCTATCCAGGTAATCAACTTGAACATGTTTTTGAAAGTTTTAAAATTTGAATTCAAATAGATTTGTATTTGAACTTCTTTTGATCATAACTGGAGTTTTATAACTCCGATTTAGTTGATTCTTTTTGCTATTCGAAGCTCTTGACCTAAACTTTCTGATAAGGCCAAATTCACATAATTTTGGTACTTTTAGAAATTGTTTTATGTTGCTAGAGTTATTTTCTTGGTTTTGATGTTTTCCAAATTTTCTTCTTTGATCTTTCTGATCTTTTGAGTGATTGCTTATGTGTGGTTACTATTGCTTGCTTACGATAGATTGACCGGAGTGTGACTAGTAGAACTATCAAGAGTTTTGAGTGCGAATCATCTTCATCAACAGTACAGGCAAGTTCACACTTTGATCATTCCCCTTTTCATACCCAGTTTTTATGCATTAGTTTCACCCTCAAACATTGCATGTTTAGGAATTGATAACATGTGGCTATTGGGAAGTAGTTGATGAGGTAGGAACCTATTGCCCTGCATTCAAAACTTGGGAGTTACTATTACGTCATGCTTATATTGCCATGCTATGCTCGTAGACGTGGATTGGGTTTGAGTGTATTCCATGATAGATGTGAGATTGTTTACTTAATGGTTCAACTTAAGGTGGCTACTTTAATACACATCTGGGTGGATTGGTTGCGGGCACCTGGGGATAGACCAGTGCTGTCCATTTGGTTCGCCACCCAGGCTCAAAGGGATCATAAGATTATTCATGCTAGAAACTTCCGTGTGCAGCCACAAGCTATTATGGGCTCTAGCATAGTTGAGTATGTTGCATGACCTCTTCCAGTGGTGGGCTAGCACATGTAGAGGGAAAGTAGGTGTAACTGTCCACCCGGGGTTAGAGTTAATGTTTCTGAAAGACCGTGTCTCGGTCATCCGTTTCTCAAACACCATGTAGTGCGAGAAATCCAACGGAGGAGATCGAGTCTTGTGGGGAAAAGTGCGCAAACCTCTGCAGAGTGTACAAACTAATCATGGTTAGCCGTTTCCCCGGTTATGGACAACTTGAGTATCTGGTTCTTGGATTATCCTATGGATCTCATCACTCTATAATTAATTTTTTGGGTTGTTAATGATTACTTTTAATTGGGATTGAGATGGGGATTTACCTTCTGTTTTCAACAAACTTTGTAGTTAAATAAAATATATTCCTTTGCAGTAGGAAAAAATGGGCTTTTCGCAAAAACATTATAACCATAGAGCTTTTCCACCAGCCATATATGCATGTAGTGATAGTTATTATTCATCATTATCCTATGGTGTGAATTTGCCAGTACATTCAATGTACTGACCCTTTGTGGCTGCAACGTCTCATGTTGCAGGATTATTACGACGAGCAAGTGATACATTAGGGTTACGATTTCTACACTTAACTTTGCTGTTGGTGTTGATGGGAATCCACAACCTTATTGTTACTTTCGCTATTCGGATTGAGGTAATAGTATTTACGTTACTTTATACATGTGATTTACCTTTGTTATAAATCCTCGAGTACTGTGTGTGTCAGCATACCGATCCAGGGATGACACTTAAGCACAGAGACTTGACCGTCTGAGGTCGGGTCGCTACAAGATGGTATCAGAGCACATGTTAACTGTAGGACGTGACCCTAGAAACTGTCAAGCCCAGAGGAAATATTTTCTCTACAACTTCGTTTTCAAAAAGATCTTTTACCTTTATTCTCTCCTGAGTTTATTCAAATTTCCCTTTTAGTGAGACTATACTCTTTTTCCCCCTTTGACCACGAAGATTCAACTGATGAGATCACTCCAAGAGGTACAAGATATCGGACTACCAAGACCACTTCAGAATGAAGAGGATTTTACCGTGCATTAGAAGAATGGAAACTACAACGTTTTAAGACTCTGAAGAGTAGGAGAATTTGAAGGCTTTGAACAATTTCTAGATTTGTATGACCTAGGAAGGCTACCCTTATGGAACCTAGCAGACTATGGAAGCTGTCAATACCCGAGATCAAGGTGTATCGGAGAAAGACCGGAGCATGGAGCATTAGAAACCCTAAGGCAGGAGATATCAACTATGGAATGATAGCTCACGGTAATGACAAGGGCAGAAACACGGTTATCCGTGAAAGATCGTGGATGTCGCCTAGAGGGGGGGGGGTGAATAGGCGCGTTAAAATAATTACGGTTTAGGCTTGAACAAATGCGGAATAAACCTAGCGGTTAATTTGCCAAGCACAAAACCTACAACAACTAGGCTCACCTAAGTGCACCAACAACTTATGCTAAGCAAGATAAACTACTCGGTGAAAGCAAGATATATGACAAGAAACAATAAGGCTATCACAAAGTAAAGTGCATAAGTAAAGAGCTCGGGTAAGATAGAACCGAGGCACGTGGAGACAACGATGTATCCCAAAGTTGACACCCTTGCGGATGCTAATCTCCGTTTGGAGCGGTGTGGAGGCACAATGCTCCCCAAGAAGCCACTAGGGCCACCGTAATCTCCTCACGCCCTCGCACAATGCAAGATGCCGTGATTCCACTAAGGGACCCTTGAGGGCGGTCACTGAACCCATACAAATGGCAACTGAGGGAGTCCTGGATTAGGGGGTGTCCGGATAACCGGACTATAACCTTTGGCCAAACTCTTGGACTATGAAGATACAAGATTGAAGACTTTGTCCCGTGTCCGGATGGGACTTTCCTTGGCGTGGAAGGCAAGCTTGGAAATACGGATATGTAGATCTCCTTCCATTGTAACCGACTCTATGTAACCCTAGCCCTCTCCGGTGTCTATATAAACCGAAGGGTTTAGTCCATAGCACAACAACAATCATACCATAGGCTAGCTTATAGGGTTTAGCCTCTCTGATCTCGTGGTAGATCTACTCTTGTACTACCCATATCATCAATATTAATCAAGCAGGAGTAGGGTTTTACCTCCATCGAGAGGGCCCAAACCTGGGTAAAAACATCGTGTCCCTTGTCTCCTGTTACCATCCACCTAGATGCATAGTTCGGGACCCCCTACCCGAGATCCCCCGGTTTTGACACCGACATTGGTGCTTTCATTGAGAGTTCCGCTGTGCCGTCGCCATCAGGAAGGATGCCGCGTCCCGTCTTTAAAGACGACACTATTGCTAAGGGAGCTTTGGCTGTCGGCCAAACTCTCCGGCTAGGTGGTTTTCTTATGACCGCCTGTTCGGCCGCTGCGCCGACGATGACTTCTCGGGTCATCAAAAGCAATCTTCACGTCAACTCAGAACTCGCCGAGCAGTTAGATCCGATGGAGCTCTCTTCCCTAAACGAGCTCTTGGATCGCATCACCGCCCTGGGAGTCGCTACAGACTATGATCAGATTGGTGCTAAACCCGATTTGAGAGAGATTAACTCTCCCCAGGCCGCCCATCACATTGCAGTGGTGGAGGAACAATGCGACGACCCTTCATCTATCTTAAGGACTAGCTATGTCCGGATTCCTGAGCCCTCCAAGCCGGATACCCGCGGAGGGGAGGACGTCACTCAAGCCCGGAACCTAGAGTCAGGCAGCGGGCCAGATTCATTGGACAACATCCAAGAATCCAAACTTCCGAGTTCGGAAGCTCCATGGCCCCTGAGTGTCAGGACCCCGGTCCTAAGCCACATCGATCCAGCGTGTAACACATCATATCACCTTGCGGCCTCACGCACGGTACTCCCACGGGTGCCACCTTACCTGGCCCGGGACCGTTTGCGCCTTTTGGCTCACGTATATGATAGTGTCGCTAGCATCCATATGACAGAGAACCCGGGCCGACATGGCTAGTCGTGAACCCAAAGCGGCACTAACCCATGGGGACAGGCATACATGAATCAACCTCGAGCATGTCGGTCAACAGCGTGTGAATCCGGGCTGTAGCACTGGGCTAACAGGACTCCGGTAACCCGGGCTGTAGCAGGCTAGGCAGGACTCCGGATGTCACTGCGTGACATTTCCCCGAAGGGACAGACACAGGAACGAAGTGAAACACATGCCGGCCAGTCAAGTGTCCTGAGCAGTAGTGCTGGGCTAGCAGGACTCCGGTGAACCGGGCTGTAGCGGACTACTATGGCTCAAGGAAGCACTAGACTACATTTCCCCATAAGAGAGGCTGCCAAGGATAAACAACTAGATTGTCGGATCCCACACATACCAAGCATTTCAATCATACACACAATATGCTCGATATGGGTAAATACAACATGGCATCACAACAAGACTCTACGACCCAAGTATTTATTCATTAGGCTCCGAGGAGCGAGATATTACAAGCATGGTCTCATGACCCAACACTCAGAGCATACAAGTCAAAGCACAAGCGGAAGCTTAACATGTCTGAGTACAGACATCTACAAATGAAAAAGGCTGAGAAGCCTGACTATCCACTAGATCCTGCCGAGGGCACAAGATCGTAGCTGAGGTAACAAGCTAAACGTCAAAGTCCACGCGGAACTACTAGCGAGACTGAAGTCTCTCTGCAAAACATAAAATAGGCAAACGTGAGTACAAACGTACTCAGCAAGACTTACATCAGAACTAACTACATATGCATCGGTATCAACAAAGGGGGTAGTGGAGTTTAACTGCAGCAAGCCAGCTTTGACTCGGTGGCTATCCTGAACTGCGATTGCAAGTAACTCTTTTGAGGTGGCGCACACGAGTCCACATATTCACCATATCAATACACCACTATGGATCCGCTCCCGTCTCCCTACGAGGACGCCATCCATAGCACTCACGCTTATCTTGCGCATTTTAGAGTATCCACTTTCACTTGTCTATGAACTATGCAAGGGGTCCAAGTTTCCATATCCGAGGAATCCGGCTATTCGAATAGATAATGATAACCCTGCAGGGGTGTACTTCTTCACACACGCTCTCGCCACTTATCGCCCTGTACACGTCATGTACCTCGGCAACCTTCAAGCGGAAGCCGGGCGAGGGAGTCGGCCACGACCTGACTAACCACACAAGTCTCTAGTCCAGGTTTATCGCCTATTCGGGTTCCATCCGCAAGGAGATCCGGCCGGGGTGTCGCTCACGGCCCCAAACGATGTGTACAGGGTTCCAAGCCCACCAAACGGGCGGCGCTTGGTCTACCCGGCCATGGTGCCTAGTCTGTCCCAAGCCCACCTGTACTGGGTGCCACTTGGTAGACTACTAACACTACCTACAAACACCAGAAACTAGTTGCAACTCCTGGACAGAGATCAAGTTGATTAATAAGTCGAGAGGGGCACTTAAGCATTCCAATGCGTGGTAGTAACTGTTCATGGATCACAAACACAGAAATCAGTTCCTGAGGACGGCTGCAATGAGACAACCCACCATGTACTCCTACATGGCCTCTCACCGCTACCTTTACCAAATCGTGTTCACATACTTAGCTCTCAACAGTAGGACATGTTCACCACATTCCAATTCATTCCCGATGAATCAGACCCGACTCAACTCTAAGCAGTAGCAGGCATGACAACAAGCATGAATGAGTAGGCACAACAGGGCTCAAACAACTCCTACTCATGCTAGTGGGTTTCATCTATTTACTGTGGCAATGACAGGTCATGCAGAGGATAAGGGGTTCAACTACCGCAGCAAGTAACAGATGATTCGTTGTTGTCCTAATGCAGTAAAAGAGAGCAGGAGCGAGAGAGTGGGATTGTATCGGAATGAACAAGGGGGTTTTGCTTGCCTGGCACTTCTGAAGATAGTATAGCTCTTCATCGGTGTCATCGATCACATCGTCGGAACCACGTCTATCGAGAGGGGACAAACACCGGCAACTGAGAAAGAACACAATCAATGCAATGCCACAATATGATGCATGATCATGACATGGCAATATGATGTGATTTGAGCTAATGCATCTAGCTATGATTTAAATGAAGTTGGTTTGAATACATGATTCAAATTCCAACTCCATATATGATTATTTAAATGCCCTTTATTTGTTTTGTCCAAAACAGAGGACAAACATTGTTCAAACATGCATGAAAATGGAACACATGGATTCCTTGAATTTTTCTGATAATTTTTCATATATAAATTATTTCATTCTGATCTACGGTTGATTTCCTATGATTTTTAGAAGTTTAGGATATTTTCTGAAATAAATAAATCATTTCTGATTTATTTAAAATCCCAGAAAAACTTTACTATGTCAGCATGACGCAAAGGTGATGTCATCGGGTCAACTGGTCGGCCAGGTCAAACCTGACCGGTGGGACCCACGTGTCAGTGGCTAACTAAACTAACCTAGTTTAATTAGCACTAACCTAGGTTAAACTAACTAAGTTTAAACCTAAACTAGTTTCATTAGCTGGGCGGGGCCCGCATGTCATAAACTCTGGGGAGGTCAAACCCCTGGTCAAATAAAGTCAAACCCGCCGGCGTTAAGCCGCCGGCGAGGTCAGCGGCGGCCGCAGGCTTCGGAAAAGCTCCACAGAGCACGGCTGGATGCGCGGGAGGCAGCTCTAGGACGCTGGCGACGCGGCGCGTCGGATGGTGGTGGTCTCCGGGCCTAGAATAGCCTGTACCGTCGCCGGCGACGACCACAGCGGCGGCCGGAGCTCGAGCGAGCTCGGGGTCGAGGCTACGGCGTGCAAAAGGAAGAAATAAAGCTCCCGCGGGGCTCTACGTGTTGCCGCGAAGCAACTGTACGCACTGACGTGACCAAATGGTCGCCGGAGCTACGCCGGCGACAAGCTCGGGCGGCGGTGGTTCTCGGTCTCGATGAACGCGACGGCTAGAGGACGCGGAAGATGCGGGAAATAGAGGGGAAATGCGGCGGAGCTCACTGGGAGGTCGTTGAGAAGCTCAGCGTGCTTGGGGGCGGCTCGGTGATGACGAATCGGTCGACGGCGGCCGTCGGTGCAGAGGACGAAGATGGCGTCGATGAGGGCGCCCCAGGCCGTCCGGCGTCGTGTGGCTCGGCGGGGAGGACGACGACGTTGTTTCGGAGCTCGGGGTTGTGTCGGAGAGGTTCGGGGATGGCTGTGGCCGCGATGGCAGAGAGCGCGGCGGCGAGCGCGTTCGGGGGGGGGGGGGGGTGAGAGAGAGAGAGGTCCAGGGGAGGGGATGAGCATGGGGGAGAGTGGGAGAGGGACCAGGGGGGTGCGGGCGTCTCCGTGGCGCTCGAGTGAGGACGGGGGAGGCAGCAGGAGGTGGAAGCAGGAGGTGGCTTCGCCTCCTGTGCGTGCGCCACGCCGTTGTCCTCCTGGCAAGGAAGGGGACGACTGGCGCCTGGCTCTGGTGGGCTGGGCCGGTAAGTGGGCACCAGGTGGGCTGCACAGGTAAACTCTCTTTCCTATTTATTATTTCCTGCTTTCTATTATTCTGCAACTTTGTGGCTTTAATTAAAATATTAAAACAATCCCAAAAATCATGAAACTAATCATGGCTACTGTTTATAATATATCCAACAGTAAACATTTTAGTTTATGATTATTTGAGCATTTAAAATATTTTAAAGCATTTAAATGCCCAAATGCAATTATAATATGATTTAATTTAGTGACCAAATATGTCATGGAAAAATGTGCATCACCTCTGGTTACTGTTTCCAGTATTTTCCAAAGATGATGAACATTTCTGAAAGCCACTTTGGGTTCACTAAAAATATTTTGGTTGAACCTATTGATTTCCTTTTATGCTAGGGTTTGAAACAATCCCCATTTCAAGTTTCTGAGAAATTTAAACATGATGCAAGAAGATGATGCAATGACAAGCAAGGCCAAGGCTAGGGCTGTGACAACTCACCCCCACTAAAACAAGAATCTCGCCCCGAGATTCAGGACGTGAGGTAAGAAGTCAGAGAGGTCACGAGCTAATATGATCTTCATGATCCAGTTGCCCTCATCGAGGATGTTGATTCATTCCATCATCTTGGTTTTAACATCTTTGCCTTCGAGATCTTCATCCATATGAGGACGACGAAAGAAACTCTACTAGGATTGATCTTCTTGAAGATCGAGCAACTCAAGATCAGTTCATGAAGTGAGACGTAAGAACACCTCTTGAGTTGAGACAGAAAACACACATCAGGGATGATGGAAAGAAACAGATGACGAAGGTTCAAAGTAGCGAGGGAGTTTTCCATGATTACGAAATGGGGCACCTTGGGGGAGGTGACCCACTTTCTCAATCAAGATACTACAACAATAAGTCTTCCGGTTGGGTGTGTTGGCCACAACATCCACTTTACTGGGTTACGAAGAGACCAATATTATAGTTCTTGAGAAATGTTCCAACCATCATATCTGCCTGAGAATCAGATATGGTTGGTGTCAGGATATTCCAGACTCATCAAGTCTAGAGAGAAAATGAAAGTTTGCAACACAAATCGACGAGATGGCGTTGCGAGATTCTCAGGAAATGAACTACGATAGCAAGCTCCAAAACATGAATGGGTTTTGCTACAAACCTGTGAACATGTTGTCCAAGACAAACATGGCCATGTAGTAGTCTTACAATAAAACACTATCGAGTTCTGGTGGGGAACCATGATCAAGGATATCGAAGTCCTTACATAAGGCATGCTTCTTAAGAAGGAAGTTCTTCTCCTCGAACAAGTCATTCAGTGGCTTGGTGTGCTAGGGATAATATAGAATGAAGGTTGCAAGTCTTCAATCCACAGAATACTTTGCACGTAAGTATGACTGATTTGGGATGATTCCAGAGGAAACAAAACAAACCTTTCTCAAATTCATGGTGGCAACTTACACCAAATGCACATGAATTCGAGGAGGTCACTTCTTCCATCCAAGCATATGCTTCATGAACGGAACACGAAGGCATTGCTTACAAAGTTTCCAATACTAGTGTAGCATTCAACATGAATCATGGGGGAGACAAAATGCTGCTAATGGGCTCAACAACAACTCATCGGTATTTCCATATCACTGGACTTCCACCATCATGTGAACGGTGTGATAGTAATGGTCAGACCAAAAGATGTAATGGTGTATGCTCGCGGGATCAACCACGGGTAAGACAACATTACGAACATCGTTGGTTCTGATTTGACTTGACAATAGCCCATACTCAAGTCAAAGTTTTGGCAAGTCAATAGATTCAACAACTGATCACGAGGACCAATCGATGGAGATATCATCTTTCTTCAACACACACACACACACACACACAAGGATATCCCTTAGTGATGAACTAAGTGGATTAAGCTTTTATCTTCCAACTCTCCAAGTTATTGTTTTGCTCAACCAACTAGCTCAAGGGTATCCAACACAGATTCTTGGAGAAAGGGTGGTTTACAAGAAACCAACGTGATCACGAACTCAACATAGCGGTCAGGTGACAACCTGGTAACACTTCCGAGAAGATATTCAGAAAATCACGAACCACCGATATGTTTCTAAGCTCGAGAACAATCTTGCCTTTCAGAGCAAGACGATATGATCAAATAAGCAAGGGATTGAATAATCCTAACTCATTGATCGAAGAGTGCACCAAAAATAAGGACTAGGTAGCACAATCTATCTTAGAATGATGAGTCAAAACCCAACACGCTAAGAATAAGAATATTGTCCATTTACTACCAAGCAACGAGTTGCTAGGAGTATTGATTTCACACATCATAACTCATTTGTCGATATTCCGGTTGCAACAACACGGAACCGAGGAATGAAGAATGATGGCAAGAAGTATCACTTCGTCAAGAATTCATAAGACACGGTGCAATTCTCATGACATTCTTGATAAGAAAGAAGGTGACACTCCACGGTGGAACAGAACAAAAGCTTGATTGCACTTGATCTGCGGGATACAACTACTTTGACCCAATCCTAGAAATGGATGAGGTACTGGAGTTTGTTTCTCCTAGTCATTCTGGAATAGAATGGCTTGACGGACCACAAGAATAATAAGCATCGATAACACGGATGCACAATTACTCCTGACTATCAATTGATAGTCGGTGGTCGGAATACAAATGAAGAGGGACAACTCAAGGGACATATAACTTTCTGAGTTGTGGATGCATAGATTAGTATGTTAAACGAGTTCAACAAAGTTCTTCCGGATAACCCATGCAGAAAGGGAGAACTGGCAGAATCACAATATGAATGGAGTACTCCTCAAGAACACCCTGGTTGTGATCTTTTGATTCAAAACGAATTTCTGCCAAGGATGGTTCATGGCATTTGGAAGAAGGAAATACCACGGACCTCGGGGGCTATCACAAAGGTTACTAATATTCTAAAGGTACGAGCAACACTATCAACATGAGGTAAGTAGGGTGAATTTTGGGTTCAAAACCCAGGAATAGAATACCTAAATACTAAATGGCATCACGGGATGCTTTCGAGAATGTTGGCCAGATTCATCACACTGGGAACACAAAACATGGACAGATTACTAGATGGTTTCATAAGACACCTAGGGTCATAATAGTAGCTCCAACATATATGTCAAGGCATCGGAGTACCTCAACAGACCGATTAGTGTGCTTAATCTGGCCAAAAGGACATCGGGAATGGAAGGAAAGGATTTGCAAATGCATCAGACTAGTTAGAAACCTGGGATGACTCGGACAGCATAACGGCTGTAAATGCTCAAAAAGATTTGAGACATCATGCAAAATGGTGGCATAACCACTCAACATCACAAAATCAATGTTCTGAGATCAACTAGGAACACATGGGAGTAGTAGAAAATGAACAGAGGCTTGAACTCAACAATCCTAGGCAACTACAGTTTAGTAACACGTCATCCTGAGAGATAGAAGAGAAGCCTAGTTCTTAACCCCCGTAGAAGAGAAGAGGTTGACTCAGATCAGAAGGCCATGGGGTATAAGGAGTAAAAAGAGCCTTACGTTCCCTTCCACAATCAATTCCCTTATATAACTAAAGCATTTCTAGACTCAACTTCGACCAGTTTGGCTTGGTAATCCTACAGGTAGTCAGGCTCTGATACCAACGCTGTCAGGACCCCGATCCTAAGCCACATCGATCCAGCGTGTAACACATCATATCACCTTGCGGCCTCACGCACGGTACTCCCACGGGTGCCACCTTACCTGGCCCGGGACCGTTTGCGCCTTTTGGCTCACGTATATGATAGTGTCGCTAGCATCCATATGACAGAGAACCCGGGCCGACATGGCTAGTCGTGAACCCAAAGCGGCACTAACCCATGGGGACAGGCATACATGAATCAACCTCGAGCATGTCGGTCAACAGCGTGTGAATCCGGGCTGTAGCACTGGGCTAACAGGACTCCGGTAACCCGGGCTGTAGCAGGCTAGGCAGGACTCCGGATGTCACTGCGTGACATTTCCCCGAAGGGACAGACACAGGAACGAAGTGAAACACATGCCGGCCAGTCAAGTGTCCTGAGCAGTAGTGCTGGGCTAGCAGGACTCCGGTGAACCGGGCTGTAGCGGACTACTATGGCTCAAGGAAGCACTAGACTACATTTCCCCATAAGAGAGGCTGCCAAGGATAAACAACTAGATTGTCGGATCCCACACATACCAAGCATTTCAATCATACACACAATATGCTCGATATGGGTAAATACAACATGGCATCACAACAAGACTCTACGACCCAAGTATTTATTCATTAGGCTCCGAGGAGCGAGATATTACAAGCATGGTCTCATGACCCAACACTCAGAGCATACAAGTCAAAGCACAAGCGGAAGCTTAACATGTCTGAGTACAGACATCTACAAATGAAAAAGGCTGAGAAGCCTGACTATCCACTAGATCCTGCCGAGGGCACAAGATCGTAGCTGAGGTAACAAGCTAAACGTCGAAGTCCACGGGAACTACTAGCGAGACTGAAGTCTCTCTGCAAAACATAAAATAGGCAAACGTGAGTACAAACGTACTCAGCAAGACTTACATCAGAACTAACTACATATGCATCGGTATCAACAAAGGGGGTAGTGGAGTTTAACTGCAGCAAGCCAGCTTTGACTCGGTGGCTATCCTGAACTGCGATTGCAAGTAACTCTTTTGAGGTGGCGCACACGAGTCCACATATTCACCATATCAATACACCACTATGGATCCGCTCCCGTCTCCCTACGAGGACGCCATCCATAGCACTCACGCTTATCTTGCGCATTTTAGAGTATCCACTTTCACTTGTCTATGAACTATGCAAGGGGTCCAAGTTTCCATATCCGAGGAATCCGGCTATTCGAATAGATAATGATAACCCTGCAGGGGTGTACTTCTTCACACACGCTCTCGCCACTTATCGCCCTGTACACGTCATGTACCTCGGCAACCTTCAAGCGGAAGCCGGGCGAGGGAGTCGGCCACGACCTGACTAACCACACAAGTCTCTAGTCCAGGTTTATCGCCTATTCGGGTTCCATCCGCAAGGAGATCCGGCCGGGGTGTCGCTCACGGCCCCAAACGATGTGTACAGGGTTCCAAGCCCACCAAACGGGCGGCGCTTGGTCTACCCGGCCATGGTGCCTAGTCTGTCCCAAGCCCACCTGTACCGGGTGCCACTTGGTAGACTACTAACACTACCTACAAACACCAGAAACTAGTTGCAACTCCTGGACAGAGATCAAGTTGATTAATAAGTCGAGAGGGGCACTTAAGCATTCCAATGCGTGGTAGTAACTGTTCATGGATCACAAACACAGAAATCAGTTCCTGAGGACGGCTGCAATGAGACAACCCACCATGTACTCCTACATGGCCTCTCACCGCTACCTTTACCAAATCGTGTTCACATACTTAGCTCTCAACAGTAGGACATGTTCACCACATTCCAATTCATTCCCGATGAATCAGACCCGACTCAACTCTAAGCAGTAGCAGGCATGACAACAAGCATGAATGAGTAGGCACAACAGGGCTCAAACAACTCCTACTCATGCTAGTGGGTTTCATCTATTTACTGTGGCAATGACAGGTCATGCAGAGGATAAGGGGTTCAACTACCGCAGCAAGTAACAGATGATTCGTTGTTGTCCTAATGCAGTAAAAGAGAGCAGGAGCGAGAGAGTGGGATTGTATCGGAATGAACAAGGGGGTTTTGCTTGCCTGGCACTTCTGAAGATAGTATAGCTCTTCATCGGTGTCATCGATCACATCGTCGGAACCACGTCTATCGAGAGGGGACAAACACCGGCAACTGAGAAAGAACACAATCAATGCAATGCCACAATATGATGCATGATCATGACATGGCAATATGATGTGATTTGAGCTAATGCATCTAGCTATGATTTAAATGAAGTTGGTTTGAATACATGATTCAAATTCCAACTCCATATATGATTATTTAAATGCCCTTTATTTGTTTTGTCCAAAACAGAGGACAAACATTGTTCAAACATGCATGAAAATGGAACACATGGATTCCTTGAATTTTTCTGATAATTTTTCATATATAAATTATTTCATTCTGATCTACGGTTGATTTCCTATGATTTTTAGAAGTTTAGGATATTTTCTGAAATAAATAAATCATTTCTGATTTATTTAAAATCCCAGAAAAACTTTACTATGTCAGCATGACGCAAAGGTGATGTCATCGGGTCAACTGGTCGGCCAGGTCAAACCTGACCGGTGGGACCCACGTGTCAGTGGCTAACTAAACTAACCTAGTTTAATTAGCACTAACCTAGGTTAAACTAACTAAGTTTAAACCTAAACTAGTTTCATTAGCCGGGCGGGGCCCGCATGTCATAAACTCTGGGGAGGTCAAACCCCTGGTCAAATAAAGTCAAACCCGCCGGCGTTAAGCCGCCGGCGAGGTCAGCGGCGGCCGCAGGCTTCGGAAAAGCTCCACAGAGCACGGCTGGATGCGCGGGAGGCAGCTCTAGGACGCTGGCGACGCGGCGCGTCGGATGGTGGTGGTCTCCGGGCCTAGAATAGCCTGTACCGTCGCCGGCGACGACCACAGCGGCGGCCGGAGCTCGAGCGAGCTCGGGGTCGAGGCTACGGCGTGCAAAAGGAAGAAATAAAGCTCCCGCGGGGCTCTACGTGTTGCCGCGAAGCAACTGTACGCACTGACGTGACCAAATGGTCGCCGGAGCTACGCCGGCGACAAGCTCGGGCGGCGGTGGTTCTCGGTCTCGATGAACGCGACGGCTAGAGGACGCGGAAGATGCGGGAAATAGAGGGGAAATGCGGCGGAGCTCACTGGGAGGTCGTTGAGAAGCTCAGCGTGCTTGGGGGCGGCTCGGTGATGACGAATCGGTCGACGGCGGCCGTCGGTGCAGAGGACGAAGATGGCGTCGATGAGGGCGCCCCAGGCCGTCCGGCGTCGTGTGGCTCGGCGGGGAGGACGACGACGTTGTTTCAGAGCTCGGGGTTGTGTCAGAGAGGTTCGGGGATGGCTGTGGCCGCGATGGCAGAGAGCGCGGCGGCGAGCGCGTTCGGGGGGGGGGGGGTGAGAGAGAGAGAGGTCCAGGGGAGGGGATGAGCATGGGGGAGAGTAGGAGAGGGACCAGGGGGGTGCGGGCGTCTCCGTGGCGCTCGAGTGAGGACGGGGGAGGCAGCAGGAGGTGGAAGCAGGAGGTGGCTTCGCCTCCTGTGCGTGCGCCACGCCGTTGTCCTCCTGGCAAGGAAGGGGACGACTGGCGCCTGGCTCTGGTGGGCTGGGCCGGTAAGTGGGCACCAGGTGGGCTGCACAGGTAAACTCTCTTTCCTATTTATTATTTCCTGCTTTCTATTATTCTGCAACTTTGTGGCTTTAATTAAAATATTAAAACAATCCCAAAAATCATGAAACTAATCATGGCTACTGTTTATAATATATCCAACAGTAAACATTTTAGTTTATGATTATTTGAGCATTTAAAATATTTTAAAGCATTTAAATGCCCAAATGCAATTATAATATGATTTAATTTAGTGACCAAATATGTCATGGAAAAATGTGCATCACCTCTGGTTACTGTTTCCAGTATTTTCCAAAGATGATGAACATTTCTGAAAGCCACTTTGGGTTCACTAAAAATATTTTGGTTGAACCTATTGATTTCCTTTTATGCTAGGGTTTGAAACAATCCCCATTTCAAGTTTCTGAGATATTTAAACATGATGCAAGAAGATGATGCAATGACAAGCAAGGCCAAGGCTAGGGCTGTGACACTGAGTCTCAGATTGGGTGAGGTTTTGGATTCAATTACACCCACCCACCCAAACATAAGCGATCTATCCCAAATTAGGCAAGAGCCCCAAGAAACAGTACACCATTACTGGGCCAGATTCCTTCTAGTAATGAACAGGATCAAGGACTGCCGCGAGGAAGACGCAATCTCATTCTTCTGCAATAATTGCAAGGACAAGGGAATCCTCAATGCCATAAGTCGCCGTGAAATTACATGCTTCGCCGACTTAGCGTCCATAGTACGAAAGTACTGTGCGATGGAAAGCGCCTGGAAAACCGAAATAAAATTTTGGGACAATCCGGCCCTAAATACGAACCCAGTCCGAAATAAGAGGGTGCATTATCACCAGACACCCGGGTTAAAAACCAAAAAACAAAAACGCTCTACAGGGCATGGAACCGTACTGGAGGGATGGCTCAAGGGACCCTGTAAAATTCACAGTACAGAGGGCGCCATACCAACTCATAGCCTTAGAGCATGTTGGATACTCCGGCTGGTGGCCAAAAGTGGCGAAGATCTTCTAATTCCAGAAGCCACAGAGCACCATCTCAGGGATACCAGTACGGTATTAACAGCCTTCGAGACTTTCACATCAAATAATATGCGAAAACGAACACTCCGCTGCCTTGCCGAAGTCTACCACGTGGCAACAATAAACCCATGGAGTGACACGGCTATTACTTTTAATGCTAGTGACGAACCTAAATTCCGAACAGCCCGAGCACCAGCCGCATTGGTCCTTAGTCCAATGGTGGACGACTTTCGACTCACCAAGGTACTCATGGACGGTGGCAGCGGATTGAACCTCATTTATGAGGAAACCCTTCAAAAATGGAAATAGACTGGAACCGCATTGAGCGAAGCAGCACAACCTTTAGAGGAATAATCCCCAGTCGGGAAGCGCGCTGTAAAGGAAAATCACACTAGATGTTGTGTTCGGCACACTGGATAATTACAGGTCCGAAGAGGTTACGTTCCAAGTGGGCCCATTCAGTAGCGGATACCACACTCTGTCAGGACGGGAGGCTTTAACAATCTTCCAAGCCATACCCCATTACGGGTAGATGAAGCTCAAAATGCCCGGGCCCAACGGAATCATCACTCTCGCTAGTGATCCGGACATATCACTCCGCGCCGAAAATAAGACAGCCGCACTGGCCCTCGAGGCACTATCCGAAGCCCTAGCGGCTGAGGAACTGACTGCGCTGCGCTCCACGGTGAAGAGGGACGATGTGATACTCGATAAAAGATCCAAGTCCACCTCCTTTAAACCGGCGGATGAAATAGTCAAATTCCAAGTCCATCCAACGAACCCTACAAAAATAGCTTCCACCGGGGCACAATTAAACCCTGATGTAGACGCCGCACTACGAGAGTTCCTACGCGAGAACTGGGACATTTTTTCCTAGCACCCTTCAAACATGCCAGGAATCCCACGCAGGCTGGCCGAGCACAACCTAAATATTCTAAAAGGATTCAACCAGTCAAGCAGGCTCTTCGGCGTTTCTTCGAACCTAAGAGACAAGCCATGGGAGAGGAACTAGCCAAGTTATTAGAGGCCGGATTCATCAGAGAAATAAAACATCCGGACTGGCTAGCAAACCTGGTGATGGTACCAAAGAAGGACAAATCCTGGCGCCTGTGCGTCGATTTTAAGGACCTCAAAAAGGCTTGCCCAAAGGATCCCTTCCCCCTCCCCCGCATCGATCAAATCATCGACGCTACTGCAGGACACGATGCACTGTGTTTCCTCGACGCATACTCCGGCTACCATCAAATTAAGATGGCAGAGCCAGACCAAGACGCAACAACATTCATCACACCATACGACCCTTTCTGCTTCAACACGATGCCCTTCGGGCTAAAAAACGCCAGCGCAACATATCAACGCATGATTCAGACATGTCTGGCAAACCAGATCAGCAAAACAGTGGAGGCATACATAGATGACGTGGTCGTCAAAACCAAACATGTCGAATCTCTAGTAGACGACTTGAGGCTCACATTTTATAACCTCCGAACATATGACATCAAGCTCAACCCGGAAAAATGCGTTTTTGGCGTACCAGCCAGAAAGCTCTTGGGCTTCATTGTATCCGGCAGAGGAATTGAAGCAAATCCGGCCAAGATCCGAGCTCTGTCACAATTGGATACCCCAAGGGACCTCAAGCAAATACAAAAATTGACTGGATGCATGGCGGCTCTAAGGCGCTTTATCTCCCGCCTGAGAGAAAAGGCATTACCCCTTTATCGCCTCCTCCGGCGCACCAAACACTTCGAGTGGACGGATGCCGCGACAGCCGGACTGGAAGAAATAAAAGCCATATTGGCAACCAACCCAGTCCTGGCCGTGCTAAACATTGGCGAACCAATGCTATTATACATTGCGGCAACTCATCAAGTTGTGAGCGCAGTGCTCGTCATCGAATTATGTATCCACTTCAAAAGCGTACATAAATTCCCCCTTCAAAAGCCGGTTTACTATGTATCCACTTTCCTTACTCCATGCAAATCACGGTACCCGCATTATCAAAAGATAGCGTACGCGGTATTCGTGGCATCCCGGAAGCTACGACACTACTTTCAAGAGTGTTCGATAACGGTAGCCTCGGAAGTGCCACTTAATGATATTATAAACAACCGCGACGCGACGGGCCGGATTGCCAAATGGGCCATTGAGCTCCTCCCGTTTGACATAACTTACAAGCCATGACGAGCTATTAAGTCGCAAGTATTGGCCGACTTCGTCGCCGAATGGACGGAAGCCAACTCCCTAAAGAATAAGGTACATATTCCAACTGGATCATGCACTTCGACGGCTCCAAAATGTTGGCTGGTCTGGGGGCTAGCGCCGTTTTGATGTCCCCAATAAGAGATACAGTTCAGTACGTGCTCCAGGTAATGTATACGGACTCCAACAACGTAGCCGAATATGAGGCCCTTCTACATGGTCTCTGGATGGCGGTATCCATGGGCATTCAACACCTAGAGGTGCGCGGGGATTCGAACCTCGCGATATCCCAAATAAGTGGAGACTTTGATGCCAAGGATCTGAAAATGGCAGCTTATCACAACGCCGTCCTAAAAATGTCAGCTCGGTTCGAGGGGCTCGAATTTCACCATATAGCCCGGGAAAACAATCAGGCGGAAGATGTCCTGGCACGCATCGGCGCAAAACGCGATGTCGTCCCTCCCAACATCTTCTTGGAGAGGCTGTTCAAGCCATCCATAGTATGGGAAGGGGAACCCGGCAATAACAACCCGGACCCAACCGCACTACCCGATATCGAACACTCTGACATAATTGGAGGCTCCGCCAACGAAATAACATCTTCAGCCCACGTAATAATGGTCATCATCGCCCCGTGGACAGAACCATTCCTAGCCTACCTAACTAGGCATGAACTCCCCGAGGACCAAAACGAGGCACGCTGCATAGTGCGGCGATCTAAAGCCCATAAAGTCCATGAGGGAGAGCTTTATAAGAAAAGCACCATCGGCGTCCTTCAAAGGTTCATCTCCGAAGAGGAAGGGCGGAATCTTCTGGCAGAAATTCATGCCGGACTCGGTGGTCACCATGCTGCAGCCCGAGCCTTTGTAAGCAAGGCCTTCCGTACAGGCTTTTATTGGCCGAAGGCCCAGGAAGACGCTCAGGACTTAGTCCAACGCTGTGTTGGTTGCCAGCTTTTTGCAAACCAAAGCCATATGCCACCCACCGCCCTCCAAACTATCCCCATCACCTGGCCCTTTGCGGTCTGGGGGCTTGACATGGTTGGACCCCTTAAAGGAGGAACCCACAAGCAAAAATACTTACTGGTCATGGTGGATAAGTTCACCAAATGGATAGAAGCCAAGCCTATTAAGACGGTCGAATCCAGACCGGTGATAGACTTCATATCCGGGGTCGTACACCGTTACGGTGTCCCCCACAGCATCATCACTAATAACGGCACGAACTTTACGGCCGACGAGGTAAAACTCTGGTGCAAAAACATGGGCATTAAGCTCGATTATGCTTCAGTCTATCACCCACAAACTAACGGTCAGGTCGAGTGAGCAAATGGTCTTATCATGGGCGGCATCAAACCCAGATTAGTGCGGTCCCTCAAGGAGTCTAACACGCACTGGGTAGAGGAGCTCGCCTCCGTACTCTGCGGGCTGCGGACCACGCCGAATCGCACTACCGGATACACACCATTCTTCATGGTATACGGTGCAGAGGTGGTTCTGCCTTGCGACATAATTCATGACTCGCCTCGAGTGCGCATGTACGAAGAAAGAAAAGCCGAGCTCGATCGGCAGGACAGTTTGGACGCCTTGGAGGAGGAGCGTGACGTGGCAAAAGCCCGTTCCACATTCTATCAACAACAGGCTCGAAGATACGAAAGCAGAGAAGTACGGGCCAAAACTTACAATGTTGGCGAGTTAGTTCCACGCCTGCCGGATAAGAAAAAGGACAAACTCAAGCCCAAATGGGAGGGTCCCTTCATTATTGACCAAGTCCTGACTGGTGGAGCGTACCGTCTGCGGGATGCATCGGATAATCGACTCGAGCCGATTCCATGGAACGCAGCCCGACTCCGAAGATTCTACACCTAGCGCCGGACTCTGCGTTCATCTCCTTCCTCTGTCCATTTTTTATACACTATCTGTCTTATATTTCTCTTCTTCTCCCCTTGTTTTCTCTCACAGCCTTTAAGGGCCCATTTGTGCCTTGTTTGCACACAATTGACGCGCTATCCGCGCTCATTATACCCGGGGGCTTCTTTAACAGAAGCTTATTCATACTGGCTTCCTGCCCAACACATGTGTTATACTTCCGCATGTACCCTTTATTCACCATTATATGCATCGATATGACTTAAGTTTTGGCCAAGCTGGGTTGCCTGGCTCTTGTATTTATGCCCTACGTTCCCGTTAATTCGGCTAGGGCATAAGGGGAACACCTCTGCGATTGTTACTGCTGGGTCTGCAGGATGTGTACCTCAGACTGGGTGAAGCCGAAAGCTAGCTTTCTTAAGGGAATATTTGGTTGGTGAACCAAAGATGATTTCTTACTTATTTACTTATGCGCCCCAGATGTTTTTCCTGCGTCTCTTTTCGCAGTTCGGACATGCACTTTAGGGCATGCCTCCCAGGGAAAGGAACCCCTAATGGAACTATTCTCCCTAGAAGATGTTTCTTACTAACCATGTAATATAACATAACTAGTTGGGCACTTGTCTGTTCAAGCACTAATGACCCCTACGCCTGGTCTCCATGCATGCCCCAGTTCTTACATAACCGAGACGGTATTCGGATACACTCCGGACCGTCGGGTCCCGAGGTTGAAGTGAAAAGGTCCGCCATGACAAATGATCTACAATCCGGCTAGAAGGCATTATACATGTCACTTTAAAGTACATAGTCAATTTGACTGGTTAAATTCCTCTTCAATACCATCCAATAGGCTGTCTAGTCTATAGTCCTGTTGGGAATACTTTGCGGCCAATTTTACTTGGCTGTACACTAAGCTCACAGGGATCTCCTTCCCATCGGTTTGGGTCAGCCTTCGTGTACCGCGTCTTCACCATGGCCCAGGCTTCCCTGGCACCTTGATGGCAGGCTGATATCTTCCATAATCGGAAGCGCCGCCGCGCTCCCTTCAGCTTCTCCACAAGCTCTCCAAGTCCTTCGGGCACAGAGACGGATGGCCACAAGGCCTGGGCGACGCCTTGCATCACCTGCCGAACTCATTCGTGCAGTTATGAGAGCTCGGGAAGAAGGTCACCCGTAGAATCGGGCATTTCCTCCGCAGGACGACCTGTCAGCATACCTACAGACATAACTCTGTCAGCCGACTTCCTCGCCGAACTCTTTTTCAAAGTTCGTTCAAGCACTTTGTCGGTGTCAAAACCGGCGGATCTCGGGTAGGGGGTCCCGAACTGTGCGTCAAGGCCGAATGGTAACAGGAGACAAGGGACACGATGTTTTTACCCAGGTTCGGGCCCTCTCGATGGAGGTAAAACCCTACTCTTGCTTGATTAATATTGATGATATGGGTAGTACAAGAGTAGATCTACCACGAGATCAAGGAGGCTAAACCCTAGAAGCTAGCCTATGGTATGATTGTTGTATGATGGAGTTGTCCTACGGACTAGAACCCTCCGGTTTATATAGACACCGGATAGGGTTAGGGTTACACAAAGTCGGTTACAATGATAGGAGATCTTGAATATCCGCATCGCCTAGCTTGCCTTCCACGCCAAGGAAAGTCCCTTCCGGACACGGGACGAAGTCTTCAATCTTGTATCTTCATAGTCCCGGAGTCCGGCTGAAGGTATAGTTCGGTTATCCGAACACCCCTAATCCAGGACTCCCTCAGTAGCCCCCGAACTAGGCTTCAATGACGACGAGTCCGGCGCGCAGATTTTCTTCGGCATTGCAAGGCGGGTTCTTCTCCAAATTCTGTGTACCTGTAGGAATAATGTCCGATTTTTATAATGCTGAGTTCCTCGGCTTCCACGCCCAATAATGGTTGCCTTCCATGTGTCAAACGAATGCAAAAAGCTGGGGTGTTTTTACATCCACACCCCTTGCTGTATAAACGAGCCGCCTATTTAATGGGATGGGGATTCAGATGCAAACCACATCTTCTCCCCTCCGCGAGCTATCATCAGAGCGCTTCCAACAAAGGTCCATTCCAACATGGCCAGCCGTCGCAGCTCCTCCCCTCGCCCTTCCGGTCCTAAACCCGGAGACTGGGAGAGTTGTTCCATCCCGCACAGCGAGTTAGTGTCGCTTCAGACTAAGGGATTTTTCCCTCAGGCTTACATGGTCCCGGTCCGAGCCGGACTCGCCACCTACAATGGCGGGAAGCAAGTGGAGAGCACCCCCAATCCCTCCAAAGGAGAGCAGGTGTGCCTTGTCCCCTATCTAATAAGGGGACTGGGATATCCAATTCATCCATTTCTCCGTGGGCTTCTGGAGTTCTACGGCCTCCAGCTGCACAATCTCACGCCTGCCTCCATATTGCACATCGCGGGCTTCGTCGCCCTTTCCAAGCTATTTTTGGGTGTCAAGGCCCATTTCGCGCTGTGGAAGAGGATATTCTGCCTGGTGCCCCGTTCTCAAGAGGGGTCCATATATCAAGTGGGTGGAGCCGAAGTATGGCGCATCGCCGGGACCGGATACTTATCCCGAACCCCGAAGAAGGCGTTCGAGGACTGGCCTTCAGAATGGTTTTACATAGATGATGTCCCGCTGCCGGACCCTGTCCGGGTCGGTCTCCCCGAGTTCAACAGTGCTCCATTAAAGAAACGCTTGAGCTGGCGTCCGCGGAGCTCTCAGAGAGAAGGTGACAGAGATGTCCTTTACTTGATGGGCCGAATAAGACTATTGGCTCATTCGGGGCTAACCATGATTGGATTCATGGCCGTATGCATTATGCGGGGGTGCAGCCGCTTCAATATAGAGGCCACCCCATGTGGGATTTCAACGGGGAGGATGACGCCACCCGTTATGGTCGTAAGGGGCCAGCCTCTGCTGCCGCTCTAGTAAAGATCCTGTCCTCTTTGTACAAGGGGGAAAAGGAGGAATTTCTCCACGTCAACCCGCGGGCGGATTTACTATGTACGACCCTCCTATTTGGGTAAGTGAACAATTGTGCTCGCCCGTTTGTTTTATACTCCCATGATTATATATGTAATCTAATGACTTCAATGCAGGAACTGCGACAGGAGGTAAAGGATATAAACAGCCGTCCTCCACAACCCGAGGACCCAGAACGGTCCCTCGATCCAGACTCCGAAGAGGATCCAGATATCTCGGTGGAGCTTATCGACGGGGTGTTCCATCAACTAAGCAAGGACGATACCTTGGTAGCCATTATGGCTGATTACCCAGGGTTAATCCCGGCCTCCCAGGTGACAGAAACCGGAGTCTCATTCCCTTGAGAGGGGTTCCATTCCCACGTATTTTGATTGTTCTGACGACAACCGTGTTTTGCAGGGGAGATTCCCGAGGCGGGAGGCCGAACCTGTAGCGGCTAGCCAACGAGGGGGCGCAGGGCCCCGTGCGGCAAAGAGGAATGTGGTCCGGACTGAGAAGCCGGCGCAAAGGTATAGCGCACCCTCTGCTTCCCTGGTGTTATTCTTTCAGGGCATATTAACGTTCGTGCTATCTTTAGGACGAAGAAATCTCGCCGGACTATATCCGGAGAGGTTGCCAATCGCGCCTCTACCAGCCAGGCTCCAACGTCTAGCCAGGAGGGGGAAGCGCGCACAACACACGCACTGGACTCTCCTTCGACAGAGGATGCGGATAGGCTGTCTGCCACAAATTCTGAGGTGGAGAGTGCCATGAACCACAGGCGTCGCCGGACAGTTCTACGTGACGCTTGTTTCTCCCAAGAGGTTTTAGATGCCTTTAATTCGGCAGATGCGTACATCCGTGTCACTCAAAATGGTTTAGCCGGAGCCACGGAGCAGTATGTAAAAGACATACGGGTAAGAAAATTTTGGTAATATATATATATATACCAGTAGCCCCCGAGACTTGAAACAGTTAGAGTAACTGATTTAAGGATCATTTGTTTATGTAGGTTCTTATAGAGAAGAATATCGTACTGTCCCAGGAGCTGAAAGAGTGCAAAGCCCAACTTGGGGCCGCACTAGCCGTAGCAGGGGAGCCGAAAGAAACCCTGTCGGTGTCAAAACCGGCAGATCTCGGGTAGGGGGTCCCGAACTATGCGTCTAGGATCGATGGTAACAGGAGACAAGGGACACGAAGTTTACCCAGGTTCGGGCCCTCTCGATGGAGGTAAAACCCTACTCCTGCTTCATTAATATTGATGATATGGGTAGTACAAGAGTAGATGTACCACGAGATCAAGGAGGCTAAACCCTAGAAGCTAGCCTATGGTATGATTCTTGTATGTTGTATATATCTATCGACTAGCCTAGCCTCGGTTTATATAATGCACTAGAGGCCTAGGATAACAAGAGTCCTAGCCGAATACGCCGGTGGGGAGAAGTCCTTGTCTTGATCGCCAAGTCTTGTGGAATCTTCCTTGCATGCGGCAGCTGTCCGAACTGGCCCATGAGTATACAGCCATGGGGGTCCTCGGCCCAATCTAATAGATCGGGAGACGACGTGGTGAGTACCCCCTAGTCTAGGACACCGTCAGTAGCCCCCTGAACCGGTCTTCAAGTTAGGGACGCTCCTCGATTCTTCCGAACTGTTCTTCATCTTCGGTCGTCGGTCTTGAAAACTGGTTCAACAAATCTTCTTTATCTTCGATCTTGAGGATCGCCGAAATGCATTCGGCGGGTTTACACGTCGGGTATCCGTGGAGCCCCTTTAAGTTTCTAGCCTTTATCAATGCCTTGTTTATTTTTATGCCACACCTCCGGTTTGAAGTTGTTCCCGGGAGGCAGTGTCCTCTTGCGTCCGAGCTCCAACGCCGGACTGCATTCGAGGTATCTTTTGCAGCCGAGCACCAACGCCGGACCGCTTCCCAGCTCTAATGCCGGAATGTATCCGAGCTCCAACGCCGGACAGTGTATCCGAGCTCCAACGCCGGACTGTATTCGAGGTGTCATAAATCACCTTGGTTCAAAGAAGTTTGAAGGAGTTTAGCCGAGCTTAATGCCGGAAATGCCCTCTATGGAGCCAGCCACTAGCGCCCGAGCTTTATGCCGGGCTGCTTCCGGGGTGGTGCACCACCCCGAATATGGGCCGATTTTTGTCAATATTTTTGATTGGTGCAATTTATTCTCTGCCGAGATATATAGCCAGTAGCCCTCAAGGTGGGTATCGGTCTAAAACCCGAGATGCACATGAAGGATGACATAAGACCGCTGATCCCAGTAGCCGCTGAGACTCAGGTCGATTTGCAAAATCGTCCTGAGGATCAAGTCCTAGCTCGGCAGAATACTTCGGGACACTAAAAGCGGCGTGCTCAGTCCTCGAGGCTCAGGTTGGGTGCGGCCGACCAACCTGAGGATCGAAATCTCCTCGACAACTATATTGCACATAAAATTTTCTGCATTGGACAAGCAATGCAGTAGCTCCCGAGACACTGAGGTCGGGTGGCAACACCAGATCAGGGGATCGATGTGCCCCTTTAATATGTTTAAATAATAAGCCCGAAGCCCAGTAGCCCCCGAGCCTTAATGCGGGCACGGGTGGCCGAATTAAGGATCGATATCCATAGTAAAATCACAAATTGTGTGTAATGACTCTATGTATCCAAGTACTTTACGTCATTTAATGCTCGGATCCACATTGTACAAAACTTTGTTGACCGACCATCGACTTCCACCTCCTCGGTCAGTAGCCGAGGAGAGTTTGTCCTACTTTATAAATCCTTTATGAGGGCAAAGATTTACGACAAACAAGGCAATCTGGCCACACGGTTTTATAAACAAAGATATGCAGAGAGATATGTTATATTACTGTTTTAATAGAAGAAATGTCTTCCAAAGAAAATAGTCCCGCTATCGGTTCCTTTCTTTGGGTTGCCATGCTAAGCATGATCATGAAACCTCAGCTCCAATGTAAGAGCCAAATATTGAGGATTTAGTATGGGAGGCCAGTTACTAGCCCCCGGTAGTGTTCGGCGACAGTCGAGGTCAAGCCATAAACACTTCGGCCATTGTTATGAATGGCCCGTCATAGTCATCGCATCACTGACCAGTTTACGCTTATTGTGACAGTCAGTTTTCAGCTTTCTCCACTGAGGTGCTTAACCATGCGAGCTGGAAGCACAATCGCAGTGGTTCTCCCTTTGCACACCTAGCCGAACAAAGCGGAACGTAGGAGGAAAGCACAGGAGCCGGGCAACCCAACTATTGACCGAAGACACAATTCAAAACCGATGCATATATAGCAATATCCGAGAATGTTTTTGTAGAATCCCTAAAGGTGTCCGGCGTTGCACTGCGAGACTAATGCTGGAAAAGCACAAATAGTTTAAAAGTGCCAAAAAGCTTGGAAAACCAAGAAACATCAGTAAAAACATGACGTCCGAACAAGATCAAGTGTTCGGTGCCTATCCGAAAATTGGTCTTAGAAAAAAGAAGTAATTCTGTCGTGCTTTAACATGATACATCCTATCTTAAGACTTCGAGCAGGTCAGCCTACGACTACTCAGTAGGCCAGTTTAGCAAACTAAACTCTAGCGGCTTTGAGAGAGAAATTAGGCTCCCCGGCTAGTGACCGCACACTCGTGTCGAAAATAGGAGTGATAAATAATAATAATAAAACTTTGCAACGACTAAGAAGAAGAACACTTATTATAAAACATCTCAAATAAACTTAAGAGCCCCCAAGTGACTTGGGTAGGAGAATGATTGCATGTACCGAAGTACTTATATCATATCTATGTTCAACCGAACTATAAACGCGTCTTAACCGACCGTCGGCTTCTCCCTCTTCGGTCAAGGACCGAAAAGTGTTATGTACTCCATCGGCCGAGAATATTGACGGTGTTTCCAATAACCAGGCAATCAGGTCATAAGACTGTACCAGACAAAGTGCGCTCAGGGAACTTATGCTATATTACTGTGAAGTGTAAGAAGCATCTTCTAAGAAAATAGTACCCCCACCGATACCTTTTTTCGGTGCTCATTGTTATTATGAGACTTGTGCAATAGATTTTTTGTGCTCATGAGTTCCGTTGTGTGCCGACCAACATTGAAAACTATAAGAGCGCTAGCTTTCGGCTTCACCCAGTCTGAGGTCCGGCTCGGGTGACCCGATCATGACAATCGTAGAGGTGCTCCCTTTACTCCCTAGCTGAACAATCGGGAACATAGGGGTAAACACAGGAGCGAGGCAACCCAGCTTGCAAATCGCTTAAGTCAATATGGTGCATATTGTGGCGTAATACACGAACAAGGAACGAAGCCGTACAAGTATAATCATATGCAACAGGAAAAGCTTCATAAAGGAAGCCTCCAAGTGAACGGGGTATTTGAATTTATGCGTCACAAACCAAGTTTGGACAAGGAAAAAAAAATACAAGCAACTTTTTTCCAAAAAAGTATAACGCTTGGTCAAACCGAACACAAGTTAGAAAAATAAAGCTTTGAGCATGAAAGCGACTTAGCTGGTTAATGTGTTCGCAGTCCGAGCTTGATGCGGGACAATGTTCTATCCCCCAAGCCGGTCCCGAGGTGGTGGAGCGGAGAGCTCGACATGCCGAAGTGGTGACATAGCACGCTAGATGCAGACCGGTAGAGTGACGCCTAAGTCCCCGGATCATTTTCCTGTGCACAAAAATAGTGCAAACGGGAGATAATAATAATAATGATAATTAAAAAAATCGTTGCATAATGAATAATTTATGCAAAGTGAGTAATAAAATAAATATGGCCTGGCGCCGAAGTCAATGTCGATGCAGGGCGTCGACGTGATGCGGTAAAGGCGTGGCAAAGCCTGAATTCGCAGGTCGGTTCGAGCTCTGGATGCGGCGTTCGCCGGACTATGTATGGAAACTGACCGAACCACCATGCGACTGTCGTTAATGCGGCCACCATTTGATAGACCTGTGTACATATGATGGACAAACCAGAGTAATAATTACTTGGGAAAAATGAACCCAAACAAGCAAAAAATATTAGGGATTGATAGCACCTGGTTTATTTGTTGTAGCGACCCGAAGGAAGGTGATTCCCAAAATTGGGACTCGCTCCGCACACCCATTGCCTGATGGGCGATAAAACGATGGCATGGCAATGTTGGTAAAGGTTGGCTCGCCGAGGCAAAGCCCTCGGCCCAGCTAACGTGACGGAGCTGGTCGGCTAGCGACGCCGAAGTGTCCGGAGTAGGTTGATGAAGAGATGGCGAAGGCCCCAGTCCAGCCGAGACGTCGAAGCCCCGATGTCAGCCGATGAGTCGAAGTAGGTCGGCATGATGGACACCTGCTTGAAGAAGCGATAGTGCGACCCTGTCGATGCAGGTCGTGACGTGGTCGATGCCGGCTTGATGAAGTAATCGTGTGGCGACGCCTGTATGCCCGCTCCGTGTAATCCGTGGGGCGGCGATGTTGGTGATGTTTTATCCTTCGCGATGTCGAACTCTTGTTCGGCTTGCCGAGATGATGATCTGAAGAAGTTGAGCCCGGCTCAACAAAGTGACGACGTGTCTAGCGCAGGTCGGCCGCCGTGTAGCAATGTTGCCGGACTGGTCTGACACCAGCATGATGTTGAAGATCATGTTCAAAAGATCTTAAAGTTAGTGGGATGTGTTCGGGAACAAAACACAATACCCCATACAAAACTTCCTTCAAAAGGGATGTCCCAAATCCCGTTCATAGAAAAGATGAACTCGGGTCGGATTCGTTTTCGCGCAGAAAACAGATCTGAAAAGTGATGCACTAATCGGAAGGTTCCCGGAGTTTGGACGGTCGGATCGGGCTGAAATTTTGAGAGGTGGTCGATACGGGAATTCCACAGCCGATCAACGGTTGGATCTTCCAAAGGACGTCCGAGCTAGAAGCTGGACACCACGCCCTAAGCACATCCAAATTCCCGTCCAGATTTGACAGGGCTCCGGTATATCGTGGATTGCCAGAGATTCCTCCATCGGAACTCGACGAAATTTTCCAGGGTTTTCGTAGACTCAATTCCGCACAATTCCACCAAAGCGATCGTCAAAGCGATACTCGAGGAGGTGGTGGAAGCAGATACGAGTTCGTTGTCCAGAAAAACAGCACAGTCACTTGAGGGCAATGTTGACGTTGAGCCCCCGAGCACCATGGATGATTCCTCCATGATCTTGATAGAGATCGGAGTTGATGTTTGATGAAGGCCCTCGTCCGGACATGGTGATCCGAACATGGGGCGCAATTCTTGGTCGAACCAAGGTGACCAGTCGAGCTGGTGACGAAGATGCCGAAGTCGCAGTTGATCTGCAGGCGAGCCATCGATCCTATTATCGATCACACAGCGGAACTCTCAATGAAAGCACCAATGTCGGTGTCAAAATCGGCAGATCTCGGGTAGGGGGTCCCGAACAGTGCGTCTAGGATCAATGGTAACAGGAGACAAGGGACACGAAGTTTACCCAGGTTCGGGCCCTCTCGATAGAGCTAAAACCCTACTCCTGCTTGATTAATATTGATGATATGGGTAGTACAAGAGTAGATCTACCACGAGATCAAGGAGGCTAAACCCTAGAAGCTAGCCTATGGCATGATTTTTGTATGTTGTATATATCTATCGACTAGCCTGGCCTCGGTTTATATAATGCACCAGAGGCCTAGGATAACAAGAGTCCTAGCCAAATACGCCGGTGGGGAGAAGTCCTTGTCTTGATTGCCAAGTCTTGTGGAATCTTCCTTTTATGCGGCAGCTGTCCAAACTGGCCCATGAGTATACGACCATGGGGGTCCTCGGCCCAATCTAATAGATCGGGAGACGACGTGGTGAGTACCCCCTAGTCTAGGACACCGTCAAACCCCTTCTTGTAAGATATACTTCGAAAGATTAGTACTGTGCGGCATGGGTGCGGATCTGACAAATCGCATTGCAGACGGTGCCGGACTAGATCCGGAGAGGCAACAACTCTTATGCCGGCTAGAGGCCGGTGAGAGTGTGCTGACAAAGGTGAGGCAGGAGAAGAATGATCTTCAGGATGCCAACACCAAACTGGACGTTGAACTGAAAGATGTTCGTGGCCAGCTGTCGGACTCCACTAGGGAGAATCAGCGGCTTCGACGCGGCATATTTAGTAAGTGCTTAAGCGAACTTTGAAAAAAAAATTCGGCGAGGAAGTCGACTAACAGAGTAATGTCTGTAGGTATGCTCACAGGTCGTCCTGCCGAGGAGATGCCCGGTTCATGACCTTCTTCCCGAGCTCTTGCAACTGCACGAGCGAGTTCGGCGGGCGATGAGAGGCGTTGTCCAAGCCTTATGGCCTTCCCCCTCCATGCCCGAGGGTCTTGGAGAGCTTGCGGAGAAGCTGAAGGGAGACCGGCGGCGCTTCCGGTTGTGGAAGATATCGGCCTGCCGCCAAGGTGCTAGGGAGGCCTGGGCCATGGTGAAGACCTGGTTTACGAAGTCTGATCCAAACCACATGGCCGAGGTCGGACCTGTGGGGCCTGACGGGAAGGAGATCCCTGTAAGCCTAGTTTACGGCCAAGTAGAGTTGGCCGCAAAGTATTCCCAGCAGGACTGTAAATTAGACAGCCTATTAGATGGTATAGAAGAGGAATACAATCAGTCAGAGTGACTGTGTAATTGACATGTGTAATGCCTTCTAGCCGGATTGTAGATCGTTTGTCATTGCCGACCTTTTCGCTTCTACCTCGGAACTTGACGGTCCGGAGTGTGTCCGAATACCCTACCGGTTATGTAAGAACCGGGGTATGCGTGGAGACCAGGCGTAGGGGTCATCAGTGCTTTATCAGACAAGTGCCCAACTAGTTATGTTATATTACATGGTTAGTAAGAAACATCTTCCAGAGAGAATAGTTCCGTTAGGGGTTCCTTTCTCTGGGAGGCATGCCCTAAAGTGCATGTCCGGACTGCAAATGCAGAAAAATCATCTGGGGGCATGTATATGAATAAGTAAAAAAGGTCATCTTTTAGTACACCGACTGAATATTCCCTTAAGAACGCTAGCTTTCGGCTTCACCCAGTCTGAGGTACACATCCGGCTGACCCGGCAGTAACAATCGCAGAGGTGCTCCCTTTACCGCCTAGCCGAACAATCGGGAACGTAGGGGTAAGCACAGGAGCCGGCAACCCAGCTTGGCCAAAATTTAAGTCATATCGATGCATATAATGGTGAAGAAAAGGTACATGCGGAAGTTTGATGCATGTGTTGGGCATGAAGCCCATATAAATAAGCTTCTGTTAGAGAAGCCCCCAGGTTAAATGAGCGTGGGTAGCGCGTCACGTGATGAGCCTTTAAGGGCTATAAGAGAAAAAATGGGAAGGAGAGAAATTCAAGACAAAAATGTAAAAACTGGACAGAGGAAGGAGACAAACACAGAGTCCGGCGCTAGGCATAGAATCTTCGGAGACGGGTGGCATTCCATGGGTTTGGCTCGAGTCGGTTATCCGACGCATCTCGCAGGCGGTACGCTCCACCAGTCAAGACTTGGTCGATTATGAATGGACCTTCCCACTTGGGCTTGAGTTTGTCCTTTTTCTTATCTGGCAGGCGTAGAACTAGTTCGCCAACATTGTAATTTTTGGCCGGTACTTCTCTGCTTTGATATCTTCGAGCCTGTTGTTGGTAAAATGCGGAACGGGCTTTTGCCACGTCATGCTCCTCCTCCAAGGCGTCCAAGTTTTCCTGCCGATCTAGCTCGACTTCTCTTTCTTCGTACATGCGCACTCTAGGTGAGTCATGGATTATGTCGCAGGGCAAAACTGCCTCTGCGCCGTACATGATAAAGAATGGTGTGTATCCGGTGGTGCGGTTCGGCGTGGTCCGCAGCCCCCAGAGTACGGAGTCGAGCTCCTCTACCTAGTGCGTGTTAGATTCCTTGAGGGACCGCACTAGTCTGGGTTTAATGCCGCTCATAATAAGACCATTTGCATGTTTGACCTGACCGTTAGTTTGTGGGTGATAGACCGAAGCATAGTCGAGCTTGATGCCCATGTTTTTGCACCAAAGTTTTATCTCATCGGTGGTGAAGTTTGTACCGTTATCAGTTATGATGCTCTGGGGGACGCCGTAACAGTGTACGACCCCGGATATGAAGTCTATCACAGGTCCGGATTTGACTGTCTTAACAGGCTTGGCTTCTATCCATTTGGTGAACTTGTCCACCATGACCAGTAAGTATTTTTTCTTGTGGGTTCCCCCTTTAAGGGGTCCAACCATATCAAGCCCCCAGACCGCGAAAGGCCAAGTGATGGGGATAGTTTGGAGGGCGATGGGTGGCATATGGCTTTGGTTTGCGAAAAGTTGGCAACCTACGCATCGTTGGACCAAGTCCTGAGCGTCTGCTCGGGCCGTTGGCGAATAAAAGCCTATGCGGAAAGCCTTGCTTACAAGGGCCCGAGCTGCAGCGTGGTGGCCACCGAGTCCGGCGTGAATTTCAGCCAGCAGGTTCCGCCCTTCCTCTTCGGAGATGCACCTTTGAAGGACTCAAGTAGTGCTTTTCTTATAAAGCTCTCCCTCGTGGACTTTGTAGGCTTTAGATCGCCGTACTATGCAGCGTGCCTCGTTTTGGTCCTCTGGGAGTTCCTGCCTAGTAAGGTAGGCTAGGAATGGTTCTTTCCATGGGGCGATGACCGCCATTATTACGTGGGCTGAGGGTGTAATTTAGGTGGCAGAGCCTCCAACTATGTCAGTTTGTTCGGCGTCGAGTGGTGCGGTTAAGTCCGGGTTGTTATCTGCGGGTTACCCCTCCCATGCTACGGATGGCTTGAATAGTCTTTCTAAAAAGATGTTGGGGGGTACTGCATCGCGTTTTGCACCAAGGCGCGCCAGGACATCCGCTGCCTGATTGTTTTCTCGGGCTATATGATGAAACTCCGGCCCTTCGAACCGAGCTGACATTTTTAGGACGGCGTTGCGGTATGCTGCCATTTTTGGATCCTTGGCATCGAAGTCTCCGTTTATTTGGGATATCGCGAGGTTCGAGTCCCCGCGTACCTCTAGGCGTTGAATGCCCATGGATACTGCCATCCGGAGACCATGTAGGAGGGCCTCATATTCGGCTGCGTTGTTGGAGTCCGTATACATGATCTGGAGCACATATTGAACTATGTCTCATGTGGGGGACGTCAAGACGACGCCAGCCCCTAGTCTGGCCAACATTTTGGAGCCGTCGAAATGCATGATCCAGTTAGAATATGTGCCATACTCTTTAGGGAGCTCGGCCTCCGTCCATTCTGCGATGAAGTCGGCCAAAATTTGCGATTTAATAGCTCGCCGTGGCTTATAGGTTATATCGAACGGGAGGAGCTCGATGGCCCATTTTGCGATCCGGCCCGTTGCATCGCGGTTGTTGATAATATCGTTAAGTGGTACTTCCGAGGCTACGGTTATGGAACACTCTTGAAAGTAGTGTCGTAGCTTCCGGGATGCCATGAATACCGCGTCTGCAATCTTTTGATAGTGTGGGTACCGTGATTTGCATGGGGTGAGGACAGTGGACACGTAATAGACTGGCCTTTGAAGGGGGAGTTTGTGTCCGTCTGTTTCCCGCTCGACAACGAGCACTGCGCTGACAACTTGATGTGTTGCTGCAATGTATAATAACATTGGTTCACCGATGTTCGGTGCGGCCAGGACTGGGTTTGTTGCCAATATGGTCTTTATTTCATCGAGTCCGGCCGCGGCGGCATCCATCCACTCGAAGTGTTCGGTGCGCCGAAGGAGGCGATAAAGGGGCAGTGCCTTTTCTCCCAAGCGAGAGATAAAGCGGCTTAAAGCCGCCATGCATCTGGTTAATTTCTGTATTTGTTTGAGGTCCTTTGGGATATCCAGTTGCGACAAAGATCGGATCTTGTCCGGATTTGCTTCAATTCCTCTACCGGATACAATAAATCCCAAAAGCTTTCCGGCCGGAACGCCGAAACCGCATTTTTCCGGGTTGAGCTTGATGTCGTATTTTCGGAGGTTGTCGAATGTTAGCCTCAAGTCTTCTACTAGAGTTTCGACATGTGTTGTTTTCACGACCACGTCATCCACGTACGCCTCCACTGTCTTGCCGATCTGGTTTGCCAGACATGTCTGAATCATGCGCTGATATGTTGCGCCGGTGTTTTTTAGCCCGAAGGGCATTGTGTTGAAGCAGAATGGGCCTTATGGTGTGATGAATGCAGTTGCAGCTTGGTCTGATTCTGCCATCTTGATTTGATGGTAACCGGAGTATGCGTCGAGAAAACACAACGAATCGTGTCCTGCGGTGGCATCGATAATTTGATCGATACGGGGGAGGGGGAAAGGATCCTTTGGGCAAGCCTTGTTACGGTCTTTAAAATCGACACACAGGCGCCAGGATTTGTCCTTTTGTGGTACCATCACCAGGTTTGCTAGCCAGTCCGGATGTTTTATGTCTCTAATGAATTCGACCTCCAAAAGCTTGGCCAGCTCCTCTCCCATAGCCTGTCTCTTGGGTTCGGAAAAACGCCGAAGGGCTTGTTTGACAGGTTTGAATCCTTTTAGGATATTTAAGCTGTGTTCGGCCAGCCTGCGTGGGATTCCTGGCATGTCTGAAGGGTGCCAGGCGAAGATGTCCCAATTCTCACGTAGGAATTCTCGCAGTGCGGCGTCCATATCAGGGTTTAATCGTGCCCCGATGGAAGCTGTTTTATTGGGGTCCGTTGGATGGACCTGGAATTCGACTATTTCCTCTGCTGGCTTAAAGGATGTGGACTTGGATCTCTTGTCGAGTATCACATCATCCCTGTTAACTGTGGAGCACAGTGCAGTCAGTTCCTCAGCTGCTAAGGCTTCGGATAGTGCCTCCAGGTCTAATGCGGCTTTCTTGGTTTCGGCGTGGAGTGCTATGTCCGGATCACTAGCGAGAGTGATAATTCCGTTCGGCCCGGGCATCTTGAGCTTCATGTACCCGTAATGGGGTATTGCTTGGAAAATTGTGAATGCTTCCCGCCCTAGCAGGGCGTGATATCCACTGCTGAACGGGGCCACCTGGAATGTGACTTCTTCGGATCTGTAATTATCCGGCGTGCCGAACACCACATCTAGTGTGATTTTTCCTGTGCAACGCGCTTCCCGACTGGGGATTATTCCTCTAAAGGTTGTGCTGCTTCGCTCAACGCGGTTCCAGTCTAACCCCATTTTTTGAAGGGTTTCCTCATAGATGAGGTTCAATCCACTGCCTCCGTCCATGAGTACCTTTGTGAGGCGAAAGCCGTCCACTATTGGACTGAGGACCAATGCGGCTGGTGCTCGGGCTGTTCGGAATTTAGGTTCATCACTTGCGTTGAAGGTAATAGCCGTGTGGCTCCATGGATTTATTGTTGCTACTTGGTAGACTTCAGCAAGGCTGCGGAGTGTTCTTTTTCGCATATTATTTGATGCGAACGTCTTGAAGACTGTGAAAACGGTATTGGTGTCCCCGGGGTGGTTTTCCGTGGCCTCGAAAGTTAAGAGGTCCTTGCCAATTTTGGCCACCTGCCGGATTATCCAACATGCCCTAAGGCTGTGTGTTGGTGTGGCATCCTCTGTACTATGAATTTTACAGGGTCCATCAAGCCATCTGTCCAGTACGGTTCCATGCCCTGTAAAGGGTTTTGATTTTTTGGTGTTCAACCCGGGTGACTTATTATGATGCACCCCCTTAGTTCGGATGAGATTGCTATTCAAGGCCAGATTATCCCAAAATTTTGTTTCGGTTTTCCAGGCACTTTCCATCGCACAATAATTTTGTACTATGGACGCCAAGTCAATAAAGCGTGTAATATCGCGACGACTTATGGCGTTAAGGATTCCCTCGTCCGTGCAGTTACTGCAAAAGATTGATATTGCGTCTCCCTCGCGGCAGTCCTTTATCCTGTTCATAACCAGGAGGAATCTGGCCCAGTAATGATGTACTGTTTCCTCAGGCTTTTGCCTGATTTGGGAAACATCGCTTATGTTTGGGTGGGCGGGTGGCGTTGAATCTGAAGCCTTGCCCGATCTAAGATTCAGAGGCCGAAGGACTTCCGAACTCTGAGGTTCAGATCCTTGGATGTTGTCCAATGAGTCCGGCCCGTTGCCTGATTCTAAACTCAGGTCTTGAGTCGCATCCTCCCCTCCGCGAGCATCCTGCTTGGAGGGGTCGGGAATTCGGACGTAACTAGTCCTTAGAATAGATGAGGGGTCGCCGCACTGCGCCTCTACCACGACGACGTGGTGGGTGGCCTGGGGAGAGTTGATTTCTCTTAGATCGGGTTTAAGCCCAACCTGGTCGTAATCCTTGGCGACCCCCAGGGCGGCGATGCGATCCAAGAGCTCGTTTACAGAAGAGAGCTCCATCGGATCCAGTTGCTCAACAAGTTCTGAGCTGACATGAAGGTTGCTTTTGATGACCCGAGAGGTCACCGTCGGCGCAACGGCCGAACAGGCGGTCATGAGGAAACCACCTAGCCGGAGAGTCTGGCCGACAGCCAGGGCTCCCTTAGTGACGTTGCCGTCTTTAAAGACGGGAGGAGGCATCCTTACTGATTGCGACGGCATAGTGGAACTCTCAATGAAAGCACCAATGTCGGTGTCAAAACCGGCGGATCTCGGGTAGGGGGTCCCGAACTATGCGTCAAGGCCGGATGGTAACAGGAGACAAGGGACACGATGTTTTTACCCAGGTTTGGGCCCTCTCGATGGAGGTAAAACCCTACTCCTGCTTGATTAATATTGATGATATGGGTAGTACAAGAGTAGATCTACCACGAGATCAAGGAGGCTAAACCCTAGAAGCTAGCCTATGGTATGATTGTTGTATGATGGAGTTGTCCTACGGACTAGAACCCTCCGATTTATATAGAGACCGGATGGGGTTAGGGTTACACAAAGTCGGTTACAATGATAGGAGATCTTGAATATCCCCATCGCCTAGCTTGCCTTCCACGCCAAGGAAAGTCCCTTCCGGACACGGGATGAAGTCTTCAATCTTGTATCTTCATAGTCCTAGAGTCCGGCTGAAGGTATAGTTCGGCTATCGGAACACCCCCTAATCCAGGACTCCCTCACACTTACTAAACATGCCGCGTCGAAGCCGCCGATTCTCCTTAACGGAGTCCGACAGTTGGGCACGAACATCCTTTAGTTCCACGCCTAGCTGGGTGTTGGCATGTAGGAGATCATTCTTCTCCTGCCTCACCCTTGTAAGAACGCTCTCACCGGTCTTCAGCTGGCGTAGGAGGTGTTGCTTATCCGGATTTACTCCGGCGCCATTTGCAATTTTATCGTCAGATCTGCATATACGCCGCACTTTATATGATACTTATCATTTGAAGCATATATTACCAGAGGGGGTCTCGTTGGGCTCCCCTGTTGCGGCTAGTGCGGCCTGAAGTTGGGCTTTGCACTCTTCTAGCTCATTGGACAGTTGGGTATTCTTTTCTGTAAGAACCTACATAACAAATGATCCTTAAATCGGTTATTCTAACTATTTCAAGTCTCAGGGGCTATTGGTATATATAATCACCAAATTTTCTCACCTGTATGTCCTTTACATACTGCTCCGTGGCTCTGGCTAGACCATTTTGAGCAGCAGGGAGGTATGCATCTCCCGAGTTGAAGGCATCCAATGCCTCTTGGGAGAAACAAGCGTCACGAAGAACAGTCCGGCGACGCCTGTGGTTCATGGCACTCTCCACCTCGGTCCGGCGACGCCTGTCTGCATCCTCTGTCAGAGGAGCGTCCGACGCGCGCCTCGTATTCTCCTCTGCTTCCGGCCTTGGAGCCTGGCTGGTGGAGGCACGATTGGCACCCTCTCCGGATATAGTCCGGCGAGCGCTCTTTTTCCTAAAGAAAGCACGGGCGTTAGTATGCCTCTAAGAATAATATCTCAGAATAAGACGACGCGCCATACTGCTGCGCCGGTGTCTCAATCCAGACTGCGTGTCTTTTCAGCCTGCCTGCCCTCGCGACCCCTTGTTGGCTAGTCGCCGCAGGCTCAGTATTTCGCCTCGAGGTCCTCCCCTACATAACACCGTTGGTATACGATAATCAAAAATACGCGAGGACGGATCCTTTTCGAAGTGCTGGGACTTCGGTCTTAGTTACCTGCGAGGCTGGAAGTAGCCCAGGATAATCGGCCGTAATGGGCACCAAGGCATTATCGTTGCCCAATTGGTAAAATACCCCATCGATCAGCTCCACAGATATGTCCGGATCCTCTTGGGAGGCCAGATCAAGGGACCGTTCCGTATCCTCGGGTTGTGGAGGAGGGCTGTTTATTTCCCTCACGACCTTACGCAGCTCCTATGTTGAAATCGCAAGATGAAATATTTAACTATGGGAATATGGAACGGATGGGCAAGAAAAAGTATCAACTTACCCAGCTCGGAGGATTGTACATAGAAAATCCGCCCTATGGATTGACGCGGAGGAATTCCTCCTCTTCTCCCTTGTACAAAGTGGACAAGATCTTTACTAGAGCAACAACCGATTCCGGCCCCTTACGGTCACAGCAGGTGGCGTCATCCTCCCCGTTGAAATCCCACATGGGCTGGCCTCTATATTGAAGCGGCTGCACCCCCCGCATAATGCATATGGCTATGACCTCGATCATCGTCAATCCGGATTGAGCTAGCGACCTTATCCGGCTCATCAGGTAAAGAACGTCCCTGTCGTCTTCCTCCTGGGGGCTCCATGGATGCCAGCTCAGGCGCTTTTTCAAAGGAGCATTGACGAACTCAGAAAGGCCGATCTGAATAGTATCCGGGAGGGGGACATCTTCTACATAAAACCATTCTGAAGGCCAGTCTTTGGACGTCTTCTTTGGGGTTCCAGATAGATATCCGGTCCCGGCGATGCGCCACACTTCGGCTCCGCCCACTTGATATATTGACCCCTTCTGAGAACGGGGCACAAGGCAGAACAGCTTCTTCCACAGCGCGAAATGAGCCTCGCAGCCCAAAAACAGCTCGCAAAGGGCTACGAAGCCCGCGATATGCAATATGGAGGCGGGCGTAAGGTTGTGCAACTGGAGGCCGTAGAACTCCAGGAGCCCCCGGAGAAACGGATGAATTGGAAATCCGAGCCCTCTTATCAAATGACGGACAAGGCATACCCGCTCTCCCTTGGAGGGACTGGGAAGGCTTTCCGCTTGCCCTTCGCCATTATAGGTGGCGAGCCCGGCTTGAACCGGGACCATGTATGCTGGGGGAAGAAATCCCTTGGTCTGAAGCGTCACTAGTTTGCTGTGCGGGACGGAACATCTCTCCCAATCTCCAGGCTTGGGGCTGGGGGAGCGAGAGGAGGAGCTGCGTCGACCGGCCATGATGGAATGGATCTCTATCGGATGCGCTCCGATGAATGCTCGCTAAGGGAGGATGGTGTGATCTGGATCTGAATCCTCGTGTCTTTAATAGGCAGCTCATTCACATAGCTAGGGGGGTAAATGTAAAAACACCCTGGCTCTTCACATTCGCTCGACGCATGGAAAGTGGCCATTATTGGGCATGGAAGCCAACGAGCGCAACATTCACGAGAAGCCGGACACTATTTAACAGGTACACGGAATTTGGAGAAGAACCCGCCTTGCAATGCCGAAGACAATCTGCGCGCCGGACTCATCGTCATTGAAGCCTGGTTCGGGGGCTACTGAGGGAGTCCTGGATTAGGGGGTGTCCGGATAATCGGACTATAAACTTTGGCCGGACTCTTGGACTATGAAGATACAAGATTGAAGACTTCGTCCCGTGTCCGGATGGGACTTTCCTTGGCGTGGAAGGTAAGCTTGGCAATACGGATATGTAGATCTCCTTCCATTATAACCGACTCTATGTAACCCTAGCCCTCTCCGTTTTCTATATAAACCGGAGGGTTTAGTCCATAGGACAACAACAATCATACCATAGGCTAGCTTCTAGGGTTTAGCCTCTCTGATCTCGTGGTAGATCTACTTTTGTACTACCCATATCATCAATATTAATCAAGCAGGAGTAGGGTTTTACCTCCATCGAGAGGGCCCGAACCTGGGTAAAAACATCGTGTCCCTTGTCTCCTGTTACCATCCGCCTAGACGCACAGTTCGGGACCCCCTACCCAAGATCCGCCGTTTTGACACCGACAGCAACCCTTGGGGGCGGTCACCGAACCCATACAAATTGCTCGGGGCAATCTCCACAACCTAATTGGAGACCCAGATGCTCGCTCAGAGATTTACACCACAATGATTGTGCTTCGAACACCAACAAGGTTGGGGCTACCTCCACAACTTAATTGGAGGCTCCCAACAACACCACAAAGCTTCACCACAATGGAGTATGGCTCCACGGTGACCTCAACCGTCTAGGGCGCCCAAGCACCCAAGAGGAACAAGCTCAAGGGTACCAAGCACCCAAGAGTAATAAGCTTCTCAACTTGTAACTTCCATGTATCACCGTGGAGAACTCAAAACGATGCACCAAATGCAATGGAAAGGGCACATGGAGTGCCCAAGTCCTTCTCTCTCAAATCCCACCAAAGCAACTAATACTAGGGAGGGAAAAGAGAGAAAGAACAAGAAGGAGAACACCACGAACTCGAAGATCTAGACCCAAGGGGTTCCCCTCACCTAGAGGAGAAAGTGATTGGTGGAAATGTGGATCTAGATCTCCTCTCTCTTTTCCCCCCAAAACTAGCAAGAATCCATGGAGGGATTGAGAGATAGCAAGCTCTAAGAAGGTCAACAATGGGGGAAGAACACGAGCTAGGAAGATTAGGTCCATTGGTGAAGAAGAACCCTTTTATAGGGCCTCCCGAATCCAACTGTTATGTGCTCAGCCCGCTCACGAGCGGTACTACCACTCCACGGGCAGTACTACCGCTGGAGGAGCGGTACTACCACTTAGCACGGTCAAAACAGCCCAACGAGAGAGAAAAACACGAGCTGAAAAACTGCTAGAGAGGTAGTACCGCTCTAGGGAGAGGTAGTACCGCTTACCGCGAAACCCGACACGAAAAATGCATTCGCAAAAGCAGCGGTACTACGCGCGGCACAGGGCCGCGATACTGCCGTTTATAAGCGGTACTACCGCTCGAGAGAGAAGTACTACCGCTTGAGGCTTTCAAGAACACAACAGAGAAAACAAAGGATGCAAGAAAACCAGAACTGCTATAACTTCTTCATGTGAGCTCCGAAATGAGCAAACTCAAGCTTGTTGGATAGAGGAAGACGAGTAGCATCAAAACATCAACTAGTTAGTAAGAAGAGGCAGGGAGGTATGCCTAGGATATAGAGGAGTGAACCCTCCATCAAAGAAGAACTATCATAACCTCCAACATCGAAAACATCATAGAAGATGCATGAGTGAACTCCGTTTTCGATGAACTCGAGCTTGTCATCAAGATGACCATAAGCTCCAAATCTCACAAGGAAAAGAACCAAGCAAGAACCAATAAATAAGATGCAAGTATGTGATGGTTTGTGCTCTCTACGAACGATACGATCAAGCTACTCATCGAGAGCCCCCCTTAATAGTACGACAATCGATCCTATAACCCGGTCTCCCACAGCTACCATGAGACCGGTAAAATAGAAAACCTATCAAGGGCAAACCTTTGCCTTGCACATAGTCCACTTGAGCTGGATCATGACATTCTTGACTCTCTCAAGCTGGACCACCTTTCTTGATTGCGTTGGCTCGGTGAAGACTAGTAGATTGCTCCCCCATACTCCACTATGGGTGAGCCACTCTTTGGCACATCTTCACAAGTCCATTGCCACCATAATGGATGGCAAGCTTCAAGCATATGATCTGTTTGTGATGATACAACTTGAACTTGCACACCACAACCTAACCCCACAAAGAACTCTCACCAAGACCATGGGTTAGTACACAAAGCGTAATGGACAATGCTTACCATACCATGGGATCGCTTGATCCCTCTCGATACATCTTCTATGCTTTGTGTGTTGATCAACTTGATTCACTCTTTGACTTAGTCTTGATCAACCTTGAATGTTTCCAACTCTCTTCATTTGGATGATGTCTTGAAGGTAAACATGAATGATCACACACTCTTTTTCTTCAAGACATGCTTGCAATAAGCTCAACCCTCACAAGACCAAACTTTGGATAATTCCTTAATAGCACATTGGTCATCACGAACTCTCCTTGAAACCAACAAATGGACTCCAAGAAAAGCCTATGGACAAACCCTTCAAATATAACTCAAGGCAACCATTAGTCCATAAAGATTGTCATTAATTACCAAAACCAAACATGGGGGCACCGCATGTTGTTTCAATCTCCCCCATTTTGGTAATTGATGTCAATAACTTTCAAGAGAGTTTATATAAGGAATTATACATCACCATACCATGCAACAATAATGTATGCGCATGAGATGCACAAGCTTAGGAACAAAACAAAAGCAATAAGAGAGGAACAACTCTCTAAACTTCCTCACAAAACTCTCTGAAACTTCTCCCCCATTGGCATCGATTGCCAAAATGGGCGAAAAGCTTAGAAGGCCAATATAAATTGTGTTCCTCCATAAATTGTGTATTTCTCAACAAGAGAGTGGAATGCAATACACATATCCAACGGTAAATACTTGGAGGAAGACAAACTATCACTACTAGGGAAAAGCCTAGCAGCAGCGCGGGTTTTGGGCCTATTAGTAGCGCGGGGGCCGGCGCTACTAATAAGGCGCTACAACTAACGTATAGCAGTAGCGCGGTTTTACCCGCGCTACTGCTACACAAGTGTAGCAGCAGCGCGCTTAAAGGAAGCTCGCTGCTGCTAATAGCTATAGCGCGCTTCCCCTGTGCGCGCTACTACTACAACCGCGCTGCTGCTAACTTTTCTCCACTCGCTACTGCTAATTTTAGTATTTTTTTTGTTTTTTTCCAGCATATTTGTTTTGTATTTGAACAGGCTTTATAGAAGAATCTTTAGCACATACAAATGTCATCATGATACACATACAAATGCCTGCGAGACCACAAATGTAATCATAGCATATACATACAAATAGTCTCATCATAATCACCATCCAACACAAAGTGGTATCTTGTCATCATCTCAAAAATAGCGATACATGCAAGTCTCGAATACTTGCAACTACAACGTCATCCATCTAAACAAAGGTATACGCGAGAAGAGCTATCACTATGAGTGAGAGCGGAACTATGCAGTACATGAGATGGCGGTTACGAGTCCTCTCTCGCGCTAGCGTGAACCTCAAGTAACTAGCTTCTCCTTCTTGTCTGCTTTTGAAGCCTTTATGGCTGGCGTCTGAGAACCCATTCACTTGCGCCTGACACTCATGCCACTCGTTGCACACCCCCGAAACCTTCCCTTTGTACACGACATAGCAGTTCCATCTTGCCATCAAGAAACTAGGTACCTGTTAGAGATGCATGTTCATGAAGAGGATGTACAATCATATATATGCAACAAAATATACTAGAGAACACCAAAAAAGAAAGGGTTAGCAACTAGATGCAACATACAGTATGCAAATTAATTAACTAGAGGTACGCAGGTCATCGTACGCAAACTAACAAAGTAGCTTTACGCAAGTTCGGCAGGGATCGTGGACATCACAAAGTTTCATCGCTACAAATACTATACAAGTTCAACCGACACATATCATCATCATCGGCATCATAAATCACTAGAAGTTCTATCCTTCCATATCATCGAGGATGGACCCTATCTTCTTGAACGGCGTGAGGTCTAGACGTTGCATGCCTATGCGAGTTTGGACGTCAGCTCGCGATATAGGGCCGTGGTGGAACATCCCCTTCTCATCGACGACTTCTTTCATGATGATCGTCACAATGTCACTTTGGATGCGAAAGAATTCATCTCTAAGTTTATAATCCGCTTCTCCATGAGATTCTAGCCACTTGTGGATATGATCATCATTTCTGCTTCTCATGCGAAGCTTTTGGTGATCCGTGTTGAACTGAATCATGAGATGGAGGATGTAGAATCCATCCTTCTTGCTTGGTTTTGGGACATGGATGCAGGAGAAGTTAGTTTTATGCGCGAAACCCATCTTCTTGTTCCTTTGTTTTCTGATCTGCATGTGGCCACCTCTAAAGCTGAAGCCTTGGAGAGCATCCTCTAGAATATTCATTATGTGGGTGTAGTCTTTTTTCTCATAGTCTCTGGAAGGGTCAAAATACACGGCGTGGGAGACTTGCGGATAAAGAACGATAAGGACGGTGCGCCCGTTGCTGCGGGGAAAAGACACCTCAAATTATTCCCCATAGAGAGAGAAGGAATGATTGAAATGTATGAAAGGGTTGTTCGAAACTGACTTACTTTGGATGATAAGGCAGGAGGACAATTTCCCGGTCCTTATTCTGTACCATGAAGTTTTGGAGGTACTCCCTAGCAGTTTCATGCTCAAAGTCGCCGAGACTCAAGAAAGACTCGTGCATGTAGTACGGATCCGCCAATCAGATTTGCGAGAGTTCTTCACTGTTCATGGCGGAGCTCATATGTAGCGCAAAAAGGCGAACGATTGTAAAATCGAGCCGCCTTGTCAGAAGCATCTCAAAGATATGGTCAAACCGCAGGATGAACACCTCCACGGGCCATGTCTCGACGTAGCACTTCCCCTAAGGCACACGAGCCGCCTATGTCGGATATCCTGGATCCTTTGAGGCTAATAGGCTTTTCTCAGTCGACAACACATGGTCGTGCAGTCTCCTGAGATCCCCTGATAGTGCCTCCAGTGGTTTCGGCGGTAGCATCGACTCGCCCGTGAGATGGAACATGGCCACACCTTTCACGGGTACACGCTCTTCAGAATGCATCGTCTGGCTGCTATGTGCTCTGGCTTGTTTGGAGGCAGCTATCTTCCCCGATCTCTTTCTCTCCTTTTTCTTGGGCACACCTTCTAGACCCTTCCTTAACCCCTGCCCCAGTGTTCCCAGGCTAAGTACTGTACGACCCTCGCGCCGGGATAGTTGAGCCTGTGTTGAGGCGGCATCTTTAGGCGTGTCCTGTGAGGATTTCATGAAGAGAGACTTTTTGCAATCCTTGCTACGACCTTCCTGCCCGGGCATATCATCCATATCCTCATTAGCAAGCTGATAGCTTGATTCGTCATATGGTTGACTCATCAATTCTATGTCACAGTCATACACGCTTGTATTGAGGAAATCTAAAGGGTCGACCTCCTTCTCATCATCCATTCTCTGTTCTACAGGACAAATTACATCAGCCGGCACTATTGCACCCCCTTCATCATGTCGTCCGCCGTTCTCACCCGGCACTATTGCACCCCCTTCATCATGTCGTCCGCCGCTCTCACCCGGCACTACAGGAGCTGGTAATTGCGTAGGCGGGGTGGTGGTCTCCGCACATGCTTGTTGATGTGTGGTTATTGGTGTGCTCTCGGCCGGCTCTAGACGAATAAGATTCTTCGGCCATAGCAGCACCCAACCCTTGCAGCTTCCAATCCGCGGCGGGGTCTCGTCGTCCGCTCCCACATGCTGTACTGGACGAGGCAAATCCTCGTGCCCCGATTTCACACTGGACAAGCTAACTCTGAAGTGCCCAGCAGGGATCGGCTGGTTGTGGAACGTGGGTTGCAAGGGGTCCATTATGATCCCCTTTCCCACGTCCACCTTCTGGCCTTGATCAAGTAGAGTATGGTGCACGGGGTTTCTTTCGCCTGCAAACTCATATGTCTGTGGCGTAAAACATCCAAAAGGCAACAAAAATGGAATATTATATATATATATATGGTGGTGTGACATGTAATTACCGTGATGGCGTCGAGCTCAACCAAAGACGAAGGCCCACCGAGCGCGCCAGAGACTGAGGACGTGCTGCTATGAGCGGGAGCGGCTGCGAGAGGAGGCCCGGTTGCGTGGGCAAGTGATGGTGCGATGATGTTGTTGTTCATGGAGTTGCTCCCGAAGAAACTAGGCAACGGGAAATCATGTACCGTCTTGTCTGGATTTTCCTTCGTCCAGTTGATGATAACTGGAACCAAGTTAGTAGCGAAATCATTTCTGCAGGCAGTTACAACTGCATTGACTGCCTGCTGTAACAACTCATATTTGTCCTCGGCTGCTTTTTTCGCGTCCTCAGCTGCTTTTTTCTCAACCGCAAGCTTCATCTTCACGTCGATGTCCTCCTGACTAAACTTCTTTTTCTACTTCTTGGCCTCCGGGCCCTCGTTGTAAAACACCTTCCACGTGGTGCCGTCTCCAGCACCGTGCACACGACCATATTGCAGACGTTGGCCCAAAGGGAGTCCCTTAAGTTCATTCAAGGCCCGGTTGAAAGGGGTGTCCCACTTGGGCCTCATCGGAGAAGTAGGGCTTTCGGCTGCAAGCTGGTGTTGCTTCTCCAGTAGTCTAATCAATTTCCTTGTGATCTTGTCCATGTAAAAAACCTTTTTCTCCTTGTCCCACTTGTAGCGGGCCCTGATGAAGTCACGCTCCATGGGGTTGGTGAACTTCGCGAAGGGGTCTGGGTGACCCGCGGCTTCACGTTCCGCGTCCTCCTTATCCCATATGGGCCTTTTACCGAGGTAGCCACGGCTTCCGAGGCGATGCTTCCCCGTGTTCCTTTGCTGAAGGCTCTTGAATTTCGCAGCCTTAGCCTTGGCGTCCTCGGTAGCGCAAGTGTCCTTGAACTTTTCAAACTCCTCTTCCGTAAGTGTCGGATTTTCCTCCAGAATCTTGGACAGGGGTTCCTCAGCCTCAATAGCTCGTTTCACCCTCGATTTCCAGGAGGCCAAATCATTGCTGAACATGCCCATGGCGTGATTGTTAATCTTTTTCATCTTCGGATCATCCCACGGTTGTTCTATGTTATCATCCTGGTCGGGGAACTTGAATCTCTTGTGCAACTTCATTAGGAGCAACTGCGTCAAATGTTCTTTACTCCTTAAGTCATCGTCGTTGATGCTCGCGCATTCCCGTAGGATGCATCCTACTTGGTTCCCATAGCACTTGCGAGGTTCTTCCGGCTCTAACGGCTCAAACTTGCCAGGTGCCATCTTTGTGATCACAAGTCGTCCAATCCCTAGTTTGTTAGGTTTTCGTATCCTCTGCTTCTTATGCTTCCTCTTTTCGGTACCGGCATCGGCTCCGGTACCTTCCCCGCCGGTACCTTCCCCACCGGTCTCGGCGCCGCCATCGGTGTCGACGCCGTCGGTGTCGATGTCGGCGTCAGTACCATCATCGAGGCGGACCTGCGAACCTTGCTTAGCAGTCAAAAAGTCGAGGTAGTCTTGTTCACCCTGATAATCCATCTCGTATGCATCTTGGTCAGAAGGCCCAGTTTCTTCATTGTTCGACATGTTTCCTATGATTAAGTGTCCTCATTTATTTCTAAAAGTATGAATAAATGAGAAATGACATAAAACAGAAATATATGTGCCAGCACTCTATATGCCAACTATGTAGCACAAATCATGCCTTTATTCACGGGAAATTTCGGCATGACCTTTGCTAAAAAATGGACATATCGAGCGCCTGAAATTGACCGGAACGGAAATGAATCAACATTCCGGCGTAACATAGGCCACTCGGATCATTTACCAAAACATGACATATCCACATATCACATGTCCAGTTCAAATTTGCATATAAATTCAGCTAATTTTGAAACCTATCTAAATTGATAACTAAATAGATAACCTAATTAACATAACTAAAACCTAAGTAAATTAACCCTAGCTAGCAGAGAGAGAGAGAGGGGGGGGGTGGTTTACAGAGGGTGCAGGGGCGAGGAGGCAGGCCCGACGACGGCCGAGGTTGGGAGGGGAGGACGCAGAGGAGGGAGGTGAGGGCCGACGGATCGGGGGCGAGCGCGCCTGGGTCGGGCGCGGCGGGGTCGGGGGCGAGCGCGCCGAGGTCAGGGCCGGGCGCGGCGGTGCGACGGGGCCGGGGAAGAGAGTGGGGATTTAGGGGAAAAGAGGCGGGATGAAGCAGGGAGAGGGAGAATTTTGGGTTAAGTGGACGTAGCAGTAGCGCGTTTACACGAAGCGCGCTACTACTATTACGGGTAGCTATAGTGGTTTTCTACAGAAACCGCTACTGCTACCTTGACTAGCTGCAACTCTTTTTCACTAAAGCGCTACTGCTATAACCAGTTTCCCTTTTTATTTTCCTCAGCGCTGAACGAAGGGAAGGCGATATATATTGCATCATTTGACGGTTAAATATGTATGCAAAATAGGAACATATATATTACATCATTGGACCCTTGCATAATAATGGCTAAGTGTGTATACAAAATAGGAACATATATATATATATATATATATATATATATATATATATATATATATATATATATATATATATATATATAACATCATTTGACCGATTCCTCAGCGCTGACGTTTTTGTTTTTGAGTCAGCTTCTTTCCCTTCTTGTTCGTCGAAGAATAATTGAGCCCCTCATTGTGACTTTGCCTTTTCCATGGAGTATGATTTTTCTTTGGTAATGTAGTATTGATTCTTCTTTTGACGTATACTTCATCGTCATCGTCATCTTCCCTCATTGGGTTGCCATACTGATCATAGTCTTCCTCGTTGGCGACTCCATCCATTCCAATGATGTTTCTTTTGCCTTTCCTCACGACAACACGACTGGGATTGCATGGGTCGGTTATGAAGAAGCATTGTGTCATGTGCTTAGCGTGTACCCATGGCTCGTTTTTTGCGATAGCGTTCACGGTAGAGCTCTTGGCGTCGGGTATAGTCATGGTAGTGAAAATCCGGCTTTCTCTTTTGACATTCTTAGCCCATCTGACATGGAACATCGTCGTGTTGTGCAGTCCAGAGTAGTCAAGCTCCCAGATCTCCTCGACCCTTCCATAAAATCGTTCAGTTGCGCCGTTGTCGCTGCCGGTCATGCATTCCATCGTCACCCCTGAGTTCTGATCATCACTGTCCATATCTTTGGCCTCCGTGTAGAACGTGTATCCGTTGATATCAGATGCCTGATAGGTTACGAGGTTGGGCGAGGGGCCATGTGCTAAGGCGTATATGAGCAATCCATCCTTAGAGCCCTCCTCCGGGGGATTAGCAATAATATGCTCTTTGAACCAATGCAGGAAAGTGGAGTTGTGCTCTCTAGTAACTTCGGCATCCGTCCTGCATACCCCCCGGTCACGATACTTCTTTGCGATAATTTCTTTGTGCAGTGCCACGAAAGGATCTACCTCGTCTAGGTGTTGTAGCACTACCAAGTTTGCTCTGTCAAAGTCGCTGCGTCGATCTGAGTATGCCACGTGCAGTTCCCTGCGACCGTTGCAGTGACCTTCTCCTTCGAGCCTCCCATCGTGCTTGTTAACCGGCAAACCAACACAAACACCAGGCGGCTGGTCTGCGCCATATAGAAAATTCTCACAGAAAGAGATGCACTCTTGTGTCAAATAGCCCTGGACGATGCTTCCATCCGGACGGGACATGTTACGAACGAATCCTTTGATGATCCCATTCATCCTGTCAAACGACATCATGTTGTGCAGGAATGACGGCCCCAGGTCTATTATGTCATCCACAATATGGACACACAGATGCACCATCACGTCAAAGAACGTGGGCGGGAAGTACATCTCAAGCTCATTCAGTATCACAACGATCTCTTCCTGTAGCCTTCGGAGCTGCTTCACACTGATCGACTTTCGAGAGATGACGCCGAAAAAGTTGCAGAGACCAATAAGCGTGTCACGGACGTGCTTGTCCATTATCCCTCTAAGGGCAACAGGTAATATCTGCGTCATCATCACATGACAGTCATGAGACTTCATCCCGCTGAACCTTTTCTTGTCCGTGTCTAGATATCTACTTATCTTGCCACAGTAACCGGAACTAACTTTGACTCTGGTAAGGCACTTAAAGAATTGATTGATCTCAGCATGTCTTAAGGTGAAGCAAGAAGGGGGGCAATAATCCTCATTCTTTATTTTCTTGCCCTTCTTCTCCCGTGCCTCTGTCTCCGTCTCTGTCTCGTCAGACATTTTACGGGGCGGCATGTGCAGATCTTTCCTGGTTTTCAAATCTTGCAAGTCTTTTCTTGCCTTCGGCCCATCCTTGGTCTTACCCGGCAGGTTCATCAGTGTTGCAAGCAAGCTCTCAAAGACATTCTTACAGATATGCATTTGATCAAGGCAATGAGGTGTATCGAGTTGGTGCCAGTACTCCAAGTCCCAAAACACAGACATCGTCTTCCATACCTTCAGCAGCGGCTCCAGCGCCTTTCTCATTGTCTTTCCCGGCGCGGGGCACTCCTTCCAGTTTTTCAACAGCTCATCGATTTCGGCACCGCTCCGCTTACGTGGAGGTCCTCGATGCTCAGCGTGACCATTGAATAGATCTCCACGGTTTCTCCACGGGTCGTCCTGTTCGAGCCATCTTTGATGCCCCATGTACACGATTTTCCCAGACCCGCCATCTTTCCTTGACGTTAGCTGCTGAGACGTCGTATCATCCATGCACCGCGTGCATCCGCAATATCCATGGCACACCTGGCCTTCCACATATCCGTAACCGAGATAGTTGTGCACTGTCGTGATCAGCGCGGCTCTCATGTTGAAATACTCGCCTTTGCTGGCGTCCCATGTCTTGGCCGGTGTTTTCCATAACGTGTCTAACTCCTCCGGAAATAAATCGACATTTCGGCAAAACATAAGCAACTCAAAAGCACAATTTGGCGTCAACTCATGCCACACACACAATTTCCATAAACATATCACACACACATAAACATATTTCCATTTTGCAAAAGCATGAAATATTAATCACACCTCTATCTCGAGATCGAGCACACGGTGGAGATGATGATGTAGGGAGGTCAAAAGTGCACAAAGCTCTTCTTGACAAAGAAAGATCTAGTTAGGGGCAAATAGGTCACTTAACTAAATGCTACATCTACCTAGCTAGATAATTTGGGAGGAGACAACTTCAACTAGTGGAGGGGGGAGGCAAAAGAGAAAGGAGATGAATTAATGGAGGTGGTGTAGTTATAGCTAGGAGTAATGAAGAGAGAGAAAGGTAGGTAGAAGAGGGAGAGTAATGGGGGGAGAAGTATTGAGGAAGAAGAAGAGTGAGAGAGGGAGGATGTGGGAGGTAGGGGAAAGGGAGGAGAGGAGATGGGGTGGGGAGGTGAAAAAAGGTGGTGGGTGCTGCGTCTTAGCAGTAGCGCGGGAGCAAAAGCGCGCTGCTGCTAAGAGCGTAGCAGCAGCGCGCTTTCCTGTCACGCGCCACTGCTAAGCGGGCCAACCCTGTGCACAATTTCAAAATTAGCAGCAGCGAGGTGATAAAAAAGCGCGCTACTACTATGGCATTAGCAGCAGCGCGCTTCCTGACGCCGCACTCCTGGTAAACTTATGTCATTGTGTACTGTCGGTGGATTTTTGTAGCAGCGCGGTTTAAGAGTCACGCGCTACTGCTAAGTTTGCACCAGTAGCGAGCTTTCCGTAGCTGCGCTGCTACTACTTAGTAGCAACGCCTCTTTTTGTGCCGCGCTGCTGCTAAGATTCTGTGTATAAGGTTTTCCCTAGTAGTGTATATTTGTCACAACCCTAGTAAGTGCATGCATTAGAGTGACTGCATCATGTTTAAACTTCCAGAAACTTGAAATGGGGATGACAGAACCCCCTAGCACCCCCTTAATCCAACTAGGGTTTACTCAAATCTTTTTCAATGAACCTGAAATGCCCTTCTAAATGTTCATCATCTTTGCCCTGGTCTTAAACCTCCGACAAAAATGGTGCACAATTTTCTAGGACACATATGGTCACTGGATTAAATCATTAGCTATTTGCATTGGACATTTAAATGCTATAGAATATTTTGAATGTCCAAATAATTCTGAACTTAAATGAGGGTTGTTGGAAATATTCCAAACAGAGCTACAATTATTTTCAGGGTTTTGAAAATGCCCTAGCATTTCAATTAAGTCAAAACAATTATAGAAAAATAGAAAACAGAAACTAAATTAGAAGAGAGAGAACGTACATGGAGCAACTTACCTGTTGCCCACCAACAGGCCCAGCACTGTAGCTGGCCGGCCCAGCCCACCAGGGGCTCCTCCCTGTCGTCTTCCCCCTTGCCAGAAGGATGAGTGCGTGGCCGGCGCGCACGAGCACGCGTCCGACCACCTCCTGCCTGCTTGCCGCTGCTGGAGTCGGCCCCGAGCGTCACAGTCATCGGCCCGACCTCTCCCTGGACCTCTCTCACTCTCCCTCGGCCTCCTCCCCCTCCTCTGCTCTCTTCCCGCGGCACCACCGAGCACGGACGCTGCCGCCGCTCGCCGTAGCCGTAGCCACCATCATCCTCTCGTCGCCTCGCCGTGTCTAAGAGCTCCTCCGCCGCCCACATCAATGAGCAGGTCGAGCCCCGAGCGCTCGCACGCCCTGCACCGCCTTCACCGAGCCGTCTCCGACCTCGCGTCGCTGGAGATCCCCTTCGCTGCCCCGACCGCTCCGGTTCCTCCCCAACCTCGCCGACCCGTTCATCGTGACCGTTGTGAGCTACTGGCCGTTCTCCCCCTCCCCGTTCTCTTCCTCGCACGCCGTAGCGACTGCGGCAAGCTCGACCGCACCCGCCACCGCATGCGCTCATCGCCGATGACGCTTCGGTGACCATTTGGTCCCGGGCGTGCGACCAATGCGCTCCCCGCATCGCGTAGAGCCTTCGTAGCACCTCGCCTCACTCATTTGCGCACCGCTGCTGTAACGCCCTCGATGCGGCTATATCTCCCACGTGTCGAGGCACGACTTAGAGGCATAACCGCATTGAAAGCAATGTCGCAAGTGAGGTAATCTTCACACAATCCATGTAATAAATAACGGGGAAAGATACATAGTTGGCTTACAATCGCCACTTCACGCAAGTACATAAATAACATCCATCAGACAGGTTACACTCAAGGTCCGACTACGGTACCAAAATGAAAGAAGACTACCCCAAATGCTAACAGATCCCCGGATCACCCAACTGGGCTCCACTACTGATCATCTGGAAAAGAAACATAGTAACGGCCACGTTCCTCATCGAACTCCCAAGTGAGCTCGGTCGCGTCATCTGCACTGACATCGTTGGTACCTGCAACTGAGGTGATAAAATCTGTGAGTCACGGGGACTCAGCAATCTCACACCCGCGAGATCAAGACTATTTAAGCTTAAAGGTGGGGAAGGGGTAGGTGAGGTGGAGCTGCAGCAAGCGACTAGCATATGGTGGCTATAGCGCAAAAGAGAGCGAGAAGAGAAGGCAAAGCACGGTCGTGAAGCTAGAAGTGATCAAGAAGTGATCCTGAAACAACCTACGTCAGACATAACTCCAACAACCGTGTTCACTTCCCGGACCCCGCCGAGAAGAGACCATCACGGTTACACACGCGGTTGATGTGTTTTAGTTAAGGTCAACTTCGGGTTTTCTACAACCGGACATCAACAAATTCCCATCTGCCTCATAACCGCGGGCACGGCTTTCGAAAGATAATACCCTGCAGGGGTGTCCCAACTTAGCCCATGATAAGCTCTCACGGTCAATGAAGGATATTCCTTCTACCGGGAAGACCCGATCAATCTCGGAATCCCGGACTACAAGACATTTCAACAGCAATAAAACAAGTCCAGCAAAACCTCCCAGATGTGCCGACAAATCCCGATAGGAGCTGCACATATCTCGTTCTCAGGGCACACCGGATGAGCAAGACGTCGGGTTGGCATAGACCCTGGTTGCCCAAGGGGCGCCGAACATCGCTCGGTTTGGACCAGCAATCGAAGGAGAACTGGCCCGGGGGTTAAAATAAAGATGACCCTTGAGTCTGCAGAACCCAAGGGAAAAAGGCTAGGTGGCGAATGGTAAAACCAATGTTGGGCCTTGCTGGAAAAGTCTTATTCAAAGCGAACTGTCAAGGGGGTCCCATAAATCACCCAACCGTGTAAGGAACGCAAACTCCGGGAACATAACACCGGTATGACGGAAACTAGGGTGGCAAGAGTGGAACAAAACACCAGGCATAGGGCCGAGCCTTCCACCCTTTACCAAGTATATAGATGCATTAATAAAATAAGAGGTATTGTGATATCCCAACAAGTAAACATGTTCCAACAAGGAACAACAAGATCATGCTCCAACAAGGAACAAACTTCATCTTCACCTGCAACTAACAACGCTATAAGAGGGGCTGAGCAAAGCAGTAACATAGCCAAACGACGGTTTGCTAGGACATGGATGGTTAGGGGGCTGACATGGCAATATAGGAGGCATGATATAGCAGGTGATGGGTATCGCGGCATAGGCATAGCAAAAGAGCGAGCAATCTAGCTAGCAAAGATAGAAGTGATTTCGAGGGTATGGTCATCTTGCCTGCAAGGTTCTCAGAGTTGTCGAAAGCTTGGTCCTCGTAAACGTTCTCAACAGGTTCCTCGTTCACGTACTCATCTCCCGGCTCTACCCAAGACAAGAGAACAAGCAAAGGAACCGATATCAACCACGATGCAATGCGCAACCAACATGATGCAAAACATGGCATGATATGCGAGAGGTGATATGCAATGCGTATGCATGCTCCGGAAGGACAAGGATGAACAGGGCATAATCTTGGCAAACCAAGCATGCCACTGGATAGATGAGGTGATTTCGGTTGAAATCGATATAAAGACCACCGGAATCGGATGCACGGTTTGCAAATGGCAAGCAAAACAAGAATGACACGAATCTGCCATAAATAGCATGATGCTACTTAGCAAGCAACAAATAATTAAGCTACTGCACCCAAACATGGCAACAAAGCATACGACAGTAAACTACTCAAGATACACGACAAAAGATGAACACTGAGCTACGGCTAATTCACCTCATAACAGGTTCAAACAAGCATGGCAAAAGTGCAACTTATAACAGATTCACAGACTTAGTGAAATAACAAGAAGTCAGGAAAACAACATCAGGATGACGTGTTCAGAGCAACGAAACAACATACTACAGGTTCAGAACATAGCAAAGAAAGGCATGGCATAAATCTACTCATAGCACTTGACAAAAGTACCTTACTGACCATAAGCCAAAAAGGATCAGAGAATACGATTACACCCATGACAATTAAGCAAGTTTCGTTACAGGTTTCAGACTTAGTAGAAAACTGGACATGGCAGAAAACTGTTAACGACTAGACATGTTCGAGAGCTCGATGCACTCACTACAGAGCATTTCATGATTAAATAAGCATACATACATCAAGAAGACATGGCATAGTAACAATACATGGCAAGAGCAACATCATATCATGCAAGGATCAACTACACCAAGCTTGGCAAAATCGAATAACATGTAAACAATCTGCCAGTAACATTTTGAAGCAAAAGTAGAGCTCGATTGACTCAAGTTATGGCACTCCATAATTGCAAACAAAGGCATGGATGGATTAAGCAGATACTCAAGTTCAAAACACCCTTACTGATCATGCTCAAATTATGCATAGATCTCTCGGAAACAACATGACCACATGGCATGATAATAACAAAAGTCAGGGACTTAGTGAAATCACTAAGTCTCTGAAAACAGCAATATCATCATCCCTACTTTGCATGCAATTTCTAGCCACCTCAAGCATCACAAAAATACATAGCAAAATCCTCTGGATAGGTAACATGGCATATTACAAAACTCATGTAGGACTCAACTTCATAGGAGGTACACATCAATCATGGCAAAAATGACAAAAGTGCACGTTCAGATAAGATCCAGCAATAAACATCAACTAGTCCTCTTCTAACGGCATTTAGTGCATCAAGATGACTTCAAATGAAAATGATGCAATGGAGCAAAATGATGTACTCTTCGAGGCGAACAAAATGACATATTATACGCGCGAAACGGAGCTACGGATGCGAAGTTATAGCACTGGGAATATGGCATGATGATGATAAAATTAAAGACTTAGAGTTTTCGGGGAGGAGGTAAAAGTCAACCCAGCCGGGCGCGGAAGCCGAGGTGGCGGCGCGGCTCGCCGGATCCCGGCCGGAGGAGGTGGAGGAGAGGTCGGGGCGGGCCGGATCTGGCCGGATCCGGCTCCGGCGGGGCGCGGGGACGGCGGCGGAGCGGTCGGCGACGGCGGAGGAGGCGGAGGCCGGCGGAGGCGGCGGTGGCGAGGGGCGGAGGCGGCGGCCGGCGACGGCGGCGGCGGGCGACGGCGGCCGGTCGCGGAGCGGCGGAACGGCGCGGGAGGAGGCGCGGGCGGGGCGCCCGCGGGGCGGCGGCGGCGTCCCGGGCCGGGAGGGCCGGCCACGGGCCCCGGCGGGCCCGCGCGGTACGGGCGGCGGCGCGGACAGGTGGCGAGTCCCGATTGGACGCGGGCGGCGGCGCGGGAGGAACAGTGCGGCGGCGGCGGTTTGCACGGATTTCGAGGAGAAAATTTAGGGTTAGGGGTGTAGCTCTCTCAGATTTAGACGGGGGAGACGTTTTTATAGCTAGAAGGGGCTAGGGAGCTCCAAACGGAGTGCGGTTTTCGCCCACGCGATCGTGATCGAACGGCGGAGGACATGGGAGTGACTTAGATGGGTTATTGGGCTGTTTTGGAGGGGTGTTGGGCTGCAACACACACGAGGCCTTCACGGTTACCCGGTTAACCGTTGGAGTACCAAACGAACTTCGATTGACCCGAAACTTGACAGGCGGTCTACCGGTGCTATACCAAGGCCACATGTCAAACCTCGGTCCATTCCGAGAATGTTTAATACCCGCTCACGAAGAAATGTAAAAGGGGACGCCGGGGAACATAGGAGCGCCGGATTGCAAAACGGACAACGGGAAAGATGCTCGGATTTATGAGACGAACACGTATGCAAATGCGATGCACATGATGACATGATATGAAATGCATGACATGACCAAAAAGCAAAACGGAAAGAACCCAACCACGGAGGAAATATCATAGCACATAGCCGGAAACGGCAAGAGTTGGATTACAAATATGGCAAGTTACATCTGGGGCGTTACAACACACCACCAGTACGAGAGGATCTCGTCCCGAGATCTAGGACTGAAAGAACTCCGGATACTCAGAACGTAGGTGGTCTTCACGCTCCCAGGTGGCCTCTCGGTCTGAATGATGTGACCATTTCACTTTGAGGAATTTGATTGACTTGTTGCGAGTCTTGCGCTCAGTTGTCTCAAGAATAGCAACTGGATGCTCATGATAGGACAAATCTTCTTGAAGATCAATCTCTTCGAAGTTGATGGTACGCTCAGGCGTCTTGAAGCACTTGCGAAGCTGTGACACGTGGAAGACATCGTGCACATTTGCAAAGTTGGAGGGGAGCTCAAGTTGATAGGCTAGATCGCCTCGTTTCCCGATAATCTTGAAGGGACCCACGTATCTGGGAGCAAGTTTCCCCTTGATACCGAAGCGACGAGTTCCTTTCATTGGAGAGACTCGGAGGTAAACATGGTCTCCGATCTCGAATGCCACATCTCGGTGTTTGCTATCGTAATAGGTCTTCTGGCGCGACTGCGCTGCTTTGAGGTTCTCACGAATCACCTTGCACATGGCCTCAGCCTCTGAGATCAAATCATTGCCGAGCAATTGACGTTCACCGGTTTCAGACCAGTTAAGAGGAGTACGGCACTTTCTGCCATAGAGAATCTCGAATGGGGCTTTGCCCGAGCTGGCTTGAAAGCTGTTGTTGTAAGAGAATTCAGCATAAGGAAGACAATCCTCCCACTTCATGCCGAAAGAGATAACACAGGCTCTGAGCATATCTTCAAGAATTTGATTGACACGCTCGACTTGTCCACTAGTCTGAGGGTGGAAAGCTGTGCTGAAGCGAATGTTGGTGCCCATGGCCTTCTGAAAAGAATCCCAAAACTTGGAGGTCAAGATGCTGCCACGGTCTGAAGAGATCAATTGTGGAATGCCGTGCAAAGAGACAATTCTGGAGGTGTAGAGCTCTGCCAGCTGCGCTGCTGTGATCGACTCTTTGATAGGAAGAAAATGAGCCACTTTGGTGAGCTTGTCGATGACGACGAAGATAGCATCATTTCCACGCTTGGACTTAGGAAAACCAGTCACGAAGTCCATTTCGATATGATCAAACTTCCATTCTGGAATAGCAAGAGGTTGGAGAAGTCCAGCTGGTCGTTGGTGTTCTGCTTTCACCCTTCTGCAGACATCACACTCATTCACGAATTGAGCGATCTCACGCTTCATTCGAGTCCACCAATACGACTGCTTGAGGTCATGGTACATCTTCGAACTTCCAGGATGAATAGACAGGAGAGAATTGTGCGCTTCGTTCATAATGACTTTACGAAGATCACCCTTTGGAACCACGATCCGGTCCTCGAAGAAAAGAGTATCTCTGTCATCAACTCGATAGCACTTGTATTTGGGAATGCTCTTCTCAATACCACGTTTCACCTTCTTCACCATGGTATCCAACAATTGAGCCTCACGAATCTGATCTTCCAAAGTAGGAGAAACAATGAGGTTGGCAAGAACACCTTGAGGAACAACTTGGAGATTCAACTTGCGAAAAGCCTCACAGAGATCCGGTTGAAAAGGCTTGAGGATTAAGCTGTTGCAGTAAGCCTTTCTGCTCAAAGCGTCTGCAACCACATTAGCCTTGCCTGGAGTATATTCAATACTCGGATTATACTCTTGAATCATTTCGACCCATCGAGTTTGCCTGAGGTTGAGATGAGGCTGAGTGAAGATATACTTGAGACTCTTGTGATCTGTGAAGATGTCCACTTTCCTTCCCAACAGGAGATGTCTCCATGTTATTAGTGCGTGGACAACTGCCGCCAACTCAAGATCGTGAGTGGGGTAGTTCCTTTCATTGGGCTTCAACTGGCGAGAGGTATAGGCAACAACCTTCTTCTCTTGCGTTAACACAGCACCGAGGCCCTGGAGAGAAGCATCACAGAATACTTCATAAGGCTTTGATTCATCAGGAGGAGTCAGAACTGGAGCAGTGACAAGTTTCTCTTTGAGAGTGTTGAAAGCAACGTCACACTCAGGAGACCATACATATTTCACATGCTTCTGGAGGAGGTTGGAAAGAGGCTTGGCAATCTTGGAGAAATTCTCAATGAATCTTCTGCAATAGCTTGCAAGTCCAAGAAAACTGCGAAGCTGCTTGACATTCTGAGGAGGATTCCAATTCAAAACCGCAGACACCCTCTCTGGATTAACAGCGATGCCCTTGGCAGAGATGATATGACCAAGATAAAGAACTTCATCAAGCCAGAATTCACATTTGGAGAACTTCGCATATAATTGATATTCTCTGAGCTTGTCGAGTACCAATCGCAAATGTTCTGCATGATCCTTCTTATTCTTGGAGAAGACCAAAATATCATCAAGATAGACCAAGACAAATTCGTTGATGTAGGGGTTGAAAATGAAATTCATCAAGCGAGTGAAATACGGAGGAGCATTGACGAGGCCGAAAGACATGACAGTATATTCATAAGAACCAAAGCTTGTTCTGAATGCTGTCTTGGGAATATCTTCTTCACGAATGCGAATCTGATGATAACCCATACGAAGGTCAAGCTTGGAGAACACCTTAGCACCTTTGAGTTGCTCAAATAGCTCATTGATGTTGGGAAGTGGGTACTTGTTCTTGATAGTCTTCTTGTTCAATGGACGGTAATCGACACAAAGTCGGTCCGTGCCATCCTTCTTCTTGACAAAAAGAACACCACAACCCCAAGGAGAAGAACTCGGTCTGATCAGACCCAGACGTTCTTGTTTATCGAGTTGAATCTTCAATTCCTTGAGCTCATCTGGTCCAAGCTTGTAAGGACGCTTGCAAACGGGTTCTGTGCTAGGCTCAAGCTCAATAACGAATTCAACTGGCCTGCGGGGAGGCATACCCGGAAGCTCTTCTGGAAAAACATCTTGGTACTCACAAACGACTGGAATCTGAGAGATAGCCTCCATTTCACCCATCTCATTGAGAGAAAACAACCGAATGGTATCATCACGAGAAGCATAGATGATCACATCGTTAGAAGTGTGAGTCAATTTGATTTCCCTGGCAGCACACTCGAGCTGAGCCTTGTGCTTAGAAAGCCAGTCCATCCCGAGAATAAGATCAATATCAGAATCACCAAGCACCATTGGAGAAGATAGAAATCTATAGTTGCCCATCTTGATGGAAACATCCGGAGCCATCATCTTGGTATTCATGAACAAGCCCGGAGAGGAAACCGCCATTGGCTTGGGCAGATCGACAGTATGCAAATTGTACATGGATGCAAAAGGTCTTGAAATGAAAGAATGCGTTGCTCCAGTATCAAATAATACTTTGGCAGGAATATCATTAACAGGAAGATTACCCATGATCACTTCAGAAGAATCCTCTGCTTGAGCTGCGTTCATCATGTTCACCTTTGCGGACTTAGGATTATGCTTGACCACTGCATTGCTGGAAGATTTCACAGGAGGAGGAGGCGGAAGACGCCTCTGGTTGAAGCACTTGTTCGCATAGTGACCCTTCTGCTGGCATTTGTTACACGTCACTTCTGAGAGCGGACGATGGTAAGGAGCACTTGGCCTTGGAGTTTGGTTCTGAGACTTGTTCTGATAACCAGGGTTGGGTGGGTGGGAAGATCCACGGCCACTTGAGTTCTTCTGCTGATAAGGCTGACGGAACGGAGGAGGAGGAGGCAACCAGAACTTCTGTTGCTTAGCTGCCACAAGTGAGGAAGAAGAAGACTGAACTGCGTCTCTGACTCTCTTCTTAGATGCCTCACACTTGAGCTGAGCAGCTTCTTGTTTCAGTGCCATGTTGTAGAATTCATCATACTTTAATGGCTCGAAAAGCACGAGAGCAAGCTGCAGATCTTCTCTGAGACCACGCCTGAACTGGTAGATCATACTCTTCTCATCAGGAATGTCTTGCCTTGCAAAACGAGAGAGCTTCTGGAACTGAGTGTTGTATTGATAGACAGTCATGTTGCCTTGCTTGAGATTGCGGAATTCCTCACGCTTAAGCTCAACAACACTTTCTGGAATGTGGTGTGCTTTGAAGTCACGGCGGAAATCATCCCAAGTGATCACACGACCTCCTCTGGAATCTTTGTATTGCTGGAACCACTCAGCAGCTTGATCTTTGAGTTGAAAAGAGGCAAACTTGACAAAGTCCTCAGGTCTCACATTGCTGCACTCGAAATGCTTGCTGATGTCCACGAGCCAATCATCTGCGTCTGTGGCCTCGACACAGTAGCTGAAGGTTTTCGGCTGATTAGCAAGGAACTGGTTCAGTGAAGCAAAGTGCGGCTGATTGTTGCCTTGGCCTTGATTCTCTTGATTAGCTTGACCTTGGTTGCGATCTTGCAAGAGCTGAATCAGAATCTGAGCATTGGCATTTGTGGCAGTCATCAGGGCCTGCCAAGCTTCCGGAGGCGGAGGTGGTGGCGGAGGGTTAGCCTGATTCCCTTCATTGCGTTCCGGATTCTGACGCGTCGGTGGAGCCATCCTGAAGAGGGTGACATCCATTAGCATCTTGACAGAGATATATTGAAGCTGAATCAAAGGAAACGACATAGCAACATATAGTCTTCACAATTAACATTCGAACAAGAATGAACGAATGAATTCCAATGTAAATCATCACACTTCCAAAGCTGAGAAGCCACTTAGAACATGGTAAGGAATAAAATCAACAAGGTACGGATGTGAACAAATACTTGGTAAGGATTACCCAATCACAAACCAAATATCTGCGGAAGAAATACTAGAGCTACAAGAATTCCCACTTATAAACTCCCGAAACTTTCTGGTTATGCAATCAGGTGTTGGGGATACAGGGGAAGCATAATATCTCACCCAAACTAGCAAATCCTACAACCAGCTGTATCCATCCTTCAACACATAACCAAGAAACCTTCGGAAATCGTCTACCTCAACCTTCGAAAACACATCCGTTATACAAGTCATGGCAATACCCCTGCACTCGCCACAGTACTGGGCTATCAGGTTATCTCACCAACAACTGTACAAAAGAGATTTTCGATGTCGGTCGTACTAAACTCAGGTATTCCAAAACCGCAACGATAAGAATATGACGACAACACCTCGGAGCTCAACTCCCCGGGACACTGCCACAACCCCTAAATGTCAGGAGGCAACCAAGACAATGTTGTCATCACAAAACCGTCGGAACGATTGTAATATACCCGCGTGATCCTAAAAAATTTTTTAGTGAAATTTGAGAAGAGAAGAGTCAAAACTCTACGTCAGGATGCCTTACCAGAAGGTCGAAGGGACTGGGAAGTAAAAAGAATTCCTAAACTCTCCGATATATAATTCCTAAATGACTCAAAACATTTTTCTAGACACAACTCGGCCACTAAAGACGATCAAACAGTGGGGGCTCCTAAGGTCGGGAAAGGCTCTGATTACCAACTTGTAACGCCCTCGATGCGGCTATATCTCCCACGTGTCGAGGCACGACTTAGAGGCATAACCGCATTGAAAGCAATGTCGCAAGTGAGGTAATCTTCACACAATCCATGTAATAAATAACGGGGAAAGATACATAGTTGGCTTACAATCGCCACTTCACGCAAGTACATAAATAACATCCATCAGACAGGTTACACTCAAGGTCCGACTACGGTACCAAAATGAAAGAAGACTACCCCAAATGCTAACAGATCCCCGGATCACCCAACTGGGCTCCACTACTGATCATCTGGAAAAGAAACATAGTAACGGCCACGTTCCTCATCGAACTCCCAAGTGAGCTCGGTCGCGTCATCTGCACTGACATCGTTGGTACCTGCAACTGAAGTGATAAAATCTGTGAGTCACGGGGACTCAGCAATCTCACACCCGCGAGATCAAGACTATTTAAGCTTAAAGGTGGGGAAGGGGTAGGTGAGGTGGAGCTGCAGCAAGCGACTAGCATATGGTGGCTATAGCGCAAAAGAGAGCGAGAAGAGAAGGCAAAGCACGGTCGTGAAGCTAGAAGTGATCAAGAAGTGATCCTGAAACAACCTACGTCAGACATAACTCCAACAACCGTGTTCACTTCCCGGACCCCGCCGAGAAGAGACCATCACGGTTACACACGCAGTTGATGTGTTTTAGTTAAGGTCAACTTCGGGTTTTCTACAACCGGACATCAACAAATTCCCATCTGCCTCATAACCGCGGGCACGGCTTTCGAAAGATAATACCCTGCAGGGGTGTCCCAACTTAGCCCATGATAAGCTCTCACGGTCAACGAAGGATATTCCTTCTACCGGGAAGACCCGATCAATCTCGGAATCCCGGACTACAAGACATTTCAACAGCAATAAAACAACTCCAGCAAAACCTCCCAGATGTGCCGACAAATCCCGATAGGAGCTGCACATATCTCGTTCTCAGGGCACACCGGATGAGCAAGACGTCGGGTTGGCATAGACCCTGGTTGCCCAAGGGGCGCCGGACATCGCTCGGTTTGGACCAGCAATCGAAGGAGAACTGGCCCGGGGGTTAAAATAAAGATGACCCTTGAGTCTGCAGAACCCAAGGGAAAAAGGCTAGGTGGCGAATGGTAAAACCAATGTTGGGCCTTGCTGGAAAAGTCTTATTCAAAGCGAACTGTCAAGGGGGTCCCATAAATCACCCAACCGTGTAAGGAACGCAAACTCCGGGAACATAACACCGGTATGACGGAAACTAGGGTGGCAAGAGTGGAACAAAACACCAGGCATAGGGCCGAGCCTTCCACCCTTTACCAAGTATATAGATGCATTAATAAAATAAGAGGTATTGTGATATCCCAACAAGTAAACATGTTCCAACAAGGAACAACAAGATCATGCTCCAACAAGGAACAAACTTCATCTTCACCTGCAACTAACAACGCTATAAGAGGGGCTGAGCAAAGCAGTAACATAGCCAAACAACGGTTTGCTAGGACATGGATGGTTAGGGGGCTGACATGGCAATATAGGAGGCATGATATAGCAGGTGATGGGTATCGCGGCATAGGCATAGCAAAAGAGCGAGCAATCTAGCTAGCAAAGATAGAAGTGATTTCGAGGGTATGGTCATCTTGCCTGCAAGGTTCTCAGAGTTGTCGAAAGCTTGGTCCTCGTAAACGTTCTCAACAGGTTCCTCGTTCACGTACTCGTCTCCCGGCTCTACCCAAGACAAGATAACAAGCAAAGGAACCAATATCAACCACGATGCAATGCGCAACCAACATGATGCAAAACATGGCATGATATGCGAGAGGTGATATGCAATGCGTATGCATGCTCCGGAAGGACAAGGATGAACAGGGCATAATCTTGGCAAACCAAGCATGCCACTGGATAGATGAGGTGATTTCGGTTGAAATCGATATAAAGACCACCGGAATCGGATGCACGGTTTGCAAATGGCAAGCAAAACAAGAATGACACGAATCTGCCATAAACAGCATGATGCTACTTAGCAAGCAACAAATAATTAAGCTACTGCACCCAAACATGGCAACAAAGCATACGACAGTAAACTACTCAAGATACACGACAAAAGATGAACACTGAGCTACGGCTAATTCACCTCATAACAGGTTCAAACAAGCATGGCAAAAGTGCAACTTATAACAGATTCACAGACTTAGTGAAATAACAAGTCAGGAAAACAACATCAGGATGACGTGTTCAGAGCAACGAAACAACATACTACAGGTTCAGAACATAGCAAAGAAAGGCATGGCATGAATCTACTCATAGCACTTGACAAAAGTCCCTTACTGACCATAAGCCAAAAAGGATCAGAGAATATGATTACACCCATGACAATTAAGCAAGTTTCGTTACAGGTTTCAGACTTAGTAGAAAACTGGACATGGCAGAAAACTGTTAACGACTAGACATGTTCGAGAGCTCGATGCACTCACTACAGAGCATTTCATGATTAAATAAGCATACATACATCAAGAAGACATGGCATAGTAACAATACATGGCAAGAGCAACATCATATCATGCAAGGATCAACTACACCAAGCTTGGCAAAATCGAATAACATGTAAACAATCTGCCAGTAACATTTTGAAGCAAAAGTAGAGCTCGATTGACTCAAGCTATGGCACTCCATAATTGCAAACAAAGGCATGGATGGATTAAGCAAATGCTCAAGTTCAAAACTCCCTTACTGATGATGCTCAAATTATGCATAGATCTCTCGGAAACAACATGACCACATGGCATGATAATAACAAAAGTCAGGGACTTAGTGAAATCACTAAGTCTCTGAAAACAGCAATATCATCATCCCTACTTTGCATGCAATTTCTAGCCACCTCAAGAATCACAAAAATACATAGCAAAATCCTCTGGATAGGTAACATGGCATATTACAAAACTCATGTAGGACTCAACTTCATAGGAGGTACACATCAATCATGGCAAAAATGACAAAAGTGCACGTTCAGATAAGATCCAGCAATAAACATCAACTAGTCCTCTTCTAACGGCATTTAGTGCATCAAGATGACTTCAAATGAAAATGATGCAATGGAACAAAATGATGTACTCTTCGAGGCGAACAAAATGACATATTATACGCGCGAAACGGAGCTACGGATGCAAAGTTATAGCACTGGGAATATGGCATGATGATGATAAAATTAAAGACTTAGAGTTTTCGGGGAGGAGGTAAAAGTCAACCCAGCCGGGCGCGGAAGCCGAGGTGGCGGCGCGGCTCGCCGGATCCCGGCCGGAGGAGGTGGAGGAGAGGTCGGGGCGGGCCGGATCTGGCCGGATCCGGCTCCGGCGGGGCGCGGGGACGGCGGCGGAGCGGTCGGCGACGGCGGAGGAGGCGGAGGCCGGCGGAGGCGGCGGTGGCGAGGGGCGGAGGCGGCGGCCGGCGACGGCGGCGGCGGGCGACGGCGGCCGGTCGCGGAGCGGCGGAACGGCGCGGGAGGAGGCGCGGGCGGGGCGCCCGCGGGGCGGCGGCGGCGTCCCGGGCCGGGAGGGCCGGCCACGGGCCCCGGCGGGCCCGCGCGGTACGGGCGGCGGCGCGGACAGGTGGCGAGTCCCGATTGGACGCGGGCGGCGGCGCGGGAGGAACAGTGCGGCGGCGGCGGTTTGCACGGATTTCGAGGAGAAAATTTAGGGTTAGGGGTGTAGCTCTCTCAGATTTAGACGGGGGAGACGTTTTTATAGCTAGAAGGGGCTATGGAGCTCCAAACGGAGTGCGGTTTTCGCCCACGCGATCGTGATCGAACGGCGGAGGACATGGGAGTGACTTAGATGGGTTATTGGGCTGTTTTGGAGGGGTGTTGGGCTGCAACACACACGAGGCCTTCACGGTTACCCGGTTAACCGTTGGAGTACCAAACGAACTCCGATTGACCCGAAACTTGACAGGCGGTCTACCGGTGCTATACCAAGGCCACATGTCAAACCTCGGTCCATTCCGAGAATGTTTAATACCCGCTCACGAAGAAATGTAAAAGGGGACGCCGGGGAACATAGGAGCGCCGGATTGCAAAACGGACAACGGGAAAGATGCTCGGATTTATGAGACGAACACGTATGCAAATGCGATGCACATGATGACATGATATGAAATGCATGACATGACCAAAAAGCAAAACGGAAAGAACCCAACCACGGAGGAAATATCATAGCACATAGCCGGAAACGGCAAGAGTTGGATTACAAATATGGCAAGTTACATCTGGGGCGTTACAGCTGCCCCATCCCCGCTTGCACCCGAACTCCGGCAACCGCAAAAGAGCTCGCCACCGTCAGCTCTGGCCAGCCCAGCACCTCCCACCGCCACCATTCCACGTGCGCCACTCCGCTTGTTCGAACGCAACAAGCCGCGCCCGAATTGGTGCCCCGTGGCTCGATTCTGACGCCCTCCACCGTGTTTGGCCTCGCCGGCGTCGAGTCGCCGGTGGGTTTGACCCCGCTGGCCCGTTTTGACCCCGGTTTGACCTCCCCTGGGTCCTGACGTGTGAGCCCATGCCCCTGTTTAACTAGTGTTAGGTTTAATTAGTGTTAATTAACTTAGTTAACCCACTGACTCGCTGACATGTGGGCCCAGCCCTGCTGATATTTTAGTTAGTGTTAGCTTAGCACTAATTAACTTAGTTAATTAACTGAGTCACTGACTAGCGGGCCCCACTGGTCAGGTTTAACCTGGACTGGGTCAGTTGACTTGCTGAGGTCAGCATGATGCAATGCTGACACGGTAATAGGCTTTTCTAGATTTATTCTTATTCAGGAAATTTCAGAAAATAGTGCTAACTTCTAAAAATCATAGAAAATAATCTATAACTCAGAATGAAATAAATTATATATGAAAAATGATTAGAAAAATCCAGTCTATCCATCTGTACTGGTTTCATGCATGTCTAAACAACTTAATCTTACTGTTTAGATCAAAACATGATAATGCACTTTATAAGTTCTTGGTTTGAATTTGAATTTGAACCTTTGGTTCAAATCAACTCAAACCCTTCTGTTCTTAGCTGCATTAGCTCAAAACACACCCATATTGCCATGTCATAGCATGCATCATATTGTTGCATATTGCCATGTGATGATTGTGTTCCGATGTGTCTTTCATGGTAGGTTCTGCCTCCGAGGATACCCACGAATATCCGACTGAAAGGCAGTATCCTACTACCACTCCATCGGGCAAGCAAAACCCCCTTGTTCATTCCGATACAATCCCACTCTTTCGCTCCTGCTCTATTTTACTGCATTAGGACAACATCGATTCAACTGTTACATGCTGCGGTAGCTGAACCCCTTTTCCTCTGCATGACCTGTCATTGCCACAGTAAATATATGAAACCCACTAGCATGAGTAGGAGTTGTTAGAGCCCTGATGTGCCTACTCATTCATGTTTGTTTGTCATGCCTGGTACTGCTTAGAGTTGAGTCAGGTCTGATTCATCGGGATGAATTGGAATGGTGATGAACATGTCCTACTGTGTGTGAGCTAAGTGTGTGAACACGATTTGGTAAAGGTAGCGGTGAGAGGCCATGTAGGAGTACATGGTGGGTTGTCTCATTGAAACCGTCCTCAGGAACTGAGTTCCGTGTTTGTGATCCATGAACAACTACTACCACACGTTGGGCCCTGAAATATGACGCCACTCGACTTATTAACCCCCCTTGTCCTCTGTCCAGGAGTTGCAAGTAGTTTCTAGTGTTTGTAGTGTGCTGGAGGCCGTGCGCAGCGTTGACCCGTGGGGTGGGCTGTGATGCGATAGGCACGTGGCACGGTGTACCGAGCGCCCGTTTGGTGTCTTGGGAACCCTGCACACATCGTTTAGGGCTGTGAGCGAAACCCCGGCTGGATCTCCTCGCGGATGGAACCCGAATAGGCGATAAACCTAGACTAGAGACTTGTGTGGTTAGTTAGGTCGTGGTCTACACCCACCTCGGCTTTCTCTTGAAGTCTCCCGAGCACATGTCGTGTGCAGACGATAAGTGGTGGAAACATGTGTGAAGAAGTACACCCCTGCAGGGTTATAAATGATCTATTCGAATAGCCGTGTCCGCCGTAAAGGACTTCTGGGTGGCCTATAATAGTTCATAGATAACTTGAAGTGGATACTCTAAAACTCACAAGATAAGCGTGAATGCTATGGATGGTGTCGTGGTTTTGTCACGGCAGATGTCCTAGCAAAAGGACTTAGTCGTGGAGCCATCACAACGGGTTAACTCGAAGGGGTTAAAGCGGACACAGGGACATAGAGGTTTTATACTAGTTCGGCCCCTTCGATGAAGTTAAAAGCCTACGTCTAGTTGTGATGGAATTGATGGGGTTTCGATGACTAGGGAGCAAACAAGCTTCGCCTAAGTCTCAAGTTGTGATTGTCTGTCCTTGAACCGCTGTCAGGTCGTCCCCTTATATACATGGGTGACGCCCGTCGGTTCACAGAGTCCCAATCTCCGGTTCATATTCGTATCCGGGTTGGTCTCTCCTTATTCCTAACTTACAATACAAGTTTACATACAAAGCCGGTTTACGGCTACAAGTGTTGAACCGACTACGGCCTTGGGCCCTCATCTATCTTCTTGGGCTTTAACGCTCTGGGACTACTGATGAAGTTAACCCGGCCCAGGTAGGTCAGTTTACGCCCAGTAGTAATATCCCCAACATTAGGCCCCAGATTGATTTGAACGAGTTCATGTCAATCCTTAGCAGAAATCTTCATCTTTAACATCTTCTGGTAATTGTTGAACCGTCTTGACGTCATCTTCTCCAATTGCTGTTAAACCGGGGTGACATCATCTGTCATAAAGAAAGTATCCGTAATACCTCATCATTTTAATAAGGCTGCAAAAATCGAGGCGACAGCTCTGTTCGGTGGCCCCTGGTTTGTCGCGCCTGACACATGTCTTTTTGTCTTATAAATAGGACCGAAGGGTCATTTCCTTTTTCCCCTTCCTGCCTTATCATCTTCGTCTTCCTCGCGTCGTCAGCTTCAGAGCTCCGCCGCCGCCGTCGCCTTCAGCCTCAACCTTGGCCGCTACATCGACCTGAACGCACCAGAAAACTGCGGTGATCTTCCGCACCCTCCTCAGTTCTGGTAAGCCCTCTGTTCTTCTTAACCTATATCTGTTCTAGGGTTCCTTGTTCTTGCGATGTTCATCGACTGCTCCTGTTCATGTGTTAACCTCTGTATGGATCTGTAAAACCTTGTACTGAATACCACTTAGCTTTTCGCATCCACCTATAGTCTCATGTTAAAGTTCGTGGATCTCATCTGTATATCTGCCCATTGATTCACTTCCGCTCTGCTTTGAAGCCTTTGAATATTTTTTCTATTTTTCTGAAGTTACCTCAGATCCATTGCTGTAACAAAACTTCTGTGAAACCTGTTTCTGCATACTTAGCCATTTCGCAACCTCCAGTGCTTTCAATATTTAGATCAGGCGGTTTAACTTACCATAGGAAAAGTTAACAAACCGGTATATACCATTAGTCCCCTTATTGAACCGCCAGGATCCCTTAGCCATAGTCCATCGCTTCACGGAGCTTCGGTTTGAATATAGTTATCCTCGGTTTAACCCTGATCATATCAGTGTATATTTTGTACCCAACACAATCTTGAACCGGAATCGCTTATTTTGTAGACTCCACCATGGCCAAACAAGTATATGAGTGCAATTGGGCTCTTTCTCGTGTTACAGAGACGCAGCTGAATAACTTAGTCTTGACTGGCGCTTTAAGCAGCAAGAATACCATCCACTGGAGGGTCCCAGGCAAAGAATGTCCTCCCACACCTCGAGAAGGATAAGTTGTAGTTTTTGCGGATAACTTAGCCCGAGGTTTTAATCCGCCCGGTTCAAAATTCTACCGGGACATCTTGGCCAACTTCCAACTTCGTCCGCAAGACATTGGCCCCAATTCTGTCACCAACATATGCCATTTCCAAGTGCTCTGTGAGGTGTTCTTTCAAGAGAAACCTACAGTCGAGTTATTCCGAGATTTGTTCCATCTAAACCGTCGCACAGAATTTACTGATGGTTCCAATATGGAATTGGGTGGCATGGCGATTCAGAAGCGGAAAGAGGTCACTTATCCTCACGCAAAACTGCACAGCCATCCCCAAGAATGAAATCAATCGTGGTTCTATTGTAAAGACACCTCTCCTACGAATGAAAATCCCTTGCCCAGCTTTCGTCCAGAACGGCTTAGCAACACACACCCCTTTCCACAGAGATTGACTGCCAAAGAGAGGAGTAAATATGCTCCCCAACTGTCCAAGCTCAGAGCCTTTATGGCCGACGGTTTAACAGGAGTTGATCTCGCTCGTTGCTGGATATCCTGGAGCGTACTGCCTCTCAGCCAACGCTCCGATTTGATGTGTGAATATACGGGCAGTGTTAACGACCCTCTGCGGCATGTGAACATCCAGCTTACTGACAAAGAAGTCACAGAAGCTGTGAAGAAAATTTTGAACGAACCGGAATACGTCTGTGCCCGAACCAGCCTGCTTCCTTTCTGCGCCACAAACAAACCGCCAGCTGTAAGTCTGAATTTTCCCTTGCATTAACTCTGATATCATTATCTCTGCTTATTACTTGACACCAATATCTGTTGAAGCAGGGCGATGATCCGTTTTGGAGCAAAAAGCTCCCGCAGGAGAACGCAGACAAACCGGAAAGACCGACCCGGCCCAAGACAAAAGTCCTTAAGAAACCTGCTCATAAGAGGAAAACCACTTCATCCTCTGATCCGCCTGTTGATGACGATGTGGGTAATCCGGACCTTTAGGTAGAACTTAATTCACTTGGCTTTCTTTTTACATGCCTTATTGATGATAATATTTGTCAGGATGATTCCGAAGCAAGCCATGCTGATGATGCAGAGGTAATTACTCTCTCTTCTGATTCGAACTTTCTGCCTTCACTAAAAATTCGTCAGGCAAACCGGAAAGTTAAATTTTCTCACCCTCTTGCTCACTTGGATCCCAAACTTCTTATGAAGACCCAACAGCACGAAGAACGCCCCACAACTCGGCACATCGGCCAGGTAGTTACCTCCGCCGATTTACCGAACAGTCCGGTTCGAAGACGCCGTTCAGAGGTCTCTAATTTGCTTGTCAGTACTTGTCCTAAAGCGGGCTGTTTTCGTCAACTGCTTAACCCATCTGACTCCGATTATCAGGTTACCTCCCACTCATCCTCTAGCGAGTCAACAGGTACCCAGCTGCCACCGCTTAAAACCGTGCTAGGGTAAGCTTGCACTTATCATAATATTCCTGGTATTGTATCTTGCAATGTATATTGTTTTTGATTTTGCTACCCCTTTTAGGGACAAACCAAGGCCGAGCAAGAAGGCTCGCCAGGATAAAGCGGCCGAAGGAGAAACTGCCCCTGAACCGGGCAACACCCCAGACGTTGAAGTGGCTATTCATGAAGACGTGCCCAATGACCCGCCAGCACAAGATGAGGTTTTTATTGCTGAAGAAAGGCCTGTTGATGCCTCCGGTCCTGCTGACCAGCCTAGAAGTCCCATCCGGAATGAAAAATCCACAAGTCCATCCAAGGCTACTGGTAAACCGACAGCCACAGTGCAAATCGGTGACGCCTAGGATGATGAAGTTGTCATCACTAGTGTTGGTCATACCGAACCCAGCAATCCTGTCCCTTTGTCCAAACATACTGCCAAGGACGAATTTGCCGCAATGGGCAAAGGCAAGTGGAATGTCGATTTGGCGACTTATGCTGCACTGAGTGCTCAAGATCTTCATTCTGGTTATCTGAACCGGCTATATACCAGTTGCAATCATGAAGCTGGCCTAGTGAACATGATGAAGGAGAAATTTGAGGTAACTTTCATATGCCTCTTCCTGCTTGTATATCTTTTAGCCTTGTGATTCTCCTAGCCCCTAAGGGACGGTTTGTAATCTTCTTTCAAACCGGAACTTGCGAAGTATAAAGCTGCATACTTCAGAATGTGCTGATGTAGCCCCCAAGGGTCGGCTCAACTGAATGAAGTTAAATCGGGACTTATTAATATAAACCTGAATGCTTCGAAATTCACTGATATAGCCCCCAAGGGCCGGTTCAATTTAACATAGTTAAACCGGGACTTTAACTAACTGAATATAGTAGCATCAGAACTTATTTGAGCAAATAGCCATTAGCCCCCAAGTGCCAAATTGAATACTTGTATTGAGCTTGGGACTGTGCAATCAGTTGATAGTTGTAGATCAAATAGGCATTAGTCCCCAAGTACCGAGTGCATAACTCGTTATGTGGTTGGTACTTCGACTTGTATAACGTTTGTTAAACCATATAACTGTCTGAATGCAGGCTGAGCTAAAGATCAAAGAAAATCAACTCACCGATCTTCAAGAGAATTTAAAATCCCAACAAGCTGAAGCCTCCAAAGCAAAAGAGGAATTGACCAGCACTTTAAGCGTCATGGAACAGCTGAGGGAAGGCTTCAAGAAAGATCGGGCGGATTGGGCCACTGAGAAAAACGCTTTGATCAAGAAGATTGAAACTGCTGAAGCTGCCCTTAAACCGGTGGCAGATGAATTAACCAGCGTAAAGCGACAAGTGCATGCAATGACTGCCGCCATCTTTGGTAAGCATCCTTTTATTTCGGTGATAATTTTGATCTTCCTATGATAGGTCCGGTTTATGAACTGTTCTATCATGTTGCAGGCACCCGCATTAACCACTTGGGGTCAGATGTTCGAATGAAATTGAAAGCTGCTTACACATTAATCGAACAACTGTATACTGGAGCGCAGCGGATCATCTCGACTGCGTCACATAACAATCCGGCACCCACGTTAATCCGAGATACTCTTAAGAGATTGTCAATGCTTCCCGCCTGGATTGGAGAACTGAAAAAATCTGCTGCTCGAACCGGTGCCATCAACGCTTTAATTCGAGCAAAGGCATGGGTGCCAGACTTTGATCCTGCTGAAGCAGCTCAGGGCTATCCCAGTTTGAAGGAAGACGGGTCAGAGTTCAATGAAGATGATCTGAGAGCAATAAACCGGGCGGTGCGCCCTCTGGCTTGTCAATTGGTAGAAGAGGCAGATTTGACGCATTATCAAGCCCAATTTAATAATCAGAACAAACGAGTGGCTGCACCAGTTCCCGAAGCAGAAAATCTGATCCCGCCAATCCGTAAGCATACTTATGCTCCTGATATTGAACCGTCTTCACTGATCCATGATGAAGCTGTTTTCCAAGCTTTAATGGGAATCGACTGGACCACTGTTGACTTCCAGCCGCTGGGTAGGGCAGAAGAAGCTGAAGCGGCGCAGGACGACCCACGACCATCAGACCAAGGCGGTGACCAAGCTTGAACCGGAGACCGGTTTAATAGGCTGCCTTGTTACATTTTGCTAGAAAACAATGATCTTATTCGGGCACCATATTGCCTTGTAATAGGATAGCCAACACTTTTTGCTTCTGAGATGCCTTCGTGCATCTGAGCTGATACTTTTGGTTGAAAGATCGAAACTGCCAATCTATACCTCCTGCAATCATAAAATCTTAAACTACCAGGGCGGTTGTACCACCAGCCGGTTTATGAACTTCATATATATGCAAGGAGATTGACATATATGATCAAATTTTGTGATACAAAATACCTGCCATCATTGGGCACGAAGTAGGCTTAGCCAATCTTGACACGGCGGTTTGATAAACCTGCACCGTCATGGGAGAAAACAACTCCTGTATATACAATGCCGGTTTACTATGTAAACCGTGCTTGGTCATAATAAACATTTTGTTACTCCAAAAAAGGATGTTAACAGAAGAAATCAAACCGGGTAAATAATCTCCGGTTCAAAAATGGATCGTGTTCCGCCAAATTGGCAGCTTGAACCGGTGTAAAACATTGTCGGTTTAAAAAACGCAACCAAGATAAAATAGCAGTTTTATCAAGAAAAATATTGAAGCAAAGGCAATGATAAAACCGTTTGCAAAAAAGAGGCTTTACTGATCCGATCAAATGGCGTTATCATGGTCGGACACGACCAAGCTCCCAATAGGTGTAGCTATGGTTCAAGTCAGCCAGGTCCCCAAATGAAACCGTGGCGTTACGCCGATCAAGTGGCATGGCAATGGTTCGGGTTCGACCAAGCCCCCAAGTGACTCTATGGCCTTTAGGCCGATCAAGAGGCATGACTGGTTCAGACTTGACCATGTCCCCAAGTGATCTGGTGGCTTTCGCCTATCAAAAGGTGTTGCATCGGTTCGGACACGACCGAGCCCCCAAGTGATCTTGTGGCTTTCACCTATCAAAAGGTGTTGCATCGGTTCAGACATGACCGAGCCCCCTAGTGATATTTATAATTTTTGCAAGGGGTAAACCGGAGGCCGCTTTAAGACAGAACAACTCCATGTAACCACGCATGATGTAAAAGAACAGATACCCCGCTTTAGCTGAGGATCCGGTTTATTGTATTTATAATATATACATTGTCATAATATGTACATAAGCAGAGCCAATGGATCAAGTATAGTAAGGCCGAAGATGAGCTATGTTCCACGACGTGTTGGTCTCCTCTTCTGATTTGCATGAGTCTTTTCGCTCTCGAACATCGATCAGATAGTATGACCCGTTGTGCAGATTCTTGCTGACCACAAAAGGTCCCTCCCAAGGCAGGGATAACTTATGCATATCGGTTTGATCTTGAATGAGCCGAAGCACCAAATCTCCTTCTTGAAAGGTTCTGGTTCTGACTCGACGACTGTGATAGCGATGAAGATCATGTTGGTAAATCGCCGAGCGGGCAGATGCTATGTCTCGCTCTTCATCCAACCGGTCCAAAGCGTCTTGTCGAGCTGTCTCATTGTCCGCTTCAACATAAGCCGCCACACGAGGTGAATCGTGACGGATATCGCTAGGGAGAACCGCCTCCGCTCCATAGACCATGAAGAACGGCGTGTATCCTGTTGATCTGTTGGGTGTGGTATTAATGCTCCATAATACGGATGGCAATTCTTCTACCCAACAACCCGACGTCCTTTACAAAGGAACCATAAGTCGCGGTTTGATGCCTCTCAAGATCTCCTGATTGGCTCTTTCTGCTTGACCATTGGACTGTGGGTGCGCCACTGATGAAACGTCAAGGCGGATGTGCTCCCGTTCGCAAAACTCCTTCATGGCACCTTTGGACAAATTGGTACCATTATCTGTGATGATACTGTGTGGAAAGCCAAACCGGAAAATCACTTTTTTGATGAACTGAACCGCCGTGGCTGCATCACACTTGCTAACAGGCTCCGCTTCCACCCACTTTGTAAATTTATCAACCGCCACCAGGAGGTGGGTCTTCTTATCCTTGGACCTTTTGAAAGGCCCAACCATATCTAGCCCCCAAGTTGCAAACAGCCAAGTGATTGGAATCATCCTCAATTCTTGAGCCGGTACATGAGCACGTCTTGAGAACTTTTGGCAACCATCACATCGTCTGACCAGATCCTCCGCATCAGCATGGGGAGTTAACCAATAGAAACCGTGGCGGAACGCTTTAGCCACCAAATATTTTGAACCGGCGTGGTAACCACAATCCCCTTCGTGGATCTCACGCAAAATTTCACAGTCTTCCTCAGGAGATACACAACGTTGAAACGCTCCTGATAGACTACAATGGTGCAACTCGCCATCGACGATTGTCATGGACTTGGACCGCCGTATTATTTGTCTGGCCAGAGTCTCATCCTCTGGTAACTCACCCTGGTTCATGTATGCCAGGTAAGGAAGTGTACAATCCGGAATGACGTGAAGATCTGCCACCAATTGAGCCTCCGGGTCAGGAACAGCCAAATCCGCTTCACCTTGGAGCTTGACCGACGGGTTGTGCAACACATCAAGAAAAACATTAGGCGGAACCGGTTTACACTGGGAGCCCAACCGGCTCAGGGCGTCCGCCGCCTCATTCTTCCGACGGTCCACGTGGTCCACCTGATAGCCCTTGAAGTGACCCACAACAATATCCACCTCACGACGATATGCAGCCATGAGTGGGTCTTTAGAATCCCAAGTGCCAGACACCTGTTGAGCCACTAGATCCGAGTCACCGAAGCACTTAACCCGGCTTAGATTCATCTCTTTAGCCATCCGGAGACCATGGAGCAAGGCTTCATACTCAGCTGCATTGTTAGTACAAGGGAACATTAAGCGGAGAACATAACAGAACTTGTCACCTCGTGGGGAAGTTAATACGACTCTAGCCCCCGATCCCTCCAATTGCCGTGATCCATCAAAATGGATGGTCCAATATGTGTGATCCGGCTTCTCTTCAGGGCCTACAGCTTCGTCCAATCATTGATGAAATCGACAAGTGCTTGGGATTTCACCGCCGTCCGAGGCACGTATTTTAAACCGTGCGGCCCAAGCTCTATAGCCCACTTGGCAATCCAGCCCGTCGCCTCCCGGTTCTGGATGATATCACCGAAGGGGACAGAACTGACCACTGTGATGGGATGCCCTTGGAAATACTACTTCAGCTTCCGGCTTGCCACAAAAACTCCATATACCAGCTTCTGCCAATGTGGATACCTTTGTTTGGATTCAATAAGCACCTCGCTGATATAATAAACCGGACGTTGAACCGGATGCTCCTTGCCTGCCTCCTTCCGCTCCACCACAATAGTTACGCTGACCGCGCGTGCATTAGCAGCAACATACAACAACAATGGCTCCTTGTCAATGGGAGCGGCGAGCACGGCCGGATTGACCAATTGCCGCTTTAAGTCCTCGAACGCCCGATCAGCAGTAGAACTCCAGACGAATTGATCCGTCTTTTTCAACATCTGATACAAGGGGATTACTTTCTCACCAAGACGGCTGATAAATCGGCTCAACGCGGCAATCCGGCCAGCCAGTCGTTGAACGTCATTGATACACTTCGGTGTAGCCAAGGAGGTGATGGCCGTAATCTTCTCCGGATTAGCCTCAATTCCCCTGTTGGACACCAGAAAACCCAACAACTTGCCTGCCGGTACACCGAAGACACACTTGGCCGGATTGAGCATCATTTTATACGTCCTCAGGTTATCAAAGGTATCCTTCAAATCATCAACCAAAGTCTCCTTCTTCCTTGACTTAACCACAATATCATCCACATAGGCATGTACATTGCGGCCAATCTGCTTGTGAAGACAATTTTGCACACACCGTTGATAGGTTGCCTGGGCACTCTTGAGCTCAAAATGCATAGATACATAGCAAAAGGCTCCGAAGGGAGTTATGAACGTTGTCTTCTCCTGGTCCTTAATTCCCATTTTGATCTGATGATAGCCGGAATATGCATCCAAAAAACTTAAACGCTCGCAACCCGCCGTAGCATCAATAATGTGATCAATACGGGGGAGGGCAAAAGGATCTGCTGGACAAGCTTTATTAAGATCAGTGTAATCCATACACATGCGCCAGGTGCCGTTTTTCTTAAGGACCAGCACCGGATTAGCAAGCCACTCAGGGTGGAAAACCTCAACGATGAAGCCAGCTGCTAGGAGCCTGGGCACTTCCTCTCCAATAGCTTTGCGTCTTTCCTCGTTGAACCGGCGGAGGAACTGTTTCACCGGTTTGTATTTAGGATCCACATTAAGAGTGTGCTCAGCGAGTCGCCTCGGTACACCTGGCATGTCAGAAGGCTTCCATGCAAAGATGTCCTGATTCTCACGGATGAACTCGATGAGCGCGCTTTCCTATTTCGGATCCAAATTGGCACTAATGCTGAACTGCTTGGATGAATCACCGGGTACGAAGTCAACAAGCTTAGTCTCAGCCGCCGATGTGAACTTCAGGGCCGGATCATGTTCCGTGGTAGGCTTCTTCAAAGGAGTCATATCCGCCGGATCAACATTGTCCTTGTAATACTTCAGTTCCTCGGTGGCACAAACCGATTCTGCGTAAGCCGCATCTCCTTCTTCGCATTCCAAAGCGACCTTACGGCTTCCGTGGACCGTTATAGTCCCTTTATGACCCGGCATCTTGAGCTGCAAGTACACATAACAGGGTCGTGCCATGAACTTGGCATAGGCCGGTCGACCGAACAGGGCGTGATACGGGCTTTGGATTTTTACCACCTCAAACGTCAGCGTCTCTGATCTGGAATCATGATCATCTCCAAAGGCCACTTCCAGTGCTATCTTACCAACGGGGTATGCTGACTTGCCAGGTACCACACCATGGAAAACTGTATTCGACGGTCGGAGATCCTTATCTGTTAGCCCCATGCGACGGAAGGTCTCATAGTACAGGATGTTAATACTGCTACCCCCATCCATGAGTACCTTGGTGAACTTATAACCACCCACCTGAGGCGCCACCACCAAAGCTAGTTGACCCGAATTGTCAACCCGGGGAGGGTGATCCTCTCTGCTCCATATGATTGGCTGCTCTAACCAACGTAGATATCGGGGCACGGCCGGTTCGATAGAATTAACCGCCCGCTTCTGGACCTTCCGGTCTCGCTTGTCCAAGCTAGTGGTGAATACGTGATATTGCCCACTATTCAATTGCTTCGGGTTGCTCTGGTAACCCGACTGCTGCTGTTGCTGATTGTAACCCCCCTGGTTATTCTAATTATTCTGATTGTTGTATCCGCCCGGATTACCATTAAATCCTGAACCAGAGTTTCCTCCACCGGAACCCGGCCCGGATCCACCGCCGGAGTCGGGATCATACCGGAAAGCATTAGAACTCTTGAACTCCTGCATAATGTAGCAATCCTTCCAAAGGTGATTTGCTGGCACCTCCTTCGTCCCATGCTTTGGACAGGGCTGGTTCAATAGATAATTCAGTCGGTCCGGATTAGGACTAGTTGCTCCGCCGCGGTTCTGCGATTTACCCTTGCGTCACTGGCCCTTGTCCTGCGCATTAGTATTAGCCACAAAGTCCATGTTGCCATCCGCTTTACGCTTGCCTCCGCCGCCATTACCTGCTGAGTGATGTTGCTGACCCTTGGAGTTGCCGTTCTTCTTTCCCTTCCCTGTCTTTTCATCATCAGTGTCGGTGTCAAAACCGGCGGATCTCGGGTAGGGGGTCCCGAACTGTGTCTCAAGGTCGGATGGTAACAGGAGACAAGGGACACTTTATTTTACCCAGGTTCGGGCCCTCTCGGTGGAGGTAAAACCCTACTCCTGCTAGATTAATATTGATGATATGGGTAGTACAAGAGTGGATCTACCACGAGATCAAGGAGGCTAAACCCTAGAAGCTAGCCTACGGTATGACTGTGTATGATGATGGTTGTCCTACGGACGATAACCCTCCGGTTTATATAGACACCGGATGGGGTTAGGGTTACATAGAGTCGGTTAAATGGTAGGAGATCTCGAATATCCGCACACCTAGCTTGCCTTCCATGCCAAGAAAAGATCCTTCCAGACACGGGACGAAGTCTTCAATCTTGTATCTTCATAGTCCTGGAGTCCGGCTGAAGGTATAGTCCGGCTATCCGAACACCCCCTAATCCATGACTCCCTCAGTAGCCCCCGAACCAGGCTTCAATGACGACGAGTCCGGCGCGCAAATCATCTTCGACATTGCAAGGCGGGTTCCTCCTCTGAATCCTGTGTACCTGTACGAATAACGTCCGATTTTTGTAATGTAGCGCTCCTCGGCTTCAGTGCCCAATAATGGTCGTCTTCCACATGCTAAACAAATGCGAAAAGCTTGGGGCGTTTTTACATCCACACCCTTAGTCATATAAACGAGCCACCTATTTAACGGGATGGCGATTTAGATCCAAACCACATCTTCTCCTCTCTGCGAGTTATCATCAGAGCGCCTCCAGCAAAGGTCCATTCCAACATGGCCAGCCGTCGCAGCTCCTCCCCTCGCCCCTCTAGTCCTAAACCCGGAGACTGGGAGAGTTGCACCATCCCACACAGCAAGTTAGTGTCGCTGCAGGCCAAGGGATTCCTTCCCCAGGCATATATTGTCCTGGTCCGAGCCGGACTCGCCACCTATAATGGCGGAAAGCAAGCGGAGAGCACCCCCAATCCTTCTAAAGGAGAGCGGGTGTGCCTCGTCCCTTATTTATTAAGGGGACTGGGATTTCCAATTCATCCATTCCTCCGCGGGCTTCTGGAGTTCTACGGCCTCCAGCTGCACAATCTCACGCCCAGCTCCGTACTGCATATTGCGGGTTTCGTTGCCCTTTGCGAGCTATTTTTAGGCATCAAGGCTCATTTTGCGCTGTGGAAGAGGTTGTTCTGCTTGGTGCCCCGTTCTCAAAAGGGGTCCATTTACCAAGTGGGCGGAGCCGAAGTATGGCGCATCGCCGGGACCGGATACCCATCCGGAACCCCAAAAGAGGCGTCCGAGGACTGGCCTTCGGAATGGTTTTACATGGATGACGTCCCGCTGCCGGACCCTATCCGGGTCGGTCTCCCTGAGTTCAACAGTGCTCCACCGAAGAAACGCTTGAGCTGGCGTCCGCGGAGCTCTCAGAGAGAAAGTGACAGAGACGTCCTTTACCTGATGGGCCGGATAAGACTGTTGGCTCATTCCGGACTAACCATGATTGGAGTCATGGCCATATGCATTATGCGGGGGGTGCAGCCGCTTCAATATAGAGGCCACCCCATGTGGGAGTTCAACGGGGAGGATGACGCCACCCGTTACGGTCGTAAGGGGCCAGCCACAGCTGCCGCTCTAGTAAAGATTTTAACATCTTTGTACAAGGGAGAAAAGGAGGACTTCCTCCGCGTCAACCCGCGGGCCGGATTCACTATGTACGAACCTCCAAGTTGGGTAAGTGAACAATTGCACTTGCCTGTCTTTTTAATGCTCCCACGACTAGATACGTAATCTAACGATTTCAATGCAGGAACTGCGGCAGGAAGTAAAGGATATCAACAGCCGCCCTCCACAGCCTGAGGACCCAGAACGGTCCCTCGATCCAGACTCCGAAGAGGATCCGAACATATCGGTGGAGCTCATCGACGGGGTGTTCCATCAGTGAAGCAAGGACGATACCTTGGTGGCCATCACAGCCGATTACCCCGGGTTAATCCCGGCCTCCCAGGTGACAGAAACCGGAGTGTTTATTCCCTCAAGAGAGATTCCATTCTCACATATTCCGGCGTTTCAGACGACAACCGTATTTTGCAGGGGAGATTTCCAAGGCGGGAGGCCGAACCTGCAGCGGCTAGCCAACGAGGGGCCGGAGGGCCCTGTGGGGCAAAAAGAAATGTAGTCCGGACTGAGATTCCGGCACAATGGTAAAACGCGCCCTTTGTATCCCTGGTGTTATTCTTGTCAAGGCATATTAACATTCGTGCTATTTCCAGGACGAAGAGGCCCCGCCGGACTATGTCCGAAGAGGTCGCCCATCGCGCCTCCACTAGCCAGGCTCCAACGTATGGTCCGGAAGCGGGGACGAGCACCAGGCGCGCACCGGACGCTCCTCCAACAGAGGATGTAGACCGGCTGTCTGCCACAAATTCAGAAGTGGAGAGTGCCATGAACCACAGGCGTCGCCGGACAGTTCTACGCGACGCTTGTTTCTCCCGAGAAGCTTTAAATGCCTTTAATTCGGGAGATGCGTACCTTCGTGCCGCTCAAGATGGTTTAGCCAAAGCCACGGAGCTGTATGTGAAAGACATACGGGTAAGAAAATTTTGGTTAAATATATATATATATATATATATATACCAGTAGCCCCCGAGACTTGAAACAGTTAAAGTAACTGATTTAAGGATCATATAACATGCAGGTTCTTATAGAGAAGAACACCGTGCTGTCCCAGGAGCTAGAAAAGTGCAAGGCCCAACTAGAGGCCGCACTAGCCGCAACAGGGGATCCCACAGGGACCCCCTCAGGTAAGAGACACTTCGAAAGATTAGTATTGTGCAGCATGGGTGCAAATCTGACAATTCATGTTGCAGATGGCGCCGGACTTGATCCGGAGAAGCAACAACTCTTACGCCGGTTAAAGGCCGGTGAGAGTATGTTGACAAGGGTGAGGCGAGAGAAGAATGATCTTCAGGATGCCAACACCAAGCTGGATGTTGAAATGAAGGACGTTCGTGGCCAGCTGTCGGACTCCATGAAGGAGAATCAGCGGCTTCGACGCGGCATATTTAGTAAGTGCTTGAACGAACTTTGAAAAATGAGTTCGGCGAGGAAGTCGAATAACAAAGTATTGTCTGTAGGTATGCTCATAGGTCGTCCTGCAGAGGAGATGCCCGGTTCTACGGGTGACCTACTCCCCGAACTCCTGCAACTGCACGAGCGAATTCGGCAGGCGATGCGAGGCGTTGCCCAAGCCTTATGGCCTGCCCACCCCACGCCCGAGGGCCTTGGAGAGCTTGCGGAGATGCTGAAGGGAGCTCGGCGGCGCTTCTGGTTGTGGAAGATATCAGCCTGCTGACAAGGCACTAGGAAGGCCTGGGCCATGGTGAAGACCCGCTTTACGAAGTCTGACCCCAATCACATGGCTGAGGTCGGACCGATGGGGCCCGACGGGAAGGAGATCCCTGTGAGCTTAGTTTATGGCCAGGTAGAGTTGGCCGCAAAGTATTCTCAGCAGGACTACAAATTAGACAGCCTGCTAGATGGTATAGAGGAAGAATACAATCAGTCAGGATGACTATGCAATTTATAATTGACATGTGAAATGCCTTCTAGCCGGATTGTAGATCGTTTGTCGTTGCCGAGCTTTTCGCTTCAACCTCAGGACCTGATGGTCCGGAGTGTGTCCGAATACCGTAACGGTTATATAAGAACCGAGGTATGCATGGAGACCAGGCGTAGGGGTCATTAGTGCTTTATCAGACAAGTGCCCAACTAGTTATGTTATATTACATGGTTAGTAAGAAACATCTTCCAGAGAGAATAGTTCCGTTAAGGGTTCCTTTCGCTGGGGTGGCATGCCCTGAAGTGCACGTCCGGACTGCAAATGCAGGAAAACATCTGGGGGCATGTATAAGTAAAAAAGGTTCATCTTTAGTTCACCGACCGAATATTCCCTTAGGAACGCTAGCTTTCGGCTTCACCCAGTCTGAGGTACACATCCGGCTTATCCGGCAGTAGCAATCGCAGAGGTGCTCCCTTTACCGCCTAGCCGAACAATCGGGAACGTAGGGGTAAGCACAGGAGCCAGGCAACCCAGCTTGGCCAAAACTTAAGTCATATCGATGCATATAATGGTGAAGAAAAGGTGCATGCGGAAGTCTGACGCATGCGTTGGGTGTGAACCCCATATAAACAAGCTTCTGTTAAAGAAGCCCCCAGGTTTAAGGAGCGCTGGTAGCGCGTCATATTATGAGCCTTTAAGGGCTAGAAAAAGGAAAGAGTGGGAGGAGACAAAAATAAAAACAGAAATATATATGTAAAAATGGACAGAGGAAGGAGACAAACTCAGAGTTCGGCGCTAGGCATAGAATCTTCGGAGACGTGTGGCGTTCCATGGGTTCGGCTCGAGTCGGTTGTCCAACGCGTCTCGCAGGCGGTACGCTCCACCAGTGAGGACTTGGTCAATTATGAAGGGACCTTCCCATTTGGGCTTGAGTTTGTCCTTTTTCTTATCCGGCAGGCGTAGAACTAGTTCACCAACATTGTAATTTTTGGCCCGTACTTCTCTGCTTTGATATCTTCGAGCCTGCTGCTGATAAAATGCGGAACGGGCTTTAGCCACGTCGCGCTCCTCCTCTAGGGCGTCCAGGTTGTCCTGCCGATCAAGTTCGGCTTCTCTTTCTTCGTACATGTACACTTGAGGTGAGTCATGAATTATGTCGCAGGGCAGAACTGCCTCAGCGCCATACACCATAAAAAATGGTGTGAATCCGGTGGTACGATTCGGCGTGGTTCGCAGCCCCCAGAGTACGGAGTCGAGCTCCTCTACCCAGTGCGTATTAGATTCCTTTAGGGACCGCACTAGTCTGGGTTTGATACCACTCATGATGAGACCATTTGCATGTTCGACCTGACCGTTAGTTTGTGGGTGATAGACAGAAGCATAATCGAGCATAATGCCCATGTTTTTGCACCACAGCTTTACTTCGTCAGAGGTGAAGTTTGTGTCGTTATCAGTGATAATGTTGTGGGGGACACCGTAATGGTGTACGACCCCGGATATGAAGTCTATCACAGGTCCGGATTCGTCCGTCTTAACAGGCTTGGCTTCTATCCATTTGGTGAATTTATCCACCATGACCAATAAGTATTTTTTCTTGTGGGTTCCACCTTTAAGGGGTCCTACCATGTCAAGCCCCCATACCGCGAAAGGCCAAGTGATGGGGATAGTTCGGAGGGCGTTGGGCGGCATATGGCTTTGGTTTGCAAAGAGCTGGCAACCGACGCATCGTTTGACTAAGTCATGGGCGTCTGCTCGGGCCGTCGGCCAATAAAAGCCTGTACGGTAAGCCTTGCTTACAAGGGATCGAGCTGCAGCGTGGTGGCCACCGAGTCCGGCATGAATTTCAGCCAACAGACTCCGCCCTTCCTCTTCTGAGATACATCTTTGGAGGACTCCTGTAGTACTTTTCTTATAGAGCTCTCCCTCATGGACTTTATAGGCTTTAGATCGCCGCACTATGCAGCGTGCCTCGTTTTGGTCCTCTGGGAGTTCCTGCCTAGTAAGGTAGGAAAGGAATGGTTCTGTCCACGGGGCGATGACCGCCATTATTACGTGGGCTGAGGGTGTGATTTCGGTGGCAGGGCCTCCGATTATGTCAAATTGTTCGGCGTCGGGCTCTGCGGTTGTGTTCGGACTATGGACCGAGGGTTCCCCTTCCCATGCTACAGATGGCTTGAATATTCTCTCTAAGAAGATGTTGGGAGGGACTGCATCTCGTTTTGCTCCATTACGTGCCAGGACGTCCGCTGCCTGATTATTTTCTCGGGCTATATGGTGAAACTCCAGTCCTTCGAACCGAACTGACATTTTTAGCACGGCATTGCGATAAGCTGCCATTTTTGGGTCTTTGGCGTCGAAGTCGCCATTCATTTGGGATATCGCGAGGTTGGAGTCCCCGCGTACTTCCAGGCGTTGAATGCCCATGGATACTGCCATCCGGAGACCATGTAGAAGGGCCTCATACTCGGCTGCATTGTTGGAGTCCGCGTAGATGATTTGGAGTACATATTGGACTGTATCCCCTGTAGGGGACGTCAAAACGATGCCAGCCCCCAGTCCGGCCAGCATTTTGGATCCGTCGAAATGCATGATCCAGTTGGAGTATGTGTCGTACTCTTTAGGGAGTTCGGCCTCTGTCCATTCGGCGACAAAGTCGGCTAGGACTTGCGATTTAATTGCTCGTCGTGGTTTGTAGGTTATGTCGAACGGGAGGAGCTCTATGGCCCATTTGGCTATCCGGCCCGTTGCATCGCGGTTGTTGATAATATCATTGAGTGGCACTTCCGAGGCTACTGTTATGGAACACTCTTGAAAGTAGTGACGTAGCTTCCGGGATGCCATGAACACCGCGTATGCGATCTTTTGGTAATGCGGGTACAGTGATTTGCATGGTGTAAGGACAGTGGACACGTAGCAAACCGGCCTTTGAAGGGGAAATTTGTGTACGTCCGTAGCCTGCTCGACGACGAGTACTGCGCTAACAACTTGATGAGTTGCGCCAATGTATAATAACATGGGTTCGCCAATGTTCGGCGCGGCCAGGACGGGGTTTGTTGCCAAGATGGCCTTTATCTCCTCGAGTCCGGCCGTGGCAGCTTCCGTCCACTCGAACTGTTCGGTGCGCCTAAGGAGGCGGTGAAGGGGTAATGCCTTTTCTCCCAAGCGGGAGATAAAGCGGCTTAAGGCCGCCACGCATCCAGTGAGTTTCTGTATTTGTTTGAGGTCTTTTGGGACATCCAATTGTGACAAAGCTCGGATTTTAGCTGGATTTGCTTCAATTCCTCTACCGGATACAATGAAGCCCAGTAGCTTTCCGGCTGGAACGCCGAAAACGCATTTTTCCGGATTGAGCTTAATGTCGTATTTTCGGAGGTTGTCGAATGTGAGCCTCAAGTCGTCTACTAGAGATTCGACATGTCTTGATTTAACGACCACATCATCTACATACACCTCCACTGTTTTGCCGATCTGATTTGCCAGACATGTTTGAATCATGCGCTGATATGTCGCACCAACGTTTTTTTAGTCCAAAGGGCATCATGTTGAAGCAGAATGGGCCGTATGGTGTGATGAATGCTGTTGCGGCTTGGTCTGATTCTGCCATCTTGATTTGATGGTAACCGGAGTATGCGTCGAGGAAGCACAGGGAATCGTGTCCTGCGGTGGCATCGATGATTTGATCTATTCGAGGGAGGGGAAAAGGATCCTTTGGGCAAGCCTTATTGAGGTCTTTGAAGTCGACACACAGGCGCCAGGATTTGTCCTTCTTTGGTACCATCACCAGGTTTGCTAGCCAGTCCGGGTGTTTTATATCTCTGATGAATCCGGCCTCCAATAACTTGGCTAGCTCCTCTCCCATAGCCCGTCTCTTTGGTTCAGAGAAACGCCGAAGGGTTTGTTTGACATGTTTGAATCCTTGCTGGATATTTAAACTGTGTTCTGCCAGCCTGCGTGGGATTCCTGGCATATCTGAGGGGTGCCAAGCGAAAATGTCCCAGTTCTCTCGTAGGAACTCTCGCAGTGCGGCGTCTACATCAGGGTTCAGTCATGCCCCGATGGAGGCTGTTTTATTGGGGTCCGTAGGGTGGACCTGGAATTTGACTATTTCGTCTGCTGGTTTGACGGATGTGGATTTGGATCTCTTATCGAGTATCACATCATCCCTGTTAACCGTGGATCGCAGCACAGTCAGTTCTTCGGCCGTTAAGGTTTCTGATAGTGCCTCGAGGGCCAATGCGGCTGTCTTGTTTTCGGTGCGCAGTGCTATGTCCGGATCACTAGCGAGAGTGATAATTCCGTTTGGCCCAGGCATCTTAAGCTTCATGTACCCGTAATGGGGTATAGCTTGGAAAACTGTAAAAGCCTCCCGCCCTAGTATAACGTGGTATCCGCTTTTGAACGGGGCTACCTGGAACATGATCTATTCGGACCTGTAATTATCCCGCGTACCGAACACCACATCTAGTGTGATTTTTCCGGTGCAGCGCGCTTCCTGACTGGGAATTATTCCTCTAAAAGTTGTGCTTCTTCGCTCAATGCGGTTCCAGTCTATTTCCATCTTTTGGAGGGTTTCCTCGTAGATGAGGTTCAATCCGCTGCCTCCGTCCATGAGTACCTTTGCGAGGCGACAGCCGTCCACTATGGGATTGAGGACCAGTGCGGCTGGTGCTTTGGCTGTTCAAAATTTAGGTTCGTCACTCGCATTGAAGGTGATAGCAGTATTACTCCATGGGTTTATTATCGCTACTTGATAGACTTCGGTGAGGCTGCGAAGTGTTCTTTTTCGCATGTTATTCGATGCGAAAGTCTCAAAGACTGTGAGAACGGAACTGAAATTCCCTGGCTGGTTTCCTTCGACCTCTGGAATTAGGAGGTCCTCGCCAATTTTGGCCAGCTGCCGCAGTATCCAACATGCCCTGAGGCTGTGGGTTGGGGTGGTGTCCGCTGCACTATGAATCTTGCAAGGTCCATCTAGCCACTTTTCCAGTACGGTTCCATGCCCCCTAGAGGGTTTTGATTTTTTAGTGTTTAGTCCGGGTGCCTTACTGCGGTGCGCCCTCTTGACTCGGACGGGATTGCTTTTCAAGACCGGATTATCCAAAAATTCAATTTCGGTTTTCCAAGCACTTTCCATGGCACATTATTTATGTACTATGGACGCCAGGTCAGCAAAGCGTGTGATATTACGATGACTTATGGCGTTGAGTATTCCCTTGTCCGTGCAGTTACTGCAAAAGATTGAAATCGCGTCTTCCTCGCGGCAGTCATTTGTCCTATTCATAAGTAGGAGGAATCTAGCCCAGTAATGATGTACTGTTTCTTCGAGCACCTTCCTAATTTGGGAGAGATCGCTCAAGATCGGGTGGTCGGGCGTCGTTGAATCTGAGACTTCGCCCGGTTTGCTGTTCGGAAGCCGAAGAACTTCCGGATTCTGAGATCTGGAGTCTTGGACGCTATCCGATTCGCCTGATTTTAGGCTCAGGTCTTGGATTGCACCCTCCCCTCCGCGGATATCCGGCATGGAGGGTTCAAGAATTCGGAAGTGGCTAGTCCTTAAGATAGATGAAGGGCCGCCGCATTGTGTTTCCACCACATCAACGTGGTGGGTGACTTGGGGAGAGTTAATTTCCCTTAGATCGGGTTTAAGCCCAACCTGGTCGTAATTTGTAGCGACCCCCAGGGCGGCGATGCGATCCAAGAGCTCGTTTACGGAAGAGAGCACCATCGGATCCAGCTGCTCGGCAAGTTTCGGGTTGACGTGGAGGTTGCTTTTGATGACCTGAGAGGTCACCGTCGGCGCAACGGCCGAACAGGCGGTCATGAGAAAACCACCTAGCCGGAGGGTTTGGCCGATAGCCAAGGCTCCCTTAGTAACGGCGCCATCTTTAAAGATGGGAAGAGGCATCCTTCCTGATCGCGACGGCACAGAGGAACTCTCAGTGAAAGCACCAATGTTGGTGTCAAAACCGACGGATCTCGGGTAGGGGGTCCCGAACTGTGCGTCAAGGTCGGATGGTAACAGGAGACAAGGGACACTTTATTTTACCCATGTTCGGGCCCTCTCGGTGGAGGTAAAACCCTACTCCTGCTAGATTAATATTGATGATATGGGTAGTACAAGAGTGGATCTACCACGAGATCAAGGAGGCTAAACCCTAGAAGCTAGCCTATGGTATGATTGTGTATGATGATGGTTGTCCTACGGACGACAACCCTCCTGTTTATATAGACACTGGATAGGGTTAGGGTTACATAGAGTCAGTTACAATGGTAGGAGATCTCGAATATCCGCACATCTAGCTTGCCTTCCACGCCAAGAAAAGATCCTTCCGGACACGGGACGAAGTCTTCAATCTTGTATCTTCATAGTCCTGGAGTCCGGCTGAAGGTATAGTCCGGCTATCCGAACACCCCCTAATCCAGGACTCCCTCAATCGGACTCGGGATCCTTGGTACTATCAGAATCAACATACTTTACCAAAGCGGCCATGAGAGTCCCCATGTCAGTGCAATGGCGCTTCATCCGTCTTAACTTCAACCTTAGGGGTCCAAACCGGCAATTGCCTTCCAAGGTTATGACTGCGGTGTCAGCGTTGATGCAGTCTGATGAATGCAGAACTTGTGAGACCCGGCGTACCCAATGAGTAGTTGATTATCCTTCCTCCTGGACACAGGCGGCTAAATCCACTATCGACATAGGCTGCTTATATGTGTCTTTGAAGTTATTGATGAACCGGGCCCATAACTGGGCCCATGAACTGATAGAATTGGGCGGCAAGCTCTTCAACCAGGTACGGGCCGTCCCTTCAAGCATCATGGTGAAATACTTTGCACACGCTGCATCATCTACATCAAGCATCTCCATGGCCATCTCATAGCTCTCCACTCATGTCTGTGGAGGTTGATCCGTCGTATAGTTCGGTACCTTGCGCGGGCCCTTAAAATCCGTAGGCAGGCGCACATTGCGTAAAGCGGGGACAAGGCAAGGTACCCCCAATGCGCTAGAAGTAAGCCCAGGCTCAACCAAAGTGGTCGGATGAACCAGCGTAAGCTGACGAGCTTGATGCTGTGCCGCTAACTCGGCCTCCCTGCGCGCTCGGGCCCGGTCCACTACCTCCTGGGCATTGTCGACCCCACCGGCCGAATTGTTGCCACGGGGCGCTCCACGCCGTGCATTACTTGACACAGCTGGTTCCTCCATATGCCTGCTATAACTCCGGCTTGGACATGGGGTAGAATGAATCCGGTCGCGGCTGTATGAATACGCTTCCTGTTGGACCAAAGCCGTCCTAAGGAGCTCCTTGACCCGGCGCGTCTCTATCGCCTGCAATGAATCGCCTTCAACTGGAATAGCCTCCAACCGTGCCGCAACCGCAACGAGGTTATCCAGCGGATTGGAGTAGTGACCCGGAGGTGTGGGCACAGCCTGCGGTACACCAGTATTATGACGAGGTAGATCTATTAAATGGGGCTGGACTGACGCGCCTGTCGCAGGTGCCTCCGCCCAGTTTGCCACCGGCGGATTACTGGTTCCTGCTCCAGGGGTGTTGAAAAGGTCCCTTGCTTCAAAAACTGAAGGCAAACGAGATCGATACTTCCTCCTCATGACTTCCTGTGATGCGTTCTGGTCCAGCATGAGCTTGTAAGCTTGCGCGTCCAATGCGGCTCGCTCCGCAGTCATCCTGACCTCTTCAGCTGCTAAATCCGCTTTGGCCTGAGTGATCTGCTCCCTCACCTTTGCAATTTCCGCGTTGTGAGCGTCTTGATCCGCCGGGTTAGCCTCTGCCATGAGCGCAGCCAACGCATCGAACAGATCTGATAAGACTTGAGCCGGCGGGCGCACAGAGCCTCCTGCCCCGGCAGCCGTTGCCGCTGCTGAACAGGAAACCATCGCTGCGGCAGTTGATGAATGAAGCGCTGCTTGCGTACCGGCCATGAATATTCCAACCCGGTTGGGTAGATCAGAGGGGTCCGGAATACTGTCGCCATCGGAACAGCCCCCAATCCGGCCATCTTCTAGATGATACAAAGACTCAGTTTCTCCGGTTGACGACTCGTCGCCAAAGTAAACGACGGTTTTGCCACCAGATCCTGATCCATCCTCATAGCTTCCTCCATGGATGACTCCCACGAAGGCATGTTTCACGGCCGGCTTAACCCGGGCAGGTCGCGCACGCTGAGCTGTCTCGACGAGGTCGGTGCAGGTGTCCAGCTCAGGGCCCGGTTCACCGATCTTGCCGATGAAGACGTGTATGCCACCAAAGGGGACCCGGTATCCGTACTCAATCGAGCCGGCCTCGGGGCCCCAGCCTACATCGTCGATGTAGATCTTGCCGCGGCGACTCTTGGTCATCCAGCCCACAGCGTATCCCTCGAGTCCTTTGAAGCGGCCCTCCAAGAACTTGAAACCATCGTGCGATAGCCCCACGGTGGGCGCCAACTGTCGTGGTTTTGTCACGGCAGATGTCCTAGCAAAAGGACTTAGTCGTGGAGCCATCGCAACGGGTTAACTCGAAGGGGTTAAAGCGGACACAGGGACACAGAGGGTTTATACTAGTTCGGCCCCTTCGATGAAGGTAAAAGCCTACGTCTAGTTGTGATGGAATTGATGGGGTTTCGATGACTAGCGAGCAAACAAGCTTCGCCTAAGTCTCGAGTTGTGATTGTCTGTCCTTGAACCGCTGTCGGGTCGTCCCCTTATATACACGGGTGACGCCCGTCGGTTCACAGAGTCCCAATCTCCAGTTCATATTCGTATCCGGGTTGGTCTCTCCTTATTCCTAACTTACAATACAAGTTTACATACAAAGCCGGTTTACGGCTACAAGTGTTGAACCGACTACGGCCTTGGGCCCTCATCTATCTTCTTGGGCTTTAACGCTCTGGGACTACTGATGAAGTTAACCCGGCCCAGGTAGGCCGGTTTACGCCCAGTAGTAATATCCCCAACAGATGGCGTTTCTCGTAGGTTGACGGGAGCGGATCCATAGTGGTGTATTGCATGGTGAATATGTGGACTCGTGTGCGCCACCTCAAAAGAGTTACTTGCAGTCCTAGTTCAGGATAGCCACCGAGTCAAAGCTGGCTTGCTGCAGTTAAACTCCACCACCCCTTTGTTGATACTGATGCATATGTAGCTAGATCTGATGTAAGTCTTGCTGGGTACATTTGTACTCATGTTTGCCTATTTTATGTTTTGTAGAGAGACGTCAGTCTCGCTAGTAGTTCCGTGTGGACTTCAACGTTTAGCTTGATACCTCAGCTACGATCTTGTGCCCTCGGCAGGACCTGGTAGATAGTCAGGCTTCTCAGCCTTTTTCATTTGTAGATGTCTGTACTTAGACATGTTAAGCTTCCGCATGTGCTTTGACTTGTATGCTCTGAATGTTGGGTCATGAGACCCTATAATATCTCGCTCCTCGGAGCCTGACGAATAAGTTCTTGAGTCGTAGAGTTATGCTGTGATGCCATGTTGTATTTACACATATCGAGCATATTGTGTGTATGATTGAAATGCTTGGTATGTGTGGGATCCGACAACCTTGTTGTTTATCCTTGGTAGCCTCTCTTGTGGGGAAATGTAGTCTTGTGCTTCCATGAGCCATAGTAGTCCGCTACAGCCCATTTCACTTGAGTCCTGCTAGCCCAGCACTACTGCTTCGGAACACTTGACTAGCCGGCATGTGATTCACTTCGTTCCTGTGTCTGTCCCTTCGGGGAAATGTCACGCGGTGACATCCGGAGTCCTGCCTAGCCTGCTACAGCCCGGTTCACCGGAGTCATGTTAGCCCAGTGCTACAGCCTGGATTCGCACGCTGCTGACCGACATGCTCGATGTTGATTCATGTATGCCTGTCCCCGTAAGTTAGTGCCACTTTGGGTTCACGACTAGTCATGTCGGCCCGGTTTCTCTGTCATATGGATGCTAGTGACACTATCATATATGTGAGCCAAAAGGCGCAAACGGTCCCGGGCCATGGTAAGGCGACACCCATGGGAATACCATGCGTGAGGTCGCCAAGTGATATGAGGTGTTACCGGCTAGATTGATGTGACTTGGAATCGGGGTCCTGACAGCTTTGGTATCACAGCCTGACTGCCTATAGGATTACCAAGCCAAACTGGTCGAAGTTGAGTCTAGAAATGCTTTAGTTATATAAGGGAATTGATTGTGGAAGGGAACGTAAGGCTCTTTTTACTCCTTATACCTTATGCCCTTCTGATCTGGGTCAACCTCTTCTTTTCTACGGGGATTAAGAACTAGGCCTTCTCATCTATCTATCAGGATGATGTGTTACTAATCCATAGACTTATAGGATTGACGGATTCAAGTCTCAGTTCAGTTTCTATTACTTCCGTATGTTCATAGATGGCCTCAGAACCTTGTTGTTGTGATGTTAAGTGGTTACGCCACTATTTGCAGGATGTCTCAAATCTTTTCGAGCATTTACAACCGTTATGCTGTCCGAGTCATCCCAGGTCTCTAAATAGTCTGATGCATTTGCAAATCCCTTCTTTCCGTTCCTGATGTCCTTTTGGGCCAGATTAACGCACTAAACGGTCTGTTGAGGTACTCCATTGCCTTGACATATATGTTGGAGCTATTATTATGACCCTAGTTGTCTTAGAGGATCACCTAGTAATCTAGCCATGTCTTGTGTTCCCAGTGTGATGAATCTGGCCACCATTCTCGAAAGCATCTCACGATGCCATCTAGTAGTAGGTATTCTACTCTTGGGTTCTTGACCCAAGATTCACTCTACTTACCTCGTGTTGATAGTGTTGCTCGTACCTTTAGGATATTAGTAACCTTTGCGATAGTCCTTGTGGTCGGTGGTATTTCCTTCTTCCAAATACTATGAACCACTTATGGCAGAAGTTTGTTGGATCAAAAGATCACAACAGGAGTGCTCTCGATGAGTTCCCCATTCTATATTGTGACGCTGCCAATCCTACCTCTCTGCATGGGTTTTCCGGAACAAATATGTTGAATTTGGTCGGCATACTAATCCATGCATCCACAACTCAGAACAACATATGTTCCTTTGAGTTGTCCCTCTTTAGTTATATTCTGACCCTCGTCTATCAATTGATAGTCAGGAATATGTGTGCATTCGTTCATCGATACCTATTACTCTTATGGTCCGTCAAGCCATTCTATTCCAGAATGACTAGGAGAAACAAACTCCAGTACCTCATCCATATCTAGGATTGGGTCAAAGCAGTTGTATCCCGCAGATCAAAATGCCAAACCAGCTTTTGATTCTGTTCTACCCTGAAGTATTGCCCTCTTTATGTCAGGAGTATCATATGAATTGCACAACCTCCTATGAACTCTTGATACAGTGATACTTCTTGCCATCATCGTTCATTCCTCGGTCTCCATGTTATTGTAACCGGAATACCGACAAGTGGACCATGATGTGTGAAATCAATACTCCTATCAACCGTGTTGCTTGGTAGTTAATGGACATTAATATCATTCTTAGCGTGTTGGTTATCGAATCACTATTCTAGGATTGATCGTGCTATCTTGTCCTTATTTCTGGTGCACTCTTCGATCTTTGAGTTAGGATTGAATCTCTTACTCTTCTGATCATGTCGTCTTGCCTTGAAAAGCAAGATTGTTCTCAAGCTTAGAGACATATCGATGGTTCATGATTTTCCGGATATCTTCATGGAAGTATCACCAGGTCGTCCCGTGACCGATATGTTGAGTTCGTGATCAAGTTGGTTTTCCAATAAACCACTCTTTCTCCAAGAATCTGTGTTGGATACCCTCAGCTAGTTGGTTAAGCTAAACAACAACTTGGAGAGTTGGAAGATGGAAGCTTGTCCGACTTAGTTCATCATTAAGGGATATCTTTGTGTGTGTGTGTGTGTGTGTGTTAAAGAAATATGATATCTTCGTTGATTGACCCTCGTGATCAGTTGTTGGATCTATTATCTTACCAATCTTTGATTTGAGTATGTGCCATCGTCAAATCAAATCAGAACCAACGATATTCGTAGTGTTGTCTTACTTGCGGTTGTCCCTCGAGCATACACCATTATATCTTTTGGGTCTGACCAATACTATCGCCTTGTTCACCTAATTATGGAACTCCATCTATAGGGAAATCTTGGTGACCTGTTGTTGAGCCCATCAACAACATTTTATCTCGCCCATGATTCATGTTGAACATTAAATAGTGTTGGAAACTTTTAAAGCATTGGCTTCGTGTTCCGTTCATGAAGCATATGCTCGGGTGAAAGAAGTGACTTCCTCTAACACATGTGCATTGATGCAAGTTGCCTCCGTGAATTCAAGAAAGTCAATGTTGTTTCCTCTGGAATCATCCCAAGTCAGCCATGCACGTGCAAAGTATTATGTGGTATGTTAGACTGATCATCTTCGTTCCATATGATTCCTAGCACACAAGCCACTAAGTGATTTGTTCAAGGTAAAGAAGTCTAATTTAAGTGCACAAGACTTTGATATCCTCGATGATGGTTTCCCACCTGAACCCGGTCGTATCTTTATTATAAGACTACTATGTGGTCATGCTTGTCTGGGACAGCGTGTTCACATGTTGTAGCAAAACCCGCTCATGTTTTGGAGCTTGCTATCGTAGTTCATTTCCTGAGAATCTTGCAATGTCATCTCGTCGATTTGTGTTGCAATTCTTACTTTCAGACATGATGAGTCTGGAATGTCCTAACACCAACTAGATCTGAATCTCAGGCAGATATGATGGTTGGAGCATTTCCCAAGAACTATAATATCGGATGCTAGCGACACTATCATATACGTGAGCCAAAAGGCGCAAATGGTCCCGGGCCATGGTAAGGCGACACCTGTGGGAATACCGTGTGTGAGGCCGCAAAGTGATATGAGGTGCTACCGGCTAGATCGATGTGACTTGGAATCAGGGTCCTGACAATGTTGAGGCTCAAAGATTGCAAAAGAATGATATGCCACAAAGACATAACATAGAGAGAACGAGCAATCAAGCAATCAAAGGATACCAATGGAAGCAAACTATCAAAAGATACCAATTGAACCAACTAGACCAATAATCCTACGAGCCACATGAATAAAAGATATTATGATATGAGCAAAGGAGTGTTCTAGAGAAACTAGAGAAGCTCCCCATGATTTGTGCACAATTTAGTTTTGTAATTGGATAGACCGAGCACAAAATAGGATCGTCACTCCCCCAAGATCAATAGAACCTCACGACAAGTGCAAGAGAGCAACAGAGCATTCTAAAGACACTAGTGAAGCTCCCCATGATTTGCACACTCCTTAGAATATTTGCATTAGGATACCAAGTGCACAAAATAGGATCATCACTCCCCGAAAATCAATAGAAACTCAGAACAAGTGCAAGTGAGCACGTTGGAAACAAAGCCTAGCACTTGCAACAAACAAATGGTTGAGCAACATATAAAAGAGGCAACTTAAGAGTAGGCCCAACCAACATGATGTGTGTGAGTCATGGCAAAGCACTTGAGAAGACTAATGTACGGATGAGCATTAAGCATCAACATAGTCTTGGATAGTGGAGATACAAGGTGCATGACATGTCCTCCCCACACACACCAATCAAAAGGGTTCAGAAGCACACTAAAAATGCAAAAAGAATAACCAACACTTGTGACAACCCATGGTGAAGATAGAAGATGAAAGCCTCATCAAGACGAGGGAGACCAATTAAGATGGCAAAGCCTCGTAGAGATAAGCATGAGGAAAATAATCTTCACCACACAAGAGTGCATCAAGATGCAACGAGATAAGATACGCACTCAAGGCAAAAGATTTCACGGAGCCACCAAAGAAAAAAAAAGAAAGACAAGGTGGACGTGAAAGAAAGGATATCATCTAGATATGCAACTTCTCTCAAGTGTATAAGATTTTAGGTAGACGAAATCATGATGATATATATCTACAAAGAAGGATGTACACCCGGAATAGTTACAACACGAAGGAACAAGATATGCACAAGGAAGTCATAGATATACCAATAAGATATTTGCTTGGAAGCATAGCACATGGCTAGATATGGTCTTATTGTATATAGATGAATTCCTACCACACAACCATCAAAGACATCACAACTAGCAACATGAGATCATCGTTGAGATGCTTTGAGAAAGGAAACAAGTATCAAAAGATGGAATGACTATCATGCAAATATGCAACCAACACAAGGTTGAATGCAACAAAAGAATGCATGAATAGATACTTGTTACTAAGATATTATTGGAAGGATGTAGAAGAAACCAATTGAAGGTAATAGATAGAAGTTCATTGAGCATCCTAGCTTGACTCCAATAAGCACGTGATGACACCACCTTCCTTGTGAGTGAGCCGAGCATCCAATGCATCTACAATTTTTCCTAGAACAAGAACACAAACAAAATGGTACCCAAACTCATTGGTACCAAAGAGTTAGAAACACAAACAATACATAGGACAAACTCCACATAAATATGTGCATATTGATATGGAAATGAAATTCATGCACTTCTCATCCAATTTGAGAGTTAGTGGAGTTTCCCCTATATATTGGGTCAAAGAGAGTAAGCATGCCAAGGAAACTACATGAAGTTAATATGCATGCTCAAGACTTTCAAGAACCGATACCAAAATACAAGGAAATACCAAGTGAAAAGAATACCAAATGGACAAATCATCACTTGGAAGATATCATTAAAAGATACATCATGGAATGAGATATCCATTGGAACCCACAAAATGATATCAAACTCCCAAAAGAGAGGATGGTTCCAAACAAACCAAGCTCTCTACAAAGTTTCATGATGGCACAAGTACCAAAAAGAAATGGCTTGCCGTCCACCAACACACACTTAGAAAGGATCACAAGTTTAGTGTTTTATATAAAATAGGATAGCTCCCCCACGAGTTGTGCATTATAGAGAATTTGCATTTGAATACAAAATGCACAAGGTAGGATCACCACGTTCACTATATCAAGGAAAACACTAGACAAGATCAAGAAAACAACAAGATCCTCAAGTGCCACGGAAGGCAAAGGGAGTTACACAAACTTGGCATGAGATAAGGCAAATAAAAAAGCAAACACCAACGTGAAGATGATCAATAATTTCTACCACACATAAGTGAGTACCAATTGTCAAAAGACAAGAAGTATTTGGAAATAATTCCCGGTGGTAGATAGCAAGGATATCCGACATCATCTTCACACCAAACACAAGAAAATTGCAACTTGTAGAGCTAACATGCCACCTAGGAACAAGATAATTTACATATCAACTATAGGTGACAATATCTCAAATGTACACATTTTCTAGGCTAGTAATATACACATAGCATATTACTCCCCCATAATGTGATACCAAATAATGATAAACAAGAGGAAAATAAAAGGATCCAACAAGAGATAATTAATGGACTATTTAGAATTTGAATTTCTCATGAGAAGACATACCATATAGTGACTAGATAATCTTGTAATATCACTACTAGATGGTATTCCTCATGTACACACATTTATAGGATTGTGAGGTGCACAAAGAAAATCACTTCCCAAACATGGGATTTTCCATTAATCTCTCACAAGAGCCAACTAAGATACAAACAAGATGCGCAAAGGCTCAACGCACTACACACACGTACATGATGTGCAAAACAACACACACAAATTTGATTACTCAAGATAAGAAAATTGGAAGCAGAACATATGCAACACATGCAAGGAACAAAACCAAAACATGCAAAGGGGCAAGTAACTTTCAATGTAAACAATTTAAGTACAAGTTACCACAAGGAGGCACATTGGATATAAGATAGAAACTTGATAACCCAATTGACTTGGCTTGAGACAATATGAATGATGAATATCCCTTAATTCTACATGATGTAGCCAAGTCTCCAATGCCCTCCAGCAACACCACTAGTGCATGAGGAAGCGAGGTGAACTTTCTCATGATATAGGTAGCAATGCCTACTCTTCACTTTCTTCTCATTTGATTCTCAACATGAGAAGCATTAGCTTGAGTTTTATTGGGAAGACGCCTTTCTTCAACTTGAGATTGAGCATGAGATTGAACTTGTGGCCTCTTCCTTCGTTGCTTGTCACTAATGGTCTTCTTCTTCAATGGGCAAGATCTAACATGATGCCCTTCAATTTTGCACTTGAAGCAAATGATCTTGGCCGAATTCTTGACTTGTTTTTGGCCCTTCTTCTTGTTGCTCTTGGACTTCTTCTTCTTATTGGATTTGAATCCAAGTCCACCTTTGTCATTGGGGGATTTTTGCACACTCAAGATATTGTTGAGTGTGGCCTTCCCTTCATGACACTTTTCCAAGTCTTTCTTCAAAGAAGTGACTTGGGCCTTGAGCTCTTTGATTTCCTCTACATGGTTAGTCTCAACACAAGTACTAGAGGAAGTATAAGCTTCATCGTTAGAGCAACAAGGCAAGGAAAGCAATTCATCACAAGATGTACCAACATTGTGAGTAGATGAATTACAAGGACTATCACATGGAAATATAGTATTTTTGACTAGAAGTGGTGCTAGTATCCACATGAGGCTCACTAGATGTTACCTTAGCAATCATGGCCTCATGAGATATCTTTAGCACATTATGGGATACTAGAAGATCATCATGAGAGCTTGAGAGCTTTTCATGAATTTCTTCCAATTTCCCATAGTTGCTAGATAGCAACTCAAGTTGAGTACGAAGCTCAACATTCTCCTTCAAAATGGATGCTTCACAAGTAATAGAGTTAGTAGCACAAGCATCATCAATAATAGCAAGAGGAGAAGGCAACTTGGCAAGCTCTTTTGAATATGAAGCTTTAAGTTGTGGATGAGACTCGGTGAGTTTGATGAGCTCACTCTTAATTATTCTTGAGCCATTTTCGAGGTGCCCAAAGTCCTCAAGAAGTTTACCACGTGCAACTTCAAGCTTCTCATTTTTAGTTTCAAAAACATTGGCCACCTTAAGAGCTCTATCATGAGATTCCTTCACTCTCGATAATTCTAGAGCAAAAGTCTCCTCAAGAGATTCCTTGGTGGTTTGTTCAAGTTCAAGAGCTTGAGAGAGGTCCGCAATCTCATTAGCGTAATCACGCTCATGACCTTCCATTTTTTCAATGGTGACCTCATGCTCCTCGAGATGATATTCCAACTCCTCAATATATTTCTTGCCCTCAATGGAAATGGACATGATTTCCATGAAGTTGGAACAAGCAATTTTATTTTTATGAAGAGCTTTAAAAATCATTTCCCCCTTAATTTTTAAGGAGGCAACACTATCCTTCTCTTCATCATTATCCTCATCATCATTAGCATTAACATCATAATCAAGAGACATATAGGGGTTCAAAGTAGGAGATACATTTGAAGCCTTAGCCATAAGGCATAAAGCAATAGATGATGATGTAGGATCCCTTGAAACACCATTTGTGACCACATCTTGTTCCATGGAGTGTTGGGTTTCCTCTACATTGTTAGCACAACAACTCAAGGAAATACATGCATTTTTATCATAGTAACAAGATATAGAAAGCATATCCTTATGAGATTTATTCAAGCAATTTCTACATGATATGCACGGACTATCAACACAAGCATGTGAAACATGTAAGGTGCACGAAGTGTTAAAGTCCAAAGATGGAGCATTGCAACAAGATAGTGAGGAAGAGTCATCAACGATAAACACACTATCATCATTGCAATGACCAACACTACTCACCATAACATTACCTTGTGGAAATCCACATGTAGGTGAAGTAGAAGAAGTTGAGAAGGCAACACGGCCGGAGGTGGAGGGAGAACAATCATCCCCACAAATCTTGGACACACCATATTTATCTTGAAGCTTTGTCCACAACTCATGAGCATCCCAGAACGGCATGAGTTGAAATATATCTACATTGCTCAAAGCATCAAAAAGCACATTAGAAGCTTGAGCATTGAGATAAGAGTTTTTCTCATCCTCTAAAGATAATCTTTTGGGATCCTTTGGAGGAGAAAAACCCATATCTACAATTCGCTCTAAATTTGGGTCCATGACCCTAAAGTGATTAAGCATGCGAATTACCCAAACATCAAAATTTGTGCCATCGAAACTAAGAGTGTCAGAGAATCCTAATCCCCTAGTCGACATCTTTACTCTCTAGGCAGTTAAGCCTAACAAAGAGAGACAAGGATCTGATACCAATTGAAAGATCGTGGATGTCGCCTAGAGGGGGGTGAATAGGCGCTTTAAAATAATTACGGTTTAGGCTTGAACAAATGCGGAATAAACCTAGTGGTTAATTTTCCAAGCACAAAACCTACAACAACTAGGCTCACCTAAGTGCACCAACAACTTATGCTAAGCAAGATAAACTACTAGGTGAAACCAAGATATATGACAAGAAACAATATGGCTATCACAAAGTAAAGTGCATAAGTAAAGAGCTTGGGTAAGAGATAACTGAGGCACGTGGAGACGATGATGTATCACGAAGTTCACACCCTTGCGGATGCTAATCTCCGTTTGGAGCAGTGTGGAGGCACAATGCTCCCCAAGAAGCCACTAGGGCCACCGTAATCTCCTCACGCCCTCGCACAATGCAAGATGCCGTGATTCCACTAAGGGACCCTTGAGGGCGGTCACCTGACCCGTACAAATGGCAACCCTTGGGGGAGGTCACCGAACCCTTACAAATTGCTCGGGGCAGTCTCCACAACCTAATTGGAGACCCCGATGCTTGTGTCGGCGTTCTAGGAACGGGGGTCCCCAGACTTGCCTGCCTGCGGCCTGCGGCGTGGCTCAAAGGGGGCCCAGCACGGCCCATCTTCATCAACACAAGACCCAAGACCCTCGCGAGGGGCCAAGCCTCGCGGGGCAGACGACACGGTGCTTCCTCAGGCGCGGCCTCATCAGGCTGGCTCACGAGGAGGCGGAGAGATCAAGGCGGGGTACCTCACGAGGTGCCCATGACGCAAGCCACGACGACCAAGGGCGCCAGGCGGGCGCCAGCCCGCGCAGTGTCCTCCCTTTCCTCTTTGGTGCAAAGGGGGCAAGCGCAGGCGAGAGGATCAAGCAAAGGCATCCATTTCGGTGCAACGAGACCAAGACCAGTCCAACGGTGGGAAGGAGGTCATCGTGGAGCCCAGAACGGCGTCACCACAGGGCCTTTGGCAGGCGAGGACCAACTTTAGTCAGGATAAGTGTACCAGATGTTCCCCTTCAAATTGGCCAATTGTTGGCGCCCTTCCCGCTCAATATATGGGAAGAGGCCCAGGGCCTTCGCCTATAAATAGGACTAGCCACCCCCAGGGTAGAGGATCTAGAAATCATCGAGCAGACTAGCAATTGGATCAGAGAGAGAGAGAGAAGGGCGATTGAACTCCTCCTAGCAGTTCATCCCCCAGGCCAAGAACAGACCTTCGCGAGGCTGTTCTACCTTGTAGTGTTCATCATCACCATCCCAAGAGGCAATCCACCACACCACACTGGAGTAGGGTATTACACCACATCGGTGGCCCGAACCAGTATAAACTCTGTGTCTCTCGTGTTGTTCTTTCGGTAGTTTAGATCCTTGCGTGACAGAGGGGTAGAGGGCATAATCTTCGCGCGCACCCCAGAGTTCCAACCTTAAGGGTCTACCGGAACCCGAAATCCGACATTTGGTGCGCCAGGTAGGGGTGTGCCGGAATTTGTCTTCCACCGCTCCGCTCTCCGCCGACCGTCGCGACCATGTCTGACGCTCGAAGGGCCCGCGCCGAGCGCCGGGCCGCCATTGCTTCCCACGTCGCCCAGACGGCTCCCGTCGGTGGGCGTCCTCGTCGTTCCCCGTCGCCCGCCGTCAACTCCGCCCCCGGCCCGGCGGGGAACGAGCAGCAAGCATCGTCTCAGCACCCGTCCGTGCGGCAAGACGGCCGCACCGCTACTCCATCGCTCACGCCAGCTGGCTCTTCGTCCCGCGCGCTTCGCGCACCCTTGGAGGCTCGAGCTACGCTCATCGCAGCAAACGAGCTCCTGCGCTACCGTCCCGTCGATGACGTCTATGAAGAATGGCTCGACCGCGTCGCCGAGCTCGCCCGCGCTGTAGGGGGCTCTCCTGCGCCGTCCGCTCCGCTGCGCCGCACCCCGCCCCGCGCGGGCCATGATGCTCCGGGGGCGTACCAGCCGCCTCCTCTCCAAGAAGACGCCATGGCTCCAAGGCGCGTGGCCCCTGGGCGGAACCCACTCCGTTAGGCGCCAGCCCAGCAAGAACAGAGCTGCCAAGAAGTCCCTCGACCGCAAGAGGCTGCCCGGGCGCTTCCTGCTCCGGCTCGCCGTGACCCTGCTCCAGCTCCGGCACGTCAAGACCCCGCGCTGCTCCCAGCTGTAGCACATGGGGACCCGCAAGGCCAAGCTCTCTCTCAACCGAAGCCTCCCGTGGCCACTGCAGGCTGCCGCGCCTACACCACCGAGCTGCGCAGCGTCGCGTGGCCCGACAAGTTCAAGCCAGACCTGCCTCCTCGCTACGACGGCACGACTGACCCCGCCGAGTTCCTCGAGCTCTACGAGCTAGGCATCGAAGCTGCCAGTGGAGATGAGAAGGTCATGGCGAACTGGTTCCCCATGGCGCTCAAGGAAGGAGCTCGCACCTGGCTCCTGAACCTGGCCCCGGGCATGATCTCTTCCTTGGATGAGATGCGCACCCGCTTCATCGCCAACTTCTAGGGTACTCGCGACCGGCCGCCCGCCGTGAGCGACATGCGCCGCATCAAGCAACAACCCGGAGAGACCCTGCAAAAGTACATCCAGCGCTTCAATAGCGCACGCCTCAAGATCCCCAAGGTGTCCGAGGAAGCCATCATCTCGGCCTTCTCCGATGGTGTGCGCGACGTCAAGATGAAGGAGGAACTGGCGATGCATGAAGACCTGTGCACCTCCCTGGAGCTGTTCAACTTGGCGACCAAGTGCGCCAGGGCTGAGGAGGGGCGTCTCTCCCTCCTCGAGCTGCCTGCCGCAGACCTAGAAGAGAAGTAACCCAAGGCCAAGGACGTGAAGCGCAAGGGGCCTGTCGTGCTCGCGGCAGAGCCTGATACCAAGCGGGGCAAGGATCTGCCCGAATCCTCCAGGGGCAGCCGGTACTGTGTGTACCACGACCTCCACACCCACAACACCAATGAATGCCAAGAGCTCCGCGCCGTGCGAGAAGGAAGGATCGGCCGTCGTCCCGACCGCACTGACCGGGGCTACGGCCGAGGAGAGGGAAGAAACCCAGGACGCTGGGAAGACCGCGGCCCACACCAAGGGTGGCGTGATCAACCTCGCGAGGACCGCTGGCGAGACCTGCCTCGCGAGGGGGATTGGCGGGATCAGCCTCGTGAGGATCGCCTGCAGGGCAACGCAGGCCTCCCTCCACTGCCGCCTCAGCCAAGGAGGAACGAGGATTGTCATCAAGACGAGGGGGCTAGGGCTTCCAGGAGCCACGCGCCATCGCCTGCATCCTGGGCGGAGCTCAAGCCCCAGCCTCCCAACGCATCTTCAAGCAGTTTGCCCGCGAAGTGAATGTTGTACTCCCCAAGCTCGAAGCAACGCGCCCTCTCAGGTGGTCGGCGTGCGCCATCACGTTTAGCTCAGCAGATCAGCTCAAGTGCGCGGCCATAGCCGGAGTCCTCCCGATGCTTTGCTCCCCAGTCATCAACAACATACTGGTCGCCAGGACCCTCATCGATGCTGGAGCAGGGCTCAACATCCTGTCCGTGGAAACATTCAACAATCTCCAAGTGCCCTACGACCAGCTTCAGCTAACCAAGCCTTTCTCCGGAGTCACCGACGGTTCCACGATCCCGATCGAGCTGGTCCGCCTCCCTGTCACCTTTGGAGCCCGCAGCAACTACCGCACCGAGCTCATCGACTTTGACGTCGCCCACATCCGCCTGCCGTACAACGCAATCCTCGGGTACCCAGCGCTGGCCAAGTTCATGGCTGTGACTCATCATGGCTACAACGTCCTCAAGATGCCAGGAAGTGGCGGAGTCATCACGGTGCCATGTGAGGAGAAGGATGCAGTGTGTTCCCTGGAGCGAGCCTTTCATGCCGCGTCACTAGAAGACCCAGATTGCGGAAGCAGGAGGCTTCCCAAGATCACCCCCAAGAAGAAGAAGACATCGTCAGGCTCAGCCCTTCAGGAGGCGGGCCCCTCAGGGCCCGCGTCTGCCCAAGGGGTCCCTCCTTCCATCGCATAGGAAAGCATGCCCAGCGCCCTCCTCAGGCAGGGCTCGGGGGCTCTCACCTGGAGGGCCACCGACCTGGCCAGGGTCACGAGGGAGGCGCTTGGGCACCACGTGGAGGCGTGCCTCGAAGCACGTTTCCCTCAAGAAGGAGCGAGGCAAGGAAGGTCAGACCAGCAGGAGTTCATTAACAAGGCCGTTCAAGAACTACAGGAGTCAAGATCATGAGAGGTTGCCGCCGACTACCGGCTGTGGCTCCCCATCCAGGCGAGGATGGTGGGCTGCGCGTCTGCATCGACGTACCATGACTCAATCGGGTCACCACGATGGAGCGCCTCTGGCCCTCGCAAGTGGGGCGTTGCGGAGGCCCACCCCACAGCTATGTTCGCATGCCTTACGGCTTGCCGAGCGTGGCTGCTGTGTACCAGCGCCTCATGAGGGGCATCATGAAGACTCAGGAAGACAGGCGTTCCGCAGTCCTGGCGGAGATGGAGATGATTTGCGAGGAGCCACCAGCGCCTCCGGAGCCTCCAGAGGCCCCTGGGCCTGGGGGCTCGTGAGGATCGGCTTCCGCAGCCCACCGAGTCTGCTGCACCAACACCACTTCATCTTCGACATCTTCAGGTGACGTCCTTCAAGTTTCATTTCCAGCTGGGACCGCCCTCCCAGGGCTGCATCATTCCCAGGCCGCGTGGGTCCGTCCCTGCGGCATTTATCCATTTTATTTTCGATCATTAGCTTGCTTTGTTGGGGGCGCCCACGGGCTGCATCATCCCCAAGCCGCTCGGGCCAGGCCCAGTGGCGTGTATCTCCCTTGCGTTTATTCCCAGCTATGCTTTCGCCTATCATGCTTGATTACTTGATGCCCGTTCACGGCACCTCTTCTTCTCCATGTCGACCACTTGCATGTTAAAGGGGGGGGGGGGTACCTGAGCATCGCGACTCAGGGCTCTTACTGGCTCTTCAGCCCTCACCCTCTGGCCTTGTCCACGGCATCGCGTCCTGGCATACCAGCGACGGCTAAGACAAGCTCAAGGGCCGGGACCCGAGGACGTAGAGTGCCGGCATCTAACCCAATTTGCAGGAACACACCTCAAGATACGGCCTAGTGCCAGGCGCAACCCGCCTAGAGGTAGGGCCCCGTGAGTCCCGCGCTGGCTCACGGGTGCCCAGATACACCTCACCTAGCCCTACCGTGCCGGCCACGTGTCAGGGCGGGGCTGTACACGCCCCGGGGGCTCCTCCCGGAGGGGAGCCCCCTCCCACGTACTAGTGGAAGCACCATGCTCCGCGCTGGCTGACGACACTGCCGAGGAGCGGCTATGCCTGTACACATACGGAAGCGCTATGCTCCGCGCTGGTGATAAACAACTGAGGGTGGCCTCCGGGCCGCGTTAACCTCAGGGAGCCCAGAGCTCAGTGGCTAGCCTCATCGCAACGCCTCCCCTCGGGAGCGCCGCGCGAGGGGGCTAGGCACGGGGGCTACGTCTGGGTCACACCCAGACGTACGCCGCCCAGCCAGGCTCCTCGGGCCTGGTTCGTCGCGCGTCTCTCCCCGAGCAGAGCCAAGGTATGAAGGCCGTTTGAGCGTCAAGGGGGACCCCTGAGCATCGCGACTTAGGGGCCTAACTGGTCCCGTAGCCCCTCACTCCTTAGTTCCGAAAGGCTATGCTGGGTGAGGTACGCGCGGGGCCGGGCTCTGCAGACGTAGAACGGTAGTCTCGCTTGCATCTCACCTCATCGCTCGCTGTTTGCGCGTCAAGGGGGACTCTTGAGCATCGCAACTTAGGAGCCTAACTGGCTCCGTAGCCTCTCACTCCTTAGTTCCGAAAGGCTATGCTGGGTGAGGTACGCGCGGAGTCGTGCTCTGCAGACGTAGAACGGAAGATACACCTACATCACACCTCCCTACTTGTTGTTCGTGCACCAAGGGGGACTCCTGAGCATCGCGACTCAGGAGCCCAACTTGTCACGTAGCCCCTCACTCCTTTGGTCTCGTCCTGGTTTCCGGTCGGGGCTAATGCTGGGTGAGGTACGCGCGGGGCCGGGCTCTGCCGGCGTAGAACACAAGCAAGTAGGGAAGAAAAGCATAAAATTCAAGGAATTTAAAAGCAAATATTACAGTCCATACTGTCGTCTCAGTACCAAACGCAAGTTTAAATGCCTCCCCGAGGCGAGATGCATGTGCAGGAATTAAAAGAAGAACAGGAGCAGTAGCGGAGTCACTTGTCGGCGGTGGAGCAGCGCGGAGCGGCTTCGCCTCGTGGAGCAGCAGTGCCGGCGGCGCCTTGCTTCGGCTTGGTGCTGAAGGCCCGGAACTTCCCCAGCAGCGCCTCTGCGCGCCCCTTCACGGCTTCGATAGCAGCGGCAGCACCCTCGCCGCTCACCGGCTCCAATAGGCTGTCGAGGTCGGCACTGGGATCGTGAAGGTAGATGTGGGCGAAGACCCGCGTCAGCGCAGCAGAAGACAGGACACGCGCCTCGGCCTCAGCCGTGGGGCCCAGGCCAAGGGCGACATCCCCAAGGGCATGAACCAGGAAGGGAAGCAGCTTGGCGGGGCCATCCTTGGCGCCGGCCAGCGGGCTCTCCAGGACGCTCTCGTAAAGCGTCTTCAGCGAAGCACGAGCCTCCTTCTCCATGTCCGCGAAGGCCACGCGATCCTCGGCAAGGACTCGGACCTTGCCGTCCAGCTCGACCTTCGTCACCTCCAGCTCCTTCTTCAGTGCACCTAGGCGGTCGCGGCACTTCTTAAGCTTGGCCTCCCGGTCCTCGATGGCCGCCTCGCGAGCCTTCGTGCCTTCTTCCTGCTCTTGGCGAAGGCGGACCTCCTTCGCGAGCTGGTCTCGCAGGCCTTGCAGCTCATCCTCCAGCTCCTTGCAGCGACCACGGACTTCAGCCACCTCCCCCAGGGCCACACTCGGGCAACCTTTGCCTCGAGGGTGGCCTCCCTCTCTCCGTCGCAGGCCGTCGAGGCCTGAACCAGCGCCGCTGAATCGAGGTGTCGGAGCAAATCCACCCCGAAGCCAGCTCCAGGCGCCCGGCCACCAGGCGAGGGTCGGCGCCAAGAAGATCCTGCCACAGCCGGTCCAGTTTAGCAACGGCATGCTCCAGGACGGCAGAAGGGGACGGAGAAACAGCAGCCGGAGGAGCAGGAGGAGAAAGCAGCGGCGGCACAACCACATCGTCCCGAGGCGGAGTCTGCTGCGCCCCGACGGTCGTGGTGGTGGCGGCAGACAAGGGCACCTCGGGACTCACTTGGGCCATGGGGGCTGAGCTTGCCCCAGCCAGCTCAGCCAGGCCTTGCGAAGGCGACCGGGCAGGAGAGGCCCATGTGTCATGACCGCCTTCCCCTGCAGGCGAAGGCGTTGCCGCGGATGGGGCCTCGGGAGCCCCCTTCGGCTTCTTCGCCGTGGGCGCCAGCCTATCCAAGAGAAGCGAACATCAAGCCTCAGCGGAGGAACAAGAAACAAAAGATGAAGGATCAAGCACTTACGGGTCATCACTGGAGAGCTCAAGCAGCCTCCGGCCATACTTGAAGCCTGAGAGCCGGCTGGAGGGGTCAACCTCAGAAGCAGAAGGCGCATCCACGGATCGCCCCGGAGACAGGGCGGACCCGCGGGGGATCAGCCCGGTCCTGCCCTTCTTTGGGATCGGGGGCGAGCTCCCGCTACCCAGCACGTCGTCGTCCTCATCATCATCGCTTGATGAGAGGCGGAGAGAACGGGGTCTGCGTCGGAGAAGGGGAGCCCTCGACTCTCCGTCAGTTGCCTCGGAGTCAGGGCCCTTCTCCTGCTCCTCTTCGCCCTCCTCTTTGCCGGAGTCGCCAGAGGACACGTCCACCAGTCCCTCGGGAGCCACCGCAGGCACGGGCCCATCCCCTTGAAGACGGGCATGGACTCCACCACCTGCTTCCAGTCGTCGCGCAGGAATAAGGGCGCGGGCGCCCCCTCCAACCTTGCCACCTCGCCCCCGACCAGAGATTGAAGAACCGCGGTCAAATCATCGTCGCCCAAGGCAGCGGGGCTCGGATGAGGCCTCCACATCAAAGGTGAGTACTGCCGAAGCGGAGCCAATTGGTGCTCCAGGAACTCCCTCAGCAGCGACGCGCCGGTCAGCTTCGCCGCCGCCATGCTGGCCGGCTTCAGGTCTGCGTCCATCTTCTCCAGTACCGGCTTCGCGCGGGGGTCCGTGAGCTCCGCCCGGGACCAGTCGCTGGAACTCACGGGCTGCTCCGCGGGTAGGATCAGCCGAGGGTGGATGCGCCCGGCGTCTACCAAGACCCACTTGCTCCTGAAGCCCTCAATCCTCTTCCCGGGATTCGAAATGGCAATGGCGCCGCCGCACGCGACGAAGCTCGCGCATGCGGAAGGGGAACCACGGGTGATCCGGAGGTAGAAGTTGTGGCGCAGCAAGGCCACTGAGGGCTGCAGCCCCACATGAGCCTCGCAGTAGTAGGCGAAGATCGCCAGAAGAAGGATGGAGTTGGGGTGGAGATGCAGAGCTTGTAAGTTGTAATGGCGGAGGACAGAGGGGAAGAACTCGGAGAAAGGAGGCACCAGGCCCGCAGTAATGGAGCTTACGAAGAGAGGGTAGAAGGTGCTTCCTCGGCCCTCAGGGTTGGCGGAGCCGACCTTGAACACCTGCGCCCCGTCGATGCCCTGCGCCGCCGCCATCCGGCGCAGCCCGGCAAGGCTCGCCTCCGTCACATTGGGCAAGTCCAGAGCAGGTGAGAACCAAGCTTCGGCCGGAGACTGACGAGGCGCCATGTCTTCCTAGGTCGCACAGGTGGAGCAGATATGGGAATTGGGAGGAAGGAAGGAGAGGCGCAAGAAAGGGGATCTGAGCAGTGGCCGGAGAAAGAGAAAAGCGAAGCCTGGGAAGACACCGCGCCTTTAATAAACTACGCGGTTGCTGAAGCACTCACGTCCAATCAACCACCACGCGGCGCCCAAGCCCGCAGGCTGTTAGGGCCCGCGGCGCTTCACCCTTGCCCTTTCGCCTCTCGGCACGGCCAAGTCCGGGCGCGCCTTGGGCCCGGGAGCTACTGTCGGCGTTCTGGGAATGGGGGTCCCCAGACTTGCCTGCCTGCGGCGTGGCTCAAAGGGGGCCCAGCATGGCCCATCTTCATCAACACAAGACCCAAGACCCTCGCGAGGGGCCAAGCCTCGCGGGGCGGATGACACGGTGCTTCCTCAGGCGCGGCCTCATCAGGCTGGCTCACGAGAAGGCGGAGAGATCAAGGCGGGGTACCTCACGAGGTGCCCATGACGCAAGCCATGACGACCAAGGGCGCCAGGCGGGCGCCAGCCCGCGCAGTGTCCTCCCTTTCCTCTTTGGTGCAAAGGGGGCAAGCGCTGGCGAGAGGATCAAGCAAAGGCATCCATTTTGGTGCAACGAGACCAAGACCAGTCCAACGGTGGGAAGGAGGTCATCGTGGAACCCAAGCCAGCGTCATCACCAGAGCCTTTGGCAGGCGAGGACCAACTTTAGTCAGGATAAGTGTACCAGATGTTCCCCTTCAAAATGGCCAATTGTTGGCACCCTTCCCGCTCAATATTTGGGAACAGGCCCAGGGCATTTGCCTATAAATAGGACTAGCCACCTCTAGGGGGGAGGGGATCGGAACATCTAGCAACCCGACAATCAGTTAGATAGGCAGCAGAGAGAGAGAGAAGGGCGATTGAACTCCTCCTAGCAGTTCATCCCCCAGGCTAAGAACAGACCCTCGCGAGGCTGTTCTTCCTTGTAGTGTTCATCATCATCAGCCCAAGAGGCAATCCACCACACTACAATGGAGTAGGTTATTACACCACATCGGTGGCCCGAACCAGTATAAACTCTGTGTCTCTTGTGTTGTTCTCTTGGTAGCTTAGATCTTTGCGAGGCGGACGAGTACGGGTAGGTAGGAAGCATAATCTCTGCGCGCAGCCCAGAGTTCGAACCTTAAGGGTCTGCTGGAACCCGAAATCCGACATTTGGCGCGCAAGGTAGGGGTGCGCCGGAATTCGTCTTCCACCGCCCTGTTCTTCTCCGACCGTCGCATCCATGTCTGACGCTCGTCGGGCCCGCGCCGAGCGCCGAGCCGCTCTGGATTCCCGCGTCGCCCAGATGGCCCCCGTCGGCGGGCGTCCCCGCCGTTCTCCGTCTCCCGCCGTCAACGCCGCCACCGGCCCAGCGGGGAACGAGCAGCAAGCGTCGTCTCAGCATCCTTCCATGCGGCGAGACAGCCGCACCGCTACTCCCTCGCTCACCCCAGCCGGCTCTTCGTCACGCGCGCTCCGCGCACCCTTGGAGGCTTGAGTTGCGCTCATCGCAGCAAACGAGCTCCTGCACTACCGTCCCGTCGACGACGTCTACGAAGAATGGCTCGACCGTGTCGCCGAGCTCGTCCGCGCCGCAGGGGGCTCTCCTGTGCCGTCCGCTCCGCTGCATCGCACCCCGCCCCCGCGCGGGCGATGAAGCTCCGGGGGCGTACCAGCGGCCTCCTCTCCAAGAAGATGCCATGGCTCCAAGGCGCGTGGCCCCTGGGCGGAACCCGCTCCGTCAGGCGCCAACCCAGCAAGAGCAGAGCTGCCAAGAAGTCCCTCGCCCGCAAGAAGCCGCCCCGGGGGCGTCAAGACCCCGCGCTGCTCCTAGCTGCAGCGCGCGGGGACCTGCAAGGCCAAGCTCTCCCTCAACCAAAGCCTCCCGTGGCCACCGTAGGCTGCCGCGCCTACACCACCGAGCTGCGCAGCGTCGCGTGGCCCGGCAAGTTCAAGCCAGACCTGCCTCCTCGCTACGACGACACGACCAACCCTGCAGAATTCCTCCAGCTCTATGAGCTGGGCAACGAAGCTGCCAGCGGAGACGAAAAGGTCATGGCGAACTGGTTCCCCATGGCGCTCAAGGAAGGAGCTCGCACCTGGCTCCTGAACCTGGCCCCAGGCACGATCTCTTCCTGGGATCAGATGCGCACCCGCTTCATCGCCAACTTCCAAGGTAGTCGTGACCGGCCGCCGGCCGTGAGCGACATGCGCCGCATCAAGCAACAACCCGGAGAGACCCTGCAAAAGTACATCTAGCGCTTCAACAGTGCGCGCCTCAAGATCCCCAAGGTGTCCGAGGAAGCCATCATCTCGACCTTCTCCGACGGTGTGCGTGACGTCAAGATGAAGGAGGAGCTGGCGATGCATGAAGACCTGTGCACCTCCCTGGAGCTGTTCATCTTGGCGACCAAGTGCGTCAGGGCTGAGGAGGGGCGTCTCTCCCTCCTCGAACTGCCTGCCGCAGAACCAGAAGAGAAGAAGCCCAAGGCCAAGGACGTGAAGCGCAAGGGGGCTGCTGTGCTCGCGGCAGAACTGGACACCAAGCGGGGCAAGGATCTTCCAGAATCCTCCAGGTGCAGCCGGTACTGTGTGTGTCACGACCTCCACACCCACAACACCAACGAATGCCAAGAACTCCGCGCCGTGCGAGAAGGAAGGATTGGTTGTCGCCCTGACCATGCTGACCGGGGCTACGGCCGAGGAGGAGGAAGAAACCCATGACGCTGGGAAGACCGCGGCCCGCGCCAAGGATGGCGTGATCAACCTCGCGAGGACCGCTGGCGAGACCTGCCTCGCGAGGGGGACTGGCGGGATCAGCCTCGTGAGGATCGCCCGCAAGGCCACGCAGGCCTCCCCCCACTGTCGCCTCAGCCAAGGAGGAACAAGGACCGCCACCAAGATGAGGGGGCTGGGGGCTTCCAGGAGCCGCGCGCAATCGCCTGCATCCTGGGCGGAGCTCAAGCCCCAGCCTCCGAATGCATCTTCAAGCTATTTGCCCGCGAAGTGAATGCAGTCCTCCCCAAGCTCGAAGCAACGCGCCCTCTCAGGTGGTCGGCGTGCGCCATCACGTTCAGCTCAGCAGATCAGCTCAAGTGCGCGGCCACAGCCGGAGTCCTCCCGATGCTTTGCTCCCTAGTCATCAGCAATGTACTGGTCACCAGGACCCTCATCGATGGTGGAGTAGGGCTCAACGTCCTGTCCGTGGAAACATTCAACAATCTCCAAGTGCCCTACGACCAGCTTCAGCCAACCAAGCCTTTCTCCGGAGTCACCGACGGTTCCACAATCCCGATCGGGCAGGTCCGCCTCCCTGTCACCTTCAGGGCCCGCAGCAACTACCGCACCGAGCTCATCGACTTCGACGTCACCCACATCCGCCTGCCGTACAACGCCATCCTCGGGTACCCAACACTGGCCAAGTTCATGGCCGTGACTCATCATGGCTGCAACGTCCTCAAGATGCCAGGGAGTGGCGGAGTCATCACGGTGCCATGTGAAGAGAAGGATGTAGTGTGTTCCCTGGAGCGAGCCTTTCAGACCGCGTTACTAGAAGACCTAGATCGCGGAAGCAGGAGGCTTCCCGAGATCACCCCCAAGAAGAAGAAGACATCGTCAGGCCCAGCCCCTCAGGAGGCACGCCCCTCAGGGCCCGCGTCTGCCCAAGGGAACCCTCCTTCCATCGCATAGGAAAGCGCGCCCGACGCCCTCCTCAGGCAGGGCTCGGGGGCTCTCACCTGGAGGGCCACCGACCTGGCCAGGGTCACGAGGGAGGCACTTGGGCACCACATAGAGGCGTGCCTCGAAGCACGTTTCCCTCAAGAAGGAGCGAGGCAAGGAAGGTCAGACCAGCAGGAGTTCGTTAACAAGGCTGTTCAAGAACTACAGGAGTCAAGAATCATGAGAGGTTGCCGCCGTCTACCGGCTGTGGCTCCCCATCCAGGCGTGGATGGTGGGCTGCGGGTCTGCATCGATGTACCAGGGCTCAATTGGGTCGCCATGATGGAGCGCCTCTGGCCCTCGCAAGTGAGGCGTTGCGGAGGCCCACCCCACAGCTATGTTCGCATGCCTTACGGCTTGCCGAGCGTGGCTGCTGCGTACCAGCGCCTCATGAGGGGCATCATGGAGACTCAGGAAGACAGGCGTTCCGCAGTCCTGGCGGAGATGGAGATGATTCACGAGGAGCCACCAGTGCCTCCGGAGTCTCCTGAGGCCCCTGGGCCTCGGGGCTCGTGAGGATCGGCTTCTGCAGCCCACCGAGTCTGCTGCACCAACACCACTTCATCTTCGACATCTTCAGGTGACGTCCTTCAAGCTTCATTTCCAGCTGGGAGCGCCCTCCCAGGGCTGCATCATTCCCAGGGCGCGTGGGTCCGTCCCTGCGGCATGTATCCCTTTTTATTTTTCGGTAGCTAGCTTGCCTTGTTGGGGGCGCCCCTCGGGCTGCATCATCCCCAAGCCGCTCGGGCCAGGCCCAGTGGCGTGTATCTCCCTTGTGTTTATTTCCAGCTGTGCTTTTGCCTATCATGTTTGATTACTTGATGCCTGTCCACGACACCCTTTCTTCTCCATGTCGACCACTTGCACGTTAAAGGGGGGGGGACCTGAGCATCGCGACTCAGGGCTCTTACTGGCTCTCTAGCCCTCACCCTCTGGCCTTGTCCACGGCATCGCGACATGGCATACTAGCGACGGCTGAGACAAGCTCGAGGGCCGGGACCCGAGGACGTAGAGTGCCGGCATCTAACCCAATTTGCAGGAACACACCTCAAGATACGGCCTAGTGCCAGGCGCAACCCGCCTAGAGGTAGGGCCCCGTGAGTCCCGCGCTGGCTCACGGGTGCCCAGATACACCTCACCTAGCCCTACCGTGCCGGCCACGTGTCAGGGCGGGGCTGTAAACGCCCCGGGGGCTCCTCCCGGAGGGGAGCCCCCTCCCACGTACCAGTGGAAGCACCATGCTCCGCGCTGGCTGACGACACTGCCGAGAAGAGGCTATGCCCGTACACATACGGAAGCGCTATGCTCCGCGCTGGTGATAATCAACTAAGGGTGGCCTCCGGGCCGCATTAACCTCAGGGAGCCCAGAGCTCAGTGGCTAGCCTCATCGCAACGCCTCCCCTCGGGAGCGCCACGCGAGGGGGCTAGGCACGGGGGCTACGACTGGGTCACGCCCAGACGTACGCCGCCCAGCCAGACCCCTCGGGCCTGGTTCATTGCGCGTCTCTCCCCGAGCGGAGCCAAGGTCTGAAGGCCGTTTGAGCGTCAAGGGGGACCCCTGAGCATCACGACTCAGGGGCCTAACTTGTCCCATAGCCCCTTACTCCTTAGTTCCGAAAGGCTATGCTGGGTGAGGTACGCGCGGGGCCGGGCTCTGCAGACGTAGAACGGTAGTCCAACTTGCATCTCACCTCATCGCACGTTGTTTGCGCGTCAAGGGGGATTCCTGAGCATCGCGACTCAGGAGCCTAACTGGCTCCGTAGCCCGTCACTCCTTAGTTCTGAAAGGCTATGCTGGGTGAGGTACGCGCGGAGTCGGGCTCTGCAGACGTAGAACAGAAGATACACCTACATCACGCTTCCCTACTTGTTGTTCGTGCGCCAAGGGGGACTCCTGAGCATCGTGACTCAGGAGCCTAACTTGTCATGTAGCCCCTCACTCCTTTGGTCCCGTCCTGGTTACCGGTCGGGGCTAATGCTGGGTGAGGTATGCGCGGGGCCGGGCTCTGCCGGCGTAGAACACAACCAAGTAGGGAGGAAAAGCATAAAACTCAAGGAATTTAAAATCAAATATTACAGTCCATACTGTCATCTCAGTACCAAACGCAAGTTTAAATGCCTCCCCGAGGCGTGATGCATGTGCTGGAACTAAAAGAAGAACGGGGGCGGTAACGGAGTCACTTGTCGGCGGTGGAGCAGCGTGGAGTGGCTTCGCCTCGTGGAGGAGCAGGGCCGGCAGCGCCTTGCTTCGGCTTGGTGCTGAAGGCCCGGAACTTCCCCAGCAGCGCCTCTACGCGCCCCTTCACGGCTTCGACAGCGGCGGCAGCACCCTCGCCGCTCACCGGCTCCAACAGGCTGTCGAGGTCGGCACTGGGATCGCGAAGTTAGATGTGGGCGAAGACCCGCGTCAGCGCAGCAGAAGACAAGACACGCGCCTTGGCCTCAGCCGTGGGGCCAAGGCCAAGGGCGACATCCCCAAGGGCACGAACCAGGAAGGGAAGCAGCTTGGCGGGGCCGTCCCCGACACCGGCCATCGGGCTCTCCAGGCCGCTCTCGTAAAGCGTCTTCAGCGAAGCACGAGCCTCCTTCTTCATGTCCGCGAAGGCCACGCGATCCTCAGGAAGGACCCGGGCCTTGCCGTCCAGCTCGGCCTTCGTCACCTCCAACTCCTTCTTCAGCGCGCCTAGGCGGTCGCGGCGCTTCTTGAGCTTGGCCTCCCAGTCCTCGATGGCCGCCTCGCGAGCCTTCGTGCCTTCTTCCTGCTCTTGGTGAAGGCGGACCTCCTTCGCGAGTTGGTCTCGTAGTCCTTGCAGCTCGTCCTCCAGCTCCTTGCAGCGACCACGGACTTCAACCACCTCCCCCAGGGCCGCGTCTCGGGCAGCCTTTGCCTCGAGGGCGGCCTCCCTCTCTCCATCACAGGCCGTCGAGGCCTGAACCAGCGCCGCCCGAATCGAGGCGTCGGAGGGAATCCACCCCGAAGCCAGCTCCAGGCGCTCGGCCACCAGGCGAGGGTCGGCGCCAAGAAGATCCTGCCGCAGCCGGTCTAGTTCAGCAACGGCACGCTCCAGGATGGCAGAAGGGGACGGAGAAACAACAGCCGGAGGAGCACGAGGAGAAAGCAGCGGCGGCACAACCACAGCGTCCCGAGGCGGAGTCTGATGCGCCCCGATGGCCTTGGTGGTGGCGGCAGACAAGGGCACCTCAGGAGTCACTTGGGCCATGGGGGCTGAGCTTGCCCCAGCCAGCTCAGCCAGGCCTTGCGAAGGCGACCGGGCAGGAGAGGCCCGTGCGTCACGATCACCATCCCCCACGGACACAAGCGCTGCCGTGATCGAAGCCTCAGGAGCCCCCTTCGGCTTCTTTGCGCGGGCGCCAGCCTGTTCAAAAAGAGCGGATGTCAAGCCTCTGCAGCAGAACAAGAAGTGAAGATGAAGGATCGAGCACTTACGGGTCGTCGCTGGAGAGCTCAAGCAGCCTCCGGCCATACTTGAAGCCAGAAAGTCGGCTAGAAGGATCGCCCTCAGGAAGCCCAGAAAGCATGGGGCGTGTCTGCAGTGCGCCTTGGGGCAGGGGCAGACCCACGGGAGAGCAGCCCGGTCCTGTCCTTCTTCAGGATCGGGGGCAAGCTCCTGCCAACCTGCTCATCGTCCTCGTCGTCCTCACTCGAATAGAGGCGGAGAGAACAGGGTCTGCGCCGGGGAAGGGGAGCCCTCAACTCTCCGTCAGTTGCCTCGGAGTCAGGGCCCTTCTCTTGCTCCTCTTTGCCCTCCTCTTCGCCAGAGTCACCGGAGGACACCTCCACCAGCCCCTCGGGAGCCACCGCCGGCACGGGCCCGTCATCGTTGAAGACGGGCATGGACTCCACCACCTGCTTCGAGTCATCGCGAAGGAACAAGGGCGCAGGTGCGCCCTCCAACCTTGCCACCTCGCCCCCGACCAGAGATTGAAGAACCATGGTCAAATCCTCGTCGCCCAAGGCCACGGGGCCCGGATGAGGCCTCCACATCGGAGGTGAGTATTGCCGAAGCGGAGCCAATTGGTGCTCTAGGAACTCCCTCAGCAGCGACGTGCCGGTCAGCTTCGCCGCCGCCATACTGGCTGGCTTCAGGTCCGCATCCATCTTCTCCAGTACTGACTTCGCGCGGGGGTCTGTGAGCTCCGCCCGGGACCAGTCGCTGGAACTCACGGGCTGCTCCGCGGGTAGGATCAGCCGAGGGTGGATGCGCCCGGTGTCTACCAAGACCCACTTGCCCCTGAAGCCCTCAATCCTCTTCCCGGGATTCGAAATGGCAATTGCGCCGCCGCACGCGACGAAGCTCGCGCATGCGGAAGGGGAACCGCGGGTGACCCGAAGGTAGAAGTAATGGCGCATCAAGTCCACTGAGGGCTGCACCCCGACATGAGCCTCGTAGTAGTTGGCGAAGATCGCCAGAAGAAGGATGGAGTTGGGGTGGAGATGCAGACCTTGTAAGTTGTAATGGCGGAGGACAGAGAGGAAGAACTCGGAGAAAGGAGGCACCAGGCCCGCAGTAATGGAGCTTACGAAGAGAGGGTAGAAGGTGCTTCCTCGGCCCTCAGGGGTCACGGAGCCGACCTTGAACACCTGCGCCCCTTCGATGCCCTGCGTCACCGCCATCCGGCGCAGCCGGGCAAGGCTCGCCTCTGACACATTGGGCAAGTCCAGAGCAGGCGAGAACCAAGCTTCGGCCGGAGACTGACGAGGCGCCATGTCTTCCTAGGTCACACGAGTAGAGTAGATCTGGGAATTGAGAGGAAGGAAGGAGAGGCGCAAGAAAGGGGATCTGAGCAGCGTCCGAAGAAAGAGAAAAGCAAAGCCTGGGTAGACACCACACCTTTAATAACCTGCGCGGTTGCTGAAGCACTCGCGTCCAATCAACCGCCACGCGGCGCCCAAGGCCGCAGGCTGTTAGGGCCCGTGGCGCTTCGCCCTTGCCCTTTCGCTTCTTGGCACGGCCAAGTCCATGCGTGCCTTGGGCCCGGGGGCTACTGTCGGCGTTCTGGGAACGGGGGTCCCCAGACTTGCCTGCCTGTGGCCTGCGGCGTGGCTCGAAAGGGGCCCCAGCACGTCCCATCTTCATCAACACAAGACCCAAGACCCTCGCAAGGGGCCAAGCCTCGCGGGGCGGACGACACGACGCTTCCTCAGGCACGGCCTCATCAGGCTGGCTCACGATGAGGCAGAGAGATCAAGGCAGGGTACCTCGCGAGGTGCCCATGACGCAAGCCATGACGACCAAGGATGCCAGGCGGGCGCCAGCCCACGCTGTGTCTCCCTTTCCTCTTTGGTGCAAAGGGGGCAAGCGCAGGCGAGAGGATCAAGCAAAGGCATCTATTTCGGTGCAACGAGACCAAGACCAGTCGAACGGTGGGAAGGAGGTCATCGTGGAGCCCAGAACGGCGTCACCACAGGGCCTTTGGTAGGCGAGGACCAACTTTAGTCAGGATAAGTGTACTAGATGTTCCCCTTTGAATTGGCCAATTGTTGGCGCCCTTCCCGCTCAATATTTGGGAAGAGGCCGAGGGCCTTTGCCTATAAATAGGACTAGCCACCCCCAGGGTAGAGGGATGGATCATCGGGGAGAAACCTACAACGGAGAGATCATCGAGCAGTCTAGCAATTGGATCAGAGAGAGAGAGAGAGAAGGGCGATTGAACTCCTCCTAACAGTTCATCCCCCAGGCCAAGAACAGACCCTCGCGAGGCCGTTCTACCTTGTAGTGTTCAACATCACCAGCCCAAGAGGCAATCCACCACACCACAGTGGAGTAGGGTATTACACCACATCGGTGGCCCGAACCAGTATAAACTCTGTGTCTCTTGTGTTGTTCTTTTGGTAGTTTTAGATCTTTGCAAGACAGAGGGGTAGAGGGCACAATCTCCGCGCGCACCCCAGAGTTCGAACCTTAAGGGTCTGCCGGAACCCGAAATCCGACAACCAGCTACCGTGGCACCGTCCGTGCACCTAATGCGATCCCGTGTTAGCGACGCCGCTCTCCTTTCTCACCGAACGATGGCTGTTTGAGCACCAAGGGGGACCTCCTGAGCATCGCGACTCAGGGGCTCTTACCGGACCTCGGGTCGCTCACCTCCTGGCCTTGACCACGGCATCGCGACCTGGCATACCAGCGACGGCTGAAGCCGCCTTGGGACTGGGACCTGTCGGCATAGAGCACCAAGCCCTCGTGAGGTTCGAAAGGAAGGACTGAGCTAAAACGGAACGAGCAACTCGCACAATTCTACGACAAGGATTGTATTAGCAAAGAAGATCACAGACACCTTACAAGCCTCCACGGGGCGCGACTTTGATTGCTCGCAGGGAACATATCCTAGAGGGACGCTAACTACACGCACCCCAGCAAAAGATGCCATCATCAACAGTGGGCCATCAAACACCGGCGCCAACCCCATCCAGATCAGAGTCGACGACGGCCTGACGAGCCTGCCCTTCTCCGGGAGCGGCACCGGCTCGGGGGCTCGTAGCTATCGTCGCTCGTCTCTGGAGTCGCGAAGAGTTCGCCAGAGTCGCTGGATCCTCCGATGCCTCCACCGCCTGAGGAGCCGCCAAGGGAGCAGTCGGCGGGCCCAGCCCTCGCTGTAGCAGGGTCCCGATCACCTCTCCCGGGGCAGCACTCCAGCCGACGCCCGTTCGCATCGAAGACCTTGAAGAACACCACCGAGGCACCATCGTACTCCAGGTGGATCACGAAGGCGCCTCTTGTCCTGCAAACCCGGGCGATCTCGCTCCAGCCTCGAGTCATGAAGACCTCGCTTGGGGCAACGACTGCGACCTCCGCCTCGGTCGGAAGGGTGCTGCAGCCGTCGTGCTGCAGCCACAGCTCCAAGAGTTCTCCCTGTGGGATGATGGAGGCGAAGAAGGGAGGAACACGAATCCAAGACCGAGGAGGAATGGCGACGTGAAGCACGAACTCTCGGGAGGAGCCCTCGGAGTGGACCCCAGGAGGGACGACCCACACCTTTGTGACCCGTCGGCGGCGACGATGGCGCCGCCCGTGGCGATCGGCATCCGCCCCGTCAGAGCCCTCGACGTGGGCATACAAGGGGAGCGGGAACCCGGGTGGTGCCCGCTCGCCCCAAGGCCTCGACACCACCTGAAGAGTCCCCTCGTCCCGACGGCGGAGGGCGAGCCGTTTCTTCGGCGGGAGCGGGTCAGGTTCCTCTCGGCCTTCTCTGCCGCCGAGAACCGGCGGATCGGAGCCATCGCAGCAGGACGGAGCAAGGACCGGGAAGAAGTAGAATCAAGGGGATATGGACTGGAAGGGCGCATGCCGTTCCATACTTATAGCCGGCGAAGGCCAACCATCGGCCTCCACGATCTCAGGTAATCATGACCCGTTTTGCATGCAGGGGCTTGTCCAATCCGTGCTGATGCCGAGGCGTCATGGGGGGCGGAGACGCCAACGTCCAATCAACCGCCACGCGGCGCCCAAGGCCGCAGGCTGTTAGGGCCCGCGGCGCTTCGCCCTTGCCCTTTCGCCTCTCAGCACGGCCAAGTCCGGGCGTGCCTTGGGCCCGGGGGCTACTGTCGGTGTTCTGGGAACGGGGGTCCCCAGACTTGGCTGCCTGCGGCCTGCGGCGTGGCTCAAAGGGGGGCCAGCACGGCCCATCTTCATCAACACAAACCCAAGACCCTCGCGAGGGGCCAAGCCTCGCGGGGCGGACGACACGGAGCTTCCTCAGGCGCAGCCTCATCAGGCTGGCTCGCGAGGAGGCGGAGAGATCAAGGCGGGGTACCTCACGAGGTGCCCATGACACAAGCCATGACGACCAAGGGCGCCAGGCGGGCGCAGCCCGCGCAGTGTCCTCCCTTTCCTCTTTGGTGCAAAGGGAGCAAGCGCAGGCGGGAGGATCAAGCAAAGGCACCCATTTCGGTGCAACGAGACCAAGACCAGCTCCGCGACAAGGAGGAAGTCACTGTGGAGCCCAAGCCAGCATCATCACCAGAGCCTTTGGTAGGTGAGGACCAACTTTAGTCTGGATAAGTGTACCAGATGTTCCCCTTCAAAATGGCCAATTGTTGGCACCCTTCCCGCTCAATATTTGGGAAGAGGCCTAGGGCCTTTGCCTATAAATAGGACTAGCCACCTCCAGGGGGAGGGGATCGGAATATCTAGCAACCCGACAATCAGTTAGATAGGCAGCAGAGAGAGAGAGAGAGAAGGGCGATTGAAGTCCTCCTAGCAGTTCATCCAGCAGGCTAAGAACAGACCCTCGCGAGGCTGTTCTTCCTTGTAGTGTTCATCATCATCAGCCCAAGAGGCAATCCACCACACCACACTAGAGTAGGGTATTACACCACATCGGTGGCCCGAACCAGTATAAACTCTGTGTCTCTTGTGTTGTTCTTTTGGTAGCTTAGATCTTTGCGAGGCGGACGAGTACGGGTAGGTAGGAAGCATAATCTCTGCGCGCACCCCAGAGTTCGAACCTTAAGGGTCTGCCGAAACCCGAAATCCGACAAACATGATTGATCACACACTCTTCTTCTTCAAGACATGCTTGCAATAAGCTCAACCCTCACAAAACCAAACTTTGGATAATTCCTTAATAGCACCTTGGTCATCACGAACTCTCCTTGAAACCAACAAATGGACTCCAAGAAAATCCTATGGACAAACCCTTCAAATATAACTCAAGGCAACCATTAGTCCATAGAGATTGTCATTAATTACCAAAAACAAACATGGGGGCACCACATGTTCTTTCACTGTACTCTTTTCCCCTTTTGACCATGAAGATTCAACTGATGAGACCACTCCAAGAGGTACAAGATAGCGGACAACTAAGACCACTTCGGAATGAAGAGGATTTTACCGTGCATTAGAAGAATGGAAACTGCAACGTTTTAAGACTCTGAAGAGCAGGAGAATTTGAAGGCCTTGAAGAATTTCCAGATTTGTATAACCTAGGAAGGCTACCCATATGGAACCTGGCAGACTATGGAAGCTGTCAATACCCGAGATCAAGGTGTATCGGAGAAAGATCGGAGCATGGAGCATTAGAAACCCTAAGGCAGTACATATCAACTATGGAATGATAGCTCACGGCAATTACAAGGGCAGAAACACGGTTATCCGTGATGTCATCGCCCGCTGATGCTATGGTTACCGTGCTGAGTTAAGCATGCAAATGCATGGAAGGATTGGATGGTAGAAGGCCGATGGAGTATCTATCAGCAAAGGATGCAGTTTTAACCTTAGCTGGTGTATCACCAGGATCTGGAGTATTACATCAAGAATTTTAAGATCGACCTTCAGGAAGTTGTATTTGACAAGGAAGCATTTCGTGAAGAACTCAAGACCCAGAAGCTGAAAGTAGCCAAGATGGAGGAGCCAAACCTCGGGATACAGGAGATTCGTCAGTAACTGAAGGACAGTAGGACCATGGTTCATGCCAAGGATGTTGAAACCCATAATTTTGGAACGCAACTCCAGAAATATTGAAGGACATCGCGAGAGACTTCGCGTCAACAGAGATGATCTGGCAAAATAACTTGATAAGGACAAGCACGATCGGAAGAAGCCATCGGAGACATGAACAAGACTTGAAGAGTTTGGTGACGTTGAAGATTTATTGGCGTTTAGAAGACCAAACCCCTGTTATATACCTACGTTAGATGCGATGATTGTGAGCTATCATTTTGTTTGATGTTTTTCTGACAGCCACAAATAAAAATCGGTCTTTTCAAAACTTTTGATTGTATTATGTGCATCCCTCTCTATCTCTCTGATCTCACCCGAAAACCCTTGGATCACAAAAGATGACGGATGGAGATGGACGAGTATTTCAGAGATTCATGACACAACCGGAGGTAGCACACTGGATAAGGAACATGGAAGATTGCATGAAGGAGCACGGTATTGAAGGAGAGTATATGGTTCCATACACCCTACGAAAGATCACACAAGGTGCTGCAAAATGGCGAGAGATACACCAAGCCACACAAGGATGAAATGGAACCAATGCTTGGGATGAATTCAAGACGATTCTACTGAGGTCCCATCTTACCCGAAGGCCATGTGAACCTAAAGAGAAGAAGCCTTATGCATGTAAGATTTGTGGAGAAATGGGACACACCCATAAAGAACACAAGGATGAATGCCCTAATTGTGAAGGAAGTCACCCAACTGAAGAATGCCCAACTAGGCAGATCACTTGTTTCTTGTGTGCAGTAACTACCCACTACCCTGCTCAGTGTCACATTTACCCCATGGTACAAAGAACCATCTAGCAGAAGAAAGAAGCAATGAAAGGAACCCTTATGGAAATTTTAGAAGAACCTGTGATGAAGGAAGAGGTGGAGGACACACCCGAAGAAGACCCAGTTAAACCCTGCACCAAGTCTTGCTATTCGTGTGGGGAAGAAGGACACTTTTCCAAGAATTGTCTGAAGGGAGATCTAGTAGTATTCCCGACAGTGGAAGTAGAGTATGACCGACAGGAAATAGAAGCCCTGACTGGCACGGAAAAGTCCAGGAAGAGAAATAGATTGGAGTCCAGGAACAACTCAATTTCTGCGGAGAAGGATCCGAGTCATATCACACTACAAAAAAAAGACACATCCGTGACATTTTGGGCCGAACAATTTTTTTTCTGTCATACATATGACACTTCTATGACGATAATTGTGACAAAACCCGGTATCATCATAGATGTGGTGGGCTCCTACTTCTATGACAAAAAATCATGACAGAAAATGGGCTTTTCTTCCTGTGCGGGCCAGAGACGCAGCGGCATGACATTCTTTGGGCCGTCCATGACGGAAAAAACCGTGGTAGAAGCGAGGGGGAGGAAAATTTCGGGGAGTTCCCGATTACGGTGGGAGGTCGGGGGCCGAGCGATGCGCGTTTCTCTCGTACACGTACGCGCGTGTGTGCGAGGCGTTGGCTCTAACTGAACCCGAGCGAGGCGTTGGGCTCTAACTGGACCCGAGCGATTGCACTGCAGGCTACGCGTTACTGAACCCGAGCGATCGATCGATGGCTGTTAACTGTACCCGATCGAGCGATTCCTTCACTACTGCTGCTAACTGAAGCCGATCGATGGGATGAACAGTGAGAGTTGCGGGGGGGTTTGGATGAAAAGTGAGCGGTGGCGTTGCCTCTGGATGAACAGGACCCCGTGGTATGGTGGAGGGCTGGATGAACACTAGACGGTGGAGGGGTGCCCGTGGATGGGTGGATGAACAGGACCCCGTGGTGTGGAGGGCAAGATGAACAGTAGACGGTGGAGGGATGCCCGTGGAGGGGTGGTTGAATAGGACCCCGTGGTGTGGAGGGCTGGATGAACAGTAGACGGTGGCGGGGTGGTTGAACAGTAGCCGGTGGAGTAGCGCGCGGTGGAGGCTGGATGAACAGGAGCCCGTGGAGGCTGGAGGAGGTCGACGGTGGATGAACAGTAGCTCGTGGAGGCTGGAGGGGGTCGACGGTGGAGATGAACAGTATCCCGTGGAGTCCCGTTTTGCGGTACGCCACACCCCTCCCGATGAACAGGACCCCCGTTTCGACCGTAGCGCTCCAACACAAGTCTGTTTCCTCCATTTTGTGGTAAGCCACACCCCTCCCGATCAACAGGACCCCCGTTTCGACCGTAGGAGGTCCGTTTCCTCCGTTTTGCGGTATGCCACACCCCTCCCGATCAACAGGACCCCCGTTTCGACCGTAGGAGGTCCATTTCCTCCGTTGTGCGGTACGCCACACCCCTCCCGATCAACTGGACCCCCGTTTCGACCATAGGAGGTCCGTTTCCTCCGTTCTTCAGTACGCCAGGCCTCGTTTCCATCGCCTCTTCCATCCAAGCCCTCCCGATGAACACGACCACGCATTCCGTTCCGACCCAGCCGCGTTGCCTCCCGATGAACACAACGCATTCCGTTGCCTCCCCATGAACACGACGACGACGCTGTTTCTCCGTTCCGACCCAGCCATGTCAACGATCCCTTGCCATACATATGTGCGAGTAGGCGTTCAAGACCCCGCCCGTATGTACACATGCATGGCCGTATTTTCTTTCTTGCACCCTGGCCGCTGTACGTACGTGTACATGCTACGTGCACACCTCTACTACGGCACGTGCGCGCCTCTACTACCACACGTGCGCACCTCTACATCGACCAGTATGTACATACACGTTCACGACCAGAATGACAACGCTACGTACGCTTCGACCAGGTGGGTCCTGACTGTCAGGCACTTCCGTGCCTGCGAAGATGTAGCTGGTGGGTCCCAGCAGTCAGGGGGCTAATCGTTTTTTTGCCCGGACGCACTTCCTTGCATGCGAAGATGTAGCTGGTGGGTCCCAGCAGTCAGGGGGCTGGTGGGTCCCAGCAGTCAGGGGGGCGAATCATTTTGTTTTTTGTTTGCACGGACGCACTTCCTTGCGTGCGAAGATGTAGCTGGTGGGTCCCAGCAGTCAGGGGGCGAATCGTTTTGTTTTTTTTGCCCGGACGCACTTCCTTGCGTGCGAAGGTGTAGCTGGTGGGTCCCAGCACTTAGGGGAGAAACTTTTTTTTTCACGAAATACGGTGGCCCGTCCGGTGGGTCCCTGCTGTAAGGTGGAGGGATCATTATTTTCCGTGTAATAAGGAGGCACTTCCTTACTGCGGCCGTGGACCCAGCTGTCAGCCTCTCCACGTATAGTCCACGTCCGATGGAAGCCGTTCCTTGAACATGTTGACCACGCCGCGCCGAGCGCACCAGGGCGGTGGACGACGGCGAGGCCTAGGAAGGGGACGACGCGCAGCCGGGGAAGACGTGGCAGTGGATGCCCACGCGTAGAGGAGTACGAGGGTTCACTGGTTCGCTGCGGTGTGAGGCTGCCGTCGCCCTAGAATAACAGGGGGTGTGGGTGAGTAGAGGGATGACCTGGCCAGCGGTGAGGCCTCCGCCGGATCGCAACCGGCCACGGGAGGCAGGAGCACGAGGCACGGCCGGCGCTGGTTTGGGCGGCTGGAGCAAGAAGACCAGAGGTTGAAGAAGCACTACGGCCGTTGGATGGACATTGTACGGTCAATGGAGCTAGAATCATGCATATTGACTAAGTTGACAAAGCCCTCCGTCCCCGTCAACTTAGTAGGCCCACAAGTTAGCCTCCGACCAAGGTAGGTCCTAGCTAGCAGGGGGTATTCTTTTTTTTGTGCGTAATAAGGAGGCACTTCCGGTGGGTCCGAGCTGACAGCAGGGGGAACGTTTTTTTTGTGTAATACGGTGGCCCGTCGGGTGGGTCCCAGCAGTCAGGGGCAAACGTATTTTTCGCGATATACTAGTGGGCGTCCGGTGGGTCCCTGCTATCAGGTGGAGGAATAATTATTTTCCGCGTAATAAGGAGGCACTTCCTTGCGGCTGTCGTGGACCCAGCTGTCAGCCTCTCCACGTACAGTATTCTTTCGATGGAATTCGGTCGTTGACCACATTGACCATGGCGCGCCGACAACACCACGGCGGTGGACGACGGCGAGGCCTAGGAAGGGGACGACGCGGAGCCGGGGAAGACGCGGCAGTGGATGCCCATGCAGAGAGGAGTACGAGGGTTCACTGGTTCGGCTACGCTGCCGTCGCCGCAGAAAAACAGGGGGTGTGTGTGAGTGAGTGGAGGGATGGCCTGGCCAGCGGTGGGAGTAGTATGGGGGCGGTGAGGCTTCCGTGGCAGCACAGCCAGCCACGGGAGGCAGGAGCAGGCGGCACGACCGGCGCTGCTTTGGGCGGCTGGAGCAAGAAGACTAGAGGTTGAAGAAGCACTACGGCCGTTGGATGGACATCGTATGGTCAGTCGAGCTAGAATCGTGCATATTAACTAAGTTGACAAAGCCCTTCATCCCCGTCAACTTAGTAGGCCCACTATACTGGGTCCCAGCTAGCAGGGGGAGTATTCATTTTTTTTGTGCGTAATAAGGAGGCACTTCCTTGCGTGCGAACATATAGCTGGTGGGTCCAAGCTGTCAGCGGCGGTAACATTTTTTTCACGAAATACAGAGGCTTTTTCGGTGGGTCCCAGATGTCAGGTGGAGGAAATCATTATTTTGTGCGTAATAATGAGGCATTTCCTTGCGTGCGGCCGTGGACCCAGCTGTCAGCCTCTCCACGTACAGTCCACTTCAGATGCATGTCGGTCGTTGACCACGCTGAGCATGCCACGCCGAGAGCACCAGGGCGGTGGACGACGGTGAGGCCTAGGAAGGGAACGACACAGAGGCAGGGAAGACTCGGCCGTTGTTTTTGTTTCCCACGCGGAGGGGAGTACGACTGTACGAGGGTTTCCTGGTTCGTCTGCCGTCACCGGAGAATAAAAGCAGGTGTGGGTGAGTAGAGGGATGGCTAGGCCAGCGATGGGAGTACGATGGGGCGGTGAGGCCTGCGCGGCAGCACAGCCGGTGTCAGGACCCCGATCCTATGCCACATCGATCCAGCGTGTAACACATCATATCCCTTTGCGGCCTCACGCACGGTACTCCCACGGGTGCCACCTTACCTGGCCCGGGACCGTTTGCGCCTTTTGGCTCACGTATATGATAGTGTCGCTAGCATCCATATGACAGAGAACCCGGGCCGACATGGCTAGTCGTGAACCCAAGGCGGCGCTAGCCTATGAGGACAGGCATACATGAATCACATCGAGCATGTCGGTCATCAACGTATCTATTCGGGCTGTAGCACTGGGCTAACAGGACTCCGGTAACCCGGGCTGTAGCAGGCTAGGCAGGACTCCGAATAACAGCGCGTGACATTTCCCCGTAGGGACAGACATAGGAACGACGTAAAACACATGCCGGCTAGTCAAGTGTCCAAGCAGTAGTGCTGGGCTAGCAGGACTCCGGTGAACCGGGCTGTAGCGGAATACTATCGCTCAGAAGCACAAGACTTACATTTCCCCATATGAAAGGCTGCCAAGGATAAACAACTAGATAGTCGGATCCCACTCATACCAAGCATTTCAATCATACACACAATATGCCCGATATGAGTACATACAACATGGCAACACAACAGTACTCTACGACTCAAGTACTTTATTTAGAAGGCTCCGAAGAGCCATACATATCATCCATACAGATAGGGGTCACATGACCCAACACTCAAGTCATACAAACATACAAGCACATGCGGAAGCAAAGTAGTCTGAGTACAGACACTAGAAAGAAAGAAGGCTTGACGAAGCCTGTCTATCTACAACGACCCTTCACAAATCTTGGATCACCACCTGGGTGATAAGTCACTCGTCAACGTCGAGGTCTACATAGAACCCATCAGAGGGGTTGGTGTAGTCGTCTGAAAAACATGATTAAAGCAACATGAGTACGGAGGTACTCAGCAAGTCTTACAACAGGAACCTACTATACATGCACATTCTCAAGAAGGTAGTGGGGTTATTGCAGCAAGCCAGCTTTGACTCTTGGCTAAGCTATCCTACGATAGACACCACTTGTAAATCATTTGTCGCACACGAGTCCACTAACACCAACACAATACTCCACCGTGGATCCTCTCTCGCCATCCTGCGAGAGGGCCATCCGCGGTACTCACACTTATCTTGAGATTTTTAGTAGTATCCATTTAACTTGTCTATGAACTGATATAGGCAACCCAGAAGTCCATTACCGCGGACACGGCTATTCGAATAGATCATTTATAACCCTGCAGGGGTGTACTTCTTCACACATGTTTCCACCACTTAGCGTCTGCACACGACATGTGCTCGGCAGACTTCAAGCGAAAGCCGACGTGGGTGTAGACCACGACCTACCTAAACACTCAAGTCTCTAGTCCAGGTTTATCGCCTATTCGGGTTCCATCCGCAGGGAGTCCGGCCGAGGTTTCCACTAACGGCCCCGAACGATGTGAACAGGGTTCCCGAGACACCAAACGGGCGAGTCGGTACACCGTGCCACGTGCCTACCGCAACACAGCCCACCCCGATGGTCAGCGCCGCGTGCGGCCCCCAGCATACTACAAACACCAGAAACTACTTGCAACTCCTGGACAGAGGACAAGGGTGGATAAGAAGTCGAGCGGGGTCATATTTCAGGGCCCAATGTGTGGTAGTAACTGTATCATGGATCACAAACACAGATCTCAGTTCTTAAGGACGGCCTCAATGAAACAACCCACCATGTACTCCTACATGGCCTCTCATCGATTCCTTTACCAAATCGTATTCAACACTTCACTCTTGTCACCGACACAACCTTTCACTCCAGTTCATCATCCCGATGAGCCAGACCTGACACAACTCTAAGCATAGCAAGCATAGCATGGTAGGAACACACACACACATGTATTGGCTCAATCAACTCCTACACATGCTAGTGGGTTTCATCTAGTTACTGTGGCAATGACAGGTCATGCAAAGGAAGTGGGTTCAACTACCGCAACACACAGCAGTTTGAAACGCGTTGTCTTAATGCAGTAAACAAGAGCAGAAGCGAGAACATGGGTTTGTATCGGAATGATCAATGGGTTGCTTGCCTGATGGAGTGGTGGTGGGATACTGCCCTTCAACTGGATACTCGGAGATATCCTCGGAGGCAGAACCTACCACGAATGACACATTGCAACACAATCAATACATGACGATATGCAACAATATGATGCATGCAATGACATGGCAATATGAATGTGTCCTGGTCTTGTGCAAGTTAAACCAGAAGGAAATGACCCCATTTGAACCAAAGATTCAAATGGTAGTGCATTTATAAGATCATATTAGTGCAATATCTTATAATGCCTAAACAGTGGGTTTAACTTGTTTTAATATGCATGAAACCAGTTCCATTGGATAGATTGGATTTTTCTGATAGATTTTCATGTATAGAACTTTGCATTTGGAGTTACAGATAATTTTCTATGAATTTTTGAAGTTTGAACTATTTTCTGGATTTTCCTGTATAAAAATAAATCCAGCAAAATAATAACTGTGTCAGCACTGTGTCATGCTTGCGTCAGCAGTCAACCCCGCTGACTGGGTCAAACCTGACGTGTGGGGGCCACACGTCAGTGACACAGGGGCTAATCCCGGTCAAACCCGCGCTGACCGGGGTTTGACTTGGCCCTGGGGCCCACGGTCAGTGGCTTAGGGGGGGGGGGTTTAGGTTGCAGGATTAGGCGCTAATGACGCCACGTCGGCCTCGCCGGAGTTTCGCCGGCGACGACCTCGAGCCGCGGCGGTTCTTCACCGGAGTTGCGCCACAGGCGGCGAATAGGCGCGCGGAGACCACGGGAGCGAAGCCCGCGCTCGTCCGCACCGATTGGAGCAGATGGGAGAGGCGGGGGCGGCCGGAGCTCGCCGGAGCGAAGCTCAGGGCGGCGGCCGGAGTCGACCTTGAGCGGGCGCAGCGCTGCGGGGCTCGAAAAGACAGGGGAGAAGGTGGAATCGAGACGGGAGCTCACAGCGGAGGCAGCGGCGGCGTCAGCGGGCTCGGGGACGAGTCGGAGACGACGGGGCGGCGAGGACGATCTGCGGCGGCCGGCGACGAAGAGGACAGCGAGGGCGACTCTACGGGGCACTCCGGCTCGCGTGGCTCGGCGAGGAGGCAGCTAGCGACGAGGCGGAGCAGCTGGGCTTGTCGGAGAGGCGAGGGAGCGGCTGTGGGCGCGGCAGCAGCGGGCGTCGGCGACGAGCTCCGCTCGGGGAGGGGGAAGAGGGGGATCCAGAGGAGAGGGGGGAAAATGAGCGAGCGGCGGGGCGTCGCGTGGCGACGTGCGGGACGTCCAGCGTCGGGGGGGAAGGGCCAGGCAGGCAGGTGGCGTGGCGGCACGGCCGTGCGCGCGCGCCGGCCACACGCCCGACCGACTGGCGCCAGGAGGACGACGGCGCTGGTGGGCTGGCCCAGCTGGGCCGCACAGGAGCGGGCCTCAGCTGGCACAGGTAGGTTTTTTTTTTAATTTTGTTTTCTTTCCTATTTCTTTGCAACTTTGTGGAATTATTTAAAGTACTTAGGCTCCTCCAAAAATTCTCAAACTGCACATGCTTGCTATTTAAAATATAGACAACATGAAACATTTCTGTTTGAGAATATTTGAACATTTAAAATATTTTTATAAATTTGAAATGCCCAAATTCAAATACTTATGTGTTAATCCAATAACCTTCTGTTGACCTAGAAAAATGTGCACTATTTTTGCCAGGGGGTTTAATCCAAGACAAAGAGGGTGAACATTTTAGAAGGGCATTTCAGGTTCATTGAAAAAGATTTTAGTAAACCCTAGTTGATTCAGAAGGGGTGCTGGGGGTTCCTGCCTTCCCCATTTCAATTTTCTGTCAAAGGTAAACATGATGCACACTCTAATGCATGAACTAGCTAGGATGTGACAGCCGGCCGCGGGGAGGAGGGAGCAGGCAGTCCCGTCGGCGCTTGTTTGAGCGGCTGGAGCAGGTAGAGCAGAGATTGAAGAAGCACGATGGCCGTTGGATGGACATCCAATAGTATACAGGCCATCTGTGGAAAGCCTCAAATCTATGGAAAACAGCATACAGCCCCTCTGCCATTATTTCAAATAATTTACAGCCCATTAGCTAATTCTTACGTGTTTTTTTGGAGCCCATATTCTTTATGTTAGCATTACAGCCCATATTGTGGCCATGGTTAAAAAATTATACGAAATTTTGCATATGTCGGTGCGGTCTGAACTGCTTTTAATCTCGAAATTTCAAGTCACATTCAGACTGATTTTAAAAATAAATGTATATCAATATAAAATCCAATAAATTGTCCACGCATAAAAACCAATGCAATTTAAAATCTTGAAATGAAAAAAGATATTTGAAAATAATTGCCGGTTTCATGTGTTTTAAAAATGTACAACCCATTTCTCATTACTGATAGGCCATTTTCTTGCCCAGCCGAATGAAGCTCTCCTCGTCTTGAAAGATTTGCAGCCCAACAGGCCTGATAAAGTGACTTACTTGACAAATCACAAAAAAACTGGGCTAGCCATTTTCATAAAGAAAAAAAACTATTGGGTTGGTCTGTGGTAAACATAAAAGAAAAGGTTGTCTAGACAGGCCAGAGTGTCCCGCACAGCCCAGTTGACACCCTGCTTCCGTCTCAAAAACAAATTTGATAAATGCCACTCCAATTATGGCGATTCATAAAAATGCCACTGCAATTTCCAAACTTTGAAAAATGCCACTGCAATTTTTGCAAACTTTGAAAAATGCCACTGCAGTTTGCAAACTTTGAAAAACGCCACTCCAGACTTCGAAAAATGCCACTAGAAATGGCATGAAATGGCATTTTTCAAAGTTTGGAAATTGCAGTGGCATTTCTCGGATACACCAGATTTTGAGTGGCATTTATCAAATTAACCCAAAACAAAAATAATTGGGCAAGCTGCTGGGTCCCTGGTGTCAGCCGCTCGTTGTGCAATTCTCTCGTTTATTGACTATGTTGACAATGGCATGGGACCCAGATGTTAGAAATCCACTAGGAGGAGCCATTTTTTTATTGGCTTGAAATAAGGAGGCACTTGCTTGCGTACGAGCTTGTCAGATTCTTCAGAGGTAGGCATTTTTATTCAAAAAACTGCCACTTCACATCTTGCGTCGCAAATTAAACTGCGAGGAGCGCATTTGTAGGCTAGCTAGTGATCGATCAGTAACTTGTAAACACTGAGCGAACATAAATAAGTAACTGTTAATGCATCTCAATGATTCACAGATCATATACAAATATGTAGCTCCAAAAGCAAAGATCAGCCACTTCGGATCTTGCCTCGCAACTAAAACTAACTAGTACGATTCCCATACATAAGATCAACATGTTAATGCATCTCAATGACTCACAGATCATATACAAATATGTAGCTCCAAAAGCAAAGATCTAGAAAAAACATCTTCTCTTCCTACTAACATGGATGCTTCTATTGGCCAACATTCAGTACAGACTGAAAGACAAATTTTTTGTGAAGTCTACAATTCCTCTTGCAAACGTAAGTGGTTTCACCAACAGCTGGAACCATGAGAATGAACCAGACATGATGGAGGAACATGCACTGCAATATGATTTGGTCTTGCCTTGATCACACTGCGAGACTATTTTCGGAATACAAACTTTAACTTAGGCAAAATGATGCCCATTGTATAATCAGACCAAAGCAATGAAGCACCTAATGTTGGCCAATAAATAGTACAGTACTACTTTTCTGCAGTCCATGAAGTGACTATCCAATCTGTCTGTGTCTATTTTCAAATGGCACTGCATGCAGTGACTATACTATTCTCTTGTGCAGTTCAACCAAAATTGCGGGCACTTTGTTTGTTTGCCAAATAGCAACGGGCAGACATCTCTGTCTGCACAAATATCAAGCAGCTAGTAAACATATACCACACCTTGTATTTTTGGTTTAAACATGTCTCTTCCGCTTAGCATCTGTCATGTTCTGCACTAGACAATCTGATACAGTTATGTTTTGCCCTGGACAATTTCATACTGAATTGATTTGCTGGTTCAGAGCAGAAATATAGTCCCTATTCTTCATCAGACCAAGGATATCCATGTTCGCAGTGATGGAAGAAGTGAAATCGATACAACCGAAATTGAGTATCCAATCATTGAATCATGTCCTGCACCTCCAATGTAGGTCCACCCTGCCAATAAATTCGCATGCAAACCATTAGTATTACTATCTAATGACAGTACAAAAAGAGTAGCAAGATAGTAGCAAACCATGTACGTTCGTAATGAACAGCTCATAGTGCCACCAATTGGATATAAAGGTTGGGAAAAAACATGCTCCTAATGTTGAACCAGTTGGACTTTTTGTGTAGTTCCACTAAAATTGAGCATCCCTGTTTGCATATATATTGAAAGTGTGATTACTCTAATAGTGGCACTTGTTGAAGCATAGACTCACAAATATAAGCATTCCAATTTTTTAATGGGAAAAGGTAGCAAGACTGTTTCTAACCACCTGTTTGAAGGAATAAATAAAGCAACATCGGCTGATGTGAGGAAGGCATACATAGTTTTTTCTTGAAATGTGAGCCATTCCTGACCTTTCCTCTTCTTTTAAGCAAATTTTGTGCAGTTCTACTAAAATAAAATGCCATCACCGCCTTGACAATTCAGTGACACTGTACAAAAGGAAATGACTTAACATTAAATCATGATGTCAGGTATGTAGTCGACAGGCATTAGAGACAAACATATAGACCTCCTCAAGAGAACAGCCAGAGGAGGAGGTGCCCACTCTTGACCTTTCCTCTTGTCTTCATAATTGTCTGTGCAGTTTAACCAAAATAAACTGGCATCAGCGCCTTGGCATTTTGGTGACACTGTACAAAAAAAAATAACTTATCTCATGAAAGTGAGGTATGTAATCTATAAGCATTAATAGTGCAAAATTCTGAAGGTAGCAACACGTTTCATCGTTGGTATACTGGCTGTGCAACATCATTTGAATGCCTTAGCTGAAAAAATCTTTAATACATCCACAATCAACAGCTAACCCTGAAATAATCCAGTGACATTAAATGGCATTGCTTAAAGTTATGGGTGGCATTAGACTAAGAGCGGCATTAATTAATGTGGCATCACTTTAGCGGTAGCATTACTTGACTTGACTGTTGGCGTTATACTAACAGCAAAAAAAGTGGCAATAAGAGCATGGGAGGCCCATTCGGACAGTGGGCGCACCAGTACGATGTACCTCCATGGACGCAGAGTGGTGAGGGAGGTATGGTTGCCCAGAGCAACAAATATCCAGGTAGCATATGTGGATTACGGTCCCATTTTTGTTCTCTTTAGCCACCTTTTCCCTATGCAAGGACAACAAACCGATCGACCTGGTCATTCTCTATTGTGTTGTCATGCCTTCCTACCCTTCTTCAACCAAGAGACACGAGACTCGTTCCTTAGCTACTGATTTTCCCCTTTTCAACCTAGATGCGGGTTCGATGCCTACTCTATTGGACAGTACAGTCTCCCTTCCTTTCCTTATTCAACCCAGACATGGATTAGTCTGCATGAAGTAGGGTTTCCTTTAATAGTGCAAATTATGGTTTTCGTCTGCGTGGCCAGCAGAGTAGAGGATAGCAAATTGGGAAGATGGTGGAGTGGAAAAAGATCCACATGCAACGACATAGCAGATGGGGCAATGAACAAGTTATGGCTCGAAAAGAGGTAGCATACCTGAGGGTCAGCGGGAAGTGGCTTCGCTCGTGGTCGTCGTCCTCCGCACACACTACGGCAGCGAGCTTGGGGACGGAGGCCATCCCGCGCGGGCGCTAGGTCTGAGAGGACGGCCTTGTCGTCAGTGCGTGACCTCGCTCGCCGACGACGAGTGCGTCAACGCTGCACGTCCTTCTCTTCCCCGGCGGATCTATGACCACCGGTGAGGAGGGAGAGAGGGGCCGTCTTTTTTAGATCTGGAGAGAGGGTGGTAGTGTGAGAAGCAAGTGGGCAGCCCTTAGCAAGAAAGCGCAGAATCTCCAGCCTATATATCTTTTTTATACTACTAGTACTGGAGGTGGGGTAGTGGTAGAGTAGTTTATATTTTCTCTGCGTATAGTACCAGTTAGTCGTGCTTCAAAACTGATCGGCACGCCACTAAAAAAATAAAGGTCGATAACTAATGCGGCACCTCGGGCCAACGCGGCCAGATCGCATTTTGCACGAGAAATTAGACACCATGTTTCATTGACATGTGGTCCCGTTCCAACATATCAGTGAGACGACGGTTGAAAGTGCAACTATCCCTAGGTGGTTTTGGTAATTTATAACAACATATAACTCATTGAGCTAATGTTATTCCAAGACAATTATTTCAGGAAAGCTCAATGATTGGCATGGCATGGATGGTGAAAGTGGAACCCTCAAAATGCTAATGATAAAGGATTGGCTCAAGCTCAAAAGCTCAAGACTCTTCATTTTACATTTTAGTGATCCAAGATCACATTGAGTCCATAGGAAAAGCCAATACTATAAACGAGGGATGAGGTGTTGCTTAATGAGCCTTTTGCTTCATGTGCTTAATGATATGCTCCAAAATCCTCAGCTACTTTCCCATATCCACAAATGACCTAAACCCTAAGCCAAACTCGGTCCTACAGATTCTTTCTATCCGGTGCCACCGAGTTTCACATGTCATAAGCCACTGCCAAACCCTAGCAAATCGGTTCTACCGATAGGGATCTCGGTCTCACCGAGATGGGGTTGCAATCTCTCTGTTTCCTTTTCGTAACTTTTCGGTCTCACCGAAGAGCGGATCGGTCCCACCGAAAGAGCGGATCGGTCCCACCGAGATTGCAATGTAAACTCTTTGTTTCCCTTTTGTAACTTTTTGGTCTCACCGAAAGAGCAAATCGGTCCCACCGAGTTTACCTGACCAACTCTCTGGTTAGCCTATTACCAAATCGGTCTCACCGAGTTTGTGTAATCGGTCTCACCGAGATTACGTTATGCCCTAACCCTAACCATATCGGTCCTACCGAGTTGCATGTCAGTCCCACCGAAAATCTCTAACGGTCACTAGGTTTACTATTTCAGTCCGACCGAGTTTGTTGATTCGGTCCCACCGAGATTGGTAAATTGTGTGTAACGGTTGGATTTTGTGTGGAGGCTATATATACCCCTCCACCTCCTCTTCACTCGTGGAGAGAGCCATCAGAACACATCTACACTTCCAACTGATATGTTCTGAGAGAGAACCACCTACCCTTGTGTTGAGGCCAAGATATTCCATTCCTACCATATGAATCTTGATCTCTAGCCTTCCCCAAGTTGCTTTCCACTCAAATCTTCTTTCCACCAAATCCAAATCCTGTGAGAGAGAGTTGAGTGTTGGGGAGACTATCATTTGAAGCACAAGAGCAAGGAGTTCATCATCAACACCCCATTTGTTACTTCTTGGAGAGTGGTGTCTCCTAGATTGGCTAGGTGTCACTTGGGAGCCTCCGACAAGATTGTGGAGTTGAACAAGGGAGTTTGTAAGGGCAAGGAGATCGCCTACTTCGTGAAGATCTACCGCTAGTGAGGCAAGTCCTTCGTGGGCGATGGCCATGGTGGGATAGACAAGGTTGCTTCTTCGTGGACCCTTCGTGGGTGGAGCCCTCCATGGACTCGCACAACCGTTACCCTTCGTGGGTTGAAGTCTCCATCAATGTGGATGTAGGATAGCACCACCTATCCGAACCACGGGAAAAACATCCGTGTCTCCAATTGCGTTTGAATGCTCCAAACCCTTCCCTTTATATTCTTGCAAGTTGCATGCTTTACTTTCCGCTGCCTATATACTCTTTGCATGCTTGCTTGAATTGTGTGATGATTGCTTGACTTGTCCTAAAAGTTGCTAAAATTTGCCAAGAACTAAAATTGGGAAAAGGTTAAGTTTTTATTTGGTCAAGTAGTCTAATCACCCCCCCTCTAGACATACTTCCGATCCTACAAGTGGTATCAGAGCTTTGGTCTCCATTTGCTTTGATTTCCATAGCTTTTGGTGGTCATAGCCTTGGTTTCACAACCTAGGAGAGTATGGCGTCTAGCGAGGGAAATTATCACCGTAGAGGTCCTTACTTTGATGGTACTAATTTTGCTAGTTGGAAGCATAAAATGAAAATGCATATTCTTGGACATAACCCCGCCGTTTGGGCTATTGTGTGTGTTGGTTTGCAAGGTGACTTCTTCGATGGGAAAATCAGCTGTTTTGAGAATGCAAAGGAAATTTGGGATACTTTGATTGATATGCACGAAGGTATCGACTCCGTCAAGGAATCCAAATTGGATGTGCTTCAAAGTCAACTTGACAAGTTCAAAATGAAGGATGGTGAAGGTGTCGCTGAAATGTACTCTAGGCTTGCTCTCATCACAAACTAGATTGCCGGCTTAGGGAGTGAAGAGATGACCGATAGATTCATCATCAAGAAGATCCTAAGAGCCTTGGATGGAAAATATGGTACGGTGTGCACATTGATCCAAATGATGCCCAATTACAAAGATCTCAAGCCAACGGAAGTCATTGGAAGAATTGTTGCTCATGAGATGTCGCTCAAGGATAAAGAGGAACTTCACAACAAATCAAGTGGTGCCTATAAAGCCTCATGTGAATCCCCCACATCATCAAGTCAGAAACAAAACTTCAATGAAGAATTGAGATTAATGGTGAAGAACTTCAACAAGTTCTACAAGAGTAGAAGAAAAGATAGAAGCTCCAAGTCAAGGTCCTACAATGACAAAAGATCTTCTAGTCGAGAGCGAAACTGCTACAATTATGGAAGACCCGGACACTATTTCAATGAGTGTACGGCTCCCTACAAAAGAAGAGAAGATTCTCCAAAAAGAAGAAGCAAAAGAGAAGAATCACCATCAAGAGAGAGAAGGAGTAGAGATGATCGTTATGAACGAAGATACTCACGGAGAAACAATGATTCGGAAAGAAAGGATAAGTCATCAAGGAGCTACACAAAACGAAGACATCAAGCTCATGTTGGTGAATGGGTATCCGGCTCCGACTCCGACAACCACTACGAGAGAAGTTATCACTCCGATTCCGAATATACTCAAGATGAAGGTGTTGCCGGTCTAGCACTTGTGTCAACCAACTCCTACAACATATTTGACTCACCAAATGAAGGAATTGGAAGATGCTTCATGGCCAAAGGTCCTAAGGTAACTCACCCTGAGTATGTTGATTTTAATAGTGATGAAGATGACTTGTTAGGTGATGATGATTTACTTGTTGACAACTCTAGTGATGAATACTATGATGAAACATCAATTAATCATGCTAATCAAGATCAAACGAATGACCATGAAAAGGAGAAAATTGAGGCTCTAACTAAAGAACTAAACACTCTTAAGTTAGCTCATGAAACTATCTTCGAAGATCATCGAGAACTTTTAAGAGCTCATGAGAAGTTACGCTTTGAAAAGCTCAATCTTGAGCAAGAGCATGAGTTTTTAAAGGCAATCAATGATGATCTTCGCAACAAAAGTTCTTCTTACATTGAAAAGCATTTACTCTTATCCACTTACATGCCTCAAGTCAAGTCTAGTAACATGAACAAGAAAGATTCTTCCTCTAGTAGTAACAATGATCATGTAAAATCCAATATTGTTGCTTCTAGTAGTTCTCTTGATTCCACTAATGATTCTCCTAGCCAAGTTACACTTGAGCAAGAAAATAGCTTATTGAAGGGAATCATAGAGAAAGGAGTGTACAAAAGCCTTGCCGGTAGTAAGCAATTCGAGGAGATTGTATGCAAGCAAGGAAGGCACCGGAAGAATCAAGGTGTTGGTTTTGAACGAAAGTTCAATGCCAATGGAGTTGAGTGGGAAGAAGATCAATACCCCAAGACAAAGTTTGTTCCACAACAAGAAAAGTATGATCCTACTTCTTTCAAGGGGACACAAACTCAAGATGATCTTCCACCACAAGACTACAAGCAAAAAGGCAAGGACAAGCTTAAGAGGAAATTGATGCATTTGAAGAAGCTCCTAAGACCTTAGTCAAGTGGATTCCCAAGACTACTTCAAGTTCCACTTCATCAAGTACGACTACATCTCCAAGGATTCCCATCAAGATGGTGTGGATCCAAAAGAAGAAGAACTAGAGAGTTCTTGAGGGTGACTCCGCCAACATACTTCACTCTTATCATTTTGCCAAGAACAAGTGCAATCAACTTCCACATCTTGCACTAGTTCAAGGAGTCACAAACCCCCTTGTTAGTAAGTCAAGGGACAAGGTAACCTAAAAGCTTTCATAGACATCATCCTGTGTGTGCATCACTCTATGTCTATGGATATCCTTGTTTGTTCCTTGTGGGACTAACCCATGTAGGTATTGAAAGTGCAATTCACTCAAAAGGATAGCTCCAAGTGATCTACATAAACATTGAGCATCCACATCTTCAACATCTACATGAAGTCATCATCGGCAAAACCCAAGGTTAGTTCATCCCTCTTAGGGGGGATATCACATCTAGGGGGAGATTTACTCTAAGACTTGAGTTAAAGCAACTCTAATGATGTGAACACAACAACGCTTTATGTAAAAGTGGTAACCCCACTTGAGCTTAAACGATGAGTATGACCTATGATCAAGTGTTCTCATTTGACTCCTAAGTCAATATACTCATATATAGATGACCTAGTCATCGCCAATTGCTTGATAGATGCTAGAATTGGTTGTGCATGCTTTGTCACATATTTCAATTGCCATTTTTATTGTGTGAGCATGTTGGTTTCATATTTTATTCATTCGAGGACATCCACTTGTTGTTTTGATTGTTTGGCTTTATTTTTCTTTTGCCAAGTGGATGGACAAGAATGCCTAAGAACCTTCTCTAGCTATCTATGCTTTTCTCGTCTCAAACTCTATTCATGCTACATCACAAAATTGATCAAGTCAGATTCGAACCACTCTGTGTGAGGAGCACTCGGAGTCCCCGATTCGTCATAGACTTAAACTTCCAAAACCTCTTTGTGATTCTCGGTCTGACCGATACCCCACTTTCGGTCATACCGAGATCATTAAGTTGATATATGTTTTCGATATCGGTGCAACCGATTTGAACCATTCGGTCACACCGAGTTGTTCCACTCGGTCACACCGACAGGGTCGGGCTATATATAGACACGAGAAAAAATTTGGAAATTTCTCCGAACCCTTTAGCCCGCGCGATAGCTCGCTCTGCCAACGTGGTCTCTGGATCGTCTCCTCGCCGCCAGCCGCCTCCAGTCGCTGGTCTCCGTCGCCGTCAACGGGATTCAACCCCGCCGTTGCCGCCGTAGCGAGTCTCCGCCGAACTAGGGTATGGACTCGATCTTTGTGCTATTCCCCAATCCGATTCCTAGCACATTGTGATCATATTGATTCTAGCCACATTTGATAAACTCCTATCCAGTAAATGAATTCGTACAATAGGTTTGATTCGTAAATTTTAGGGTTAGGTTTCCGCCGAAACCATCTCGGACCCACCGAGTTGAAAAACTCGGTCCCAACGATTTGGCTCATGACATTGCACAAGTGAGACTCGGTCTGACCGAGTATTGCTAATCGGTGTGACCGATATTGGAAGTTTGTGAAACCCTAGCAGTCTCGGTGCCACCGAACTGTGACTCGGTCTGACCGAGTTCACCAGTTTAGGTTCCAAAAACTGCTTCGGTATCACCGAATTTAAAAATCGGTAGATCCAAAATGATTTCTGTGGGAAACTAAAACTAAGATTTTGAATCATTCTTTTGCAAAAATCTCTGCATTTTGTGATGCTCATCCACTCTACCTCATCTATAAACTATTCACAGGGTCAGCAGTCAGCTTGTTCATCATGTTAGACCAGAGTGATAGCCAGAACATGTCAGAACAGCCAGTGCAGATGAGTGAGGGCACTAGTTCCTCCATTTCTTCAGATGAAGGCAGCAGGAGCACCCCTAGCAACCTGCCAAAAGCTGCCACAAGACAAAGGAAGAAGAGAACCTCAGAATCAGAGGATGAGGACTATGTGGCAGAAGAGGAAGCAACTTCCAAGAGAGTTGTGCTCAAGAAGGAGTATGGCTCAGCTGCAGCCATCAAGCCAGGAATGCACAAAAAGGCACCTGCCAGGAGAGTTCCTACCTCCAAGCCTAGGAAGGCTGTTCCTGAGGAAACTATAAAATTCACTATGGAATCTGAAGAGGAAGAAATTGGCCAGGACAAGAAAAAGAAGATAGCTAGAACTACCACTGCCAGAGTTGTTGGCAAGCCTTCTATGAGGAAAGATTCTGATGAGGAAGAAGAAGAAGAGGTTGCTGCACCAGCACCTAAGGCACCCAAGCTAATGGGTGATGCTATCAAATCAGGGGCTACTGCATCTAAGCCCAAGGAAGCACCCAAGGCAGCATCAAAGGCCAAGACAGCTCCAAAGAGAAATACAAGGAGCATCCCATCAGCTGAGAAGAACAAGGCCCCAGTGCCTGACACTGCAGAAGAAGAGGAAGGCCAAGTTCTCAGAAAGTTGAAGCCCAAGATCCCATACCACAATGATGCTCATCTTGTGGCTGAGGATATGAAGATTAGAAGAGACTCAGGACTGAGAAAGTGGAGAGCAGAGGATCCATATGCTACCAGGAGGAGGACTGCTGTTGACTACAGGTTCCACACTAAGGAACAGCAGGACTTCTATGAGACAGTCTTATTGGACAAGAAGCCCATTGTGTGTGATATGAGATGGGTCGACTGGGAATATTTCAAGGACAATGAAGAGCACTACCCTGGAGTGCAAGATAGCTTCAAGGAATGTGGAGTAGCTGACTTTGTTGGGCAGAAGCTCACAAAGTGGAATGAAGAGCTGATCATGCAGTTCTACTCCACAACACATTTTTATCCAGATTGCAGAATTGTATGGATGTCTAAAGGTACGAGGTACCAATCAACAGTTGCTGAGTGGGCACAGCTCATCAATGCCCCAGAGGAGCATGAGGATGACATAGATATTTATGCCAAGAAGAAGATGGACCACAACTCTATGTCAAATATGTACAAAGAGATCCCAAACAAGGCACTTGACACTTTCAAGTTTGGATCAGTACATTATCTTCTGTCAAGATTGCCAACCATCAATTGGATACTGAGGCACACCTTGTTGCCCAAGTCAGGTGATCACAAGATGATCAGAGGCCATGCAATCAACTTACTTCATATATTTGATGTGCCACAAAAATTCAAAGTCATGAGCCTCATGGTAGAAACAATCAAGAGGACTGCAGCAGACCAGAAGAGGAGCTGTGGATATGCCCCTCAGATCCAGGAGCTGATTAACTCCAAGATGGGCACAGGCATATACCTCTTGGACAAGGAACATTTGCCTATTCATCCAGATTTTGAAGATAATGAAGTTGTGATGAACAAGGATGAACCATCTTTAGCCCATGCACAAGCACAAAAGGAGAAGGCAAGGAAGGAGAAAGCTGCAAAGATGCCAACTCAAGAGGAGGCATCTGAATATTTCTTGAAAACCAAGTAAGAGCAGCTCAGTTACTTGATTGCATCCACCATGAGGATAGAGAAAAGACTGGCCACCCTCAATCAGAATCAGGAGAGCTTAGAGAGGATCGTAGAACAAAAGTTCTATGACTTGGATGTCAAAGTGACAGAGATTCAGTCTGCAGTGGAGCAACTTCAAGATAACATGCAGGAGAGGAAAGGGAAGACTACCACTGATGCATTTGCCAGAGTGCCACGAGCTCAGAGGTCCAGTGCAGTGCCAGTTCCTGACACAAGAGCCACCGCCTCAGCTCCAGCCACAGCACCAGCCCAACCAGCTCCAGCATCCACTTCAGCTCCAGCTCCAACCACGTCTACAGAAGCCTTCGTCCTTGGAGTGATCCAGACTCCACCACCACTAGAAGATCAAGCCTGAGTGTCGATTTAGCACTATGCATTTTCTAGGAACTTTTTAGTAACTTGTTGCCAAAGGGGGAGAAAAATGTATAGAACATAGGCTTCGAGAGAGAGAGAGTGTGTGTTGTTTTTCTCTCTTGCTTTATTTGGTGGTTTTTCAAACATTGTTTGCTTTTGGTCGAGATACTTTGATATGCTTGTGAGACATTGATGATTATGTGTTTGATCATAAGCTACACTTATGCATGCTTGATATATCTTATCTATCTTATGTGATCATTCACTTTTCCTTGGTGATGAGTGCATGTATTTCATTATTATCAGTTTTTAGCGCTCCACCAAGATGTATGTGACATGGAAGAGTAACCCATAATTCTAACTCTTTGTGCATTTGCAATCCAAAGCAAATTTTAAATATGCACAAATTTAGGGGGAGCTCTTACTTATCACATACTTCTCAAAGCGACGATATAATTCATTCTTATTATCATTTGTCGAAGCTTTGATCTATATGTTGTCGTCAATTACCAAAAAGGGGGAGATTCAAAGTGCAACTATCCCTAGGTGGTTTTGGTAATTCATAACAACATATAGCTCATTGAGCTAATGCTATTCCAAGACAATTATTTCAGGAAACCTCAATGATTGGCATGGCATGGATGGTGAAAGTGGAACCCTCAAAATGCTAAGGATAAAGGATTGGCTCAAGCTCAAAAGCTCAAGACTCTTCATTTTACATTTTAGTGATCCAAGATCACATTGAGTACATAGGAAAAGCCAATACTATCAAGGAGGGATGAGGTGTTGCTTAATGAGCCTTTTGCTTCATGTGCTTAATGATATGCTCCAAAATCCTCAGCTACTTTCCCATATCCACAAATGACCTAAACCCTAAGCCAAACTCGGTCCTACCGATTCTTTCTATCCGGCGCCACTGAGTTTCACATGTCATAAGCCACTGCCAAACCCTAGCAAATCGGTTCTACCAATAGGGATCTCGGTCTCACCGAGATGGGGTTGCAATCTCTCTGTTTCCTTTTCGTAACTTTTCGGTCTCACCGAAAGAGCGGATCGGTCCCACCGAGATTGCAATTTAAACTCTCTGTTTCCCTTTTGTAACTTTTCGGTCTCACTGAAAGAGCAAATCGGTCCCACCGAGTTTACCTGACCAACTCTCTGGTTAGCCTATTACCAAATCGGTCTCACCGAGTTTGTGTAATCGGTCTCACCGAGATTACGTTATGCCCTAACCCTAACCATATCGGTCCTACCGAGTTGCATGTCAGTCCCACCGAAAATCTCTAACAGTCACTAGGTTTACTATTTCGGTCCGACCGAGTTTGTTGATTCGGTCCCACCGAGATTGGTAAATTGTGTGTAACGGTTGGATTTTGTGTGGAGGCTATATATACCCCTCCACCTCCTCTTCACTCGTGGAGAGAGCCATCAGAACACATCTACACTTCCAACTGATATGTTCTGAGAGAGAACCACCTACCCTTGTGTTGAGGCCAAGATATTCCATTCCTACCATATGAATCTTGATCTCTAGCCTTCCCCAAGTTGCTTTCCACTCAAATCTTCTTTCCACCAAATCCAAATCCTGTGAGAGAGAGTTGAATGTTGGGGAGACTATCATTTGAAGCACAAGAGCAAGGAGTTCATCATCAACACCCCATTTGTTACTTCTTGGAGAGTGGTGTCTCCTAGATTGGCTAGGTGTCACTTGGGAGCCTCCGACAAGATTGTGGAGTTGAACCAAGGAGTTTGTAAGGGCAAGGAGATCGCCTACTTCGTGAAGATCTACCGCTAGTGAGGCAAGTCCTTCGTGGGCGATGGCCATGGTGGGATAGACAAGGTTGCTTCTTCGTGGACCCTTCGTGGGTGGAGCCCTCCGTGGACTCGCGCAACCGTTACCCTTCGTGGGTTGAAGTCTCCATCAACGTGGATGTAGGATAGCACCACCTATCGAACCACGGGAAAAACATCCGTGTCTCCAATTGCGTTTGAATTCTCCAAACCCTTCCCTTTACATTCTTGCAAGTTGCATGCTTTACTTTCCGCTGCCTATATACTCTTTGCATGCTTGCTTGAATTGTGTGATGATTGCTTGACTTGTCCTAAAAGTTGCTAAAATCTGCCAAGAACTAAAATTGGGAAAAGGTTAAGTTTTTATTTGGTCAAGTAGTCTAATCACCCCCCTCTAGACATACTTCCGATCCTACAACGGCGAGTAGTAGGAGTATTTCCGAACGGACGTGTAGGCCGGGGCACCTCTTCGTGAACCGTGGCAAACTCGCAACCGTCCACCGACTCTTCGCCTTTTCCTCTCGATTTGGAACTGATGTCGCACGCTCTTCCTCTCCTTCCTCCATTTTCCTTCAGCCCTTCACCCTTTCTTCTGCCTTTGTTCGATCGTCTTCTCCATGGAGGGAACAGGCTAGAAACGACTCCGTTATTCTTGCCCCGATCTGAAAGATGACGTGGTGGAGGAACTCATTGATCGGTGCGATGTCATCACCTCGGCTAGCATGGCAGGTTCGTTCAAGCCCATTCTCGACTCAACTAATAACATCATTGCAAGGAACCCAAGGGTCAAGGAGTGGTTTGATCTCCCCTATCTTCTTCGCCATGACCCTGATGACTGGCGCCGGCACGACGGAGGCCTCGCCCTATGCAAGTTGATGCCGCTTGATAATGATACGTGTGATGTTAAGATGCCATCTCTTGAGGGAAAGGCTTGGGCGGGCGCAAATGGAGATTGGGTTGGTTACATTGGGTCCAACTGCGAGTGGGAACTTGTGAATGTGTAAACTCGTCACCGGGTTCCACTTCCAAAAATCTCAGCACACTGCCCAGAGGTTGAGCACACCGGTAATGTACGCACGTTCAAATTTGATCATGGTGACTGTCTTCTACGGAAGATAGCAATTTGTCGAGTTCCCAACCGCTCTTGTAATTACAAAAACTATGATGTTGTTGCTATCTTCGACAAGCTTGTTGCCGTCCTTGATGGTTTGACTCGATGGATATTGCTCAAAAATCAGTTTCTGTGCACGAAGGAGTACTATGATGCAATTGAATACGAGGGCCTTGTGTTTGCTTGCACCACTCATGGCACTCTTTATGCATGGCATCCTTGTTGTTTCGGTACATTTGTCTTCCACCGTAATTATAATTGTTTCATCCACATGCATGCGGGTTAGCAAGTTTCCCTTTACCAATTAACCTTCTTCATGTGTTTCCAAGGTCCTGTGAACATCCCACCACCTATACTTGAAGATTTTTATAACCAAGGGGGAGATGACGATGGTGATGATCACGGGCATGAGGATGAGCAGCGCCGATATACTCTGTGGTGTCTGGAAACTAATTCCGATGGATCACCTCTTCTTGTGTGTATACAACCAACTGATGCTGTTACTACTAAGGAAGCAGGTGTAGTCTCTCATGGTCGCACTCTCCGGACCTATTCCAACACCCATTGCATGGTATTCGGGATGGATACTAGTGTGCTAGCGCCAACTCCTCCCTGGCACAGAATTGATAGTCTTGGAGAAAACTCGATCTTCCTTGGACAAAACTATCCGATGATGGTGAAAGGCGATCCAACTGCTGTTGACACATTTATGAGAAGCAACTGTGTCTATACCTCGGACATTTGGGTGGTTCCCTACCCTGGTACTGATATAGTAGGCCACTTCAGCCTGGATGACCAGTCATGCGTTGGACTCTAGATCGACAACGGATGGCCCGTCCCAGAGAATCACTTGTGGTTCAAAGCAAGCGTTTCCAATGCCGCGGAATGGTTGAGTTGAAGTTCATTTCATGGCTTGTTATTTGTTGTGTGGTGAAAACTTTAGTATTTATAATGTATCCTCGTTGTCGATGCGGGTTGATGACCTGTTGTTCTATGTAATAAAATGATATGCCTGTGATAAACTTAGTAAATTTATGAATGGCTTTCGAGTCGCTTCTCTGAGTGAGTGGTGCGACGAGGCAAAAAAATATTTTCCGAATACATAATTGTACGTGCATTGCAACAGGTTGTCGGATGAGGCCAATCAACAATTGTAGTACACTATTTGTACTAGCTTCACATGCTTCGCGCGTCGGGCGGGTGTTTTTACTGTAGCCATATGTTAATGTGTTCGTTGTACGTAACCAACACCTCGAATCCTCGATATACTAGTAGTATAGTATATAGTAGGAGTAAGTAGTAGGAGTAGTAGGGTGGTATGGGCCAGAACAAGCATTCGCGTCCAGGAGTACGGCACACGCCACCACCATGACATCCATCTGACACCATATTATTTCTTGGAGTCCGTGTGAGAGCAATCTCTTCAACCTCGTCGTTTCTCTAACTTCAGCCATCGCGCAATGGACGAGGTGGGGGTTTGCTGATAGTCGGTTTCCTTAACTGCGGCCCCACTTGTAAGGCCAACTCCAATGCACGACCCCAAACGGACCTCCATTTTGCACGAACTCCAACGATAATTTTGACTATAAAAACAAGACCAAAGAAAACAAGAACCACAAGAATACATTTTACTACTCCTGTAAGTTGGATTAGTGCCTTCTCGTTGCATTCATTGTTGATCTACGGAGGCTCAATCTAGTGTGCTTCTTTCTTCTTTGAGTGTAAAGAAGTAGACGTTGCTTCCTCGCATCTAGTCTCATGTCTAGCCTCTATTCTATAGTAGCTAAAAGTGATAGAACATCTACTAAATTGCGCTCTATCAATATATGGATGTACTCTTCTTCCCAATACAAAAACTTGCATCCATTCTACTCCCTCCGTTGCACAATACTACATGCCTTCTATTTGTCAAAATATATATGTATCTAGACATGTCTTAGTATATAGGTACATCCATTCTACTCCCTCCGTTGCACAATTCATGCCTTCTATTTGTCAAAATATATATGTATCTAGACATGCCTTAGTGTATAGGTACATCCATTTTTGGACAAATGGAAGTCAAGTATTTTGGAATGGAGGGAGTACACAATAAAAATTTTAAGTTAGCACAACTAGTCTAATTCGAGAGCAGAACCGAAGATTTGGTCGGGTTCTTCCTCCTTTTGCCGACACGTGGGACATCCAGCATCCAGGTTGTGTCATGAAAGAAAATAGAGTGGTAGTTGAAGCCACGAGATGTGCATCTTGGGTTAAACTATAAATAGAATCTTACTACTCTTGAGTAACTCCAAAAGCGGCCACCGAAGATCTTTATTGGATTTGTTTTTCATCACCAGCACGTCGAGGTGAAAGATGTGCAGGTTCAGTGGGTCCTCTTGCGTTTTCACTGACATGTGGGGCCGCATGTGAGCGAACAGACGATGGGCTCCGCGCGTCCGCTGGCTGGCTGAGAAGAGAGATAGAGGAGGGCTGAGCATGGACTGCAGGAAATTTGCTCTACGTACCTCGATATAGGCTCGATATAGGCTTGATATAGTGGGGTGGCATGGGCCATAACTAGGATTCACGTCTAGCAGTACGGCACACGCCACCCACACGAGTCCCATCCGACACCAATTTTCTTGGAGTCCGTGCTACAACCATCTCTTCTCCCTCTTGTCCTCTTTTCTCAGCCATCACGTGGTGGGCGGGGTGGGGGTTTGCCGATAGTCGGTTTGCTCAACTGCGGTCCCACTTGTAAGTGAAAATGCAACACCGCACGCATTCCCGCTTGAGCGGCGTGCCGGACCAACCGTGTGGGGGTGCGATGCGAACACGACACGCTTTTCCTTTTGAACTCGTAACTTGTAAAATTTGGTTCTGCTCCATGGCGTGATCGATAGATAGAAAATAACGATTTTTTCTAGAGTAATGAGAAGTTTGGTTCTGGCGCCGTTCATGCATGGAGTACGTACAAAAATTATGAAGTTGATGCGAAAGGTAAGATAATTACTATAGTATCATATACTACTACATGGATTTGACGGAAGGATAAAAATACATACGGATCCATCAACGTTCAACGACATCCTCGCGCCCTAGTGCGTCGGGTCACCAACCGACGTGTGAGGAGCAGCGGCGTTGGCGGCGAGCCCAACGTGCTTCTGAACAGCGTCGTCCAAGGTTGCCCTGCGCTCCAAGAAGGCTAGCGTCCTATCGTCCTCCTCTTGCATGTAGTAGTCCTTGTGGACGATTTGCGCATAGACGTGGGTGATTATGTCGATGGTATCTTGCTGCGCCAGGCGCTGCGCGGAGAGCGCGACCTTGAGGTGGACATTCTCTGGCGCGACGGTGTGACACCCCAAAAAAAAAATTTGGCCTTGTTTTATTAATTAAATTTTGCCAGGATTTAAAAACTTTATTTTCTGAGCTCCCTTTTTATCTTTAACCTTGTCATTGTGGAGTTTTCCCCTAAGTGTGGACTTTTCAAATGTGTTATTGTACTTGTTTAACCTCTCTAGAAAAACTTTACTTTTATCAGTACAACTAATTGCTCAATTAAGTTGCTTGATCTTCACTTTCTTGAAAATGGTTTTTCAAGGTTAAATGGCCATATTTGAACTACAACCATTTGATAAATTCACTTAAAATTCCCACCAAAATTTGGAGATGTCATGTGATATTATTAAATAACTTTTATGCAAAAAGATCTTTTATTCTTGAAATATTTTGAGCTCTACACCCTTTTTTCTTCTCTGGTCCAGTGGGCATTTTTGCACTACAACCCATTTAAATATTTTCTTTTAGCCTCTACCAAGACTATGGGATGTTAGTGATATCATATGATTCAACTTTATGCAAAAACCCAGTGATGTTATTTGCAAATTTTGAGTGGATCAGCATCATCTTCATTCTGGTCCAGCCCTCTGATTTCTACTGCAACCCTGTTATTTCTTGCTCCAGTGGCCTTGCGTTTTCTCATGCTCATAGTCCTCCCTACCAAACCCCTAAGTCCAGGAGCATGCACCCTTTGGAGGAATTTTGGTTCATGAAATGATGCCATTTATTTCCTGTCCAGAATTGTAATTCTGCAAAACTTGCACTAACAAGTTTTTCCTTTTGCCAAACTAACCTCACCACCCTCTTGTGCATCCAAGGAGACACTGATCTGGAGTTTTTGACCACTCCAAGACTTGCCTAAGTGCCCTTGGCATTGTTTCAAACACCTCATGGGCATGTTCTGTTTTGGCATGAAACTTTGGTTGCACTGTGACCCAGATCCTCTGACCAAACTGGCATGTCCACTAGACTCCCTGTTTCCCCTAACCTCGACCTGCTAAACCCCAGCTCCAACCGAACCACCTACCGTGCCCTGGCATTTCGCCGAGCAACTGGTGAGCGCGCGCTGGGCGCGCCCAGAGCGCGCATATTGCAGCCGCGTGCACCGAGCCGCCGCGTCGCAACCCCCTGCCTTGGCCCGCACGGGAGAGCCTCGCCACACACTCCCCGCCTAACCACTACACGCCAACCACCCCTGGCGCCCTACAGCGCCACCGCCAGAGCTTTTTGGCGGCACACCGGCGTCGGCCGACAGCCCCTGCTCCGTGCAGCGCCACCCAAGCTCCTCCCGCTCGCCACCTGGCCCCTGGAACAGCGCAAGCTCATCCACAGGGTGTCGCCTAGTGCTCGTCGCCGCCACGACACCCCTAGCTACAGAATGGCGGTCGCCGGAGAGCTTATCCACGGCCGCCGCGGAACCGCCTTGCCACGCCTATTTAAGGAGTCCCCGAGCCCGTTCCCGCTCGCAGGCGACCCCAGTCCATCCCTATGGCGTTCCCCTAGCCCGCATTCGACCCAGGGAAGTCTTCTTCCTCGTCTCCGGCAACTCCGACCACCGCCTCTGCCCCTGCCGTTCCGGCGCCACCAGGACCTCACCCTCTCCACTCTCTCCACCAGAAGCCTCCTCATCCTCCCGTGAACCTTTCCCCCTGCTCAATTTTGATCGGGAGCCACCGCAACCCCATTGGCACTTTGCTCCCGAGGCCACCTCCGCCGAGGAGCTCGCCGCCGGCAGCTCCCTCCGCCCCCGCCTGCCAGGCGACCACCGTGAGGACCGCCCCGGAGTAGCGGATCCATCCCCGCCCTCGGAGCCCCGCGAAGAGCCGCCAGTCGCCGGCGACGATCGCCGGAGCTTCGCCCCCGCTCGGGATAGAGGAAAGAGAGGGAGAAGACTAGTCAAACCTGACTAGTGGGCCCCCTGGACCCACACCGCGCCATCCACGTGTTTAAGTGAAGGCGTATTCTCCCCAGTACGTCTCCCCGCTCCGAAAGCGTATTCCCCTCTGAAACGTTTTCTTTTCTGATTTGTTTTTAAAACAGATTTTGACCAGATCTTTGACTGCCTATAACTTTTAAAATACAACTCCAAATGAGTTGATTCTTTTTCCTACCTTCCTTAAATTTGATCTAGTTTATTTTAAGATTTATTTGAAAATTTTCCAAAACAACTTTTTGTACTGTTTTGAAACGTGTGTTAATTCAAATATTTTTAAAATAGGATTTTGGAGGAGGGAAGAAACTTTCAAAAGTTTTGGAGAGCACCTCACCCCTCCACAACTTCAAGGCAAGCATCTTGAACCCTGGCATAATATATTTTGATGTGTTGGTTGACACATTTATAACACCACCTCATTCCGGTGGAATTGATATTTCATGTGACATGATCATTTGCATGGAAGCATATCAACGATTTCCTTGCTATTGGAAATGAAAATGATTGTGGTGGTAATCTCCCTCATGTGCCTTGCTTGCATACCGGAAAGGAATCCGGGAAAGCCCCGACCTTGGGTAGGCGTGAGCTTGTTGCCGGTCCTCGTCGGGACGGTTATGTCCGGTATGGCATGGTAAGGTACATTGAGTGGAGATTTCGTCAATTGTATTATATTTGATATACATGTCATGCAGGGAACTTATGAACCTCCTGAGTCGACCGCAGATCGAGTCTTGTTCCAGTAACCCCCATACTTGCCTTGTACTGCCACTCGTCCTTGCCGCAGGTAGGGTACGGTTCAGTAAGTTGTTAACCCCTTCCCAGCACACACCGTACAGAGAGGCCATGGTGGAAGATATCGGTTGTAGCCGGTAGGCATGCCACCTGGTCAGGGGGCATGGGTGTTTCCGGTTGGGACCGAGAGGGGAGGACACCCCTTAGAGCGCGCGATATAAATTTGATCCCATGCTACGCGAGGTTGTAGCCTCCCCACTTAGAGTTTTGCTTGACAAGTGTCGTGGGTGATTCCAGACACCGATGAGTTAAGCTGGTGTGTGCAAGTTAGGCGTGTTTTCAACTAAAAGACCGTAGACGGAATTAGTCCTGATGGACTAAAGGAATCCGTTACTCGTGGGTAAAGAGTACACCCTCTGCAGAGATTAAACCTATTCGAATAGCCGTGTCCATGGTTAAGGACTACAGTCTGGGATGGGTCAAGTGTCGGTCTTAGTGTCGGTCTTCGGAGGTGAAATTGTTAAACCAGAACGGGAATTACTACTTGTGACTTGTGATGATTATGATTATTACTATTATTGACTAACCCATGATTATTATTGTTATCATCGAATATCTCTGGGATGGTTCTACCTCCGGGATATTCACTATGATTAATTTCTTTTAAAGCCCTTTCTGTGGTATCGCTCAGACGCCCGACTGTGGCATTTCTTTTAAAGCCCATTCTGTGGTGTCGCTCAGACGCCCGACTATGGCATTTCTTTTAAAGCCCTTTCTGTGGTGTCGTTCAGACGCCCGACTGTGGCATTTCTTTTAAAGCCCATTCTGTGGTGTCGCTCAGACACCCGACTGTGGCATTTCTTTTAAAGCCCTTTCTGTGGTGTCGTTCAGACGCCCGACTGTGGCATTTCTTTTAAAGCCCATTCTGTGGTGTCGCTCAGACGCCCGACTGTGGCATTTCTTTTAAAGCCCTTTCTGTGGTGTCGCTCAGACGCCCGACTGTGGCATTTCTTTTAAAGCCCATTCTGTGGTGTCGCTCAGACGCCCGACTGTGGCATTTCTTTTAAAGCCCTTTCTGTGGTGTCGCTCAGACGCCCGACTGTGGTATTTATTATTCTGCATTTTCCGCTCGAGGAGTCTTTCACACACTCGCTTGGCACCAGTATTTACTATTCTGCATTTTCCGCTCGAGGAGTCTTTCAGACACTCGTTTGGCACCAGTATCTATTATTCCGTACTTTCCACTTGAGGAGTCATTCAGACCCTCGCTTGGCACACCGTATTCATTACCTCTATGTGGCCTTTGCATAAATTTCCGGTTGCATATGAATGACTTGTTTTACATGCATCAAGATAATTATTTAGGACTAACTAAGTGATTATAAGGATATTGCAAAGCATGAGCATCAATGATTATATTATACCGTGTTCTTAATGTTTGCGAGTACATTCAAAGTACTCACTGGCTTGTCCCTAGCTATTGTCTTGGCCAGATTGCTTGCTTGGAGAGGAGCGTTGCGACGACCGCCTCGGAACCTGCGCAGCGATGATAGCAGCCTCGTGAAGATAGGAGTTAGCCTGGTCAGCTGTTCCCGTGGGAAATGGAGTCCCATAGTTGTGGTGATCCACTAACCGCTTCCGCCCTCAACCACTAGAAACCATTGGTTGTACTTATAGGCCACAATGGTCTTGGATTTCATACTTTGTACCTTTGCTTGGAATTTCTGTAACAAGTTGGTGCCTCATCAGCTAACAGTAATCCTGGGGCTGATGGGCTCGACGGCCATTTTCTGGAATTTAATGTCTGGAAAACCGGTCGCGACAGACGGCGGGCAGTCGCAGGGCCACCAGTGTGTCGAAGAGGTTGTTACCATAGTGGCCGTTGAGGGTGGCGGGCATCGCAGAGCCTGGGCGCATCGGCTGGAGCCTTACTTCAAAGTCGTCCGCAAGCTTCTTGACGACAGTGAACTTGTTGAGGAAACCGACGAGGACCTCGTCGAACAAGGAGACGAAGCTGTCATCCAAGCGGCCCCTCGCCCTGGCGGCCTCAAGCAATACTACCTGCCGGGCCCCAGGCCGGCGTCATGGACCATCTGGCACAGCGGCTGATGCTCGCGCTGATTGCCTTCATGGGTCTAGCGTAGCTTCTAGTCAACTGATCTTGCGATTCGAGTGATCACTCAGCCCTTGGTTAGCGTGCGTAGGTGCGTAGGATTTCGTACTACTCCTCGGCCCTCTACTGCACCTGCCTTTGGCTTTATGATAGGTGGGCCAGCCACCCCCTTGGGCCACGTGTAATTCACCTCCTGACCCGTCTCTCACACGCACCCTGCTAGTGTATATATAGTGGTTTTTTTCTCTCCATATCAACCATTTTATATTGCGTACGTGTCATTCAAGAGTGAAATGATGGTTGCTTCTTCCGACTAACTTACTGTGTGATTTGACTGCTCCTTAGTGGCCCCTACACATACTCCCCCTACGTGTATGCAACATTCACACGTACACATGGACGCAAAAATGTGTGCGACGCCCTAATGCATGCATGTCCGAGCACACAATGGAACACACACGGTCACGCTCAAGTGCTCAACCTACACGTGCATGCACACACATACTCAGTCAGGGTGAGCTAGTGACCATATGAACACCGGAATATATATATATATATTGAGCACAATGAGCGTATTATGAAGTCCACTGACTGTATTTTTACAAATATACAGTGACAGATAGTGTATTTATCTCGTTTGAAATTAAGCCATGTTAACCAGAGAGGAGGCAGCATGGACTAGCATTACTTTGCTGTGTCCCGTCAACTTGCTGAACGAGGAGAAGGTTGCAGGACGGGAGAAGCTTGCGCGCGGTGGCTCGCAGGACAAGGAGAAACTTTTGACTAATGCAAGCTCTCCCTCGCCCAGGCGATGGACGTGCAACAGTTAATTCGGTGTCAATTGCCAGAAGCATACTACACTATACTACTAGGAACCGGATGGAGGAGCGTCTGCACTCTTATTATAATTTTAAAATGTGATAAAGCAATCTTCAACACATTTGGTTCTCTTCGAGGGTTCTCGCATGTGATAATGGAAGTTGATTGCATGGAACACTCGCCACAATTCTCGCTTAATTCTGGCTCATATCCTGTTACAAATAGTAGCGCTCAGTAATATTTCCTCTTTTATTGTTATTCAGCATGTAAACATGTCAGGAAACCTTGCGGCGCATCTTCGTGTGAACCGTGCTTGCTGCACTTTGAATGTGGCCGAGAGCTGGCTTGATGAAACACCTCGCTTCCTACTACTTTTTTTGGCTTCCTAGTGACCAGTGTCTTGGCTGATCGTCCTAAGAATGCTTATATATATGAATAAAGCTCTCTCATTTACCCGCAAAAAGATTAAGCCATATTAACCGGAAAGGAGGGAGTATGGACTAGCACTACTTTTTGGTGTGTCCCGTCAACTCGCAGAACGAGGAGAAGCTTGCAGGACAAGGTGAAGCTCGCCTACGCCTTTTGACTAATGCAACCTACCCTCGGTGGACATGCATCAGTCCATTAGGTGTCAGATTGTCAGAGGCATACACTGTAGTACCCAACATGCGGAGTACCATCATTGTTCGACTTCACGAAGGGGCGAAAAGCCAAGCGCAGTACTAGTACGCATAGTTGGTTTTGCACCTTCATACTACTCCACCCTCCGTCACAGTTTACAGGGCGCGCTTCATTATGATGCATTTCTCTCAATGCATTTCCACCACCAGAGAGACTTTAGACACGTTTGGTTTAATGCTCAATTAATTAGGGCGTGGTAACCGCAATCAAGTCCACAATTTTCTCTCCATGTATTGTACTACTACGGAGTGCATGCATGTGTGTACCCGGGGTGGAAGCACAACATGCATGCACTAGTGCAGAACCGGGCAATAGCACCGATTCGTAAGGTCCTTTAGTGTCGGTTCGGTAACCGGCACTAAAGTGTGGGCACTAAAGGTCCCCCGCCTTTAGTACCGGTTCAGCACGAACCGGTGCTAAAGGGCAACCACGTGGCACGAGCCAGCTTCGGGGGCAGGGAGCCCTTTAGTACTGGTTGGTGACACCAACCGGTATTAAAAGGTTGGGGGGGTTTTGGGTTTATGATTTCTTTTTCATTTAATTTTGTGTTTCCCATTTAATTCTTTTTCGTTTGCTGGTATTTTACGATGCTACATATTGTACACGATACGCACATATATAAATAGAATTAGGTAGCTATCATCGAATGTCTCACAACCACCATTATAATTAATTCACACATAGATACACACATGTATATATGTATACAATTAGGTAGCTATATACAATTTCTCCTAATTGGTGCCTTCGGAGCCAATGGCATTAGCCTAATTGGTGCCTTCGGAGCACGATGACAATTGGAAGTGGTTCATGAGGGCGGTAGCGGGTAATAGTATTCTCCTTTGGGATCTATGACCTGGTCGAGCAAAAATACCGCTATTTCCTCTTGAAGTGCTTGTACGCGCTCCGTTGGTAGGAGCTTCTCCCGCACCTCTGTGAACTGTTAAGAAGGAGATCAATATGCATGTGTATTAGTTGTGTGACTAGATATCGATAATGGTGTAAAAATTTTGAATAGTGTTCTGACAAACGTACCCATTCCTGTCTTTGAGATCTGCTCCTTTCGGACGCCATCATGCGAATGTTCTCGCAAACGCGGTATGCACATAGATTAGTCCCCTTGCGCCTGCTCAAGGGACTTTACGAGAATGGAATTTGATCAGATAATAATTAATCAAGCATGATAATTAAAGAGATGGCAGCTAGCTAGCTAGTACTACTTAATTACTTACCTTCGGACGATACCATTTCAGATTTCGATTCCATTTGCCTGGAGTGACACTGATGAACTTTGCCCAAGCCCTGGCCGCCGACAAAGAAAATGAATAAATGGCTTATTAAATAGTTGTTATCAGGAAATGACGAACTAATTAAATAGGTCGAGATATAGTTAATAATGATTGAAATTACCTATTGACTATCCCCTTCACGATGGTGTAGTCACTTGCTTTCTTAAGTAGTGAGTCTAATACTTCAACTGTTCCTTCATCAACTTTAATGATTAACAAGATCCAGTGAAATCTGCATGCACACACGTTTGCATGTCTTAATTAAGCGGGCATATGTAAGCAAAAACATGTAGCTAGCTAGTAGGCAAAAACAGAGAATTTGTAGTATAAGACAGTGTGACTCACTGGAAGTTGTAAGGAAGTAGTATATCTTCATTGGTATTGAGGCGCTTCAAGAACTCTAGCATGCTTTCCTCTACACTTTTTTCATAATATGCATCTAATTTCCATGTGTATTCATTAACGGTATTTGGGTCAATGAACCCAATGCCATAGCGTCCACCTTTTTTCATTTCATACATCTTCATCCTGCATAATACCACATAAAAGAATATAGTGAGGATAATTACAGGTAATGATTGATCAAAATGATCACTACAGCTAGCTTGAGACTTAAATTACAGAAAGAAATCACTTACAGACAATAGCAACTGACGATAGATTTGTCGAGTGCGTCTTGATTGTATAACTGAAATAGTTCTGAATACTCAACGGCCACACCTTTCTCATGGTAGTAATGATCCTTCTTGACATTCACCATGAGGGACTCTCGATTGGAAATCTTGGTAATGTTCATGTACCATTGATGCAATTCATACATTCTAGTTGGGAGCTTCTTGACCTCGTCTGGCTTGACGAAAGGTTGGCCCCGGACATATTTCCGTTTTATTTCCTCCTCTGTAAGCAGAGGCATGGGCTCGAACTCGAGGAGTTGTCCAACAGTGATCTTGAGGATTTCAGCCTGCCTAATATGCTCCTCGGTTATTACCACATCGCCCAGCTGGGGAATGTTAACATTTTGCCCACAATAATATTGGGCGCATGTACTCTTATGTGTTGTTGGCACAACAAGCGGGGGGATTGATTGCGCCGCCTGTTCTCCCAACTAGGGAACGGTTTTACTGCATTTTTTGCCAGCTGATTTGCTTGAGCTCGAGCTCGCCTCTTTCTGTAGACGTGCTCGATTTAACTCCCTGAGGTGGCGCTCATAGTTTGTGTCAACAGGCTTGGGAGCTGGTGGTCTAGCCATACGAATGAAGTGGTCAATCTTTTCCTCAGGCACTTTCTCCCTTGTCGGCGGTGGTGGTTTCGGTGCAAAATGGGCTTCCACCTCGGCCTTCGATATGGCTGTGTTTTCCTCCTCGGACTTGTCATAAGGCCTCTGCGGAAGAGGCGCGAGGCTGCTTGGACCATATTGAAATCGCTTGCCTCCGCCTGTACCTCCCGTACTACCTTGACTTGTACCGCTACACACCATAGCTGCGGCGGCTCTCTTCCGTGATTGCTGATGCGGCGGAGACGGCTGACGTGGCTGAGTTGGACGAGGAAGAGTGGCCTGAAGCTGTGCCGGACTTGGAGGAGGAGTGGCCTGAAGTTGTGCCGGACTTGGAGGAGGAGTGGACGTCTGACGTTGTGTCGGACTTGGAGGAGGAGTGGCCTGACACTTTGCCGGACTTGGAGGAGGAGGATTGGCCTCACGCGTTGATGGACTTGGAGGAGCGGGAGTCTGCTGACTCGGTGGTGGACTTCGACGAGGAGTCGGATGACGCGGTGTCAGTGGCCTTCGAAAGACGATGCAATCCTTTCTCCATAGGATGATACGATGTATGGCCTCTCCCAATGTGTGCTCAACGTCACCTCTAGGAATGTCAAGCTGTAGCCCCGAATATGGCTCCACCACCTCATCAACCAAGACACGAGCATAGCCCGCTGGAATCGGGTTGCAATGGAAGGTTGCCTCGGGGGGATTTGTAAAAGCAACGGCGTCCTCCACCTTCATGGATATGTTCTTCATTTTGATGTGTAGCTTGCAGTTAGTGTTCTCCATGATGTCATCCAGGAGGTATCTATCCAGCATTGCGTCACCCGGAGCGGAACACACGCTGCTTCTCGGCATGGATGGGGCAGTGCTATCCAATGCTGGATCATCCGCTAGCTACTAAGACCCCCTTTGCTGGCTAAGTGAGTCGATCCGCTCCTGCTGCCGCTGGTATTTGACCGCCAAGTCCGCGTGCACTGATTCTAGGCCTTGAAGGCGTTCATAGTCCAGCTTCCTCTGCTCCTCCTCCATCTTCCTCTTCTTCTCCTCCGCAATCTTCTTTCTCGCATGGTTACTGTTGTAACGCTCGGATAATCATGCTACAGTAATCCCACGCTAATCGTGCCATGACACCTCGGTTACTGTTGCTATCCTCGCAATAATTCGAAACCGTTCGAATTTCAAATTTAAATTATTGATAACAATAAAAGTTTCCAAAAATTAAAACAAAAATGTTCGGAGTGCGCCAAATAATACAAAGATAATTATGGTGCAGCAAATACCTTTTTATAAAATACTTAATTACTTTTAAATGAATTTGAACAGAAAAGTTATAAAAAAAGAAAAAGGGAGCACTCACCCCCGGGCTCCGGCCCAGCAGGCACCGGCCCAACTGGGCCATGGCCCAGCCGGCCGCCCCCTGGCCTATAGGCCACCCCACACCCCAGAAACCCTAATCCCCTCCCTCACAATCCCCCGATCCAGTCCCCTCCCCCTCTCCCCGATCTGGGCGCCCCTCGCCCCTCTGCCGACGCCCGTCGCCTCCCCGACCCAGAGGCGGTGGCCCGCCACCTCGACGTCATCGACCAGGGCCTCGTCGCCCCGTCCGCAACCGCGCCATCGCCGGATCCCGCTGGACTGCTCCTCGTCGCCCAACGCCGCCTCGCCGGAGCCGCCCCTCGCCGAATCGCCCGAGTCGCCACCGCCCCATCGTCCCCGACCTCCGTCGAGCCCGCTACCCTTGACCCTGCGAAACCGCGGTGAGGCCCTGGGCTTCCCCCCTCCTCGCACTCCCTCCCCCTCCCCCCCCCCCCCCCCCCCGCGCCCGTGGCCGCGCCTCGCGCGCTCTGGCCCCGCGCTCACCGCGGCCGGCCGCGCCCTGGCCACGCCCTACACCGACCGGCCGTGCCCGTCGTCCCCCGCCCACTGGTCACCGCCCCTTCCCCTTGCTCGCCGCCCGCCTCTGGCCGCGCACCCCTGCCGCCCTTGGCCGCGCACCGCGCCCCCGCACCCGCTGCTTTGCGGCTGCTGCTGCTACAACACCGTGCCCGCGTCCCGCTCCCCCCCTCCTGCGCTGTTCGCCACCGCGGCCCGCGCCTGCGCCCCAGGCCTCGTCTCCGGCCACCTCCCCACCCGCGCTACACAACGCGCCCCACCGCGCCGGCTTTCGTCGCCGGAAACGGCCGGCCGGCGAGCCCCGCCGTGGCCACTGCCTCGCCCCCTGCGTGATGTGCGCCTGGGTGCGCCCCGCCCCAGCGCCCGTTAGCGCACCCGCTCCAGTGGCTAGATGGGCCACTAACAGCGGGCCCCACGCCCTGAGAACTTTTAAAAAAAGGAAAAAAATATAAGATAATAATAATAATAATAATAATAATAATAATAATAATAATAATAATAATAATAAATATAATAATTAGAATATTAATTAATTAATTAAAGAATTAGTTAAGTTAATTAATCACAATTAGATTAACCTAATTAACTGTTAGTTTAATCAGAACAGTAATTAATTAGTTAAACCCTAATTAACCTAATCTGGGAATGACAGGTGGGTGCCACTGGACCCACATGTCAGGTTGACACAGTCAACTCTGTTGACTGCTGACGTCAGCACGACATCGTGCTGATGTCATAAATCTAATTTCGAATTAATTAATTAATTAACTTCCAGAAATTAATAAAACTTTTATAAAATCATATCTTTTAATCCGTAACTCGGATTAAAATATTTTCAACATGAAAGTTGCTCAGAACAACGAGACGAATCCGGATACGCAGCCCGTTCGTCCGCCACACATCCCTAACCTATCGAACTCGCAACTTTCCCCCTTCGACTCATCTGTCCGAAAACGCGAAATGCCGGGGATACTTTCCCGGATGTTTCCCCCCTTCACCGGTATCATCTCATACCGCGTTAGGGCACGCCTAGCATCACGCTTTGCCTTGTCATGCTTCGTTATGCATCTAGTTGCTTTGTATTTATTGTTTCTCCCCCCTCTTCTCTCGATAGACGCCGCGACCGACGCTGCTGCTGCCCCGTTCGACTACGGAGTTGACGATCCCTCTCTCTTGCCAGAGCAACCAGGCAAGCCCCCCCTTGATCACCAGATATTGCCTACTCTCCTCTATACTGCTTGCATTAGAGTAGTGTAGCATGTTACTGCTTTCGTTATTCCTATCCTGATGCATAGCCTGTCTTTGATACTGCTGTTGATACCTTTACCTGCAATCCTACTTGCTTAGTATAGGATGGTAGTGTTCCATCAGTGGCCCTACACTCTTGTCTGTCTGCCATGCTAAACTACTGGGCTGTGATCACCTCGGGAGGTGATCATGGATATATATATTATACTATATACATGATACATGTGGTGACTAAAGTCGGGTTGGCTCGAGGAGTACCCGCGAGTGGAACTTTGAGGCGGAGCGGCAGGGCAGTTCGGGGCTACCTGGGTGTGAGGTGAGCCTGGCCCTGTTGGCGTTCGCGGATACTTAACACGCTTAACGAGATCTGGGTATTTGATCTGAGTCTGGCCATTTGGTCTATACGCACTAACCAACTACGCGGGACAGATATGGGCACTCGGCGTCGTGGTATTAGCCGAAGCACTTTTTGACGTCAGCGACTGAGTGGCGCGCGCCGCATTGGATCGTAAGCTCGCACTTGTATTAAGGGGGCTAGATCTGCTTCCGGTCGCGTACGCAACGTGCAGGTTTGCTCAGGGCGATGGGCCCAGACCCCTGCGCGCATAGGTTTAGACCGGCGTGCTGACCGCTCTGTTGTGCCTAGGTGGGGCTGCGACATGTTGATCTTCCGAGGCCGGGCATGACCCAGGAAAGTGTGTCCGGCCAAATGGGATCAAGCGTGTTGGGCTATGTGGTGTACCCCTGCAGGGAAGTTTATCTATTCGAATAGCCGTGTCCCTCGGTAAAAGGACGACCCGGAGTTGTACCTTGACCTTATGACAACTAGAACCGGATACTAAATAAAACACACCCTTCCAAGTGCCAGATACAACCCGGTGATCGCTCTCTGACAGGGCATCGAGGAGGGGATCGCCGGGTAGGATTATGCTATACGATGCTACTTGGAGGACTTCAGTCTACTCTCTTCTATATGCTGCAAGACGGAGGCGACCAGAAGCGTAGTCTTCGGTAAGACTAGCTATCCCCCTCTTATTCTGGCATTCTGCAGTTCAGTCCACTGATATGGCCCTTTACACATATATCCATGCATACGTAGTGTAGCTCCTTGCTTGCGAGTACTTTGGATGAGTACTCACGGTTGCTTTTCTCCCCCCTTTCCCCCTTTCCCTTCTACCCGGTTGCCGCAACCAGATGCTGGAGCCCAGGATCCAGACGCCACCGCCGACGACGACTCCTACTACACTGGAGGTGCCTACTACTACGTGCAGCCCGCTGACGACGACCAAGAGTAGTTAGGAGGATCCCAGGCAGGAGGCCTGCGCCTCGTTTGGTCTGTATCCCAGTTTGTGCTAGCCTTCTTAAGGCAAACTTGTTTAACTTATGTCTGTACTCAGATATTATTGCTTCCGCTGACTCGTCTATGATCGAGCACTTGTATTCGAGCCCTCGAGGCCCCTGGCTTGTATTATGATGCTTGCATGACTTTTTTTTATTTGTAGAGTTGTGTTGTGATATCTTCCCGTGAGTCCCTGATCTTGATCGTACACATTTGCGTGCATGATTAGTGTACGATTGAATCGGGGGCGTCACAACTGTAGTCGGTGTTCCAGTCCTAAAACCCCTCATACCACGGAATAGTGCCCTTGCCTCGTGTTCTTCCCGGGTGTTCAGGATTTCCCAGGGCACGCGTAAGCTCGTCGTTCTCTCTGTTGGGTTAGAACACCCCCGATCGAGACTCTTCTATTGCAACAAGTAGCTTATCGTCGGCTCCGTTCAGACATGCCTTCGTCGAAACTTTGTCTGTCTTCGGGTCCAACTCCCCCCATGCGCATAGAACCAAGTCCTGCACCTGGGGGGCCAGCTCCTAGTAACCGGAGTGACACCTGCATTCTCCATCTCTTCCTCAGACTTATCCCACTTAGGCATTGCCACCGCGTAGCCACCTGGCCCTAGCTTATGGAACTTATCCTTTTTTGGGCATTCTTCTTGTTTATTCTCGACCGTTCCTTAGCTAATTCCGCATCCTTGAATTTCACGAAATCGTCCCAATGAGCACTTTGCTTCTCTAGTGTTCCCTCGAATACTGGAGTCTTCCTTCCTCCCTTAACGTACTTGTCCCATACACGATTCTTGTGGTTGTTGAATGCAACCGCCATCTTCCTAAGAGCAGCGTCCTTGACTTTCTCCACATCTGCATCCGTGAAATGATCTGGTAGGGTGAAATTTTCCATGAGAGTTTCCCAAAGCAGACCTTTTTGTCTGTCGTCGACAAAAGTAACATTTGGACGTGGCTTTGCTGGATCTCTCCATGCTTGAAGGGAGATCGGGAGTTGGTCCTTCACAAGAACTCCGCACTGACGAATGAACTTGTCCGCAATCTTCTTAGGCGCTAATGGTTCGCCATTAGGTTTGATGGCCTCGATATTGTACTTTACGCCCTCCTTCAACTTTTTGTTCGGGCCTCGTTTCTTGTTGCCTATAGATTTGCTCGATTCGGATGGCCGAAAGAAGAATGATCGATTCGTTAATATATCTTCAAGTCATTTAAAACATGTGATGATCACCAGATGCCTGCTTATATAAATATATATACCTCGCCGGTCTTTGTTGTTTCAGATCAACATTTTCTTCGTCATCATCATAATCATAGTTCATGACTTCATCAATTCGGTCGCCGCGATCGAATATCATATCACCGTCCCCGGTGTTGTTTAGAAATTCGGAGCCGTCATAATCTTCTTCATTCTGATCATCATCTGGCCCGCGAGGATGGCATATGATATCGAACAAGGTCTCTTCTCCCTCTCTGCCGGTATTGTCCGCCGTAGCTTTAATTTAACTAATCCAAAAGAAATATATCAATTTAGTATTCAAATTACAATGCATGGATGCAATCAATTAACAAGGAAAAACTGAATCAATCATAGTACACAATAAGCATCATCGAATATAATCTCGAATACATTGTCTCGAATAATAGATATAATCTCAAATACATCGTCTCGAATAATATATATAATCTGAAATAAATCATCTCGAATATTATATATCGAATACATCACTAGCTAGCTAGCTATCTAGCAGCTAATAAAGATCGAATACTAAAGAGTAATCTAGGCCACTCGCAGTTCCTGAGGCGCGGGCGGTGGACAACCAAAGTGAAGGAACCATCACTGGATCATAGCTCGGGTGATCTCCTCAAAGAACCTGCCAGGTATTGGAGAACCTCACGTCCATAGCAGCCATGTAGTGATGGACGTGCTCGTCCTCCTCCCTGACACGGCGACGTACCACCTCCGGCGGGGCCGGCTCCCTCCGCACCGAAAGTGGTCCATGCGAACGCCACGAAAGGAGATGAGGGTCGATGACGTGACCTGGGGCCGGGTTCCTCACCAAGAGTCGCGCCCCTGAAGGTAGCACCTTCCAGTGCCAGCCCGGCGGAGCCCAGTCCCGTACATGGGTCCTCTGAAGCAGGACGTCGTCGCGAACGGGTCGACGGCAAGGATGCAGGCCGGGCATCGTCGACAACAAATACTATATACCGCAAAAGTAAAGTAACATTTTTTAAATGATGGATTGTGATTTCATATATGCAAATTCTAAATTTTATAACTAAAAATATAAGAAACTAAAAAACATCGATCATCGTCTAACAATTTGAAATTATTCTAATTCATCTAGCTAGCTAAAACTAACATTTCCAAAATTTCTAACATTTCTATATAACTAACATTTCTACAACATTTGACATTATATATACTATAACTAACATTTCTATATACTATTTGACATTAATCCAATCTAATTAATTAATTCATCTAAAACTTTGTATGAAAAACAGAAAAACAGAAAAAACTAAAAGCTAAAAACAGAAAAATTGTGTGTGTGTGTGCGCGCGTGTAGTGTGTGTGTGTGTGTGTGTGCGCGCGCGTGTGTGTGCGCTACGGCCGGCGCCGGCGCGCGGTGTGGCTTTGATCGATTGGAGGGAGGAGAGGGGCCAGGGGAGGGGCTCACAGCGTGCGCGGGCGTGGTCGAGGCAACGACAACGACGAGGCGACGGCGACGGCGACGGCGAGGCGAGGTGGATCCAAGGCGACGGAGACGGCAAGGCGAAGGGACGGCGATGGGCCGGTGCGGCGACCGGGACAGGCCGGCGACGGGGGTGCCGCGGAGTCGACGGGGACGACGCGATGAGGACGGGGGCGTCACGGAGTCGATGGGGACGGTGCGACAGGGGCGGCGACGGCGCGGGACGGGGCGGCGGCAGAGAGCAGTGGGAGATGAGAAACTGAAATTTTTTGAAGTGTTTCTTATATAGGGGACACCTTTAGTACCGGTTGGAGCCACCAACCGGTACTAAAGGCCTGTTTTGGCCAAGCCAACCGGCGGGAAGGGTAGGCCTTTAGTACCGGGTGGTGGCTGGAACCGGTACTAAAGACCCACCCTTTAGTACCGGTTCCAGCCACCAACTGGTACTAAAGGTAGTGCACTGGCGCAGGTGCGGTGCGGCAAGTTTAGTCCCACCTCGCTAGCCGAAGGGTGCCCGCACTGGTTTATAAGCCCTAGTGCGGTAGCTCTCTCGAGCTCCTCTCTTAAGCAGGCCTTCCGTGCCTATGTCTGCTGCTATGCCCTGATGGGCCTATTGGGCTAGCAGGCCTGCATCCTGGCCCAATTACAATTTGGGTTTCTAGTCGTATGCAGGCCACTGTGGCCCAGTAGGTGGGCTTTTTTCATTTAGTTTTTTCTTTTCTGTTTTATTTATTTTGTTTTATTTATTTTTAGTTGTTTTTTTGCTGTATTTAGAGTTTCTTTATGAATATTTTTGCTTTAGGTACAAAAATTAGAAACTTTCTGTTAGTGACGGTAGTTTTCAAAATTGAATAGTTTAAATTTTGAATTATTTGAAATTTGTGTGAATCACTAGTTTGTGAATAACTTAACTTTAAAAATCAGTAAAGGCATGAAAGAATTTGTTTGCACATAAAATTTCTTCGCGTTTCAAATGCCAAAACACATAACTACCCTAACTATTACAGAGATTCCCTCCTGGGTGTGAAACACAGAAGAAAGTGATGATAGTGAAGCCAATCACATCCCAGATCTTTGGGTGTGAAACTTTTTCTTCGCGTGTGTCCCTTTGCGCCGTAACCATGGAAAATCTTCATCATTTAACGGGATGCTCGGGTCAATATTCACTGTGAATGGAGCAATTTCATCAAACTTTTCATAATCTTCTGACATGTCTGTCTTGTCATCCACTCCCACGATGTTTCTCTTCCCAGAAAGAACTATGTGCCGCTTTGGCTCATCATACGATGCATTCGCTTCCTTATCTTTTCTTTTTCTCGGCTTGGCAGACATGTCCTTCACATAGAAAACCTGTGCCACATCATTGGCTAAGACGAATGGTTCGTCTGCATACGCAAGATTGTTGAGATCCACTGTTGTCATTCCGTACTGCCGGTCTTCCGTTACCCCGCCTCATGTCATATTGACCCATTTGCACCGAAACAGAGGGACCTTCAAACCACGTCGATAGTCAAGTTCCCATATGTCCTGTATATAACCATAATATGTTTCCTTTCCCGTCTTGGTTTCTGCATCAAAGCGGACACCACTGTTTTGGTTGGTGCTCTTCTTATCTTGGGCGATCGTGTAAAATGTATTACCATTTATCTCGTACCCTTTGAAAATCATTATATTCAAAGATGGTAACTGGGACAGCAAGTACAGGTCATCTTCAATAGAGGCGTCATGCATGGTACGTGTCTGCAACCGGCTGGCGAAACTCCTGGTTTGTTCACGTGTAATCCAGTCATCAGACCGCTCCAGGTGTTTGGAGAGTAGCAAATTCTTGTCTTCATCCATATACGGAGCCACCAAGGCGGAATTCTGTAGAACTGCGTAGTGTGCTTCAGTGAGAGAATGTCCGTCCATACATATTATTTGTTCCCCTCCTAGCATGCCTTTTCCATCCAGTCTGCCCTTATGCCGCGATTCAGGAACACTAATCGACTTAAGGTCAGGAATAAAGTCAATACAAAACTCAATGACCTCCTCATTTTCATGGTCCTTGGAGATGCTTCCTTCTGGCCTAGGACGGTTATGAACATATTTCTTTAAGACTCCCATGAACCTCTCAATGGGGAACGTATTGTGTAGAAATACAGGACCCAAAATGTTAATCTCTTTGCATAGGTGAACTAGGACGTGTGTCATGATGTTGAAGAAGGATGGTGGGAACACCAACTCGAAACTGACAAGACAATGCACCAAATCATTCTCTAACCTTGGTATGATTTCTGGATCGATTACCTTCTGAGAGATTGCATTGAGAAATGCACATAGCTTCACAATGGCTAATCGAACGTTTTCCGGTAGAAGCCCCCTCAATGCAACCGGAAGCAGTTGCGTCATAATCACGTGGCAATCATGAGACTTTAGGTTCTGGAACTTTTTCTCTGCCATGTTTATTATTCCCTTTATATTCGACGAGAAGCTAGACGGTACCTTAATACTGAGCAGGCATTCAAAGAAGATTTCGTTCTCTTCTTTGGTAAGAGCATAGCTTGCATGACCCTGATGTATGCCGTCTTTTCCGTGCATACGTTTGCTGGTCCTCCTGTGCCTCAGGTGTATCTTTTGTCTTCCCATACACACCCAAGAAGCGAAGCAGGGTCACACAAAGATTCTTCGTCACGTGCATCACGTCAATTGCAGAGCGGACCTCTAGGTCTTTCCAATAGGGCAGGTCCCAAACTATAGATTTCTTCTTCCACATGGGTGCGTGTTCGTCAGCGTCATTCGGAACAAGTTTTCCACCAGGACCCTTTCCAAAGACCACCTTCAAATCCTTGACCATATCATGTACATCAACACCTGTACGGTGGTGAGGCTTCGTCCCGTGATCCGCCTCACCTTTGAAATGTCTGCCTTTCTTTCTTATGGGATGCCTGCTCGGAAGAAATCGATGATGTCCCAGGTACACATTCTTCTTACAATTAGCCAAATATATACTGTCGGTATCGTCCAAATAGTGCGTGTATGCGCGGTATCCCTTGTTTGTCTATCCTGAAAGGTTACTGAGAGCAGGACAATCATTGATGGTCACGAACAGCAATGCCTTTAGGTCAAATTCTTCCCCCATGTGCTCATCCCACACACGTACACCTGTTCCATTCCACAGTTGTAGGAGTTCTTCAACTAATGGCCTTAGGTACACATCAATGGCGTTGCCGGGTTGCTTAGGGCCTTGGATGAGCACTGGCATCATAATGAACTTCCACTTCACACAACCAAGGAGGAAGGTTATACAAACATAGAGTCATAGGCCAGGTGCTATGGTTGCTGCTCTGCCCCCAAAAGGATTAATGCCATCTGTGCTTAGACCAAACCATACGTTCCTTGCGTCATCTGCAAACTCCTTCCCGTACTTTCTTTCGATTTTTCTCCACTGCAACCCGTCACCGGGTACTCTCAACTTTCCGTCTTTCTACGGTCTTTTCTGTGCCATTGCATCACCTTGGCATGCTCTTTGTTTTGGAACGAACGTTTCAACCGTGGTATTATAGGAGCATACCACATCACCTTGGCAGGAATCTTCTTCCTGGGGCGCTCGCCCTCGACATCACCAGGGTCATCGCGGCTGATCTTATAGCGCAATGCACCGCATACCGGGCAAGCGTTCAAATCCTCGTACTCACCGCGGTAGAGGATGCAATCATTAGGGCATGCATGTATCTTCTGCACCTCTAACCCTAGAGGGCAGACAACCTTCTTTGCTTCATACGTACTCTCGGGCAATTCGTTGTCCTTTGGAAGCATACTCTTTATCATTACCAACAACTTTCCAAATCCCTTGTCAGATACACTATTCTCTGCCTTCCATTACAGCAATTCTAGTGTGGTGCCCAGCTTTTTCTTGTCACCTACGCAATTCGGGTACAACATTTTTTTGTGATGCTCTAACATGCGCTGCAACTTCTTCTTCTCCAAATCACTTGCGCAGTTTCTCTTTGCATCGGCAATGGCCCGACCTAGATCATCAACGAGCTCATCTGATGCCTCTTCTTCAGCTTCTTCCCGCATTGCCGGCTCAGCTTCTTCCCGCATTACTGGCTCAGCTTCTTCCCCCATTGTTGTATCATCGTATTCTGGGAACCCGTGGCCAGGATAGCTGTCGTCGTCCTCTTATTCTTCATTGTCTTCCATCATAACCCCTCTTTCTCCGTGCTTGGTCCAAACATTATAGTGGGGCATGAAACCGACTAAAACAGGTGGACGTGAATGGTTCTTGGCGTAGAGTAATTGTGACCATTCTTACAGCTAGCACATGGACAAGGCATAAAACCATCCGCCCGCTTGTTTGCCTCAGCCGCAAGCAGAAAAGTATGCACGCCATTAATGAACTCGGGAGAGCATCGGTCATCGTACATCCATTGCCGGCTCATCTTCAATACACAACACCGAAAACACCAAATTAATACAATACATAAAGTTCATACATAAAGTTCATACAACACTTAAATGCAACAAACAAATAACTCTCTAGCTAAAGCATTTAAATGCAACAACAAATGCGATCAAGATCGCAACTAAGGTAACAATTGATCCAACAGCATAATGATAGCAAGCCGCACTATCAATGGCATATTTTATAATCTTTCTAATCTTCAAGCGCATTTTCTCCATCTTGATCTTATGATCATCGACGACATCGGCAACATGCAAGTCCAATTCCATCTTCTCCCCCTCAATTCTTTTCAATTTTTCTTTCAAATACTCGTTTTCTCTTTCAACTAAATTTAACCTCTCGACAATAGGGTCGGTTGGAATTTCCGGTTCACATACCTCCTAGATAAAAATATCTATGTCAACTTGATGGGCATAATTTGTCATAAACACGAAATGCAACAAATAGTTTTAAAAGAGAATATACCACATCCGAATCATAACAAGGACGAGGGCCGACGCGGGCGGATATCAAAACCATGGCACTATGTATAACAAACAACGTACGGGTAAGATAATTATACGAGTAACTATATATCCAAATCACACAAACATCAATTTTTTATATAAAATTTCATGAACAAGAGGCTCGCCACAAGGTGGTGCCGGCGATGGGACGGTGCGGGCGATCGACGGTGGTTACGACGGATATTTAGAAGGCACTAAGTAAACCACACCTACACATGCAAAGTAAGTGTTATTTTGACCTCAGTGTGCATATAAATCAAATACTACCACATATAATTCCTCCCAAATTACTAAACCCACAATTAATCACTATATAAACCAATGCAAGAGCTAATCTAGCAATGAGAGATGAAAGGACAAAGTTGCTAACCTTTGTGATCATTTGAATGGATGGGGGCCTGCAAATCTTGACAAATTTGGGGCAAATTTTGTGATGAACTCGAGAGGAAGAAGGAAAGAACAGAGGAGATGGAGAGGGGAAAGGGGGAAGAACAGACTGCTGGTGGACGAAGGGTTTATATAGGACGACCTTTAGTACCGGTTCGTGCCACGGACCGGTACTAAAGGTGTTGGAGGGGCCCCACTCTGACAACATCCTGCCACCACCTTCATTAGTACCAGTTCGTGGCACAAACCAGTGCTATAGGTTCGCCACGAACCGGTACTAAAGAGCTCCTCTCGTGTAGCAGTTGGAACCGGCACTCATGGACACACCGGGACTAATGTGTCTCACATTTGACCCTTTTTCTACTAGTGATGTGTGTACGCATTATTCCCTCTAGTAATAGACATCGTGCTATAACTACCAATGCTATTTTTTCGGCCGATCGCTAGTCGCCTTGGTCCCACAGATTTTTTCCTTCTTTCTGAAGCGCGTTGTATAAACAGTGGCAAATGGAGTAGTATGAGTGGATTCAAAGAAGAGCGTATTGATGGTTGCTTCTTCAGAGCAACTTACAGTGGGAATGGTGGGGCTTATTATTTGACTACTCATTACTCACTATTAATGCGGCGCAACGACCGGGCTGAGTCTCCCATGTGGTTGTGCACTACCCCCTCAGTTCTTAAATATACTCCGGAGTATTTGTCTTTCTAAAATATGTTTAAATCTCTATTAAGAGGAATAGAATATTTAGGAACGGAGGGAGTACACATACGAAGCAAAATGAGTGAATCTACACTCTAAAATATGCCCGTTTGAAATTTGTAGAAAGACAAATATTTAGGGACGAAGGAGTATAATTTCGTGCATGGCACATGGACCCAGATGATGCAATGCTATCAAGCTTCCATCATTTGTTTACATAATTGACGTACTATACAAATAATTTTCCAGCGACATGAAATTGTACAATGGTGTGAGCTTTCAGCTTTTGTTTCGCGTGTCTTGCCATCGATGCTCTTTCGGAAACAATAAAAACTAACCTCCTTGCTAATGCATGTCAATTATTAGCAGATCAGAGCTAATAATTACATCACAACTGAATACAAAGTTGTGAGAAGGTGTTAAATTAAAATTGATCCATGCTTTCATTGGCAGCAACGTCCCCCCAGCTCTGTCTAAATCAACATGGCATGTTGGGAAAAAAGTAGCTGTCTGGAGCATGCAACATTCCGATCATTTTGTTCAGTTCCACTAAAATAGAGCTAAGCGTCCCTGTTCCAAAGATATCAAGTGTGATTACGATAATAGAGGACTGCTGATGAAACAATAAACACACTAGAAGCCGGTCACCTTTGTAGTCTCTCTTAAGACTAACTAGTTGGAGAAGATTAGGCTCAGAGTTGGATGAGGAGGATAGAGCAAAACCAATCTCCCTTTGTGCAGTCGCACTGAAATGTAGAGACGTTGCCCGTGTGACATTTTAGTGCAACTGCACAAAACACTCTTAAGAAAAAAGTGTTTTGTGTAGTTCACCAAAAGGTCGCAATAGCAACGAGGTGAAATGGATAGCCCTGCTTGAAAAAAAGAGGTAGAAAGGAAACAATTACTGGCCAATAACAGTTGATGACACATGCGACGACAAAAAAGAAGCATATTCCTTGTCCTAAGGGAAGATAACAACACGACCGTGTTTGTCTAAAACGGTGTGAGGACGAGAATGCAATATGGAAAGTACGCCGGATGAGCTACGTTTTGGGCAAAGAACTATGGAAGATCTACATGCAGCGACGTGGGAAAAAGGGCAGTGGAGCAAGGCCGGAGGGGATATTTGGAGGTCGTCGGGATGTAACTAGGTGAGCCGCGGCGGAAGGAATCTACGAGCAGGTGGCGTAGGCCCTGCCGCGCCGGAGCTTGGTTAGATAGAACGACGTGTACAATAGATCGGGACGTGCTGCCTCGGCGCCGTCGAACGGAGAAACGATGCACTTCCTCCCTTTCCCCTGGCGGACGGGATGCGGCCGGATCAGTGACCAACGATGAGAGAGAGAGAGGCCACCGCACACCCTTTCCCCCGGCGGACGGGATGCGGACGGAGCAGTGACCAACGGTGAGAGAGAGAGAGGCCACCGCACTCCCTTTGCCCCGGCGGACGGGATGCGGCCGGACCAGTGACCAACTGCCGGGGTTCTCTGGCTCCCCGAGCACCTATGGGGACGGAGCCCCTTCTCGGTTCGGCGGGGGGCGGAGATCGCGCGAAGAGCGGATCGAGGCGAAGCACATGGTTTTTTTTACCCAGCTTCGGAGCTCTCCGGAGAGATAATAGTCCTACTGCTGCTTTGTGGATTGTATTGAGTTCTTGCTCGGGAGCGCTGAGTGCTACAGTACACTCAAGTAGCTAACGAGACCGAGCGTTCTTCTGTTTTCCTCTCAGAGATCGCTCTCCGGGGTCCGATCCCCGCTACGTTGTGCATGGGCCTCCTTTTATATGTTCAAGGGGTCTCCAACAGGTGGCAACATAGGTAAGAGCAAAAATGGAAATATGTTGTGGTAGGTACAACTACCTACACAGTGTATCATACCTAACCCTGACGGCAGGGGACAAAGGCATTAAATGCCTATCTACGTTACCCAGACGGTGCAGAAAAGGGACCGTCGGGGGCGCCACCGCTTGCCACGATGGCGATCTTGTCAGCGCAGCATGCGACAGTGTACCCCTGGCTGCACAGCCTCCCGCCACGTACGCCAGGAAGGGTCCCGGAGCGACACATAGGTGGGTGAGCTGGAGCGCGGGTACAGAGTGGTTGCCCGCCGCGGCAAGTGCCTTGCCGCGGACATTGTCTTGCTGCGTCCGGGAGCTTGTCGCTCGCCGAGTCCTGCCGGGACGCGTGGCACGTCGCGGCAGGTTCTTTGAGATGCTCTGGTTGGCCTTCCCGGCAAGCTCCTCTTGCCGGGGTCTTGTTCCTCGAGCGGCCTTCCCGGCAAGCTCCTCTTGCCGGGGACTTGTCTCCTTGGCTTAAATACTTTGTTCTCGAATGGCTCCAAAAGAACCATAGAGAGCCTTGGCGATCACCTGGCGGGCCTTGCCGCGGGGTGCTGCGACTGCCCGTGCACAAGTTCGGGATACTAGGGTACCCCTACTTTAGTACACCGACAGGAGCCCCCGGGCCTGGGCCACACACGGTGCCGAGCGCTGTTGGGCCAGGCCCAAAACAGGGCATGGGCACGCATGGCCTGGGTCACGTCGCACCTTGCTCCGCATCCACCACGCCCTCCCCGAACGGCACACGTCGATTGCGGCGTCGTGGGAGAGGTCATGGGTGGTTTCTTTATTCAGAAAGGCGAAACGTCCACCCCCTGGCGGTTCGTATCTTCCTCATAAACGGAGGGAGGTGTGGAGGTGTGGAGGCATGGGGGCGTGGTCTTCGAGGCGTCCACCCCCCACGATCACGGGGTGGGGAGAGGTCGCCTCATCCGTCGCCTCAACTCTGCTCTCCCGCCACGCGGCCTCCATGCGCTTGGAGTGGCGAACGATGGAGGCGGGAAACCGGGTCGCCACGGGTCGAGGCAGTAGGTCGGGCCCAGTTCCTTGCGCCTTCTGCGTCTCGATTGGCTGAGCGGGGCGGCCGAGCCCCCACCCCGCTCCTTTATAAGGAGCGGGATAGGGGGGATAGAAGCCCGCATTCTCTCATCTCCTCCTTTCTTCAGCTTTTGCTCCCCTCTTTCTCATTCGCCATGGAGAAAGGGAACCCTGGTCCTTCGACGGTGGCAACGAGGGTCGCCGCTAGGCAACGCGTCCCTCCTCCCCCCGCACCCGTGGTGGCAGAGCCAGCTGCAAGGGGAAGAGGGAGGGGACCAGGCCGCGAGCGAGGTCGAGGGCGAGGCCGAGGCGGTCGGGGAAGAGGTGGGCGAGGCAGTCCACCGGCCTCGCCTCCGCCAGCAGATCCTCTCCCTGTGGCGGACCATATCGGGGACGACCCTTGCGAGTTCTTCGTCAGGCTGCGTCGGCCGCCTCGTCGTCGCCTTCGTCCCCCGACTCCGTTTGCTTGCGAGATGGAGTTGGATCCGCCCGAGACACTGAGGCTGCACATGAGGGGTTGTGGAATCAGCGGTACGCGAGTCCGCGTTGATTTCCCGGCCCCTAATGTGATGTATCTTGGTCGAGGGTGGAAGACGTTCACCCGCATCCATAGCTTGGCGGCGGGGCTCACCCTCCATTTTAAGCTGATGGAGGGCGGTCTCCTCTCCGTCAAGGTCTTCGGGTGCTTCGGGACTCGGGCACGGTGCTGCGTGGAGAGGTCCTCTGATAGCGAAGGCTCCTACTCGGGCGGGAGTGGCGAGGAGGACAGCGACAGCGACGACGAGGGCGGCGGGCGGCGGGATGACGGGTCCGACTAGGTGTCAGGCGCCGCTCCGCGTGGCACCGGCGACCCCATCATCCACGTCGCTGGCTCCTGGAGCTTCTCAGGGTCGTCTCCTTGGGCGGCTGGTATAGGGAGGCTGCGGAAGAGGAAGAGGGCAGGCGGCAAGGCCGTCAACTCGGAGTACGAGGGCGCGGCGCCCTCGACAGCGTGCTGACGTCCTGCCGCCTCGTCTTCGAGCCCTGCCTCCGGCGCCTCTGTCACCATGCCGCCGAGACGTTCTCTTGGTTTCTTCTGCCACCCGTAGCTCGTCTAGGCGCCCCTTTTGCCCTTTTCGCCTCCTTGACCTGCCTCCTGAAGAGAGAGACAAGAGAGGGATTACGGGCACCTTATCTCTTTTCAATTTGTAAGCCCTCGAGCCTTAGTTGCATTTAAAGCTTGTAATCCCATTATTCATGTTTTTCATCCTCTTATGAACTGTACCTGAGTGGAATGCTCTTTAATGAAAAGGGGATGCTTGCCGGGTCACTTGTCTCGTGGGTGGAACCCACGTCAAGGAGCGAATCATTTATATCTTTAAGATAGACACTTCCTTTCCCGGCAGCAGGCCCTGCCTTCTTCCCGCGTCGCTCGTCCTTTCTCACGCTTCTGGCGGAGGCAGGGAGGAGGCGGGTTCAGGATCCTCGCTTCGTGCCTTCGCTGCCGCGACTACTACCAAATCTGGCCCCGGGAACGAGCCCGAGGGCCTAGAGTTAAGGGAGCACGGTAGCTTTTAGGGAGAAACGAGGTTTCGCATACCCCAGCCCATAAGAGAATGCTTGATAAGGGATGAAAAACTTATCTGAGATCGCAGCCCCCGGCAACTTTGGTTCGCCGTGGGCTAATCTTTGCACTTGCAGCCCCTGGCAATGCTGGCATGCCAGGGTGTTGCAGCCCCCGACAACACTGGCTTGCCGGGGTCCGGGTGTTGGTCCGTCCGTCTTCTTCTTTTCGTCCTTAAGTGGTCCGGTCAGGGTGCGCGACTCCTGCGAACCAAGGGAAACGAAAGAACGACAAAAGGACACACACTCGACCTCTAAGTTAGGGGTTATCCGCTGCTAAGCACTGTCAACCCTAACCAAGGACGAGACTCGACTCAGCATGCATGCTAAAACTCAGGGCGCCAGTGCTTTATCTTCACTCAGGGTCTGCGCCTGGCTTTGTACAAAGGATTACATGCAACAGTGGCAAGACTTGTACAAAATGGTGGTTGCCGGACAGGGTCCGACAACCGCGCCTTACGGGTAAAACTTACGAAGATGCTCGATGTTCCAGGAGTTGCTCACCGGAAAGCCATCCTCGGTCTCAAGGCGGACAACGCCAGGCCTAGTGACTTGTTTCACCCGGTAAAGGCCTTCCCACTTTGGCGTCAACTTGTTGGAATTCTTGGCGGAATAAACGCGCCGAAGACCAAGGTCGCCTTCCTCGAGACTTCTGGCTTTAACTTTGCGGCTATGGTAGCGGCGCAAAGCTTGCTGGTATCGAGCAGCTCGTACAGCAGCCTGAAGACGGTATTCCTCAAGGAGCAGCGCGTCATCTTGTCGCAACTGCTCTTGCTCAAGCTCATCATAAGCGAGCACTCGAGGTGACCCGTACACGAGTTCCGTGGGGATAACTGCCTCTGCTCCATAGACTAGAGGGAAAGGTGTCTGGCTAGTGGCTCGATTTGGCGTCGTCCTGATCGACCAAAGAACCACCGGCAGCTCCTCGATCCAGTTTCTTCCGCACCTGTGCAGCCTGTCGAAAGTCCGGGTCTTGAGTCCATGCAGCACTTCAGCATTCACCCTCTCTGCTTGACCGTTGCTCCTGGGGTGAGCAACAGAAGCGAAGCAGACCTTGGCGCCAAGGTCTTGGACGTACTGCATGAAGGTGCGACTCGTGAATTGTGTACCGTTGTCGGTGATGATCCTGTTAGGGATTCCGAAGCGGCAAACAATTGACCTGAAGAACTTGACTGCTGACTGTGCTGTCACCTTCCTCACTGGTTCCACTTCCGGCCACTTTGTGAACTTGTTGATTGCGACGTACAAGTACTCAAAGCCCCCGACTGCTCGGGGGAAGGGGCCGAGGATGTTGAGCCCCAGACCGAAAAGGGCCAGGATAAAGGGATCGTCTAGAGAGCTTGAGCTGGCTGGTGTATCTGCTTGGAATGGAACTGGCACGCTTCACACTTGGTTACTTGTGCAGCTGCATCCGGGAGGGCTGTCGGCCAAAAGAAGCCCTGCCGTAATGCTTTGCCGGCAAGCGCTCTTGCGCCAATGTGGTGACCACAAATGCCTCCATGTATAACTGCCAACAGCTTCTGTCCATCTTCCCGGGGGATACACTTCAATTTCACTCCGTTGAGTCTTCTTCTCTACAGTGCGTTGTCAACGAACTGGTACATACTAGACTGCCGGGCTACTCTTTCCACTTCTTCTGGCTCTTCTGGAAGTTCTCCTGACTGGAGGAAACGGACGATCTGCTGTGCCCATGCTGGAGCCTGTGGCTCGACAACAAGGACTAAAGGCATATCTGCTGCTGTGGGAACATCCACTTCTACGGCGAGAACCTGCGGTTCAGCCGGAGCTTGACGTTCCCCGGCAAGCTTGTCGGAGCAAAACTTGTCGGGAGCGTCTGCTTCAACGAAACAAACCCTAGGGCTTGTCGGAGCGGACTGCTCCTCAGCACTCTTGGCGTTGATCTTGGGGACCTTCTTGGCGGCGGCTTCGGGAAGCTCTGCCAGAAGATATTCACCAGAAATCAACTTCCTCTTCTTGCTCTGCGCAGTTGATGGCGTCACGGATGGTTGAGTCAGCTTGAGCACAAAGATCCCTGGTTCCACAGGTAACTTAAATGCCGCGCACTTTGACAGGCCGTCGGCGATGTCGTTCTGAGCTCTTGGAACATGTTCCATCTATATGCCGACAAAGCGCTCTTCCAGCTTCCTCACTTCATCAACGTAAGCTTTCATCAACGGACTCTGATAATCCTTGTTCACTTGGCGGACGACAAGCTGTGAGTCACCCCTGACAATGAGTTGCTTGATCCCGAGGTCTGCCGCGATCCTGAGACCGACGAGTAATCCTTCATACTCTGCAGTATTGTTTGTTGCTTGCTCCTTGGGAAAGTGCATCTGGACCACGTACTTGAGGTGCTCTCCGGTGGGTGCGACAAGCAGCACGCCAGCACCGGCGCCTTGCAGCGAGAACGCACCATCAAAGTACATCAATCACTCTTTGTTCGCTTCTTTGACAGGGATGCTCGTCTCTGGAATTTCTTCGTCTGGTGTTGGCGTCCACTCTACTATGAATTCTGCTAATGCTCTGCTTTGAATAGTTGAAGTGCTCTCAAACTTGAGGCCAAAGCTTGACAGTTCCAGTGCCCACTCAACAATCCTGCCTGTTGCTTCTGGATTCTGCAGTATCCTCTTCAGCGGAAAGCGAGTGACAACTGTGATCTCATGTGCTTGGAAGTAATGGCGCAGCTTTCTCGAGGCCATAAGAAGGCCGAAAAGCAACTTCTGCACACCAGAGTACCTTGACCTAGCCCCCTGCAGAAGGGAACTGACAAAGTAGACTGGGCGCTGCACCATTTTCTTCTTCTGTATCTCTTCGCACATCTGCGCAGATCCATCTTCGTCGGGACCAGAGCTCATCGGGAAAGCCCCCTGCTTGTCGCTGGATGTGCTTGCCGCGGTCGCTGGCCCATCATCTGCCTCTCTTTCCGCTACTAACGCAGCACTAACCACTTGATTGGTTGCCGCCAGATATAGCAGCAACTTCTCTTGTGGTTTAGGTGCGACAAGTATTGGAGTGGAGGACAGGTATCTCTTCAAGTCCTGTAGCGTAGCCTCCGCTTCCGGAGTCCATTTCATTGGACCTGCCTTTTTCAGAATTTTGAAAAACTGCAGGGCGTGCTCAGCAGACTTAGAGATAAACCTGCTGAGAGCCGCCATGCAGCCGGCAAGTTTTCGTATATCCTTGACGCGCTTCGGTGCTTCAATCTGCTCAATGACCTTGATCTTGTTGGGATTTGCTTCAATTCCTCTCTAAGACACGAAGAATCTGAGAAGTTTGCCGGACGGGACTCCAAACACGCACTTCTCGGGGTTGAGCTTGAGGCTGATCTTGCGTAGATTTGCAAAAGTCTCTTCTAGGTCTTGAATCATAGTTGCTTTAACCCTGCTCTTGACCACTATGTCATCCATGTAGGCTTCCACATTTCTGTGTATTTGCGGATCGAAAGTAGTATGGACTACCCTTGCGAATGTTGAACCAGCATTCTCCAAACCGAAAGGCATTCGTACGAAACAGTACGTGCCACATGGAGTGATGAACGCGGTTTTCTCCTCGTCCTCTTCTGCCATGAAGATCTGATGGTATCCTTAGTATGCGTCAAGAAATGAAAGCAAGTCGCATCCGGCTGTGGAGTCAACAATCTGGTCAATGCGCGGCAAGGGAAATGGGTCTTTGGGACAAGCTTTGTTGACATCGGTGAAGTCGATGCAAAGTCTCCATTTCCCATTTTCCTTGCGCACGACTACAGGATTGGCCAACCACGTAGGATGGAGCACTCCTCTGACGAGGCCTGCTGCTTCCAACTTCTTGATCTCTTCGGCGATGAACTCTTGGCGCTCCGCTGCTTGTTTCCTGACTCTCTGCTTGACGGGCCGCGCATGAGGACAGACGGCAAGGTGGTGCTCGATTACTTTCCTGGGAATGCCGGAGATGTCAGACGGTTGCCACGCAAACACATCGACATTCGCCCGCAGGAAAGCAACGAGCGCGCTTTCCTATTTAGGGTCGAGAGTGGCACTGATGGTAAAGGTACCACCAGTGCCGCCCTCCTTGGCGGACACCTTCTTGGTCGCTGGCGGAGCTGCCATCGTCTTATTACATTTGCCGGTGGAGCTCGATGGTGCGTCCTCGACGGTAGCACAGCACTCCGAAGAGGTGCGCTTGCCGGAGTGGGCATCAGAGCTCTTGTCGGACTTGGTCTTCTTCTTCCCCCCGGGAGCTTCAGCGGCAAGTGTCTCGCGATCTGCGGCGGCTGCTGCTTCCCGGTAGATCTTGTCGGCACAGATAAGAGCGTCTTTCTTGTCGCTATGTACAGAGATGACACTTATCGGGCCTGGCATCTTCAGCATGTTGTACGCATAGTGAGAGGCCGCCATGAACTTGGCGAGCGCTGGGCGGCCGAGAATTCCATTGTAAGGCAATGGAAAATCGGCAATGTCGAAAGTGATCCTCTCAGTCCTGAAGTTCAGCTCGCTGCCAAACGTCACCGGCAGCGTGATCTTCCCCTTCGGCTTGCTCCTTCCCGGGTTGATTCCTTGGAACGTGCCGGTCTCTTCGAGCTCGCTGTCAGGGACTTGGAGTCTCCGGAGCACAGCGGAGGAGATCAGGTTCACACCGGCCCCGCCGTCAACTAGCATCTTAGTGACCTTGAGGTTGTGGATAGTTGGTGAGACCAACATCGGCAAACACCCGACAGCAGTTGTGCGATCGGGGTGGTCCTCAATATCAAAGATGATAGGCGTGCTGGACCATTTCAGAAGCTTGCGTGACTCAATGGGTGGTTCTGCTGCATTGACTTCCCCCACCCACTGCTTGAGTTGGCGGTGTGAAGTATGCAGAGAAGCACTGCCGTCAACGCACAAAACTTCTGTGGCTTTCTGGAACTCCTACTCGCTTGTCTCGGCGTCATCCATGTCTTCGTCGTCGTCGTCATCTTCATCCTTGTCGCGGCCGCGGGGAGGTCTGTCGCCTTGCCGCTGCTTGGCGTTGCCGCGGCGTCCCCCCCGGCCGGTGCGCTTCGTACCAGATCCTCCAGCACCTCCTTGGGCCTTCTCCTTGTCGCGTCGCTCGTATTTGGCCTTTTGCAGCTCAAGGAGCTGCTCGACCTTCTTGCAGCTCTGGAGGTCATGGCCTTTGGTGCGGTGAATCTTGCAGCACTGCTTGTTGGTGCCGTCCTGCTTGTCGGCGGCCGCCACAGCCTGGCAGTTGGCGCATGCGGCAACCTCCTTGCCGGAGCTACCAGTATTTGCTGTCTTAGCGCCACCATCGTTGCCGGACTGCTCGACAACTAGCACATCTTTGCCTTTCCTCTTCCTTTTGTTCCGCCGCCGGTTTTTGCTTGCCGGGGCGGCATCATCGCTGTCAAATCCCTTTGTTCCTACGTTCTCTCCGGGGAGTTTCCTCCCTTCCTCAGCACGTGCACATCTGTCGGCCAAGGCATACAGCTCACTGATGTCTCTGATCTTGCACATCGCCATCTCCTCCCGCATCCGGCGGTTACGCATGTTCTGGTGGAACGCACTGATGACCGCAGCAGGGTGGACGTTTGGGATGTTGCGTTGCACTTGGCTGAATCTCTGGATGTACTTGCGTAGAGGCTCCCCTTCCTTCTGGGCAAGCGATCTTGGAGTCGCTGTCGTGGCGGTCCCGGCGAGTAAGCGATCTTGGCCTTTGGGGCGGAGAGTGCACGGTGGTTGCACCCCCACCGGTTTTGTCGCCATTGGCTTGCACTTGGCTGGCCTGCCGCGGCTGCGATGTGGTCGCCGGCCATGGAGTGTCGCCGTTGGCGAAGCCGATGAGACTCTGAATGGTGGCCCTCCAGTCGTCGATCTTGTCTGGCGTTGGAGGGAAGTCCAGGAGCAGTTGAGCTTGTGCCAAAGCTTCTGCTGGAGTGGCGGGTAGCAGTGGCGAATGGTGCGAGGAGCGGGATATGCTCTGACTTCCAACGATGTTAGAAGGAGCAGTATTCCATCCAGGCGACCGTGCCTCGCTCGCGCCAGCACGTTGGCGTGCATGTTGGCCTTGAGCATCCCCGGATCCGCTAGCTCGATTTGGGTCCAGCGAGCGTATGGTACCGTGAGTACCACGACGCTGCCGGTCCTGCGCCTCTTGAGATGGGCGCGGTGCGTCTACGGACGCTCGGTCGTCGTGGGAGCCGACTATGCCGCCGACGGGCAGCGCGGTCTTGTCCTTGGACTTGGTGGCACTGTGGGCTCCCTCGTCGACGCCCGTTCTTACGCCGGCGTCCTCCCCACCGGCCGTTTGCTGCGGCGGCGGTGGATTCGACGCGGACGGCGCAGCCGCCTCCGAAGCCTTCTTCTTCGACGGCATGTCGATGAAGTCGATGAAGACTTAGCTCGCGTAAACGCTGGATCAGGTTCACACAATCTCGACGCCCCCTACCTGGCGCGCCAAAGATGCCGGGGTTTTCTGGCTCCCCGAGCACCTATGGGGACGAAGCCCCTTCTCAGTTCGGCGAGGGGCGGAGGTCGCGCGAAGAGCGGATCGAGGCGAAGCACACGGGTTTTTTTTACCCAGCTTCGGAGCTCTCCGGAGAGATAATACTCCTACTGCTGCTTTGTGGATTGTATTGAGTTCTTGCTCGGGAGCGCTGAGTGCTACAGTACACTCAAGCAGCTAACGAGACCGAGCGTTCTTCTGTTTTCCTCTCAGAGATCGCTCTCCGGGGTCCGATCCCCCTTACGTTGTGCATGGGCCTCCTTTTATATGTTCAAGGGGTCTCCAACAGGTGGCAACGTAGGTAAGGGCAAAAATGGAAATATGCTGTGGTAGGTACAGCTACCTACATAGTGTATCATACCTAACCCTGACGGCAGGGGACAAAGGCATTAAATGCCTATCTACGTCGCCCAAACGGTGCAGAAAAGGGACCGTCGGGGCGCCACCGCTTGCCACGATGGCAATCTTGTCAGCGCTGCATGCCATAGTGTACCCCTGGCTGCACAGCCTCCCGCCACGTACGCCAGGAAGGGTCCCGGAGTGACACGTAGGTGGGTGAGCTGGAGCGCGGGTACAGAGTGGTTGCCCGCCGCGGCAAGTGCCTTGCCGCGGCCGTTGTCTTGCTGCGTCCGGGAGCTTGTCGCTCGCCGAGTCCTGTCGGGACGCGTGGCACGTCGCGGCAGGTTCTTTGAGATGCTCTGGTTGGCCTTCCCGGCAAGCTCCTCTTGCCGGGGTCTTGTTCCTCGAGCGGCCTTCCCGGCAAGCTCCTCTTGCCGGGGACTTGTCTCCTTGGCTTAAATACTTTGTTCTCGAATGGCTCCAAAAGAACCATAGAGAGCCTTGGCGATCACCTGGCTGGCCTTGCCGCGGGGTGCTGCGACTGCCCGTGCACAAGTTCGGGATACTAGGGTACCCCTACTTTAGTAAAGTGACACCAACGGTGAGAGAGAGAGGCCACCCAAGCCTTGTGTGAGATACTCTGAAGAGCGGAGTAGCGGACTACCTTTTCCTCCATAAAAATCGTTTAATATTCTGTGTACGTGCCATTGAGCACTATAATTTTTTTTGAAAATAACGCGGCAACGCGTCAAGTCGAACTTTGTTTCGTGCACGCGTGGTGCACGACCTCCCTAGGTAAACAACCACTACAGGCGTTCAAAATAGCACGTGGGCTGCCATTTCGTAAAGAAATGAGCTCCACCGCGTACCCGCGCGGGTGTGGCTGGGCTCGAAGTGTGAGTACGTGCACGGTGCACCTATTCTCTTCTTGTATACGTACACCACCTACGTGGGGTTGTGTGAGAGAGATACAAACCTAGAGAGATATAGTGTGTGGGTTCTTGAGATTTTTGGCGGGGGGGGGGGGGGTCAATCAAAAAATTTAACATATGCAATGTGTGTGAAATAGAATCCTGGATATAACATATATATAGAGGGGGCGATCCACGAGAAGAGAGTGGAGCTATCATCGGCTTGAGGTGTCTATAGAATCGAAGAGAGGGATGATGTGTGTGTGTGCGCGCGCGATCGATAAAGAGTGCCATCGAATTTGTGTGTGCCCACGTCAAAGATATAGAGTGGCTGGCCTACTGGAATGTGAGATGGGACATGTGCAGTTTGTCTCTGTGGCATGGATACCTACCTGCAGCGCTCGACTATCGGTGTGTGGTGGGGGAAGAGGGAGGCCCAATTAACTATAGAGGTACAATGGCTGGTATATGTGTGGAGGAGAAGGGAGGCCTACCTCATGTATTAAGGAGATCGATCTGCCTCATGTATTAAGGGAGATCGATCGGCATCCATGCATATGTGCAGGAGATGAATAAGGTTGGGGGAGAGACAGAGCTAGAGTGCTGGAGGGGGTGGTAGTGGAGTTGCTTCTAACAAATGGTGGGATAGGCTTGCTAGACAAACGGAGGGCACGCCCGCAATATCAATAAGAGAGGAGATGGCTGCTTGTTGTCTGTGCACGTGCGTGTGAGAGACGAGTCAGGAGGCATGCACGAATGATCAGGGGGGCGATGTGGCTGTGGTAAGCAAACGTAACTACATAGGAAGATCAATCGCCCTTTGTAAGAGAAAGAAGAGACATAACTTGTGAGGTACGTCGATCGATGGGGGGTAGTTAAAGTCGATCTAGGTATATGTTAGGAGATCGATCGGTATACATGCATGTGTGTGTTAGAAGCAAATGAGGCACGAGGAGAAGGATAGAGAGAGAGGGATGCATATAGGAGGTGGTACGAGAGGCATACTATATCGAGGGGGAAGAGTGTGCGAGTACGAGAACGATGAAAAGAGTGGTGGGAGTGAGGCATGGACGGTGACAAGAGAAGAGGGGAAGCTTGTGTTTGTGCTAGGCACACCTGGCTAGAGAGGCATATCGATCGATGTGTGCCGTAAAGAAGGAGCTGGGGGGCCTACACACACCGTGGGTGAATGACCTAAAGTGAAAAGACGAATTTGCGCGATGGAGCTAGAGAATGCTGAGGGAGGGTGAGAAGGATGCGGGCGTGTGCATGCACAAGAGAAAGTTAGTGCTAGCTACAAAGATAAGAGCGTTGTGTGGGTGTAAAAGACGAATAGAGATCATATATACTTCATTATAAAAAGTGAATTCGGATATTTGAAGAATTTATCATAGTGTTTCAAACCGACGGATGTGTGAATATATATAACGGTGATACACATGGAGTTGTTGATGATGGTGTGCCTGCCTTCCTACATTATAGGCCGTCTGATTTATATCTGGCGGATAGCAAGGAAACTATGATGGTTGAAGTTGGCAACAATCATGATTGTAGATTCTTATTGAAATAGAGAAACGAATTCAAATTTAGCTCGAATTGCAGCGGTAGTATAGACATTTGGAATGCACTAAAATGTTGGTATGAGTAGGTTATATGCATTATACAGCAAGCGAAAAAATTTAATCGGGCATAACATGGATTCATACTCCCTCCTTCCATCTACATAGGGTGTAATGAGATTTTTAAGACCGCCTTTGACTATTGACAAGATTAATAGTCCATGACATGCACTATGTGAAAATTCTATCATTGAAAGAACCTTTCACAGACGAATTTAAAGGTGTGCTTTGTGTAAGTTGCATGTCATATATCATTGCTCTAACATTTGGTCAAAGTTAGCATCGAAAAACGCATTAGGCCCTATATAGATGGAAGGAGGGAGTAGCTTTGAATAGCATTTGTATAGTAAAACGGGGCAAGACTCTCTCTTTGTGTGGTGTGAATAGTTTTATTTTTTTCGTTTTCTTTTTGGTTGAGGGAAGTGCGAATTGATTTGGTACGTACAAGTACAATATTACGACACGTTAGGCTTGTCCCTAAAATTCAACCCGCGTCTTGTTATATCCCGAAAATTCCGATATCGTGCTGCCAAAACTGACGCCTTCACAACCTGCGCCTTGCTATCCCGAAATTACAACGCGCACGAAAACTCCCTCCAGCTGCCAAATCTCGACACGCGAAATCCCCCTTCTAACCCTGAGCCGAAAGCGCCGCTAGTTCAAATCAGTGGGGGGTACTTTTGTAACACACCCTACATTTTGGACAAGCGCGTTCGTAAGTCATGCTTCACCCCTCCCATCACCCCATTTTCGCCATTCGAAATCCCAGGCCGCCTTAACCTCACCGCTCCAGCCGCGAAACCCCACCGTCCTCCGTCCGCCACATCACCGCTGCCTAGCCGGAGCCTCTTCCCCGACGACTGTTGGAGAACGTTGCAGAAAATAAAAATTTTCCTGCGGTTTCACCAAGATCCATCTATGAGTTCATCTAGGAACGAGTGATCGGGTGCATCTACATACCTTTGTAGATCGCGAGCGGAAGCATTCAAGAGAACGGGGATGAGGGAGTCGTACTCGTCGTGATCCAAATCACCGGAGATCCTAGCGCCGAACGGACGGCACCTCCGCGTTCAACACACGTACGATCAGCGTGATGTCTCCTCCTTCTTGATCTAGCAAGGGGGAAGGAGAGGTTGATGAAGATCCAGCAACACGACGGCGTGGTGGTGGATGCAGCAGTCACCACAGCAGGGCTTCGCCGAGCTTCTGCGAGAGGGAGAGGTGTAGCAGGGGAGAGGGAGGCGCCAAGGCTTCAGGGTGCGGCTGCCCCTCCCTCCCCCCTTTATATAGGCCCCCTGGGGGGCGCCCGCCCTGGAGATCAGATCTCCCAAGGGGGGCGGCGGCCAGGGGGTGGAGTACCCCCCAAGGCAAGTGGAGGCGCCCCCCACCCTAGGGTTTCCAACCCTAGGCGCAGGGGGTGGGCCAAGGGGGGCGCACCAGCCCACTATTGCCTGGTTCCCCTCCACACTTCAGCCCATGGGGCCCTCCGGGATGGGTGGCCCCACCCGGTGGACCCCCGGGACCAATCCGGTGGTCCCGGCACAATACCGGTGACCCCGAATTCTCCCGATGGCCGAAACTGCACTTCCTATATATAATTCTTTACCTCCGGACTATTCCGAAACTCCTCGTGACGTTCGGGATCTCATCCGGGACTCCGAACAACTTTCGGATTACTGCATACTTATCTCTATACAACCCTAGCGTCACCGAACCTTAAGTGTGTAGACCCTACGGGTTTGGGAGACACGTAGACATGACCGAGACAGCTCTCCGGCCAATAACCAACAGCGGGATCTGGATACCCATGTTGGCTCCCACATGCTCCTCGATGATCTCATCGGATGAACCACGATGTCGAGGATTCAAGCAACCCCGTATACAATTCCCTTTGTCAATCGGTATTTTACTTGCCCGAGATTCGATCGTCGGTATCCCAATACCTCGTTCAATCTCATTGCCGGCAAGTCACTTTACTCGTACCGTAATGCATGATCCCGTGATCAAACACTTTGATCACATTGAGCTCATTATGATGATGCATTACCGAGTGGGCCCAGTGATACCTCTCCGTCATACGGAGTGACAAAACCCAGTCTCGATCTGTGTCAACACAACAGATACTTTCGGAGATACCCGTAGTATACCTTTATAGTCACCCTGTTACGTTGTGACGTTTGGCACACCCAAAGCACTCCTACGGTATCCGGGAGTCACACGATCTCATGGTCTAAGGAAAAGATACTTGACATTGGAAAAGCTCTAGCAAACGAACTATACGATATTGTGCTATGCTTAGGATTGGGTCTTGTCCATCACATCATTCTCCTAATGATGTGATCTTGTTATCAATGACATCCAATGTCCATAGTCAGGAAACCATGACTATCTGTTGATCAACGAGCTAGTCAACTAGAGGCTTACTAGGGACATGTTGGTGTCTATGTATTCACACATGTATTACGATTTCCAGATAACACAATTATAGCATGAATAAAAGACATTTATCATGAAAAAGGAAATATAATAATAATCCTTTTATTATTGCCTCTAGGGCATATTTCCAACAGTCTCCCACTTGCACTAGAGTCAATAATCTAGTTACACTGTGATGAATCGAACACCCATAGAGTTATGGTGTTGATCATGTTTCGCTCGCAGAAGAGGTTTAGTCAACGGATCTGCGACATTCAGATCCGTATGCACTTTGCAAATTTCTATGTCTCCATCTTGAACATTTTCACGAATGGAGTTGAAGCGACGCTTGATGTGCCTGGTCTTCTTGTGAAACCTGGGCTCCTTGGCAAGTGCAATAGCTCCAGTGTTGTCACAGAAGACTTATGGAGAAGCCGACAAATTGCTTCCTGTGCTGCCTCCGAGGCTGCCATGTACTCCGCTTCACATGTAGATCCCGCCACGACGCTCTGCTTGCAGCTCCACCAGCTTACTGCTCCACCATTCAACATATACTCGTATCCGATTTGTGACTTAGAGTCATCCAGATCTGTGTCGAAGCTAGCGTCGACGTAACCCATTACGACGAGCTCTTCGTCACCTCCATAAACGAGAAACATGTCCTTAGTCCTTTTCAGGTACTTCAGGATATTCTTGACCGCTGTCCAGTGTTCCTTGCCGGGATTACTTTGGTACCTTCCTACCAAACTTACGGCAAGCTTTACATCAGGTCTGGTACACAGCATGGCATACATAATAGACCCTATGGCTGAGGCATAGGGGATGACACTCATCTCTTCTATATCTTCTGCCGTGGTCGGACATTGAGCTGAGCTCAATTTCACACCTTGCAACACAGGCAAGAACCCCTTCTTAGACTGATCCATATTGAACTTCTTCAATATCTTATCAAGGTATGTGCTTTGTGAAAGACCTATGAGGCATCTTGATCAATCTCTATAGATCTTGATGCCTAATATATAAGCAGCTTCTCCAAGGTCCTTCATTGAAAAACTCTTATTCAAGTAGGCCTTAATGCTGTCCAAAAGTTCTATATCATTTCCCATCAAAAGTATGTCATCTACATATAGTATGAGAAATGCTACAGAGCTCCCACTCACTTTCTTGTAAACGCAGGCTTCTCCATAAGTCTGCATAAACCCAAACGCTTCGATCATCTCATCAAAGTGAATGTTCCAACTCCGAGATGCTTGCACCAGCCCATAAATGGATCGCTGGAGCTTGCATACCTTGTTAGCATTCTTAGGGTCGACAAAACCTTCCGGCTGCATCATATACAGTTCTTCCTTAAGATAACCGTTAAGGAATGCCGTTTTGACGTCCATTTGCCATATCTCATAATCATAGTATGCGGCAATTGCTAAGATGATTCGAACGGACTTCAGCTTCGCTACGGGATAGAAAGTCTCATCGTAGTCAACCCCTTGAACTTGCCGATAACCCTTAGCGACAAGTCGAGCTTTATAGATGGTAACATTACCATCCGCGTCCGTCTTCTTCTTAAAGATCCATTTGTTTTCTATCGCTCGCCGATCATCGGGCAAGTCTGTCAAAGTCCATACTTTGTTTTCATACATGTATCCTATCTCGGATTGCATGGCTTCAAGCCATTTGTTGGAATCTGGGCCCGCCATCGCTTCTTCATAGTTCAAAGGTTAACCGTTGTCTAACAACATGATTTCCAGGACAGGGTTGCCATACCTCTCTAGTGTGGAACGTGTCCTTGTGGACCTACGAAGTTCAGTAGCAACTTGATTCGAAGTACCTTGATCATCATCATTAATTTCCTCTTCAGTGGATGTAGGCACCACAGGAACATTTTCCTGAGATGCACTACTTTCCGGTTCAAGAGGTAGTACTTCATCGAGTTCTACTTTCCTCCCACTTACTTCTTTCGAGAGAAACTATTTTTCAAGAAAGGATCCGTTCTTGGCAACGAAAGAAAGGATCCGGTTCAAGAGGTAGTACTTCATCGAGTTCTACTTTCCTCCCACTTACTTCTTTCGAGAGAAACTCTTTTTCAAGAAAGGATCCGTTCTTGGCAACAAAGATATTGCCTTCGGATCTAAGGTAGAAGGTATACCCAACGGTTTCCTTAGGGTATCATATGAAGACGCATTTTTCCGACTTGGATTCGAGCTTTTCAGGTTAAAGTTTCTTGACATAAGCATCGCATCCCCAAACTTTTAGAAACGACAGCTTAGATTTCTTCCCAAACCATAATTCATACGGTGTCGTCTCAATGGATTTAGACGGTGCCCTATTTAAAGTGAATGTAGCTGTCTCTAGAGCGTATCCCCAAAATGATAGCGGTAAATCAGTAAGAGACATCATAGATTGCACCATATCCAATAGAGTGCGATTACGACGTTCGGACACACCGTTACGTTGAGGTGTTCCAGGAGGCGTGAGTTGTGAAACGATTCCACATTTCCTTAAGTGTGTGCCAAATTCGTGACTTAAATATTCTCCTCCACGATCCGATCGTAAGAACTTGATTTTTCTGTCACGTTGATTCTCAACCTCACTCTGAAATTCCTTGAACTTTTCAAAGGTCTCAGACTTGTGTTTCATTAAGTAGACATACCAATATCTACTCAAGTCATCAGTGAGAGTGAGAACATAACGATATCCTCCGCGAGCCTCAACGCTCATTGGACCGCACACATCAGTATGTATGATTTCCAATAAGTTGGTTGCTCACTCCATTGTTCCGGAGAACGGTGTCTTGGTCATTTTGCCCATGAGGCATGGTTCGCATATGTCAAATGATTCATAATCGAGAGACTCTAAAAGTCCATCAGCATGGAGCTTCTTCATGCGCTTGACACCAATGTGACCAAGGCGGCAGTGCCACAAGTATGTGGGACTATCGTTATCAACTTTACATCTTTTAGTATTCACACTATGAATATGTGTAACATCACGTTCGAGATTCATTAAGAATAAACCATTGACCATCGGAGCATGACCATAAAACATATCTCTCATATAAATAGAACAACCATTATTCTCAGATTTAAATGAGTAGCCATCTCGTATTAAACGAGATCCTGATACAATGTTCATGCTCAAACTTGGCACTAAATAACAATTATTGAGGTTTAAAACTAATCCCATAGGTAAATGTAGAGGTAGCGTGCCGACGGCGATCACATCAACCTTGGAACCATTCCCGACGCGCATCGTCACCTCGTCCTTCGCCAGTCTCCGCTTATTCCGCAGCTCCTGCTTTGAGTTACAAATATGAGCAACGGCATCGGTATCAAATACCCAGGAGCTACTACGAGCACTGGTAAGGTACACATCAATTACATGTATATCACATATACCTTTAGCGTTGCCGGCCTTCTTGTCCGCTAAGTATTTGGGGCAGTTCCGCTTCCAGTGACCCTTCCCTTTGCAATAAAAGCACTCAGTCTCAGGCTTGGGTCCATTCTTTGACTTCTTCCCGGCAACTGGCTTACCGGGCGCGGCAACTTCCTTGCCGTCCTTCTTGAAGTTCTTCTTACCCTTGCCTTTCTTGAACTTGGTGGTTGTCGGTGTCAAAACCGGCGGATCTCGGGTAGGGGGTCCCGACCTGTGCATCAGGGCCGGATGGTAACAGGAGACAAGGGACACGGTGTTTTTACCCAGGTTCGGGCCCTCTCGATGGAGGTAATACCCTACTCCTGCTTGATTAATATTGATAATTTGTGTAGTACAAGAGTAGATCTACCACGAGATCAAGGAGGCTAAACCCTAGAAGCTAGCCTATGGTATGATTGTGTATGAAGATGGTCGTCCTACGGACTACAACCCTCCGGGTTATATAGACACTTGTAACGCCCCGGATCTGATGCGCCAGGTGTCCGCCAGTTATTCGCCGTCGTTGCCATGTCATGTGCTTGCGTGTTGCACTTTGCCATGTCATCATCTGCATTTCATATCATGTCATCATGTGCATCGCATTCGCATACGTGTTCGTTTCATGAATCCGAGCATTTTCCCCGTTGTCCATTTTGCAATCCGACGCTCCTATGTTCCCCGGCGTCCCCTTTTACCTTTTTCCGTGAGCGTGTTTTAAACTTTCTCGGAATGGACCGAGTTTTGCCAAGCGGCCTTGGTATAGCACCAATAGACCGCCTGTCAAGTTTCGGGTCAATCGGAGTCCGTTTGATACTCCATCGGTTAACCGGGTAACCGCAAAGGCCTCTTTTGGTGCAGCCCAACACCCCTTTGCAAATTGGCCCAAAACCAATCTAAGTCATCTCCATGTTATCGGCCGTTCGATCACGATCGTGTGGGCGAAAACCGCACTCCATTTGGAGCTTCCTAGCTCCTCCTACCTATAAATATGTGCTCCTCCCGGAATTTTCGCGGAGTCCAACCCTAGCTCCGCTCCCCTCGCGCCGCCGGACATGTCCGTCCCGACGGCCGGACGTGTCCATCCCGCCCAGCCACCTCACTCGGGCCAATGAGAGGCCGCCACGTCGCCCCGCACCCGCTCCCGGCCAACCCGCGTCTGCCACATGGGCGCCGCCGCCATCTCCGCGCCGCTGGCCCGCGCAGGCTCGACCCTGCCGCCGCACGCCCGCGGGCTCCTGAGCCCCGCACGGCTCGCCGCCGCCCTCCGCCGCCGCCGCAGGCCGCCGCCCCCGCGCCTCTCGCCGCCCGTGCGCCCCGCCGACTTCGCCGCCCTCCGCCGCCGTCGCCGCAGGCCGCCGCCCACCGCCTCCACTCCTACCGGCGCCGCCCCACACCTCCCTGCTCCGCCGCCCGCTCGCCTCCGCCCCGCTTCGGCGCTCTGCGCCGGAGTGTGCGCCACCGGCGGCCGCGCCTCGCCCCGCGCCCGGCCCCGTCACCCCCGACGCCGCCGACGAGCTTCGCCCCTTCTTCTTCTTCTCAAGCGAGGTTCCGTCGAGGGTGGATGTGATCCACCACCACAGCCATCCAAACGGCGCCCTCGTCCCCGGATTGCTCCGCCCCGGATCCGTCTCGTCCATTTTTCCCCAAGGTCGAATTTCTCTAAGTCCCTGAGATTTCATCATATGTTACCATGTTCATCATGCCATATATCATCATCCGTAGCTCGGTTTCGTGCGTATTATATGTCAAATTTTTCGCCTCGAGGAGTACATCATTTCACCTCATTGCATAATTTTCATGTGAGTTCATCTTGATGCCCGAAATGCTGTTAGAAGAGGGCTATGTGATGTTAGTTTCAGATCTGTCTCAGAACATGCACTTTTGTCATTTTTGCCATGATTGATGTGTGCATCCTATGATCTTGAACTCTACATGTGTTTTGTAATATGACATGCCATATTTCCAGAGATTTATGCCATGTATTTTTGTGATCTTTGTGGTGACTAGCACAAGCATGCAAACTAGGCTACTTAATGTTGCTGATTTCAGAGACTTAGTAATTTCACTAAGTCCCTGCCTGCTGTTATTTTTATGCCATGTGTTCATGTTGTTTCAGAGAGATCTATGCCTCTTTTGAGCATGATCAGTAAGAGTGTTTTGAGCATATGGATTTGCTCTATCCATACATTCCTTTGTTTGTATTTATGGAGTGCCATATCTTGAGTCAATCGAGCTATACTTTTGCTATAAAATGTTGCTGGCAGATTGTTTACATGCTATTCGATTTTGCCAAGCTTGTTGTAGTTGATCTTTGCATGATATGATGTTGTTCTTGCCATTTATAGCTTCTATGCCATGTATTGAGTGCATCGAGCTCGTAAACATGCCTACTTGTTATCTGTTTTTGACATGTCCAGTTTTTCTGCCAAGTCTGAAACCTGTAACGAAACTTGCTTAATTGACATGGGTGTTATTATATTTTCTGATCCTTTTTGTCTTATGGTCAGTAAGGGATTTTTGTTAAGTGCTTTGAGTAGATTCATGCCATGCCTTACTTTGCTATGTCCTATTCTTGTAGCATGTTGTTTGCTTGCTCTAAACATGTCATCCTGATGTTAATTTCTGGCATGTTAGTATTTTCACTAAGTCTGTGAACCTGTTATCTTTTGCACTTTTGTCATGCTTGTTTGAACCTGTTGTTGTGTGATTTAGCCGTAGCTCAGTGTTTATCTTTTGTCAAACATCTTGAGTAGATCACTTTCATATGCTTTGTTGATATGTTTGGGTGCAGTAGCTTAATTTCTTGTTGCTTGCTATGTAGCATCATGCTGTTAATGGCAGAATCTTGTCATTCTTGTTTCGCTTGTCTTTTGCAAACCGTGCATCCGATTCCGATGATCTTTATATCGATTTCAACCGAAATCACCTCACCTTTACAGTGGCATACTAGGTTTGCCAAGATTATTCCTTGTTCATCTTTTCCTTCCGAAGCATGCATATGCATTGCATACCACATCTCGCATATCATGCCATGTTTATGTGATGGTTGTTTTACTATGTTGTTTGCTTCTTTCCGGTGTGCTTCTTCGGGTTAGTTCCGATAACGTTGCGATTGTGAGGATCCGTTCGTCTACGTCCATTTGTCTTCTTCATGGACTCGTTCTTCTTCCTTGCGGGATCTCAGGCAAGATGACCATACCCTCGAAATCACTTCTATCTTTGCTTGCTAGTTGCTCGCTCTTTTGCTATGCCTTTGCTGCGATACCTACCACTTGATTATCATGCCTCCCATATTCTTAAACCAAGCCTCTAACCCACCTTGTCCTAGCAAACCGTTGTTTGGCTATGTTACCGCTTTGCTCAGCCCCTCTTATAGCGTTGTTAGTTGCAGGTGAAGATGAAGTTTCTTCCTTGTTGGAATATGGAGATGTTGTTCCTTGTTAGAACATGTTTACTTGTTGGGATATCACAATATATCTTATTCAATTAATGCATCTATATACTTGGTATAGGGTGGAAGGCTCGGCCTTATGCCTGGTGTTTTGTTCCACTCTTGCCGCCCTAGTTTCCGTCATATCGGCGTTATGTTCTCGGATTTTGCGTCCCTAACGCGGTCGGGTGATTTATGGGACCCCCTTGACAGGTCGCTTTGAATAAGACTCTTCCAGCAAGGCCCAACCTTGGTTTTACCATTTGCCTACCACCGATCCCTTTCCCTTGGGTCTGATCAATCCGAGGGTCATCTTTATTTAGCCCCCCCCCCCCCGGGCCAATGCTTGTCTAAGTGTTGGTCCGAACTGAGCTGCCTGCGGGGCCCCCTCGTGGAAACTCGAGGCCTGGTTTTAATCGTAGCTAGTCTCATCCGGTGTTGCCCTGAGACCGAGATATGTGCAGCTCCTATCAGGATGTTGGCGCATCTGGCGACTTTGCTGGACTTGTTTTATTGCTGTCGAAATGTCTTGTAGCCGAGATTCCGAGACTGATCGGGTCTTCCCGGGGAGAAGGAATATCCTTCGTTGATCGCGAGAGATTATCATGGGCTAAGTTGGGACACCCCTGCAGGGTTTGAACTTTCGAAAGCCGTGCCCGCGGTTATGTGGCAGATGGGAATTTGTTAATGTCCGGTTGTAGAAAACCCGAAGTTGATCTTATTTAAAATACACCAACCGCGTGTGTAACCGTGATGGTCTCTTCTCGGCAGGGTCCGGGAAGTGAACACGGTTGTTGGAGTTATGCTTGACGTAAGTAGTTTCAGGATCACTTCTTGATCATAGTTGTTCGACCGTGCTTTTGCCTTCTCTTCTCGCTCTCATTTGCGTATGTTAGCCACCATATATGCTAGTCGCTTGCTGCAGCTCCACCTCATACCTTTTACCCTACCTTTAAGCTTAAATAGACTTGATCTCGCGGGTGTGAGATTGTTGAGTCCCCGTGACTCATAGATACTTCCAAAACCAGCTTGCAGGTGCCGATGAAACCGTGCAGGTGACGTACCCGAGCTCAAGGAGGAGTTCGATGAAGATCATATCCTTTATGTTGTTTCGTTCTAGTCGATCAGTAGTGGAGCCCAGTTGGGGTCGATCGGGGACCTTTGTCGCTTTTGGGGTTTCTTCTTTTATTTTGGCTCCGTAGTCGGGCCCTGTTTGTAACTATATGATGTAATGTTTTACTCATGTATTTGTGTGAAGTGGCGATTGTAAGCCAACTATGTATCTTTTTCCCTTATGTATTACATGGGTTGTGTGAAGATTACCTCACTTGCGACATTGCTTTCAATGTGGTTATGCCTCTAAGTCGTGCTTCGACACGTGGGAGATATAGCCGCATCGAGGGCGTTACAAGTTGGTATTAGAGCCTTCCCTGACCTTAGGAGCACCCACTGATTGATCATTTTTAGCGGCCGAGTTGTGTCTAGAAAAAAAGTTTTGAGTCATTTAGGAATTATATATCGGAGAGTTTAGGAATTCTTTTTACTTCCCAGTCTCCTCATCGCTCTAGTATGGCATCCTGACGTAGAGTTTTGACTCTTCTCTTCTCAAATTTCACTAAAAAAAAATTTTAGGATCACGCGGGTATCTTAGAATCGTTCCGATGGCTTTACGATGACAACATTGTCTTGGTTGCCTCCCGTCAGCAGGGGTTTAGTGGAGGTGTCCCGGGGAGTTGAGCTCCGAGGTGTTGTCGTCATAATTTTATCGTTACAGTTCTGGAATACCTGAGTTTAGTACGCCGACATCGAAAAACTCTTTTGTACAGTTGTTGGTGAGATAACCCTGATAGCCCAGTACTGAGGCGAGTGCGGGAGTATTGCCATGACTCGTATAACGGATGCTTTTCGAAGGTTGAGGTAGACGATTTCCGAAGGATTTTTGGTTATGTGTTGAAGGATGGATACAGCTGGATCTAGGTATTGTTAGTTTGGGTGATATATTTTGTGTCCCCTATATCCCCAACACCTGATTGCATAACCAGAAAGTTTCGGGAGTTTATAAGTGGGAATTCAAGTATCTCTTAGGATATCTTTCCAACAGACACATGATACGATATGGGATCTATCATAGGTTTGTTTCCGGCTTATTCTGCAAGCCAAATCCTTTATTTTGTTTTATTTGTCGTATTCGAGTTGCTTCAATGTCAAGTGTTGATTCCATACCTTTTCCAAGCGGTGTTCTCATATCCCTACGTGGATACCAATCCTTCTTGGTCACTGAGATTGTCATTTCAATTCTTCCCAACCGGTGTGTCCCTCTTCAACATTCGCAAGAAAAATTATCAGTTCTTCTCAACGATGTTTGCTTCATCCGTTCCAAGTTGTCTTTGTTTTCCCGCCCTCCCACCCTTTTCTTCAAGGATTCAGATTTCGTAATCAAGTATTCTTTTTATTGATGCGAAGTCTCTTCATCCTTTTCTTTCAATGTTCTTATCCGGTGATTCCCATGAAGATACTAACGGAGCTTCAAGTTTATCATTCGTCATTCTTTTCTTCTCCGGTGATTTCAATTCAAGCTTTCGGTGTCGATCTTACCTTTTTCCTCGTTTCAAATGTTTTCTCGTACCAGTGCATCTCTTAATCATCTACTTCTCGCTATTCATTTGTTCGGGGGTGCTGAAGATATCTCAGAAGGCTCGTCTTGTCTTTCAAGATGAGTTCAACCTATTTCGAGGTTGTTATCTCATTCTAGCCATTTAATTCAACCGGTACAATATCCCTTTCAAGTAATCATTCAACGGTGTTTCTTTTGAGTGGGCCCTAACCCACAGGTCTTTTTCCAGGATCTTACCTCACTCTTCTAATCATCCCGAAGCTATTCCCAAATTCTTTCCAAAGTTTGATGTAGAAATGTATTCCATCAGTCATATGTCTTTCTCCAAGATCTTTCAAATTCTTTTCATCGTTGATTCAACCTTTCTAATGTTCATCCCGGAGTATCTCAACAAATTCTCGGTGGTTCTCATCATTCGTTCTCAGCATTTGAAGACCGAAGAAGAGTTTCTCTTAAATCTTGCCTCATTCTCTTCAAGATTCATTGTTCTAGCTTCATGCCATCATCTCATAATTGTTTTCGATTGTGAGAATTCTTTTCACCCATCCGGAGCATTCAGGAGTCTTTTCAGTTTGATTTTCCGAAGGCCATCATTTCAGAAGAATTGTTCATTCAAGCTTTCAGCTCTCGTTCTCCAAATCTCACCGGTGCATCATTCAAGTATTCTCTAACCAGCTCATGATCTATTCGTTCATTTGTATCTAAATTCTCTCAAATATCTTCGTTCATTTGCTAACTCTTCCCGGTGTTTCTTTATCTTTTCTTCGTCCATTTTTAATTCTACCCGTGGTTCGTTCAAGTTCCTTCTTCCTTCGTTATCATATAGATTTATTCGTTGTTTCAATCCTACCGGTGGTTCGTGAAGACCTTCCCAAGGTTGCGCTATATCTCTCTTAATCCTTTCTACGAGAATAAGTAGTATGCCAAATCCGTTGCTTGTCATCAATCTAAATTGGTGAAGGATAAGCATAATGTAATTCTTATTCTTTTTTCATCGAGTAAATTCCATCCCTTATTCCGGAGGTTCATCAAAATTCTTGATTTCAATTGTTTCACCTTATCCTCCTCGTAGTTCCAAGCTCTCGCAATTATATCACCACGGAGATCCATCTAATCATTGCAAGGTTTCAACCTTATTCTTTTCATCCTTCATTTCATCTGATCATCCTTTTATTACCGGAGTTCTTTATGGAGGCTACATGATGATTCACAAAGGATTTAATTCCTTCTCGAAGTGTTCATCAAGATTCTTTTCAAAGGAGTTCAAGTATTCTTTATCTTGCATTTTAAAGTGCAATCCTTTCAACCGTATCATTCGAGGTGGTATTATGTCATTCTTGATAATTGGAGTCCATGTCTCATGACTCACATGTTGTCAAGAATGAGGTATTTTAAATCCATCAATCTCTTCATTGGAGTTATCTTGGGTTATATTTCACCTAAAGCCTTCCCTAAGGATTGTTGCTATTTATGGTGCTCATTATTGACCCAAGTTCTTCATTTGTCCTCCTGGTGAAATAAGTTTCTCGTCTCCTTGTTGATATCAGTCCAATCATTTGTTTTCCGTTGGTGGAAGAAGCTAACCTTATAATTTTGAGATGTTTCCATAAGCCCACTACAAGCTTATTCGTTTCGTTGTTGGTTCTCCAACAACTCCGTTCAATCTTTCTTTTAAGGAGACTCTTTCAAATTCAATTATGATAGAAGTTGTTGTTCTCTTCTCCGTTCTCTTGATTCCACTCTTTCATTTGTCCCGAAGGCATTGTGATATTGCTCTCTTCGAACCATCTTCTTGTTTTGTCAAGATCATCTTCTTTTCTTGCTTATCCTTTTAACCGGAGTGTTGTATCATCTCTTCAATAACTTTTCATCTCATCAAGTTTTCTTCTCTTTTCTACCTGAGTACCGTCCAAATTTGGTCATTCTTGTTCCTTGGCTATCTCATCTTTCCGAGGTGGTCATATTCTTTTCGTTCGTGAAGCTCTTATTTCCATGTCTTTCAACCTTCAAGTTCTCGTAATACTCCTTGGTCATCTTTTCTACCGGATTGGTTGCAATCTCGTTCATCTCTGTTGTACTCTTTCTCTTATTGTTCAACCTCTCAAGGTTCTTCGGTTTCACTCTTTTGTCAAAGAAGCAACTTAGCTTTACCTCTTCTCTTTCTCTTCCGTTTTCCCCTCCGGTGCCATTCTAGATCTTGGGACGAGATCCTCTCGTAGTGGTGGAGTGTTGTAACGCCCCGGATTTGATGCGCCAGGTGTCCGCCAGTTATTCGCCGTCGTTGCCATGTCATGTGCTTGCGTGTTGCACTTTGCCATGTCATCATCTGCATTTCATATCATGTCATCATGTGCATCGCATTTCCATACGTGTTCGTTTCATGAATCCGAGCATTTTCCCCGTTGTCCGTTTTGCAATCCGACGCTCCTATGTTCCCCGGCGTCCCCTTTTACCTTTTTCCATGAGCGTGTTTTAAATTTTCTCGGAATGGACCGAGGTTTGCCAAGCGGCCTTGGTATAGCACCGATAGACCGCCTGTCAAGTTTCGGGTCAATCGGAGTCCGTTTGATACTCCATCGGTTAACCGGGTAACCGCAAATGCCTCTTTTGGTGCAGCCCAACACCCCCTTGCAAAGTGGCCCAAAACCCATCTAAGTCGTCTCCATGTTATCGGTCGTTCGATCACGATCGTGTGGGCGAAAACCGCACTCCATTTGGAGCTTCCTAGCTCCTCCTACCTATAAATATGTGCTCCTCCCGGAATTTTCGCGCAGTCCAACCCTAGCTCCGCTCCCCTCGCGCCGCCGGACATGTCCGTCCCGACGGCCGGATGTGTCCATCCCGCCCAGCCACCTCACTCGGGCCAATGAGAGGCCGCCACGTCGCCCCGCACCCGCTCCCGGCCAACCCGCGTCTGCCACGTGGGCGCCGCCGCCGTCTCCGCGCCGCCGGCCCGCGGAGCCCGTCGCGGGCCCGCGCAGGCCCGACCCCGCCGCCGCACGCCCGCGGGCTCCCGAGCACCGCACGGCTCGCCGCAGCCCGCCGCCATCGCCGACGCCCGCCGCCGCCGTTCGCCCGCCGCCTTCGCCGCCCTCCGCCGCCGCCGCAGGCCGCCGCCCGTGCGCCCCGCCGCCTTCGTCGCCCTCCGCCGCCGCCGCCGCAAGCCGCCGCCCACCGCCTCCACTCCTACCGGCGCCGCCCCACACCTCCCTGCTCCGCCGCCTGCTCGCCTCCGCCTCGCCCCGCCCCGCTGCGGCGCTCCGCGCCGGAGTGCGCGCCACGGGCGGCCGCGCCTCGCCCCGCGCCCGGCCCCGTCACCCCCGACGCCGCCGGCGAGCTCCGCCCCTTCTTCTTCTTCTCCGGCGAGGTTCCGTCGAGGGTGGATGTGATCCACCACCACAACCATCCAAACGGCGCCCTCGTCCCCGGATCGCTCCGCCCCGGATCCGTCTCGTCCATTTTTCCCCAAGGTCGAATTTCTCTAAGTCCCTGAGATTTCATCATATGTTGCCATGTTCATCATGCCATATCTCTGCATCTGTAGCTCCGTTTCTTGCGTATAATATGTCAAATTGTTCGCCTCGAGGAGTGCATCATTTCATCTCATTGCATAATTTTCATTTGAGTTCATCTTGATGCCCGAAATGCTGTTAGAAAAGGGCTATGTGATGTTAGTTTCAGATGTGTCTCAGAACATGCACTTTTGTCATTTTTGCCATGACTGATGTGTGCATCCTATGATGTTGAGCTCTACATGTGTTTTGTAATATTACATGCCATCTTTCCAGAGATTTATGCCATGTATTTTTTTGATCTTTGTGGTGACTAGCACAAGCATGCAAACTAGGGTAATTAATGTTGCTGATTTCAGAGACTTAGTAATTTCACCAAGTCCCTGCCTGCTGTTATTTTTATGCCATGTGTTCATGTTGTTTCAGAGAGATCTATGCCTCTTTTGAGCATGATCAGTAAGAGTGTTTTGAGCGTATGGATTGGCTCTATCAATCCATGCCTTTGTTTGTATTTATGGAGTGCCATAGCTTGAGTCAATCAAGCTCTACTTTTGCTATAAAATGTTGCTGGCAGATTGTTTACATGCTATTCGATTTTGCCAACCTTGTTGTAGTTGATCCTTGCATGCTATGATGTTGTTCTTGACATGTATAGCTTCTATGCCATGTCTTATTGATGTATGTATGATTAGTTTATCATGCAATGCTCTGTAGTGAGTGCATCGAGCTCGTAAATGTGCCTACTTGTTATCTGTTTTTGACATGTCCAGTTTTTCTGCTAAGTCTGAAACCTGTAATGAAACTTGCTTAATTGACATGGGTGTTCTTATATTTTCTGATCCTTTTTGGCTTATGGTCAGTAAGGGATTTTATTTAAGTGATTTGAGTAGATTCATGCCATGCCTTACTTTGCTATGTCCTGTTCCTGTAGCATGTTTTTGCTTGCTCTAAACATGTCATCCTGATGTTAATTTCTGGCATGTTACTATTTTCACCAAGTCTGTGAACTTGTTATCTTTTGCACTTTTGCCATGCTTGTTTGAAGCTGTTGTAATGTGAGTTAGCCGTAGCTCAGTGTTCATCTTTTGTCAAGCATCTTGAGTATATCACTGGCATATGATTTGTTGATATGTTTGGGTGATGTAGCTTAACTTCTTGTTGCTTGCTAAGTAGCATCATGCTGTTAATGGCAGAATCTTGTCATTCTTGTTTCGCTTGTCTTTTGCAAACCGTGCATCCGATTCCGATGATCTTTATATCGATTTCAACCGAAATCACCTCACCTTTCCAGTGGCATACTTGTTTTGCCAAGATTATGCTTTGCTCATCTTTTCCTTCCGAAGCATGCATATGCATTGCATACCACATCTCGCATATCATGCCATGTTTATGTGATGGTTGTTTTACTATGTTGTGTGCTTCTTTCCGGTGTGCTTCTTCGGGTTAGTTCCGATAACGTTGCGATTGTGAGGATCCATTCGTCTACGTCCGTTTGTCTTCTTCATGGACTCGTTCTTCTTCCTTGCGGGATCTCAGGCAAGATGACCATACCCTCAAAATCACTTCTATCTTTGCTTGCTAGATGCTCGCTCTTTTGCTATGCCTATGCTGCGATACCTACCACTTGCTATATCATGCCACCCATATTGCCATGTCAAACCTCTAACCATCCTTTCCTAGCAAACCGTTGATTGGCTATATTACCGCTTTGCTCAGCCCCTCTTATAGCGTTGCTAGTTGCAGGTGAAGATGAAGTTTGTTCCATGTTGGAACATGATTATGTTGGGATATCACAATATCTCTTATTTAATTAATGCATCTATATACTTGGTAAAGGGTGGAAGGCTCGGCCTTATGCCTGGTGTTTTGTTCCACTCTTGACACCCTAGTTTCCGTCATACCGGTGTTATGTTCCTTGATTTTGCGTTCCTTACACGGTTGGGTGATTTATGGGACCCCCTTGACAGTTCGCTTTGAATAACACTCCTCCAGCAAGGCCCAACCTTGGTTTTACCATTTGCCTACCACCTATCCCTTTCCCTTGGGTCTGATCAACCCGAGGGTCATCTTTATTTAGCCCCCCCGGGCCAATGCTTGTCTAAGTGTTGGTCCGAACTGAGCTGCCTGCGGGGCCCCCTCGTGGAAACTCGAGGCCTGGTTTTACTCGTAGCTAGTCTCATCCGGTGTTGCCCTGAGACCGAGATATGTGCAGCTCCTATCAGGATGTCGGCGCATCGGGCGGCTTTGCTGGACTTGTTTTATTGCTGTCGAAATGTCTTGTAGCCGGGATTCCGAGACTGATCGGGTCTTCTCGGGGAGAAGGAATATCCTTCGTTGATCGCGAGAGATTATCATGGGCTAAGTTGGGACACCCCTGCAGGGTTTGAACTTTCGAAAGCCGTGCCCGCGGTTATGTGGCAGATGGGAATTTGTTAATGTCCGGTTGTAGAAAACCCGAAGTTGATCTTATTTAAAATACACCAAACGCGTGTGTAACCGTGATGGTCTCTTCTCGGCGGGGTCCGGGAAGTGAACACGGTTGTTGGAGTTATGCTTGACGTAAGTAGTTTCAGGATCACTTCTTGATCATAGTTGTTCGACCGTGCTTTTGCCTTCTCTTCTCGCTCTCATTTGCGTATGTTAGCCACCATATATGCTAGTCGCTTGCTGCAGCTCCACCTCATACCTTTTACCCTACCTTTAAGCTTAAATAGACTTGATCTCGCGGGTGTGAGATTGCTGAGTCCCCGTGACTCATAGATACTTCCAAAACCAGCTTGCAGGTGCCGATGAAACCGTGCAGGTGACGTACCCGAGCTCAAGGAGGAGTTCGATGAAGATCCTATCATTTATGTTGTTTCGTTCTAGTCGATCAGTAGTGGAGCCCAGTTGGGGTCGATCGGGGACCTTTGTCGCTTTTGGGGTTTCTTCTTTTATTTTGGCTCCGTAGTCGGGCCCTGTTTGTAACTATATGATGTAATGTTTTACTCATGTATTTGTGTGAAGTGGCGATTGTAAGCCAACTATGTATCTTTTTCCCTTATGTATTACATGGGTTGTGTGAAGATTACCTCACTTGCGACATTGCTTTCAATGCGGTTATGCCTCTAAGTCGTGCTTCGACACGTGGGAGATATAGCCGCATCGAGGGCGTTACAACACCGGATAGGGTTAGGATTACACAGAGTTGGTTACATAAGTAGGAGATCTTGAATATCCGCATCGCCTAGCTTGCCTTCCACGCCAAGGAAAGTCCCATCCGGACACGGGATGAAGTCTTCAATCTTGTATCTTCATAGTCCTGGAGTCCGGTGAAGGTATAGTCCGGCTACCCGAACACCCCCTAATCCAGGACTCCCTCAGTAGCCTCCGAACCAGGCTTCAATGACGACGAGTCCGGCGCGCAAATTGTCTTCGGCATTGCAAGGCGGGTTCTTTCCCAAATTCTGTGTACCTGTACGAATAATGTCCGATTTTTGTAATGTAGCGCTCCTCGGCTTCTGCGCCCAATAATGGCTGTCTTCCATGTGTTGAACGAATGCGAAAGGCCTGGGGCGTTTCTACATCCACACCCCTAGCCATATAAACGAGCCACCTATTTAACGGGATGAGGATTTAGATCCAAACCGCATCTTCTCCTCTCCGCGAGTTATCATCAGAGCTTTCCCAGCTAAAGTCCATTCCAACATGGCCAGCCGTCGCAGCTCCTTCCCTCGCCCCTCCGGTCCTAAGCCCGGGGACTGGGAGAGTTGCACCATCCCGCATAGCTAGTTAGTGTCGCTTCAGGCCAAGGGATTTCTCCCTCAGGCATACATGGTCTCGGTCCGAGCCGGTCTCGCCACCTACAATGGCGGAAAACAAGCGGAGAGCACCCCAAATTCTTCTAAAGGAGAACGGGTGTGCCTTGTTCCCTATCTAATAAGGGGACTGGGATTTCCAATTCATCCATTTCTCCGCGGGCTCCTGGAGTTCTACGGCCTCCAGCTGCACAATCTCACGCCCGGATCCGTGTTACATATTCCGGGCTTCGTTGCCCTTTGCAAGCTATTTTTAGGCGTCGAGGCTCATTTCGCGTTGTGGAAGAAGATATTCTGCCTGGTGCCCCATTCTCAAGAGGGGTCTATATACCAAGTGGGCGGAGCCGAAGTATGGCGCATCGCCGGGACCGGATGCCTATCCGGAACCCCGAAGAAGGCTTCCGAGGACTGGCCTTCGGAATGGTTTTACATAGACGATGTCCCGCTGTCGGACCCTATCCGGGACGGTCTCCCTGAGTTCAACAGTGCTCCATTGAAGAAACGCTTGAGCTGGCGTCCACGAAGCTCTCAGAGAGAAAGCGACAGAGACGTCCTTTACCTGATGGGCCGGATAAGACTGTTGGCTCATTCCGGACTAACCATGATCAGAGTCATGGCCTCATGCATTATGCGAGGGGTGTAGCCGCTTCAATATAGAGGCCACCCGATGTGGGATTTCAATGGGGAGGATGACGCCACGCGTTACGGTCGTAAGGGGCTGGCCTCGGCTGCCGCCCTAATAAAGATTCTGTCCTCTTTGTACAAGGGAGAGAAGGAGGAGTTCCTCCGCGTTAACCCACGGGCCGGATTCACTATGTATGAACCTCCAAGTTGGGTAAGCAAACAATTGCGCTTGCCCATTTATTTTATACTTCCATGGTCAGATACGTAGTCTGACGATTTCAATGCAGGAACTGCGACAAGAAGTGAAATATATAAGCAGCCGCCCTCCACAACCCGAGGACCCAGAACGGTCCCTCGATCCGGACTTTGAAGAGGATCCGGACATATCGGTGGAGCTTATCGACGGGGTGTTTCATCAGCTAAGCAAGGACAACACCTTGGTCGCTATTGTGGCTGATTACCCCGGGTTAATCCCGGCCTCCCAGGTGACAGAAACCAGAGTTTTTATTCCCTTGAGGGGGATTCCATTTTAATGTATTCCAGCGTTTCTAACAACAACCATGTTTCACAGGGGAGATTTCCGAGGCGGGAAGCCGAACCTGCGGTGGCTAGACAGCGAGGGGCCGCAGGGCCCCGTGGGGAAAAAAGAAATGTAGTCCGGACCGAGATGCCGGCGCAAAGGTATCACGCACCCTTCGTTTCCGTGGTGTTATTCCGTCAGGGCATGTTAACGTTCGTGCTTTCTTCAGGACGAAGGGACCTTGCCGGACTATATCCGGAGAGGCTGCCAATTGCGCCTCCACCAGCCAGGTTCCAGTGACCGGCCAGGAAGCGGAGGCGAGCACAAGGTGTGCACCGGGCGCTCCTCCGACAGAGGATGCGGACAGGCTGTCTGCCACAAATTCTAAAGTGGAGAGTGCCATGAACCACAGGCGTCGCCGAATAGTTTTACGCGACGCTTGTTTCTCCCAAGAGGCTTTAGATGCCTTTAATTCGGGAGATGCGTACCTCCGTGCCGCTCAAGATGGTTTAGCCAGAGCCACGGAGCAGTATGTGAAAGACATACGGGTAAGAAAATTTTGGTTAAATATATATATATATATATACGAGTAGCCCCCGAGACTTGAAACAGTTAAAGTAACTGATTTAAGGATCATATAACATGCAGGTTCTTACAGAGAAGAACACCGTGCTGTCCCAGGAGCTGGAAAAGTGCAAGGCCCAACTAGAGGCCACACTAGCCGCAGTAGGGGAGCCCAAAGGGACCCCCTCAGGTAAGATACACTTCGAAAGATTAGTATTGTGCGGTTTGGGTGCAAATCTGACAATTCATGTTGCAGATGGCGCCGGACTTGATCCGGAGAAGCAACAACTCTTACGCCGGTTAAAGGCCGGTGAGAGTACGTTGACAAAGGTGAGGCGAGAGAAGAATGATCATCAGGATGCCAACACCAAGGTGGACGTTGAGCTTAAGGACGTTCGTGGCCAGCTGTCAGACTCCATGAAGGAGAATCAGCGGCTTCGACGCGGCATATTTAGTAAGTGCTTGAACGAACTTTGAAAAATGAGTTCGGCGAGGAAGTCGAATAATAGAGTATTGTCTGTAGGTATGCTCATAGGTCGTCCTGCAGAGGAGATGCCCGGTTCTACGGGTGACCTTCTTCCCGAACTCCTGCAACTGCACGAGCGAATTCGGCAGGCGATGCAAGGCGTTGCCCAAGCCTTATGGCCTGCCCACCCCACGCCCGAGGGCCTTGGAGAGCTTGTGGAGAAGCTGAAGGGAGCTCGACGGCGCTTCCGGTTGTGGAAGATATCAGCCTGCTGACAAGGCGCTAGGGAGGCCTAGGCCATGGTGAAGACCCGTTTTACAAAGTCTGACCCAAACCACATGGCCGAGGTCGGATCGGTGGGGCCTGACGGGAAGGAGATCCCTGTAAGCTTAGTGTAAGGCCAAGTAGAATTGGCCGCAAAGTATTCCCAGCAGGACTGTAAATTAGACAGCCTGTTAGATGGTATAGAGGAGGAATACAATCAGTCGAAATGACTATGTACTTTTGAATTGACATATGTAATGCCTTCTAGCCGGATTGTAGATCGTTTGTCGTTGCCGACCTTTTCGCTTCAACCTCCGGACCTAACGGTCTGGAGTGTGTCTGAATACCATAGCGGTTATACAAGAACCGTGGTATGCATGGAGACCAGGCGTAGGGGTCATTACTGCTTTATCAGACAAGTGCCCAACTAGCTATGTTATATTACATGGTTAGTAAGAAACATCTTCCAAAGAGAATAGTTCCGTTAAGGGTTCCTTTCGCTGGGGAGGCATGCCCTAAAGTGCATGTCTGAACTGCGTAAAAAAGACGCAGAAAAAGCATCTGGGGGCGCATGAAAATTAATAAAAAGATCATCTTTTATTTCACCGACCGAATATTCCCTTAAGAACGCTAGCTTTCGGCTTCACCCAGTTTGAGGTACACATCAGGCTGACCCGGCAGTAACAATCATAGTGGTGCTCCCTTTACCGCCTAGCCGAACAATCGGGAACGTAGGGGTAAGCACAGGAGCCAAGCAACCCAGCTTGGCCAAAACTTAAGTCATATCGATGCATATAATGGTGAAGAAAAAGGTACATGCAGAAGTTTGACACATGTGTGCGGCATGAAGCCCGTATAAATAAGCTTCTGTTAAAGAAGCCCCCAGGTTAAATGAGCACAAGTGGTGCATCATGTAGTGAGCCTTTTAAGGGCTATAAAGGAAAAAGAGGGGAAGGAGAGAAATATAAGACAGAAAAATGTAAAAAATGGACAGGGGAAGGAGACGAACACGGAGTCCGGTGCTAGGCATAGAATCTTCGTAGATGGGCTGCGTTCCATGGGTTCGGCTCGAGTTGGTTATCCGATGCATCTCGCAGGCGGTACGCCCCACCGGTCAGGACTTGGTCAATTATGAAGGGACCTTCCTACTTGGGCTTGAGTTTGTCCTTCTTCTTGTTCGACAAGCGTAGAACTAGTTCGCCGACATTGTAATTTTTGGCCCGTACTTCTCTGCTTTGATATCTTCGAGCTTGCTGTTGATAAAATGCGGAACGGGCTTTTGCCACGTCGCGCTCCTCCTCCAAAGCGTCCAAACTGTCATGCCGATCGAGCTCGGCTTCTCTTTCTTCGTACATGCGCACTCGAGGTGAGTCATGAATTATGTCGCAGGGCAGAACTGCCTCTGCGTCGTACACCATAAAAAATGGTGTGTATCCGGTGGTGCGATTCGGCGTGGTCCGCAGCCCCTAGAGTACAGAGTCGAGCTCCTCTACCCAGTGCGTATTAGATTCCTTAAGGGACCGCACTAATCTGGGTTTGATGCCGCTCATAATAAGACCATTTGCGCGCTCGACCTGACCGTTAGTTTGAGGGTGATAGACGGAAGCATAATTGAGCTTGATGCCCATGTTTTTGCACCAGAGTTTTACCTCGTCGGCTGTAAAGTTTGTACCGTTATCGGTTATGATGCTGTGGGGAACGCCATAACGGTGTACAACCCCGGATATGAAGTCTATCACAGGTCCGGATTCAGCCGTTTTAACAGGCTTGGCTTCTATCCATTTGGTGAACTTATCCACCATGACCAGTAAGTATTTTTTTCTTATGGGTTCCACCTTTAAGGGGTCCGACCATGTCAAGCCCCCAGACCGCAAAGGGCTAGGTGATGGGTATAGTTTGGAGTGCGGTGGGTGGCATATGGCTTTGGTTGCCAAAAAGTTGGCAACCAATGCATCGTTGGACTAGGTCCTGAGCGTCTGCCCGGGCCGTCGGCAAATAAAAGCCTGTACAGAAAGCCTTGCTAACAAGGGACCGAGCAGCAGCGTGATGACCATCGAGTCCGGCGTGAATTTCGGCCAGAAGATTCCGCCCTTCCTCTTCGGAGATGCACCTTTGAAGGACTCCGGTAGTGCTTTTCTTATAAAGCTCCCCCTCGTGGACTTTGTAGGCTTTAGATCGCCGCACTATGCAGCGGGCCTCGTTTTGGTCCTCTGGGAGTTCCTGCCTAGTAAGGTAGGCTAGGAACGGTTCTATCCACGGGGCGATAACCGCCATTATTACATGGGCTGACGGTGTAATTTCGTTGGTAGGACCTCCAATTATGTCAGGTTGTTCGGCGTCGAGTGGTGCGGCTGCGTCCGGGCTGTTAATTGCGGGTTCCCCCTCCCATGTTATGGATGGCTTCAACAATCTTTCCAAAAAGATGTTGGGGGGGGGACTACATCGCGTTTTGCTCCGATGCGTGCCTGGACATCCGCTGCTTGATTATTTTCACGGGCTATATGGTGAAACTCCAGCCCTTCGAACCGAGCTGACATTTTTAGGACGGCATCGCGGTAAGCTGCCATTTTTGGATCCTTGGCGTCGAAGTCGCCATTTATTTGGGAGATCGCAAGGTTCGAATCCCCGCGTACCTCTAGGCGTTGAATGCCCATGGATACTGCCATCCGGAGACCATGTAGGAGGGCCTCATATTCGGCTGCATTGTTGGAGTCCGTGTACATAATTTGGAGTACATATTGGACTGTGTCTCCTGTGGGGGACGTCAAAACGGCGCCAGCCCCCAGTCCGGCCAACATTTTGGAGCCGTCGAAATGCATGATCCAGTTTGAGTATGTGCCATACTCTTTAGGGAGTTCGGCCTCCGTCCATTCTGCGACGAAGTCGGCCAACACTTGCGATTTGATAGCTCGCCGTGGCTTATAGGTTATGTCGAACGGGAGGAGCTCAATGGCCCATTTTGCGATCCGGCCCGTTGCATCGCGGTTATAGATAATGTCATTGAGTGGTACTTCTGAGGCTACTGTAATCGAACACTCTTGAAAGTAGTGTCGTAGCTTCCGGGATGCCATGAATACCGCGTATGCAATTTTCTGATAGTGTGGGTACCGTGATTTGCATGGAGTGAGGACAGTGGACACGTAGTAGACCGGCCTTTGGAGGGGGAATTTGTGTCCATCCGTTTCCCGCACGACGACGAGCACTGCGCTGACAAGTTGATGGGTTGCCGCGATGTACAATAGCATTGGCTCGCCGGTGTTTGGTGCAGCCAGGACTGGGTTTGTTGCCAATATGGCTTTTATTTCATCGAGTCCGGCCGTGGCGGCATCTGTCCACTCGAAGTGTTCGGTGTGCCGTAGGAGGCGGTAAAGAGGTAGCGCCTTTTCTCCCAAGCGGGAGATGAAGCGGCTTAGAGCCGCCACGCATCCGGTTAGTTTCTGTATTTGTTTGAGGTCTTTTGGGACATCCAATTGTGACAAAGCTCAGATCTTGGCTGGATTTGCTTTGATTCCTCTACCGGATACAATTAAGCCCAAGAGCTTTCCGGCTGGAACGCCGAAGACGCATTTCTCCGGATTGAGCTTGATGTCGTATTTTCGGAGGTTATCGAATGTAAGCCTCAAGTCGTCTACTAGAGAGTCGACATGTTTTGATTTGACGACCACATCATCCACATATGCCTCCATGGTTTTGCCGATCTGGTTGGCCAGACATGTTTGTATCGTGCGCTGATATGTTGCGCCGGCGTTTTTTTAGCCCAAAGGGCATTGTGTTCAAGCAGAATGGGCCGTATGGTGTGATAAATGCTATTGCGGCTTGGTCTGAGTCCGCCATCTTGATTTGATGGTAACCAGAGTATGCGTCGAGGAAACACAACGAATCATGTCCTGCAGTGGCATCGATAATTTGATCGATACGAGGGAGGGGGAAGGGATCCTTTGGGCAGGCCTTGTTAAGGTCTTTAAAATCGACACACAGGCGCCAGGATCTGTCCTTCTTTGGTACCATCACCAGGTTTGCTAGCCAGTCTGGATGTTTTATATCTCTAATGAATCCGGCCTCCAATAACTTGGCTAGCTCCTCTCCCATAGCATGTCTCTTCGGTTCGGAAAAGCGCTGAAGGGCTTGTTTGACAGGTTTGAATCCTTTCTGGATATTTAAGCTGTGTTCGGCCAGCCTGCATGGGATTCCTGGCATGTCTGAAGGGTGCCAAGCAAAAATGTCCCAGTTCTCTCATAGGAACTCTCGCAATGCGGTGTCTACCTTAGGGTTCAGTCGTGCCCCGATGGAAGTTGTTTTATTGGGGTCAGTTGGATGGACCTGGAATTTAACTATTTCGTCCGCTGGTTTGAAGGATGTGGATTTGGATATCTTATTGAGTATCAAATCATCCCTATTAACCGTGGAGCGCAGCGCAGTCAGTTCCTCGGCCGCTAAGGCTTCGGATAGTGCCTCAAGGGCCAATGCGACTGTCTTGTTTTCGGCGCGGATTGCTATGTCCGGATCACTAGAGAGAGTGATAATTCCGTTTGGCCCAAGCATTTTGAGCTTCATGTACCCGTAATGGGGTATGGCTTGGAAGACTGTGAATGCCTCCCGTCCTAATATAGTGTGGTATCCGCTATTGAACGGGGCCACCTGGAACGTGGCTTCTTCGGACCTATAATTATCCGGCGTGCCGAACACCACATCTAGTGTGATCTTTCTTGTGCAGCGCGCTTCCTGACTGGGGATTATTCCTCTAAAGGTTGTGTTGCTTCGCTCGGTGCGGTTCCGGTCTATTTCCATCTTTTGGAGGGTTTCCTCATAAATGAGGTTCAATCCGCAGCCTCCATCCATGAGTACCTTTGTGAGGTGAGAGCTGTCCACTATGGGACTGAGGACCAATGCGGCTGGTGCTCGGGCTGTTCGGAATTTAGGTTCGTCACTCGCGTTGAAGGTGATAGCAGTGTCGCTCCATGGGTTTATTGTTGCTACTTGATAGACTTCGGTGAGGCTGCGGAGTGTTCTTTTTCGCATATTATTTGATGGGAAAGTCTCGAAGACTGAGAGAACGGTACTGGTGTCCTCGGGCTGGCTTTCTTCGTCCTCTGAAATTAGGAGGTCCTCGCCAATTTTGGCCACCTGCCGGAGTATCCAACATGCTCTAAGGCTGTGAGTTGGTGTGGCGTCCTATGTAGTGTGAATTCTACAGGGTCCATCAAGCCACCTTTCCAGTACGGTTCCATGCCCTGTAGAGGGTTTTGGATTTTTGATATTTAATCCGGGTGTCTTACTGTGATGCACCCTCTTAGTTCGGACGGGATTGCTATTCAAGGCCGGATTATCCCAAAATTTTATTTTAGTTTTCCAAGCGCTTTCCATCGCACAATACTTTTCTACTATGGACGCCAAGTCAGCGAAGCATGTAATATCACGACGACTTATGGCGTTAAGTATTCCCTCGTCCGTGCAGTTACTGCAAAAGATTGAAATTGCGTCTCCCTCGCGGCAGTCCTTTGTCCTGTTCATAACCAGGAGGAATCTGGCCCAGTAGTGATGTCCTGTTTCCTCGGGCTTTTTCCTGATTTGGGAAAGAACGCTTATGTTCGGGCGGGCGGGTGGCGTTGAATCTGGGACCTCACCCAATTTAAGATTCGGAGGCCAAAGAGCTTCCAAACTCTGAAGTCCGGAGCCTTGGATGTTGTCCAATGAATCTAGCCCGTTGCCTGATTCTAAGCTCAGGTCTTGAATTGTATCCTCCCCTCCGCGGGTATCCGGCCTGGAGGGTTCGGGAATTCGGACATAGCTAGTCCTTAGAATAGATGAAGGGTCGCCACACTGCGCCTCTACCACGGCAACGTGGTGGGTGACTTGGGGAGAGTTAATTTCTCTTAGATCGGGTTTAAGCCCAACCTGGTCGTAATTTGTAGCGACCCCCAGTGCGGCGATGCGATCCAAGAGCTCGTTTATGGAAGAGACCTCCATCGGATCCAGCTGCTCGGCGAGTTCTGAGCTGATGTGAAGGTTGCTTTCGATGACCCGAGAGGTCACCGTCGGCGCAACGGCCGAACAGGCGGTCGTGAGAAAACCACCTAGCCGGAGGGTTTGGCCGACAGCCAAGGCTCCCTTAGTAATGACACTGTCTTTAAAGACGGGAAGAGGCATCCTTCCTGATTGCGACGGCACAGAGGAACTCTCAATGAAAGCACCAATGTCGGTGTCAAAACCGGCGGATCTCGGGTAGGGGGTCCCGAACTGTGCGTCAAGGCCGGATGGTAACAGGAGACAAGGGACACGATGTTTTTACCCAGGTTCGGGCCCTCTCGATGGAGGTAATACCCTACTCCTGCTTGATTAATATTGATGATATGGGTAGTACAAGAGTAGATCTACCACGAGATCAAGGAGGCTAAACCCTAGAAGCTAGCCTCTGGTATGATTGTGTATGAAGATGGTCGTCCTACGGACTATAACCCTCCGGTTTATATAGACACCGGATAGGGTTAGGGTTACACAGAGTCGGTTACATAAGTAGGAGATCTTGAATATCCGCATCGCCTAGCTTGCCTTCCACGCCAAGGAAAGTCCCATCCGGACACGGGACGAAGTCTTCAATCTTGTATCTTCATAGTCCTGGAGTCCGGCGAAGGTATAGTCCGGCTACCCGAACACCCCCTAATCCAGGACTCCCTCAGTGGTTTTATTGACCATCAACACTTGATGTTCCTTTTTGATTTCTTCCTCCGCTGATTTCAGCATTGAAAATACTTCGGGAATGGTCTTTTCCATCCCCTGCATATTGTAGTTCATCACAAAGCTCTTGTATCTAGGTGGGAGCGACTGAAGGATTCTGTCAATGACCACCTCGTCCGGGAGGTTAATGTCCAGCTAGGACAAGCGGTTGTGTAACCCAGACATTTTGAGTATGTGCTCACTGACAGAACTATTTTCCTCCATCTTACAGCTGTAGAACTTGTCGGAGACTTCATATCTCTCGACCCGGGCATGAGCTTGGAAAACCATTTTCAGCTCTTCGAATATCTCATATGCTCCGTGTTGCTTAAAACGCTTTTGGAGCCCCGGTTCTAAGCTGTAAAGCATGCCGCACTGAACGAGGGAGTAATCATCAGCACGCTGTTGCCAAGCGTTCATAACGTCTTGGTTCTCTAGGATGGCTGCTTCACCTAGCGGTGCTTCTAGGACATATTTTTTCCTGGCATCTATGAGGATGATCCTTAGGTTTCGGACCCAGTCCGTATAGTTGCTGCCATCATCTTTTAGCTTGGTTTTCTCTAGGAACATGTTGAAGATGAGGTTGACATTAGCGTGGGCCATTTGATCTACAAGACATATTTGCAAAGTTTACTTAGACTAAGTTCATGATAATTAAGTTCATCTAATCAAATTATATAATGAACTCCCACTCAGATTAGACATCCCTCTAGTCATCTAGGTGAAACATGATCTGACTCGACTAGGCCGTGTCCGATCATCATGTGAGACGGACTAGTCATCATCGGTGAACATCTCCATGTTGATCGTATCTTTCATACGACTCATGTTCGATCTTTCGGTCTCTTGTGCTCCGAGGCCATGTCTGTACATGCTAGGCTCGTCAAGTTAACCTAAGTGTTTGCATGTGTAAATCTGTCTTACACCCGTTGTATGTGAACGTTGGAATCTATCACACCCGATCATCACGTGGTGCTTCGAAACAACGAACTGTCGCAACGGCGCACAGTTAGGGGGAACACTTTCTTGAAATTATTATGAGGGATCATCTTATTTACTACCGTCGTTCTAAGTAAACAAGATGCAAAAACATGATAAACATCACATGCAATCAAATAATAGTGGCACGATATGGCCAATATCATCTAGCTCCTTTGATCTCCATCTTGGGGCTCCATGATCATCTTGTCACCGGCATGACACCATGATCTCCATCATCGTGTCTCCATGAAGTTGCTCGCCAACTATTACTTCTACTACTATGGCTAACACGTTTAGCAATAAAGTAAAGTAATTTACATGGCGTTTCTCAATGACACGCAGGTCATACAAAAAATAAAGACAACTCCTATGGCTCCTGCCGGTTGTCATACTCATCGACATGCAAGTCGTGATTCCTATTACAAGAACATGATCTCATACATCACATATATCATTCATCATTCATCACAACTTTGGCCATATCACATCACAAAACACTGTCTGCAAAAACAAGTTAGACGTCCTCTAATTGTTGTTGCAAGTTTTACGTGGCTACAATAGGGTTCTAGCAAGAACGTTTTCTTACCTACGTAAAAGCCACAACGTGATTTGTCAACTTCTATTTACCCTTCATAAGGACCCTTTTCGTCGAATCCGCTCCAACTAAAGTGGGAGAGACAGACACCCGCCAGCCACCTTATGCAACTAGTGTATGTTAGTCGGTGGAACCGGTCTCACGTAAGCGTACGTGTAAGGTTGGTCCGGGCCGCTTCATCCCAGAATACCGCTGAAGCAAAACAAGACTAGTAGCGGCAAGAAAGTTGACAACATCTACGCCCACAACAAATTGTGTTCTACTCGTGCAAAGAGAACTACGCATAGACCTAGCTCTGATACCACTGTTGGAGAACGTTGCAGAAAATAAAATTTTTCCTACGGTTTCACCAAGATCCATCTATGAGTTCATCTAGCAACGAGTGATCGGGTGCATCTACATACCTTTGTAGATCGCGAGCGGAAGCATTCAAGAGAACGGGGATGAGGGAGTCGTACTCGTCGTGATCCAAATCACCGGAGATCCTAGCGCCGAACGGACGGCACCTCCGCGTTCAACACACGTACGCTCAGCGTGATGTCTCCTCCTTCTTGATCCAGCAAGGCGGAAGGAGAGGTTGATGAAGATCCAGCAGCACGACGGCGTGGTGGTGGATGCAGCAGTCACCGTAGCAGGGCTTCGCCGAGCTTCTGCGAGAGGGAGAGGTGTAGCAGGGGAGAGGGAGGCGCCAAGGCTTCAGGTTGCGGCTGCCCCTCCCTCCCCCCTTTATATAGGCCCCCTGGGGGGCGCCGGCCTTGGAGATCAGATCTCCCAAGGGGGGCGGCGGCCAGGGGGTGGAGTACCTCCCAAGGCAAGTGGAGGCGCCCCCCACCCTAGGGTTTCCAACCCTAGGCGCAGGGGGTGGGCCAAGGGGGGCGCACCAGACCACTATGGGCTGGTTCCCCTCCCCACTTCAGCCCATGGGGCCCTCCGGGATGGGTGGCCCCACCCGGTGGACCCCCGGAACCCATCCGGTGGTCCCGACACAATACCGGTGACCCCGAATTCTCCCGATGGCCGAAACTGCACTTCCTATATATAATTCTTTACATCCGGACCATTTCGGAACTCCTCGTGACCTCCGGGATTTCATCCGGGACTCCGAACAACTTTCGTATTACTGCATACTTATCTCTATACAACCCTAGCGTCACCGAACCATAAGTGTCTAGACCCTACGGGTTCGGGAGACACGTAGACATGACCGAGACAGCTCTCCGGCCAATAACCAACAGCGGGATCTGGATACCCATGTTGGCTCCCACATGCTCCTCGATGATCTCATAGGATGAACCACGATGTCGAGGATTCAAGCAACCCCGTATACAATTCCCTTTGTCAATTGGTATTTTACTTGCCCGAGATTCGATCATTGATATCCCAATACCTCGTTCAATCTCGTTGACGGCAAGTCACTTTACTCGTACCGTAATGCATGATCCCGTGATCAAACACTTTGATCACATTGAGCTCATTATGATGATGCATTAACGAGTGGGCCCAGTGATACCTCTCCGTCATACGGAGTGACAAATCCCAGTCTCGATCCGTGTCAACCCAACAGATACTTTTGGAGATACCCGTAGTATACCTTTATAGTCACCCAGTTACGTTGTGACGTTTGGCACACCCGAAGCACTCCTACGGTATCCGGGAGTCACACGATCTCATGGTCTAAGGAAAAGATACTTGACATTGGAAAAGCTCTAGCAAACAAACTATACGATCTTGTGCTATGCTTAGGATTGGGTCTTGTCCATCACATCATTCTCCTAATGATGTGATCTCGTTATCAATGACATCCAATGTCCATAGTCAGGAAACCATGACTATCTGTTGATCAACGAGCTAGTCAACTAGAGGCTTACTAGGGACATCTTGTGTCTATGTATTCACACATGTATTACGATTTCCAGATAACACAATTATAGCATGAATAAAAGACAATTATCATGAACAAGGAAATATAATAATAATCCTTTTATTATTGCCTCTAGGGCATATTTCCAACAGACAACGTCGTCCACCGCAACAGCTCGACATCCCTCGTCCACCTCCCTGGATGAGGATCCGTCGTCCATCTCGCCGTCCCGCCTGTTCAGCCACCCCGTCCTCCACCTCCAAGGAGCTGCTCTGACGATCGCCTCGTCTATCGTGGCTGCTCCATCCCCACAGCGCCGCCTTAACCTGCTCCACCGGAACCGCAACATCCTCACCGACTCCTCGGACGAAGCCGAGGCCTGCTCGGCGCCACCAAAGAGGTTGTACACTCATCGCATCGCACCTTCTCCTTAACTCGACCTCTCGGTGCCGACGGTGCTCCATCCCACACCCCCATGGAGCGGCTACCTTGAAGCCGGCGCCACGGGCGACATCTCCACGGCGGCTCTCCCCCAGTGCGAGGCCCCTTCGGCGGTGGCGTCCATACCAGCCGGATCTGCTGCTGCTGCTCCGGCTCTCGCTCGATCGCTCGCTCGCCCAGCTACTGCTGCTGCTCTCCCCCTCGCTCGTGCTGCTGCTCTACTCCGATTAAGCCACACTTCAGTCGACTGAATCGACTTTTGGGTCAGTCCATTTTCAGGGGGGGGGGCTCGCCGGAGTTAAGGAAGAACCACCCACGGCGGGGACGGGGGCTCGCCGGAGAGGTACCCCACTATCTATCTTAGGGTTCACGGTGGGGGGGGGGGTCCTAGAGGGCTGGCCGGGGCGGCGGTGGCGAGTTGTTTCGGGGCGGCGAGGCGGCGCTGGGGCCAGCGGTTCGGCCGGTGGTGGCTGGCGGCTCAAGGGGGTGCAGGTTGAAGATGAACTCCAGGCCCTCCCTAAACTACATGTCAAGTGCCTCTCTGCTACCATTGCGTTCAGTTTCGACAGTAGCATTCAGATTCCACAGTAAATTTCAGTTTCGACAGTTAAGTTCAGAGTCAACAGTTTTTACCTCATCTGCGGTAGTCAGGTGGTTTTCGGTGATGTTAATTTTACATCCATTTTACATCGTCTATTGGAAATGCTATTAGAATCCCACTTGAGATTGACGATGTCTGTCTTGTGCTACTTCAGCCTTGACGTCTTACGACTCACCGGAGCTGCTCCAACGACAGAACGATCCATCACAATAGAGCAGTGCCCTGGACGCCGTCTATAGATTCCTCAGATCTTCCTCCACACCTGCGACAGCCACCTCTGCCTCAACTACTTCAGCGACCAACCCAATGATGCTGAGGTCGACATGGCTACGGCAAAGAGGTTGTACACTTGTTGCATCACTTATTACTATACATTCACATCGATCCATTAGGGCTATTTTGGTTCAACGGAAAAACATCGATCCACTAGTTGTTACCATCACTCTAAATTTCTGCATCTCTCCTTACATAATCTCACCATATTTTTTTCGTATGCATGTCAGATATTGTACACAGTCATGCTGAACATGTAGAGAAAAAGAGAAGAGTTTTGCGCAACAATACAATGTCATGCAGACATCGCTCCATGGTGGGTTCAATGGCAAACCCTCCCCATCTCTCTCCAGATTGTAATCTAGAGGAAGATATCTGTTCTGAGGCGGATTCGGACGCCGCTGAACACTCCTATTTACCCTCCAGGGTGTTTGCTCTACCTTGGCATGATGATGTTAGTCATATCATGCATATGTTGCCTTGCAGTGCCTACTTTTGACATCATATATGTCATTTGCTTAGTTTATACATGTTCTATAATGCCACCTCTTTAGTTTCTATATCATATATGGGAATTATGCAGTCTCATGTCTTTTAGCCAGCCATAATATATGTGAAATGTGCAATGCCATCCTGTTTAACTAGGCATCATATCTTTGAATGATATCTTGCCCTTCCTTTTCTTCATTACATTTCCATTTGTCGACAATGTTTGTACATTAAACTACTCTTCCTGTGAATCAGCCATTTGGGCGGGAGATGGAAAAATCTGGAGTGAAAACAAGTCCTTCAGAGCAGACAGTGCTACCTGTCGAATCAGATCTCTTGTTGGGTCCCGGTAGCTCCTTAGAGATGGATTCAGAGACAGATGACCAGTCCTATTCCCCCATTGAGGTGTATGCTCTAACTTGGCACGGTTATACTGCTCATATCATGCATACGATGTCTTGCATTGCATAGTTTAGACATCATATACACAATATTCAACACCATGTTCTTAGTTGAGACATCATATCGAATGCCCTCTATTTAGCATATAAATCATATATGTGAATTAAATGATGCGATCCTGATTACTTAGATAACATGTAGGTGAATTATGTAAGGTGATCCTGTTTAGTTATTCATCGTATCTTTGAATTATGTTATGCTATGCTATCCAGTTTAGATAGACATCGTATATGTGAAATTATGTCATGCTATCCGTTTTAGTTAAACAATATACATGTCAACTATTTCATGCCCTCTTTTTCCACACTATCTATTGCATCTGTCTCTCATACAATGTCTGTACATTCAACTATGTTTCCTGTTTATCAGCCATTTGAATTGGAGCGGGTGATGCCGGTATCTAGTGGACTAAAAACACGGTCTTCAAATAAAACAGTTATACCTCTTGGTGGAGATAGCACCCCGGTTGTATATGCACAAGAACCATTCCTACCACACATAACCCAAACTCTCGCAGATTGTACCCCTACTACGATGGACAGAGAACCAGCTTCACCCAATCTAACCCCAACCCCAGCCGATAGTAACCCAGTTCCTGTTGACACAGCACCATCTCCACCACAGACCTCCCAAACAAGAGCAGTTAGTAAGGCAGCTCCAGTGCTCAAAGGGCCAGTACTATCACGACGAACCCCAACTCCACCAGTTAGTACGCCTATTCCTGTGGAGGAAGCACAACCAGCTAGTTGTAGTTTAGCATCTATCGCATTTGATGTTGTTAAATCGTATGTGCGTATCTTCCCATCTTGGAAATATTATACTGAAGATGAAGGAAAATGCCAGTTGCAGGTGTTTGTCCAGGAGTTATGTGTAAGTAATGTTATTCATGGCAATTACTTTGCTTTGTCCCATACATCCTACCTCCATGATGGTTATAATACAGCAAATTTTCCCATTTTTCTCTATAGAGAAGGACCGATTTGGAAACTCACGATGAGGTAACCTGTGCTAATACCTATGCTATCTTCAAGAATGCTTGGTGGCAGTATCGGAATTACCTGAAGAAAACGTACTTCACCGGCAAAGAAACTCATCAAATTCCCTTACGTTCTCCTGAGACACATTTACTGGACGATGGCTGGGAAAGCCTTGTTCTGTAATGGTCCAGAACCAAGAATGTGGTAAGGTCTATGAGCTCATTTTCTATTTTTAAGTATTATATTCTTGCGTCTTATTGTACTCTGTTCATGTAGAACAAGTGCCTAAACCTGAAGAACAACTGTTCTAATTTAAGATTCCATTCCTACCATAGGACATAGATATATGTTTGTTTGATGCTTTTATTATGTACTAGTACTTGGCAATAGAAGACTTGGTAGTTTAATCCTGTCCACCTTACTAATGAACTGGTTCACCGAAATGAGTTTCATATACTAGTATATGCTAAACTTGTTATGTGTTTGCTTGTTTCTTCTTTTAGAATGCTGACAGAATATTGGGGAAGAGTGCCTTATTAAGCAACGGTAAAGGAAGTAATGCAGATAAGGTTCAGGATAGTGACACATCCTGTCTTGGTTTAGTGTTGGAGTTACTGGCCACTACCGCTTGCACAAGCTATTCAGACTCACTGTCTGAATCAGTTCGGTTTGTTGAGTCTCAACTACAAGCTGAAAGACATCGATCAGCTGTGCTGTGACAAGAAGCGGAAGGACCGCAGAAGTCCCTGGAGCATTCAAATGCGTACTGTCTGGTGCAACAGCAAGCGTTGGAGGATTTTAGCGCCAAACAGGACAAAGCTAATCAGCTTGCTAAGCTTATTGCCAGCATGGTGGATACCCAGGATAACATTTCTTGAGACCTTCTGAAGTTGTTTCAGTTACGCTCTTGTTTTGCTGCCACGTTTATTTGCACTGGTGGCCAATTTTGACGGCCAGTGTATATGATATGCTGCTTTGTTCCCTATATTTGCACTGGTGGCGAACTTTGATGCCCAGTGGATGTAAAATGTGTAATAGCCGTGGTAGCCTAGCGTTAGTTGCTTGCTTATTTATTTCCTTGTTGTCTTGTTTATTTGTTTGCTTCTAGTCATTGCAGTTATTTTTCTGCGGTTAACTAGTGGCTGCAATAACCTATTTTTTAAAACTAGGCCACAATAACCATGGGCTAATATTTACTGTAGTGACACTGGGCCTCCTACGGGCCGTAGAAACAGTGGGCCTTTTACGGGCCGTAGAAACAGTGGGACTTCTACGGGCCGTCGAAACAGTAGGCCTTCTATGGGCCGTGGAAATAATGGGGCTTCTACAGGCCGTATCATCAATGGGCCTTATACGGGCCGTATGATCGATTGGCCAAACATGGGCCAATAACAGGCCGCATTATGGCCGTAAACGGGCTAGAGTTGGAATCGTCCGTTCATGGGCCGACTGTAATGGGCCATCGTTAATAGGCCGTATTTGATGACGCTATGAAAACGGCCCAACATATTAACGGACCACAAACGGGCCGACTATAACCACGGGTTGAATTTGGCCCACAAGCAGAAAATGACAGTAACGGGTCGTAAGTAAACGAATGCTGGAAATGAGCCCAAGAATAAATGGGCTCTGAGAAGGCCGAAAGATAACATGGGTTGGAAACGGCCCAACGGAATAACAGACCGTTAATGGGTATAAAGTGATGCACTGTTCATTATGGGCTAGTTTCACCATGGGCCGTTAATGGGTATAAAGTGACACACTGTTCATTACGGGCCAGTTTCACCACGGGCCGTTAATAGGCCAAGAGTTACATAGGGCCTCATATGGGCCAAAAGACGTCATGGGCCATACATGCGCCAGAAGTGAAAACGGGCTGGAATCATATTGAATGGCCCAGATGACGCTACTGGCCCTAATTTGGATAAGGCGTAACGGGCCTTGGGTTAGCGGGCTGTAAATGGGCTATATGCGAACAGGCCGTTAACAGGCTTTCCATGGGCCAGCCCGCCAGCTTTTGACCAAGTCAAACGGGTCGGCCTTTTCACAGGAATGGGCCTCTGTTGGGCCGTGCCACGTGTCGACGTATCATAGGCGCCTATCTGACCCACTGACGAGCTGACACGTGTTTCGTCCGGCCAATAAGAATTTTACACGTGGAAATTTCCCATAGGTCGGGGCTGTTAACGGGTTATCGGATCCAAAACCCGACCTGATACCTTAACGACGTTCCGTTACGGTGGATGCCACGTGACGGTCACCCTTGACGAAAGCACTTATGTGAAGCACGATTTATCGTCATGGAAGTGGACACTTCCGTGATGATAATTGTGGTAATGTCATGGAACACTTTAACAACACAGGTATGACTATCTTGATTCTGTCATAAATTTGTCACGGATGTACATGCATGACAAAAAACGCGACCTACTATGACAAACACGTATCATCACGGAAGTGTATTTTTTTGTAGTGTCATCTGTTACAGGTGCAAGGATTTAGGTCATTACGCCTATAAATGTCGAAAGAAGAAATACGCCAATAAATGTCGAAAGAGGAAGCCAAGAGCCCAAAGGGCGGACACCATCCCCAAGAAGCCTAAAGACTTATCGAAAATTATTTATTTACGCTGCATGAAAACAGGACACTATGCTAATAAATGTCCCGATAAGATGAAAGTTGTTGCTAAGTAGTTGAGAATTTAGTATTGGTAATAAGCATAGTAGGAAGCATTTTTTTGGGGATATGGAAGTGAGTTATGGAATGGAAGATTGAGATATTGTAATGAATTCATGAAATCAATAAAGTGCTTGTGTCATGATTTCATGCGCTAAATCTTTATGAGTTGTTACTCTATGAAGAAAGATTTTGACCATTTTCGAGGATATGAGAAATATGGTCTATGGATGAATTTGTGCATTTTAAGGGTGGTAGTACCCTATGAGGACCCTTGACCCTTAAAAAAGATAAGGATATTCCACGGAGTGGTTTTTGGACAAAATAAGTGTGAGGTTTGTCTCGATATATGGGATACCCCAAGTTTATGAAGATATGAAGTACTATTGGATATAAAGGAGGTAGAATGTTGGTAATATAGAGCAATTGCAACTCCTTGAGGAGTTTGAGTAATCACGTATGAGTTTGGTACAAATAGAAGGAAGGAAGACATTACAATTGGATGGATTTAAGAATGCTAGGAAGCTGGAAGCTGGATGTTGGAATAGTGATCAGTTGCCCCAATGATGACATCAAGGATTTCAAGTGATGAGATGGGCCATAACCCACAGGCCCCAGGACCTGCCAAGAAGCAAGCACACTCCTGCTGAAGGAAAAACCATGGAAGAAGTTACGATTTTATCGACAGACGATCTTATAGGAGTAACACAAAACCTGAGAGTTGTGAAGAAAAGATAGATGTTTGTTTGGCTTGCAGAATCCATGGATTTATCCGAACTTAGTTCATCGACAAGAGAAATTCTGCAATGCTTGTGAGGATGACCGAGTGTTAGAATGCGAGATTCGCTAAACCATATACAAGGTAATGATTTGGGTGCAGGATGGATTGATCACCATACCAACTTACTCTTATTATTCACTTTGCTACATGGGATGGTAAATCTGAGTAACTTACCTATAGTAGAGAGATGGCGATCAAAACATTGTTTAAGCCTTAGAATGGTATGACAATTTTCCCCTTGTACCAGGCAGCTGTTTCCAATCGTAGGATATATGGTGAGGTTCAACCCAAACCCATTTCCTGCTGGAGAAACCATATTGGTTGACCACCATGAGATATCGATAGTTGATTAGTATTGGCGCCAGACCTGTCAGCTAAGAAGATCCAATCTCAGAAGAATCGTACCAAGATGAAAGGACGGAAGAATTGAGGAAAAAGGTCATGCCACTACCGGAAGAGCCCAGAGAATGAATTTTCTTGAGAATCTAAAAAGACCGACACTGTTAGCAATAAGGATGGAGTATATGAGTTTATGAAGGAACCGTAACCATGTTTAAGGGTGGTTGCACCCCAGACCCCCCCTGTGATGATCGATGGATTTTGAGAAGACCCCCAAACCTAACCTATTTCTTTCTAGCCTCTCCGAATCTTGAGGACGAGATTCATTTTAAGGGTGGTAGGTTTGTAACATCCCAAAATTCTAAATTTTGGAATGTTATAATAAATAGATAGTTGTGATTGATTGATTGCTTGTGTGAGATTGAATGAAATTCGAAAACTTTTTGGAAGTTAAATGAGTGGGAATAAAAGGACTTTCCCAAACTTTCATTTTGCATTTAGGATCTCCGTGAATTCAAATTATTTTCATCACAAAACCCTGGAGAGAAGATGACATGACTTCTTCCATTAAAAATAAATGAAAAAGGGTTTTGAAAAGATTTGAATTTCATTTGGAAATATTTTCCAACTCAGAAACATTATGCAACTCAATGATTTTCACGAGAGAAGATAAAATGACTTCTTCAAATTGTATGAAATATGAGTTGGAAGTTTTCAAACAGTCAAAAAGTCCCTTTGAAATTATTTTCAATTTGGAGTTATTTGATTTTTATTCAAATTATTTTTCTCCAAAAATAAAATATACGGAAAATAGGGTAAAATGATTCCCTACAATAGAAAACTGGAGAGAAAATAATTGAATTTATTTTGTTATTTTTAAAATGATTTTTATTGGGTTTTATTATAGGAGTAGCACTCTTTGCTTTATTAAAATTTGTGTGGACTTTATTTGACTTTAGAAAAATGTTCATGTCATAGAATATAATTTCCTGGAAATTTTGATATATTATATGCCTATATAATATTTTATTTTATATTTGTTTTCTTTTCTTTTTCTCTCTGATTAAAAAAAATTCCCCGTCGCCGACTTGGCCGGCCCAGCTCCAGCCAGGCCGCGGCCCAGCGTGCCCGCGCTCGTTCCCGACTCCAGCGGAGTCCGCCTCCGCCACGGAATCGCCGCCGCAGCCCGTGTCTGTGCGGGACTCCCTCCGCTGCCTCTCCGTTGCCTCTCCCGCACGCCGCTGCCCCGCGTCCCTCCTATAAAGCCGCCCGGCCCCCGTCTCTCCTCTCCCCTCGCCTCGCAGCCGCCGCCACACATCTCGCCACCGCGCCGCCGCTTGCTGCCGCCGCCACCAACCGCCCCGCGCCGCATCGCTAGCGCCGCCGCTGCAACCACCGCGCCGCCGCCTCTCGCCGAGTCGCCGCGCCGGAGCCGCCTCGCCTCGTCTCTGCCCAAGCGCCGCTCCTCGCCGACGCCCGCCGCCGCGGGAAAGCCGCCGGAGATCCGTCACCGGTTTTTGAAGAAAAACCGCCCCGGTTTATTTTTTATTCCTTTTCGGTTTTTTAGGTTTAGTTATATAGCAAACGTTCACTGGTTAGGCCTACGTAGTGGACAAATTCGTCGCTTATGCTTCTGTAGCGAACGTTCGTCGGTTAAGTTTTTCTTTTTCTTTTTTATTTAGGTCAGGGACCTCTTCGCAATTAAAGTTTTTACCAAATAGTCCCTGTTCTTCAAACGGTCACAACTTTTAGCCCGTTTATCCAAGGCCAACGAAACCAATGCCCACTTCTTCGTTACGATCCCCTCTATCCAGTTAATCAACTTGAAGATGTTTTTGCAGGTTTTAAAATTTGAATTCAAATAGATTTGTATTTGAACTTCTTTTGATCATAACTGGAGTTTTATAACTCCGATTTAGTTGATTCTTTTTGCTATTCAAAGCTCTTGACCTAAACTTTCCGATAATGCCAAATTCACATAATTTTGGTACTGTTAGAAATTGTTTTATGTTGCAAGAGTTATTTGCTTGGTTTTGATGTTTTTTGAATTGTCTTCTTTGATCTTTCTGATCTTTTGAGTGATTGCTTATGTGTGGTTACTATTGCTTGCTTATGATAGATTGACCGGAGTGTGATGAGTAGAAATATCAAGAGTATTGAGTGCGAATCATCTTCATCAACAGTACGGGCAAGTTCACACTTTGATCATTCCCCTTTTCATACCCAGTTTTTATGCATTAGTTTCACCCTCAAACATTGCATGTTTAGGAATTGATAACATGTGGGTATTGGGAAGTAGTTGATGAGGTAGGAACCTATTGCCCTACATTCAAACCTTGGGAGTTACTATTACGTCATGCTTATATTGCCATGCTATGCTAGTAGACGTGGATTGGTTTGAGTGTATTCCATGACAGATGTGAGATTGTTTACTTAATGATTCAACTTAAGGTGGCTACTTTAATACACATCTGGGTGGATTGGTTGCGGGCACCTGGGGATAGACCAGTGCTGTCCATTTGGTTCGCCACCCAGGCTCAAAGGGATCATAAGATTATTCATGCTAGAAACTTCCGTGTGGAGCCACAAGCTATTATGGGCTCTAGCATGGTTGAGTATGTTGCATGACGTCTTCTAGTGTTGGGCTAGCAGATGTAGAGGTAAAGTAGGTGTAACTGTCCACTCGGGGTTAGAGTTATTGTTTCTGAAAGACCGTGTCTTGGTCATCCGTTTCTCAAACACCATGTAGTGCGAGAAATCCAACGGAGGAGATCGAGTCTTGTGGGGAAAAGTGCGCAAACCTCTGCAGAGTGTACAAGCTAATCATGGTTAGCCATGTCCCCGGTTATGGACAACTTGAGTATATGCTTCTTGGATTATCCTATGGATCTCATCACTCTATAATTAATTTGTTGGGTTGTTAATGATTACTTTCAATTGGGATTGAGATGGGGATTTACCTTATCAATGTTTTCAACAAACTTTGTAGTTAAATAAAAAATATTCCTTTGCATTAGGGAAAAATTGGCTTTTCGCAAAAACATTATAACCATAGAGCTTTTCCACCAACCATATATGCATGTACCGATAGTTATTATTCATCATTATCCTATGGTGTGAATTTGCCAGTACATTCAATGTACTGACCCTTTGTGGCTGCAACTTCTCATGTTGCAGGATTATTACGATGAGTAAGTGATACATTAGGGTTATGATTTCTACACTCAACTTTGCCGTTGGTGTTGATGGGAATCCACAACCTTATTGTTACTTCCGCTATTTGGATTAAGGTAATAGTATTTACGTTACTTTATACATGTGATTTACCTCTGTTAGAAATCCTCGAGTACTGTGTGTCAGCATACCGATCCAGGGATGACACTTAAGCACAGATACTTGACCGTCTGAGGTCGGGTCGCTACAAGATGGTATCAGAGCACATGTTGACTGTAGGACGTGACCCTTGAAACTGGCAAGCCCATAGGAAAGATTTTCTCTACAACTTCGTTTTCAAAAAGATCTTTTACCTCTATCCTCACGTGAGTTTATTTAAATTTCCCTTTTAGTGAGTCTATACTCTTTTCCCCTTTTGACCATGAAGATTCAACTGATGAGACCACTCCAAGAGGTACAAGATATCGGAAAACTAAGACCACTTCGGAATGAAGAGGATTTTACCGTGCATTTGAAGAATGTAAACTGCAACATTTCAAGACTCTGAATAGTAGGAGAATGTGAAGGCTTTGAAGAATTTCCAGATTTGTATGACCTAGGAAGGCTACCCTTATGGAACCTGGCAGACTATGGAAGCTGTCAATACCCGAGATCAAGGTGTATCGGAGAAAGACCGGAGCATGGTGCATTAGAAACCCTAAGGCAGGAGATATCAACTATGGAATGATAGCTCATGACAATGACAAGGGCAGAAACACGGTTATCCGTGATGTCATCGCCCGCTGATGCTATGGTTACCGTGCTGAGTTAAGCATGCAAATGCATGGAAGGATTGGATGGTAGAAGGCCGATGGAGCATCTGTCAGCACAGGATGCAATTTTAACCTTAGCTAGTGTACACCACGATCTGGAGTATACATCAAGAATTTTAAGATCGACCTTCAGGAAGTCGTATTTGATAAGGAAGCATTTCGTGAAGAACCCAGGACCCAGAAGCTGAGAGTAGCCAAGATGGAGGAGCAAAACCTCGGGATACAGGAGATTCGTCAGTAACTAAAGGACAGTAGGACCATGGTTCATGCCAAGGATGTTGAAACCCATAAGTTTGGAACACAACTCCAGAAATATTGAAGGACATCGCGAGAGACTTCGCATCAACAGAGATGATCTGGGGAAATAACTTGAGAAGGACAAGCACGATCGGAAGAAGCCATCGGAGACATGAACAAGACTTGAAGAGTTTGGCGACGTTGAAGATTTATTGGCCTTTAGAAGACCAAACCCCTATTATATACCTATGTTAGATGCGATGATTGTGAGCTGTCATTTTGTTTGATGTTTTTCCGTCAGCCACAAATAAAAATCAGTCTTTTCAAAACTTTTGATTGTATTGTGTGCATCCCTCTCTATCTCTCTGATCTCACCCCAAAACCCTTGGATTCCAAAAGATGACGAATGGAGATGGACGAGTATTTCCGAGATTCATGACACAACCGGAGGTAGCACACTGGATACGAAACATGGAAGATCGCATGAAGGAGCACGGTATTGAAGGAGAGTATATGGTTCCATACACCCTACGAAAGATCACACAAGGTGCTGCAAAATGGCGAGAGATACACGAAGCCACACAAGGATGAAATGGAACCAATGCTTGGGATGAATTCAAGACGATTATACTGAGGTCCCGTCTTACCCGAAGGCCATGTGAACCTAAAGAGAAGAAGCCTTGTGCATGTAAGATTTGTGGAGAAATGGGACACACCCATAAAGAACACAAGGATGAATGCCCTAATTGTGAAGGAAGTTACCCAACTGAAGAATGCCCAACTAGGCAGATCACTTGTTTCTTGTGTGAAGGAACTACCCACTACCCTGCTCACTGCCACATTTACCCCATGGTACAAAGAACCATCGAGCAGAAGAAAGAAGCAATGAAAGGAGCCCTTATGGAAATTTTAGAAGAACCTGTGATGAAGGAAGAGGTGGAGGACACACCCGAAGAAGACCTAGTTAAACCCTGCACCAAGTATTGCTATTCGTGTGGGGAAGAAGGACACTTCTCCCAGAATTTTCTGAAGGGAGATCTAGTAGCATTCCCGACAGTGGAAGAAGAGTATGACCTACAGGAAATAGAAGCCCTGACTGGCACGGAAAAGTCTAGGAAGAGAAATAGATTGGATTCCAGGAACAACTCAATCTCTGCAGAGAAGGATCTGAGTCATATCATCAGTTATAGGTGCAAGGATTTATTTCATTACGCCTATAAATGTCAAAGGACGAAATATGCCGGTAGATGTCGAAAGAGGAAGCCAAGAGCCCAAATGGCGGAAACCATCCCTAAGAAGCCTAAAGACTTATCGAAAATTATTTGTTTACGCTGCAGGAAAACAGGACACTATGCTAATAAATGTCCCAACAAGACGAAAGCTGTTGCTAAGTAGTTGAGAATTTAGTATTGGTAATAAGCGTAGTAGGAAGCAAATTTTTTGGGGATATGGAAGTGAGTTATGGAATGGAAGATTGAGATATTGTAATGAATTCATGAAATCAATAAAGTGCTTGTGTCATGATTTCATGCGCTGAATCTTTATGAGTTGTTACTCTACGAAGAAAGATTTTGACCATTTTCGAGGATATGAGAAATATGGTCTATGGATGAATTTCTGCATTTTAAGGGTGGTAGTACCCTGTGAGGACCCTTGACCCTTAGAAAAGATAAGGATATTCCACGGAGTGGTTTTCGGACAAAATAAGTGTGAGTTTTGTCTCGATATATGGATACCCCAAGTTTATGAAGTGATGAAGTACTGTTGGATATAAAGGAGGTAGTATGTTGGTAATATAGAGCAATTGCAACTCCATGAGGAGTTTGAGTAATCACGTATGAGTCTGGTACAAATAGAAGGAAGGAAGAAATTACAATTGGATGGATTTAAGAATGCTAGGAAGCTGGATGTTGGAATAGTGATCAGTTGCCCCAATGATGAGTTCAACAATTTCAAGTGATGAGATGGGCCATAACACACAGGCCCCAGGACCTGCCAAGAAGCAAGCACACTCTTGCTGAAGGAAAAACCCTGGAAGAAGTTACGATTTTATCAACAAACGATCTTATAGGAGTAACGCAAAACCTGAGTGTTGTGAAGAAATGATAGATGTTTGTTTGGCTTGCAGAATCCATGGATTTATCCAAACTTAGTTCGTCGACAAGAGAAATTCTGCAATGCTTGTGAGGATGACCGAGTGTTAGAATGCGAGATTCGCTAAACCGTATACAAGGTAATGATTTGGGTGCGGGATGGATTCATCACCATACAGACTTACTCTTATTATTCGCTTTGCTACATGGCATGGTAGATCTGAGTGACTTACCTATAGTAGAAAGACGACGATCAAAACCTTGTTTAAGCCTTAGAATGGTATGACAATTTTCCCCTTGTACCAGGCAGCTGTTGCCAATCGTAGGATATATGGTGAGGTTCAACCCAGACCCATTTCCTGCAGGAGAAACCATAATGGTTGACCACCAGGAGATATCGAAAGTTAATTTGTATTGGCACCAGACCTGTCAGCTAAGAAGATCCAATCTCAGAAGAACCGTACCAAGATGAAAGGACAGAAGAATTGAGGAAAAAGGTCATGCCACTACCGGAAGAGCCCAGAGAATGAATTTTCCCGAGAATCTTAAAAGACCGACACTGTCAGCAATAAGGATGGAGTATATGAGTTTATGAAGGAACTGTAACCATGTTTCTAAGGGTGGTAGCACCCCAGACCCCCCCTGTGTTGATCGATGGATTTTGAGAAGACCCCCAAACCTAACCTATTTCTTTCTAGCCTCTCCAAATCTTGAGGACGAGATTCATTTTTAGGGTGGTAGGTTTGTAACATCCCAAAATTCTAAATTTTGGAATGTTATAATAAATAGATAGTTGTGATTGATTGATTGCTTGTGTGAGATTGAATGAAATTCGAAAACTTTTTGAAAGTTAAATGAGAGGGAATAAAAGGACTTTCCCAAATTTTCATTTTGCATTTAGGATATCCGTGAATTCAAATTCTTTTCATCACAAAACCCTGGAGAGAAGATGACATGACTTCTTCCATTTAAAATAAATGAAAAAGGGTTTTGAAAAGATTTTAATTTCATTTGGAAATATATTCCAACTCAGAAACATTATGCAACTCAATGATTTTCACGAGAGAAGATAAAATGACTTCTTCCAATTATATGAAATATGAGTTGGAAGTTTTCAAAGAGTCAAATTTAAAGTCCCTTTAAAATTATTTTCAATTTGGAGTTATTTGATTTTTATTTAAATTATTTTTCTCCAAAAATAAAATATATGGAAAATAGGGTAAAATGATTCCCTACAATAGAAAACTGGAGAGAAATAAATTTAAATTTATATTGTTATTTTTAAAATGATTTTTATTGGGTTTTATTATAGCAGTAGCACTCTTTGCTATATTAAAATTTGTGTGGATTTTATTTGACTTCAGAAAAATGTTCATGTCGTAGAATATAATTTCCTGAAAATTTTGATACATTATATGCCTATTTAATATTTTATTTTATATTTGTTTTCTTTTCTTTTTCTCTCTGTTTAAAAAATTCCCCGTCGCCGACTGGGCCAGCCCAGCTCCAGCCAGGCCGCGGCCCAGCACGCCCGCGGCCGTTCCCGACTCCAGCGGAGTCCGCCTCCGCCATGGAATCGCCGCCGCCGCCCGTGTCCGTGCAGGACTCCCTCCGCCGCCTCTCCGTTGCCCCTCCCGCACGCCGCTGCCCCGCGTCCCTCCTATAAAGCCACCCGGGCCCCGTCTCTCCTCTCCCCTCGCCTCGCAGCCGCTGTCGCACATCTCGCCGCCGCGCCGCCGCTTGCTGCCGCCGCCACCAACCGCCCCGCGCCGTATCGCTAGCGCCGCCGCCGCAACCACCGCGTCGCCGCCTATCGCCAAGTCGCCGCGCCGGAGCCGCCTCGCCTCGCCTCTGCCCAAGCGCTGATCCTCGCCGACGCCCGCCGCCGCGGGAAAGCCGCCGGAGATCCGTCACCAGTTTTCGAAGAAAAACCGCCCCGACAAGTATAAACCGCGAACCGCCCCGGTTTATTTTTTATTCGCTTTCGGTGTTTTTAGGTTTAGTTATATAGCGAACGTTCACTTTTTAGGCCTACGTAGTGGACGAATTCATCGCTTATGCTTCTGTAGCGAACGTTCGTCGGTTAAGTTTTTCTTTTTCTGTTTTATTTAGGTCAGGGACCTCTTTGCAACTAAAGTTTTTACCAAATAGTCCCTGTTCTTCAAACGGTCACAACTTTTAGCCCGTTTATACAAGTCCAACGAAACCAACGCCCACTTTTTCGTTAAGATCCCCTCTATCTTGTTAATCAACTTGAACATGTTTTTGAAAGTTTTAAAATTTGAATTCAAATGGATTTGTATTTGAACTTCTTTTGATCATAACTGGAGTTTTATAACTCCGATTTAGTTGATTCTTTTTGCTATTCAAAGCTCTTGACCTAAACTTTCTGATAAGGTCAAATTCACACAATTTTTGTACTATTAGAAATTGTTTTATGTTGCAAGAGTTATTGGCTTGGTTTTGATGTTTTCTGAATTCTCTTCTTCGATCTTTCTGTTCTTTTGAGTGATTGCTTATGTGTGGTTACTATTGCTTGCTTATGATAGATTGACCGGAGTGTGATGAGTAGAACTATCAAGAGTTTTGAGTGCGAATCATCTTCATCAACAGTACGGGCAAGTTCACACTTTGATCATTCCCCTTTTCTTACCCAGTTTTTACGCATTAGTTTCACCCTCAAACATTGCATGTTTAGGAATTGATAACATGTGGGTATTGGGAAGTAGTTGATGAGGTAGGAACCTATTGCCCTACATTCAAACCTTGGGAGTTACTATTAGGTCATGCTTATATTGCCATGCTATGCTCGAAGACGTGGATTGGGTTCGAGTGTATCCCATGACAGATGTGAGATTGTTTACTTAATGGTTCAACTTAAGGTGGCTACTTTAATACACATCTGGGTGGATTGGTTGTGGGCACCTGGGGATAGACCAGTGCTGTCCATTTGGTTCGTCACCCAGGCTCGAAGGGATCATAAGATTATTCATGCTAGAAACTTCCGTGTGCAGCCACAAGCTAATATGGGCTCTAGCATAGTTGAGTATGTTGCATGACCTCTTCCAGTGGTGGGCTAGCAGATGTAGAGGGAAAGTAGGTGTAACTGTCCACCCGGGGTTAGAGTTAATGTTTCTGAAAGACCATGTCTCGTTCATCCATTTCTCGAACACCATGTAGTGCGAGAAATCCAATGGAGGAGATTGAGTCTTGTGGGGAAAAGTGCGCAAACCTCTGCAGAGTGTACAAACTAATCATGGTTAGCCATGTCCCCGGTTATGGACAACTTGAGTATCTGGTTCTTGGATTATCCTATGGATCTCATCAATCTATAATTAATTTGTTGGGTTGTTAATGATTACTTTCAATTGGGATTGAGATGGGGATTTACCTTCTCAATGTTTTCAACAAACTTTGTAGTTAAATAAAATATATTCCTTTGCAGTAGGGAAAAAATGGCTTTTCGCAAAAGCATTATAACCATAGAGCTTTTCCACCAGCCATATATGCATGTAGTGAAAGTTATTATTCATCATTATCCTATGGTGTGAATTTGCCAGTACAGTCAATGTACTGACCCTTTGTGGCTGCAACGTCTCATGTTGCAGGATTATTACGACGAGTAAGTGATTCATTAGGGTTACGATTTCTACACTCAACTTTGCCATTGGTGTTGATGTGAATCCACAACCTTATTGTTACTTCCGCTATTTGGGTTGAGGTAATAGTATTTACGTTACTTTATACATGTGAGTTACCTCTGTTATAAATCCTCGAGTACTGTGTGTGTCAGCATACCAATCCAGGGATGACACTTAAGCATAGAGACTTGACCGTCTGAGGTCGGGTCGCTACAAGATGGTATCAGAGCACATGTTGACTGTAGGACGTGACCCTATAAACTGGCAAGCCCATAGGAAAGGTTTTCTCTACAACTTTGCTTTCAAAAAGATCTTTTACCTCTATTCTCTCCTGAGTTTATTAGAATTTCCCTTTTAGTGAGACTATACTCTTTTCCCCTTTTGACCACGAAGATTCAACTGATGAGACCACTCCAACAGGTACAAGATATCGGACAACTAAGACCACTTCGGAATGAAGAGGATTTTACCGTGCATTAGAATAATGGAAACTACAACATTTTAAGACTTTGAAGAGTAGGAGAATTTGAAGGCTTTGAAGAATTTCTAGATTTGTATGACCTAGGAAGGCTACCCTTATGGAACCTGGTAGACTATGGAAGCTGTCAATACCCGAGATCAAGGTGTATCGGAGAAAGACCGGAGCATAGAGCATTAGAAACCCTAAGGCAGGAGATATCAACTATGGAATGATAGCGCTCACGGCCATGACAAGGGTAGAAACACGGTTATCCGTGATGTCATCGCCCGCTGATGCTATGGTTACCGTGCTGAGTTAAGCATGCAAATGCATGGAAGGATTGGATGGTAGAAGGTCAACGGAGCATCTGTCAGCAAAGGATGCAGTTTTAACCTTAGCTGGGGTATCACCAGGATCGGGAGTATTACATCAAGAATTTTAAGATCGACCTTCAGGAAGTCGTATTTGATAAGGAAGCATTTCGTGAAGAACCCAGGACCCAGAAGCTGAAAGTAGCCAAGATGGAGGAGCAAAACCTCGGGATACAGGAGATTCGTCAGTAACTAAAGGACAGTAGGACCATGGTTCATGCCAAGGATGTTGAAACCCATAAGTTTGGAACACAACTCCAGGAATATTGAAGGACATCGTGAGAGACTTCGCGTCAACAGAGATGATCTGGCAAAAGAACTTGAGAAGGACTAGCACGATCGAAAGAAGCCATCGGAGACATGAACAAGACTTGAAGAGTTTGGCGATGTTGAAGATTTATTGTCCTTTAGAAGACCAAACCCATGTATACCTATGTTAGATGCGATGATTGTGAGCTGTCATTTTGTTTGATGTTTTTCCAACAGCCACAAATAAAAATCGGTCTTCTCAAAACTTTTGATTGTATTGTGTGCATCCCTCTCTATCTCTCTGTTCACACCCTGAAACCCTTAGATCCCAAAAGATGACGAATGGAGATGGACGAGTATTTCTGAGATTCATGACACAACCGGAGGTAGAACACTGGATACAGGAAATGGAAGATCGCATGAAGGAGCACGGTATTGAAGGAGAGTATATGGTTCCATACACCCTACGAAAGATCACACAAGGTGCTGCGAAATGGCGAGAGATACACGAAGCCACACAAGGATGAAATGGAACCAATGCTTGGGATGAATTCAAGACGATTCTACTGAGGTCCCGTCTTACCCGAAGGCCATGTGAACCTAAAGTGAAGAAGCCTTGTGCATGTAAGATTTGTGGAGAAATGGGACACACCCATAAAGAACACAAGGATGAATGCCCTAATTGTGAAGGAAGTCACCCAACTGAAGAATGACCAACTAGGCAGATCACTTGTTTCTTGTGTGAAGGAACTACCCACTACCCTGCTCAGTGTCACATTTACCCCATGGTACAAAGAACCATCTAGCAGAAGAAAGAAACAATGAATGGAGCCCTTATGGAAATTTTAGAAGAACCTGTTGTCGGTGTACTAGAGTAGGGGTACCCTAGTATCCCGAACTTGTGCACGGGTAGTCGCAGCGCCCCGCGGCAAGGCTTGCCAGGTGACCACCAAGGACCCACTTGGTTCCTTTGGAGCCATTCAAGAACAAAGTATTTAAGCCAATGAGACAAGGCCCCGGCAAGAGGAGCTTGCCGGGAAGGCCACTCAAGGCACCAAGCCCCGGCAAGAGGAGCTTGCCGGGAAGGCCAACCAAGGCATCTCAAGGAACTTGCCGCGACGCGCCACGCGTCCCGGCAGGACCCGGCGAGCGACAAGCCTCCGGACGCGGCAAGACAACGACAGCGGCAAGGCGCTTGCCACGGCAAGCAACCACTCTGTACCCGCGCTCCAGCTCAACTACCAACGTGTCGCTCTGGGACCCTTCCAGGCGTACGTGGCGGGAGGCTGTGCAGCCAGGGGTGCATTGTGGCAAGCGGCGCTGACAAGATCGCCATCGTGGCGAGCGGTGGCGTCCCTGGCGGTCCCTTTTCTACACTGTTTGGGCGATGTAGATAGGCATTTAATGCCCTTGTCCCCTGCCGTCAGGGTTAGGTATGATACACTATGTAGGTAGCTGTACCTACCGCAGCACATTTCCATTTTTACCCTTGTCTATGTTGCCACCTATTGGAGACCCCTTGAGCATATAAAAGGAGGCCCATGCACAACGTAGGGGGGAGGACGAACAGTAGAACACTCACGCTCGGTCTTGTTAGCTGCTTGAGTGTACTGTAGCACTCAGCGCTCCCGAGCAAGAACTCAATACAAACCACAAAGCAGCAGTAGGAGTATTATCTCTCCGGAGAGCTCCGAAGCTGGGTAAAACCGCTCGTGTGCCCCGCCTCGATCTGCTCTTCGTGCGACCTCCGCCCCCCGCCGAACCGAAAGGGGCTCCGTCCCCATAGGTGCTCGTGGAGGCAGTTTTCCCCGGCATCTTTGGCGCGTCAGGTAGGGGGTGTCGAGGTTGTGTGAACCTGATCCAGCGTTCACGCGAGCTAGATCTTCATCGACTTCATCGACATGCTGCCGAAGAAGAAGGCTTCGGAGGCGGCCGCTCCGTCCGCGTCGAATCCACCGCCGCCGGAGCAAACGGCTGGTGGGGAAGACGCCGGCGGAAGAACGGGCATCGACGAGGGAGCCCACGGTGCCGCCAGGTCCAAGGACAAGGTTGCACTGCCCGTCGGTGGTGTGGCCGGCTCCCACGACGACCTACCGTCCGTAGACGCACCGCGCCCATCTCAGGATGTGCAGGACCGGCAGCGTCATGGTACTCACGGTACCATACGCTCGCTGGACCCAGATCGAGCTAGCGGATCTCGGGATGCTCCAGGCCAGCATACGCGCCAACGTGCTGGCGCGAGCGAGGCACGGTCGCCTGGACGGGATATTGCTCCTTCTAACGCAATTAGAAGTCCGAGCATATCCCGCTCCTCGCACCGTTCGCCACCGCTTCCCGCCACTCCAGCAGAAGCTTTGGCGCGAGCTCAACTGCTCCTAGACTTCCCTCCAACGCCAGACAAGATCGACGACTGGAGGGCCACCATTCAGTGTCTCATCGGCTTCACCAACGGTGACACTCCACGGCAGGCGACCACATCGCAGCCGCGGCAAGCCAGCCAGGTGCGAGCCGACGGCGACAAAACCGGTGGGGGTGCAACCACCGTGCACTCTCCGCCCCGAAGGCCAAGATCGCCGACTCGCTGGGTCCGCCACAACAGCGACTCCACTGCTTCATCAGATCCGCGAGCTCGCCGCGATCAGCGCCAAGTTCTTCACGAACGACAGCACGAAGACGCTCGTACTCTCATCGAGCGCCAAAGAGAAGCGCGTCGTCAGTCAGAAAAGCGTGCTGGGCCCACTATCGACATGCATGTGCCAGGGGAACCAGGTGACTTGCCGTACGCGGTAGGTTGCCCTGCGTTTACCCGTGAGCTGCGACAAGTCCAGTGGCCCAGCACGAAGAATTTCAAGCCAGACGTACCTGAGAAGTACGACGGCAAGTTGCATCCGTCGGAGTTCCTCAGCATCTACACCATTGCGGTGCAAGCTGCTGAGGGGCGCGACGACAAGATCCTTTCCAACTACTTCCCGCTGGTGCTCAAGCCCAACGTCAGGTCCTGGCTCATGCACTTGCCAGACAACTCCATATCTTCCTGGGCAGACCTATGCCATCAGTTTGTCGGCGCCTTTACAGGCGGCCACAAACCTCATGGCCAGGAGAGTGACCTTCACCTGCTCGCCCAGAAGGAAGGAGAACCCCTGTGCAAGTACATCCAGAGATTCAGCCAAGTGCAACGCAACATCCCAGACGTCCACCCTGCCGCGGTCATCAGCGCGTTCCACCAGAACGTGCGTAACCGCAGGATGCGGGAGGAGATGGCGATGTGCAAGATCAGAGACATCAGTGAGCTGTATGCCCTGGCCAATAGATGTGCACGCGCTGAGGAAGGGAGGAAACTCCCCGGAGAGAATACAGGAACAGGAGGATCTGACAGCGATGATGCTGCCCTGGCAAACAAAAACCGGCGGCGGAACAACAGGAAGAGGAAAGGCAAAGATGTGCTAGTTGTTGAGCAGTCCGGCAACGAAGGTGGCGCCAAGACAGCCAAGACTGGTAGCTCTGGCAAGGAGGTTGCCGCATGCGCCAACTGCCAGGCTGTGGCGGCCGCCGACAAGCAGGACGACACCAACAAACAGTACTGCAAGATCCACCGCACCAAGGGCCATGACCTCCAGAGCTGCAAGAAGGTCGAGCGGCTTGTCGAGCTGCAAAAGGCCGAATACGAGCGACGCGACAAGGAGAAAGCCCAAGGAGGTGCTGGAGGATCCGGTACGAAGCGCACCGGCCGGGGAGGACGCCGCGGCAACGCCAAGCAGCGGCAAGGCGACAGACCTCCCCGCGGCCGCGACAAGGATGAAGATGACGACGACGACGAAGACATGGATGATGCCGAGACCAGCGAGCAGGAGTTCCAGAAAGCCACAGAGGTCTTGGGTGTTGACGGCGGTGCTTCTCTGCATACTTCACACCGCCAACTCAAGTAGTGGGTGCGGGAAGTCAATGCGGCAGAACCACCCGTCGAATCACGCAAGCTTCTGAAATGGTCCAGCACGCCTATCATCTTTGATATTGAGGACCACCCTGATCGCACAACTGCTGTCGGGTGTTTGCCGATGTTGGTCTCACCAACTATCCGCAACCTCAAGGTCACTAAGATGCTAGTTGACGGTGGGGCCGGCTTGAACCTGATCTCCTCCGCTGTGCTCCGAAAACTCCAAGTCCCTGACAGCGAGCTCGAAGAGACCGGCACATTCCAAGGAATCAACCCGGGAAGGAGCAAGCCGAAGGGGAAGATCACGCTGCCGGTGACATTTGGCAGCGAGTTGAACTTCACGACTGAGAGGATCACTTTTGACATTGCCGATTTTCCATTGCCTTACAACGGAATTCTCGGCCGTCCAGCGCTCGCCAAGTTCATGGCGGCCTCTCACTACGCGTACAATATGCTGAAGATGCCAAGCCCGATAAGTGTCATCATTGTCCCTGGCGACAAGAAAGATGCTCTTATCTGTGCTGACAAGATCTACCGGGAAGCAGCAGCCGCAACGGATCGCGAGACACTTGCCGCTGAAGCTCCCGGGGGGAAGAAGAAGACCAAGTCCGGCAAGAGTTCTGATGCCCACTCCGGCAACTGCACCTCTTCGGAGTGCTGCGCTACCGTCGAGGACGCACCATCGAGCTCCACCGGCAAGTGTAAGAAGACAATGGCAGCTCCGCCAGCGACCAAGAAGGTGTCCGCCAAGGAGGACGGCATTGGTGGTACCTTCACCATCAGTGCCACTCTCGACCCTAAATAGGAAAGCGCGCTCGTTGCTTTCCTGCGGGCGAACGTCGATGTGTTTGCATGGCAACCATATGACATCCCCGGTGTTCCCAGGAAAGTAATTGAGCACAACCTTGCCGTCTGTTCTCATGCGCGACCCGTCAAGCAGAAAGTCAGGAAGCAAGCAGTGGAGCGCCAAGAGTTCATCGCAGAAGAGATCAAGAAGTTGGAAGCAGCAGGCCTCGTCAGAGGAGTGCTCCATCCCACGTGGTTGGCCAATCCTGTATTCGTGCGCAAGGCAAACGGGAAATGGAGGCTTTGTATCGACTTCACCGATGTCAATAAATCTTGTCCCAAAGACCCATTTCCCTTGCCGCGCATTGACCAGATTGTTGACTCCACGGGGGGATGTGACTTGCTTTCATTTCTTGACGCATACTCAGGATACCATCAGATCTTCATGGCAGAAGAGGATGAGGAGAAAACCGCGTTCATCACTCCATGTGGCACGTACTGTTTCGTACGGATGCCTTTCGGTTTGAAGAATGCTGGTTCAACATTTGCAAGGGTAGTCCATACTGCTTTTGAACCGCAAATACACAGAAATGTGGAAGCCTACATGGATGATATAGTGGTCAAGAGCAGGGACAAAGCAACTCTGATTCAAGATTTAGAAGAGACTTTTGCAAATCTGCGCAAGATCAGCCTCAAGCTCAACCCCGAGAAGTGCGTGTTTGGATTCCCTTCCGGCAAGCTTCTTGGGTTCTTCGTGTCTCAGCGGGGAATTGAAGCCAATCCCGACAAGATCAAGGCCATTGAGCAGATTGAAGCACCAAAGCGCGTCAAGGATGTACGAAGACTTGCCGGTTGCGTGGCGGCTCTCAGCAGGTTTATCTCTAAGTCTGCTGAGCGCGCCCTGCCGTTTTTCAAAATTTTGAAAAAGGCAGGTCCAATGAAATGGACTCCGGAAGTGGAGGCTGCACTGCAGGACTTGAAGAGATACCTGTCCTCTACTCCAATACTTGTCGCACCTAAGCCACAAGAGAAGTTGCTGCTGTATCTGGCGGCAACCAATCAAGTGTTCAGTGCTGCGTTAGTAGCAGAGAGGGAGGCAGATGATGAGCCAGCAACCATGGCGAGCGCATCCAGCGACAAGCTGGGGGCTTCCCCGACAAGCTCTGGTCCCGACAAAGATGGATCTGCGCAAGCGCCCGAGGAGATACCGAAGAAAATGGTGCAGCGCCCAGTCTACTTTGTCAGTTCCCTTCTGCAGGGGGCTAGGTCAAGGTACTCTGGTGTGTATAAATTGCTTTTCGGCCTTCTCATGGCCTCGAGAAAGCTGCGCCATTACTTCCAAGCACATGAGATCACAGTTGTCACTCACTTTCCGCTGAAGAGGATACTGCAGAATCCAGAAGCAACAGGCAGGATTGTTGAGTGGGCACTGGAACTGTCGAGCTTTGGCCTCAAGTTTGAGAGCACTTCAACTATCCAAAGCAGAGCATTGGCAGAATTCATAGCAGAGTGGACGCCAACACCAGATGAAGAAATTCCAGAGACGAGCATCCCCGTCGAGGAAGCAAGCAAAGAGTGGCTGATGTACTTTGATGGTGCCTTCTCGCTGCAAGGTGCCGGTGCTGGCGTGCTGCTTGTCGCACCCACCGGAGAGCACCTCAAGTACGTAGTCCAGATGCACTTTCCCAAGGAGCAAGCAACAAACAATACTGCAGAGAATGAAGGATTGCTTGCCGGTCTCAGGATCGCGGCAGACCTTGGGATCAAGAAGCTCATTGTCAGGGGACTCGCAGCTTGTCGTCCGCCAAGTGAACAAGAATTATCAGAGTCCATTGATGGAAGCTTACGTTGATGAAGTGAGGAAGCTAGAAGAGCGCTTTGTCGACCTACAGATGGAACATGTTCCAAGAGCTCAGAACGACATCGCCGACGGCCTGTCAAAGTGCGCAGCATTTAAGTTACCTGTGGAACCAGGGATCTTTCTGCTCAAGCTGATTCAACCGTCTGTGACGCCATCAACTGGACAGTGCAAGAAGAGGACTATTTTCCGGCAGAGCTTCCCGAAGCCACCGCCAAGAAGGTCCCCAAGATCAACGCCAAGAGTGCTGAGGAGCGGTCTGCTTCGACAATCCCCAGGGTTTGTTTCGTTGAAGCAGACGCTCCCGACAAGTTTTTCTCCGGCAAGCTTGCCGGGGAACGTCAAGCTCCGGCTGAGCCGCAGGTTCTCGCCGTAGAAGTGGATGTTCCCGCAGCAGCAGATATGTCTTTAGTCCTTGTTGTCGAGCCGCAAGCTCCAGCATGAGCACGGCAGATCGTCCGTTTCCTTCAGACAGGAGAACTTCCCGAAGAGCAAGAAGAAGCAGAACGAGTAGCCCGACAGTCAAGTATGTACCAGTTTGTCGACAACACACTGTACAGAAGAAGACTCAACGGTGTGAAATTGAAGTGTATTCACTGGGAAGATGGACAGAAGCTGTTGGCAGAGATACATGGAGGCATATGTGGTCACCACATTGGCGCCAGAGCACTTGCCGGCAAAGCATTCCAGCAAGGTTTCTTTTGCCCGACAGCCCTCCAGGATGCAACTGCACAAGTTACCAAGTGTGAAGCGTGCCCGTTCCATTCCAAGCAGATACACCAGCCAGCTCAAGCTCTCCAGACGATCCCTTTATCCTGGCCATTTTTGGTCTGGGGGCTCGACATCCTCGGCCCCTTCCCCCGAGAAGTCGGGGGCTTTGAGTACTTGTACGTCGCAATCGACAAGTTCACAAAGTGGCCGGAAGTGGAAGCAGTGAGGAAGGTGACAGCACAGTCAGCAGTCAAGTTCTTCAGGTCGATTGTTTGCCGCTTCGGGATCCCTAACAGGATCATCACTGACAACGGTACGCAATTCATGAGTCGCACCTTCATGCAGTACGTCCACGACCTTGGCGCCAAGGTCTGCTTCGCTTCTGTTGCTCACCCCAGGAGCAACGGTCAAGCGGAGAGGGCAAATGCTGAAGTGCTGCGTGGACTCAGGACCAGGACTTTCGACAGGCTGCACAAGTGCGGAAGAAACTGGATTGAGGAGCTGCCGGTGGTTCTTTGGTCGATCAGGACGACGCCAAATCGAGCCACTGGCCAGACACCTTTCGCTCTAGTCTATGGAGCAGAGGCAGTTATCCCCACGGAACTCGTATACGAGTCACCTCGAGTGCTCGCTTATGATGAGCTTGAGCAAGAGCAGCTGCGGGAAGATGACGCGCTGCTCCTTGAGGAAAACCGTCTTCAGGCTGCTGTGCGAGCTGCTCGCTACCAGCAAGCTTTGCGCCGCTACCATAGCCGCAAAGTTAACGCCAGAAGTCTCGAGGAAGGCGACCTTGTTCTTCGGTGCGTTCAGTCCGCCAATAATTCCAACAAGTTGACGCCAAAGTGGGAAGGCCCTTACCGGGTGAAACGAGTCACTAGGCCTGGCACTGTCCGCCTTGAGACCGAAGATGACATTCCGGTGAGCAACTCCTGGAACATCGAGCATCTTCATAAGTTTTACCCGTGAGGCGTGGTTGTCGGACCCTGTTCCGGCAACCACCTTTTGTACATGTCTTGCCGCTGTTGCATGTAATCCTTTGTACAAAGCCAGGCGCAGACCCTGAGCACAGATGAAGCGCTGGCGCCCTAAGTTATAGCATGCATGCTAGGTCGAGTCTCGTCCTTGGTTAGGGTTGATAGTGCTTAGTAGCAGCTAACCCCTAACTTAGAGGTCGAGTGTGCGTCCCTTTGTCGTTCTTTCGTTTCCCTTGGTTCGCAGGACTCGCATATCCTTGCCGGACCACTTGAGGACGAAGGAGAGAAGAAGGACGGACCAGCATCTGGACCCCCGCAAGCCAGTTTTGCCGGGGGCTGCAAGTACAAAGACTCACCCACGGCGAACCAGAGTTGCCGGGGGCTGCAGTCTCAGATAAGTTTTTTATCCCTTATCATGCATTCTCTTATGGACTAAGGTATGCGAAACCTCGTTTCTTCCTAAAAGCTACCATGCTCCTTAACTCTAGGCCCTAGGGCTCGTTCCTGGGGCCAGGTTTGGTCGTAGTCGCGGCAGCTAAGGGACGAAACGAGGAGCCTGAACCCGCCTCATCCCTGCCTCCGCCAAAAGCGTGAGAAAGGTCGAGCGACGTGGGAAGACGGCAGGGCCTGCTGCCGGGAAAAGAAGTGTCTATCTTAAAGATATTAAGGATTTGCTCCTTGACGTGGGTTCCACCCGCAAGACAAGTGACCCGACAAGCATCCCCTTTTCACAAAAAAACATTCCACTCAGGTACAGTTCATAAGAGAATGAAAAACATGAATGATGGGATTACAAGATTTAAATGCAGCTAAGGCCCGAGGGCTTACAAATTAAAAAGAGATAAGGTGCCTGTAATCCCTTTCTTGTCCCTCTCTTCAGGAGGTAGGTCAAGGAGGCGAAAAGGGCAAAAGGGGCGCCTAGGCGAACTATGGGTGGCAGAAGACACCAAGAGAACATCTCGGTGGTCGTCCAAAGGCTGGATGGTGATGGCGGCACCGGAAGCAGGGCTCTAAGACGAGGCGGCAGGACATCAGCACGCTATCGAGGGCGTCGCGCCCACGTACTCCGAGTTGACGGCCTTGCCGCCCGCCCTCTTCCTCTTCCGCAGCCTCCCTACGCCAGCTGCCCAAGGAGACAACCCCGAGAAGCTCAAGGAGCCGGCGACGCGGATGATGGGGTCATCGGTGCCACACGGAGCGGCGCCCGACACCTAGTCGGACCCGTCATCCTACCGCCTGCTACCCTCGTCATCGCTGCCGCTGTCCTCCTCGTCACTCCCGTCCGAGGAGGAGTCTTCGCTGTCGGAGGAGCTGTCCACGCAGCACCTTGCTTGAGTCCCGAAGCACCCGAAGACCTTGACGGAGAGGAGACCGCCCTCCATCAGCTTAAAATGGAGGGTGAGCCCCTCCGTCAGGCTGTGGATACGGGCGAACGTCTTCCACCCTCGACCAAGATACATCACATCAGGGCCGGGAAGTCAACGAGGACTCGCGTACCGCTGATTCCACAACCCCTCATGTGCAGCCTCAGTGTCTTGGGCGGATCCAACTCCATCGCGCTCGCAAATGGAGTCGGGAGACGAAGGCGACGACGAGGCGGCCGACGCAGCCTGACGAAGAACTCGCAAGGGTCGTCCCCAATATGGACCGCCATGGGAAGAGGAGCCGCTAGCGGAGGCGAGGCCGGCGAGCCGCCCCGTCCACATCTTCCCCGAGCACCTCGGCCTCGCCCTCGACCTCGCACACGGCCTCGCCCCCTCCCTCTTCCCCTTACGGCCGGCTCCGCCACCACAGGTGCGGGAGAGGGAGGGACGCGTTGTCTAGCGGCGACCCTCGCCGCCACCGTTGAAGGACCAGGGTTCCCTTTCTCCATGGCGAATGAGAGAGAAGGGAGCAGAAGAGAAGGAACAGGAGATGAAAGAATACGGGCCTCCGTACCCCCTTATAAAGGAACGAGGTGGGGGCTCGGCCGCCCCGCTCAGCTAATCAAGACACAGAAGGAGCAGGGAACTGGGACCGACCCGCTGCATCGACCCACGACGGCCCAGATTCCCGCCTCCACCGTTCGCCACCCCAAGCGCACGGAAGCCGCGTGGCAGGCGTACAGAACCGAGGTGACGGATGAGGCGACCTCTCCCCACCCCGTGATCATGGGGAGTGGACGCCTCGAAAACCACGCCTCCACGCCTCGGGAGGGAGAGGGCGGACGTTTCGCCCTTTCGAGTAAAGGAACCACCCACGATTTCTCCCACGACGCCGCGATTGACGCGTGTCGTTTGGGGAGGGCACGGTGGATACGGAGTCAGATGCGACGTGACCCAGGCCGCGCGTGCCCGTGCCCTGTTTTGGGCCTGGCCCAACAGCGCTCGGCACCGTGTATGGCCCAGGCCCGGGGGCTCCTGTCGGTGTACTAGAGTAGGGGTACCCTAGTATCCCGAACTTGTGCACGGGCAGTCGCAGCGCCCCGCGGCAAGGCTTGCCAGGTGACCACCAAGGACCCACTTGGTTCCTTTGGAGCCATTCAGGAACAAAGTATTTAAGCCAAGGAGACAAGGCCCCGGCAAGAGGAGCTTGCCGGGAAGGCCACTCAAGGCACCAAGCCCCAGTAAGAGGAGCTTGCAGGGAAGGCCAACCAAGGCATCTCAAGTAACTTGTCGTGACGCGCCACGCGTCCCGGCAGGACCCGGCGAGCGACAAGCCTCCGGACGCGACAAGACAACGACCGCGGCAAGGCTCTTCCCGCGGCAAGCAACCACTCTGTACCCACGCTCCAGCTCACCTACCAACGTGTCGCTCTGGGACCCTTCCAGGCGTACGTGGCGGGAGGCTGTGCAGCCAGGGGTGCACTGTGGCAAGTGGCGCTAACAAGATCGCCATCGTGGCGAGCAGTGGCGTCCCTGACGGTCCCTTTTCTACACTGTTTGGGCGACGTAGATAGGCATTTAATGCCCTTGTCCCCTGCCGTCAGGGTTAGGTATGATACACTGTGTAGGTAGCTGTACCTACCGCAGCACCTTTCCGTTTTTACCCTTGCCTACGTTGCCACCTGTTGGAGACCCCTTGAGCATATAAAAGGAGGCCCATGCACAACGTAGGGGTGGGGAGGACGAACAGTAGAACACTCACGCTCGGTCTTGTTAGCTGCTTGAGTGCACTGTAGCACTCAGCGCTCCCAAGCAAGAACTCAATACAAACCACAAAGCAGCAGTAGGAGTATTATCTCTCCGGAGAGCTCCGAAGCTGGGTAAAACCGCTCGTGTGCCCCGCCTCGATCTGCTCTTCGTGCGACCTCCACCCCCCGCCGAACCGAAAGGGGCTCCGTCCCCATAGGTGCTCGTGGAGGCAGTTTTCCCCGGCACCTGTGATGAAGGAAGAGGTGGAGGACACACCCGAAGAAGACCCAGCTAAACCCTGCACCAAGTCTTGCTATTCGTGTGGGGAAGAAGGACACTTCTCCCAGAATTTTTTGAAGGGAGATCTGGTAGCATTCCCGACAGTGGAAGAAGAGTATGACCTACAGGAAATAGAAGCCCTGACTGGCACGGAAAAGTCTAGGAAGAGAAATAGATTGGATTGCAGGAACAACTCAATTTCTGCAGAGAAGGATCTGAGTCATATCATCTATTATAGGTGCAAGGATTTATGTCATTACACCTATAAATGTCGAAAGAAGAAATACTTCGGTAAATGTCGAAAGAGGAAGCCAAGAGCCCAAAGGGCGGACACCATCCCCAAGAAGCCTAAAGACTTATCGAAAATTATTTGTTTATGCTGCAGGAAAACAAGACACTATGCTAATTAATGTCCCGACAAGATGAAAGTTGTTGCTAAGTAGTTGAGAATTTAGTATTGGTAATAAGCGTAGTAGGAAGCATTTTTTTGGGGATATGGAAGTGAGTTATGGAATGGAAGATTGAGATATTGTAATGAATTCATGAAATCAATAAAGCGCTTGTGTCATGATTTCATGCGCTGAATCTTTATGAGTTGTTACTCTATGAAGAAAGATTTTGACCATTTTTTAGGATATGAGAAATATGGTCTATGGATGAATTTGTGCATTTTAAGGGTGATAGTACCCTGTGAGGACCCTTGACCCTTAGAAAAGATAAGGATATTCCACGGAGTGGTTTTTGGACAAAATAAGTGTGAGTTTTGTCTCGATATATGGGATACCCCAAGTTTATGAAGGGATGAAGTACTATGGGATATAAAGGAGGTATAATGTTGGTAATATAGAGCAATTGCAACTCCATGAGGAGTTTGAGTAATCACGTATGAGTTTGGTACAAATAGAAGGAAGGAAGACATTACAATGGGATGGATTTAAGAATGCTAGGAAGCTGGATGTTGGAATAGTGATCAGTTGCCCCAGTGATGAGTTCAAGGATTTCAAGTGATGAGATGGGCCATAACTCACAGGCCCCAGGACCTACCAGGAAGCAAGCACACTCTTGCTGAAGGAAAAACCCTGGAAGAAGTTACGATTTTATCGACAGACAATCTTATAGGAGTAACGCAAAACCTGAGAGTTGTGAAGAAACGATAGATGTTTGTTTGGCTTGCAGAATCCATGGATTTATCCAAACTTAGTTCGTCGACAAAAGAAATTCAACAATGCTTCTGAGGATGACTGAGTGTTAGAATGCGAGATTCGCTAAACCGTATACAAGGTAATGATTTGGGTGCGGGATGGATTGATCACCATACCGACTTACTCTTATTATTCGCTTTGCTACATGGGATGGTAAATATGAGTGACTTACCTATAGTAGAGATACGATGATCAAAACCTTGTTTAAGCCTTAGAATGGTATGACAATTTTCCCCTTGTACCAGGCAACCGTTGCTAATCGTAGGATACAAAGTGAGGTTCAACCCAGACCCATTTCCTGCAGGAGAAACCATAATGGTTGACCACCATGAGATATTGATAGTTGATTAGTATTGGCGCCAGACCTGTCAGCTAAGAAGATCCAATCTCAGAAGAACCGTACCAAGATGAAAGGACATAAGAATTGAGGAAAAAGGTTATGCCACTACCGGAAGAGCCCAAAGAATGAATTTCCCCGAGAATCTTAAAAGACCGATGCTACCTCTGGAGCACTGCGTTGGTTTTCCCTTGAAGAGGAAAGGGTGATGCAGCAAAGTAGCATAAGTATTTCCCTCAGTTTTTGAGAACGAAGGTATCAATTCAGTAGGAGGCCACACACAAGTCCCTCGCACCTACACAAACAAATAAATCCTCGCAGCCAACGCAATAAAGGGGTTGTCAATCCCTTCACGGTCACTTACGAGAGTGAGATCTGATAGATATGATAAGATAATATTTTTGGTATTTTTATGATAAAGATGCAAAGTAAAATAAAAGGCAATAAAAATAGCTAAGTGTTGGAAGATAAATATGATGGAAAATAGACCCGGGGGCCATAGGTTTCACTAGTGGCTTCTCTCATGAGCATAAGTATTACGGTGGGTGAACAAATTACTGTTGAGCAATTGATATAATTGAGCATAGTTATGAGAATATCTAGGTATGATCATTCATATAGGCATCACGTCCGAGACAAGTAGACCGACTCCTGCCTGCATCTACTAGTATTACTCCACACATCGACTGAGGGAGTCCTGGATTAGGGGTGTCCGGATAGCCGGACAATAACCTTTGGCCGGACTCTTGGACTATGAAGATAGAAGATTGAAGACTTCATCCCATGTCCGGATGGGACTTTCCTTGGCGTGGAAGGCTATATAAACCGGAGGGTTTAGTCCATACAACAACAATCATACCATAGGCTAGCTTCCAGGGTTTAGCCTCTCTGATCTCGTGGTAGATCTACTCTTGTACTACCCATATCATCAATATTAATCAAGCAGGATGTAACACCCCGTATGTAACTTGCCATATTTGTAACTCCAACTCTTGCCATTTTCGGCAATGTGATATGATATTCCCTCCGTGGTTGGGTTTCCCTTCATTTTGCATTTTGTCCTTGTCATGCATTTCATGTCATGTCATCATGTGCATCACATTCGCATACGTGTTCGTCTTATGCATCCGAGCCTTTTCCCCGTTGTCCGTTTTGCAATCCGACGCTCCTACGTCCTTCGGCGGCCCCTTTTACCTATTTTCATGTGCCAGTGTTAAACGGTCTCGGAATGGACCGAGGTTTGCCAAGCGGCCTTGGTATAGCACCGGTAGACCGCTTGTCAAGTTTCGGGTCATTTGGAGGTTGTTTGATACTCCAACGGTTAACCGGGTAACAGCAAAGGCCTCTTGTGGGTTGCAGCCCAAAACCCCTCCAAAACAGCCCAATAACCCATCTAAGTCACTCCCATCCTCTAAGTCGTTCGATCACGATCGCGTGGCCGAAAACCGTGCTCAATTTGGAGCCTCCTAGCCCCTCCTACCTATAAAACTAGCCCCTCCTCCGAAATTTCGGATCAATTCTACCCCTAACCCTAGTCTTCTTCCTACCCGCGCCGTCGGACACGTCGCCACCCGGGCCGCCCCGCCACCGCGCCTCCACCGCAGGCCCGCCTGGCCCATGGCCGGCCCTCCCCGCCGCCATCCGGGCCGAGGCCGCGCCCCGCCCCGCGCCTTGCCTCCCCGTCTCCTCACCTCGCTGCCACGCCCCGCCTCGCCGGCCGGCCCCGGCGACCCGCGCCGCCTTGCCGGCGCCGCCCGCGCGCCGCCTCCTCCGTCCCGCGTCGCCGTCCACGGCGCCGGATCCGGCCGGTCCCCCCCTCGCCGGCGACTCCAGCTCCTCTGGCGACCTCCTCCTCTCCTGCTCCGGCCGGGACGAACTCCGGCGACCTCCCCGGATCTAGATCCAACCAACTAGGTTGACTTTCCCCGAGCCCCGAAATCTCTCCAAGTCATTTTCTGGCAGTATTTTGTTGCATGTTCATCGTATCATATCTCTGCATCCGTAACTTCGTTATGGGCGTATAGCACATAGAATTGTTCGCCTCGATGAGTACATCATTTCATCTCATTGCATCATTTTCATTTGAGCTCATCTTGGTGCCCGAAATGCTGTTGAAAGAGGGCTATGTGATGTTAGTTTCAGATCTGTTTCAGTAGATGCACTTTTGTCATTTTTTCCATGATTGATGTGTGCACCCTATGAAGTTGAGTCCTACATGTGTTTTGTAATATACCATGCCATCTTTACAGGGGTGTATGCCATGTATTTTTGTGATATTTTGGGTGACTAGCACAAGCATGCAAACTAGGGATCATATTGTTGCTGATTTCAGGGACTTAGTAATTTCAGTCATGTCCTGCTGTTATTTTCATGCTATATGTTCATGTTGTTACAGAGAGATCTATGCCCATTTTGAGCATGGTCAGTAAGGGTGTTTTGAACATACGGATTTGCTATATCCATCCATTCCTTTGGTTGTAATTATGGAGTGCCATAGCTTGAGTCAATCGAGTTCTACTTTTGCTATAAAATGTTACTGGCAGATTGTTTACATGTTATTCGATTTTGCCAAGCTTGTTGTAGTTGATCTTTGCATGCTATGATGTTGTTCTTGCCATGTCTAGCTTTTATGCCACGTCTTATTGGTGGTTGTATGCTTAGTTTATCATGAAATGCTCTGTAGTGAGTGCATAGAGCTCGTAAACATGCCTACTTGCTATCTGTTTTTGACATGTCCAGTTTTCTGCTAAGTCTGAAAACTGTAACGAAACTTGCTCAATTGACATGGGTGCTATTATATTTTTTGGTCCTTTTTGGCTCATGGTGAGTAAGGGACTTTTGTCCAATGCTTTTAGTAGATTCATTCCATGCCATATCTTGCTATGTCATGTTCCTGTAGCAGGTTGTTTCCTTGCTCTAAACATGTCATCCTGATGTTAATTTCTGGCATGATAGTATTTTCACTAAGTCTGTGAAGCTGATATATTTTGCACTTTTGCCATGCTTGTTTGAACCTGTTATGGTGTGATTTAGCCGTAGCTCAGTGTTCATCTGTTGTCAAGCATCTTGAGTAGATTACTGCCATATGCTTTTATGATATGTTTGAATGCAGTAGCTTAATTTCTTGTTGCATGCTATGTGGCATCATGCTGTTAATCGCAGAAATATGTCATTCTTGTTTTGCTTGTCATTTGCAAACCGTGCATCCGATTCCGGTGATCTTTATATCGATTTCAACCGAAATCACCTCACCTTTCCAGTGGCATACTTGGTTTTCCAAGATTATGCCTTGTTCATCTTTTTCCTTCTGGGGCACGCATATGCATTGCATACCACATCTCGCATATCATGCCATGTTTTGCATCATGTTGCGTGCGCATTGCATCGTGGTTGATAGTTGTTCCTTTGCTTGTGTTCTTGTTTTGGGTAGAGCCGGGAGACGAGTACGCGAACGAGGAACCTGTTGAGAACGCTTACGAGGATCAAGCCTTCGACAACCCTGAGAACTTTGCAGGCAAGATGACCATACCCTCAAAATCACTTCTATCTTTGCTTGCTAGATGCTCGCTCTTTTGCTATGCCTATGCTGCGATACCTACCACTTGCTATATCATGCCACCCATATTGCCATGTCAAACCTCTAACCATCCTTTCCTAGCAAACCGTTGATTGGCTATGTTACCGCTTTGCTCAGCCCCTCTTATAGCGTTGCTAGTTGCAGGTGAAGATGAAGTTTGTTCCATGTTGGAACATGATTATGTTGGGATATCACAATATCTCTTATTTAATTAATGCATCTATATACTTGGTAAAGGGTGGAAGGCTCGGCCTTATGCCTGGTGTTTTGTTCCACTCTTGACACCCTAGTTTCCTTCATACCGGTGTTATGTTCCTTGATTTTGCGTTCCTTACACGGTTGGGTGATTTATGGGACCCCCTTGATAGTTCGCTTTGAATAAGACTCCTCCAGCAAGGCCCAACCTTGGTTTTACCATTTGCCACCTAAGCCTTTTCCCCCTGGTTTTCGCGAGCCCGAGGGTCATCTTTATTTAACCCCTGGGCCAATGCTCCTCTGAGTGTTGGTCCAAACTAGAGCCACTTGCGGTGCCTCCCTGAGGCAACTTGGGGTATCCTCGGTTGCCGTACGTACTGCTCATCCGGATGTGCCCTGAGAACGAGATATGTGCAGCTCCTATCGGGATTTGTCGGCACAATCGGGCGGCTTTGCTTGTCTTGTTTTACCATTGTCGAAATGTCTTGTAGTCCGGGATTCCGAGACTGATCAGGCCTTCCCGGTAGAAGGAATATCCTTCGTTGACCGTGAGAGCTTATAATGGGCTAAGTTGGGACACCCCTGCAGGCTATTATCTTTCGAAAGCCGTGCCCGCGGTTATGAGGCGGATGGGAATTTGTTGATGTCCGGTTGTAGAAAACCCGAAGTTGACCTTAATTAAAACACATCAACCACGTGTGTAACCGTGATGGTATATTCTCGGCGGAGTCCGGGAAGTGAACACGGTGTTGGAGTTATGTCTGACATAGGTTGTTCTAGGATCACTTCTTGATCACTTCTAGCTTCACGGCCGTGCTTTGCTTCTCTTCTCGCTCTCTTTTGCGAATGTAGCCACCATTTATGCTAGTCGCTTGCCGCAACTCTACCTCACAACCCTATCCTACCTTTAAGCTTAAATAGTCTTGATCTCGCGGGTGTGAGATTGCTGAGTCCCCGTGACTCACAGATTCTACCAAAACAGTTGCAGGTGCCAACGATGCCAGTGCAGATGACGCATCCGAGCTCAAGTGGGAGTTCGACGAGGAACGTGGTCGTTACTATGTGTCTTTTCCTGATGATCAGTAGTGGAGTCCAGTTGGAATGATCGGGGATCTGTGTAGCATTTGGGGTAGTCTTCTTTCATTTTGGTTCCGTGGTCGGACCTTGAGTGTAATCTGGATGATGGATGTTTATTTATGTATTGTGTGAAGTGGCGACTGTAAGACAACTATGTATCTCTTTCCCTTATGTATAACATGGGTTGTGTGAAGATTACCTCACTTGCGACATTGCTTTCAATGCGGTTATGCCTCTAAGTCGTGCTTCGACACGTGGGAGATATAGCCACATCGAGGGCGTTACACAGGAGTAGGGTTTTACCTCCATCGAGAGGGCCCGAACCTGGGTAAAAACATTGTGTCCCTTGTCTCCTATTACCATCCGCCTAGACGCATAGTTCGGGACCCCCTACCCGAGATCCGCCGGTTTTGACACCGACATTGGTGCTTTCATTGAGAGTTCCTCCGTGTCGTAATCTTTAGGCCCGATGGCTCCTCCGATCATCAGCAATGATGTGGTCCAGGGTGAGACTTTTCTCACCGAACAGATCTTCGTATTCGGCGGCTTTGCACTACGGGCCAATTCGCTTGGCCATCTGGAGCAGATTGAAAGCTACGCCCCTGGCCATCAGGTCAAATTTGGAAGTTTGAATTACACGGCCGACATCCGCGGATACTTGATCTTCGACGGATTCGAGCCACAGCCGAGCGCGTCGCACTGTCACGATGGGCATGACTTAACTCTGCCGCCGAACAGTGCCCTGGAGGCCGCACCCGCATCCGCTCCGACCTTTAGCTCGGAGCCAACCGCGCCAACCGAGGGCGGGTGGCTAGACCCCGCCGCAGGGGCTGCAGTCTCAACGGTGATCGAGCCGAACACCAGCCTTATCCTCTGCGAGGCCTGTGACTCCAAAGTGTCGGACTCTTCTCCGGACTCCGAACCCTCCGCGCCCCTGCCAATCGAATCCGATTGGGCGCCGATCATGGAATTCACTGTCGCGGATATCTTTCAGCACTCGCCCTTCGGCGACATTCTGAATTCACTAAGGTCTCTCTCTTTGTCACGAGAGTCTTGGTCGGATTATGACCGGCAGAGTTGGGATGCGGACGACGAAGAAATTCGACGCCCACACACCACCCATTTTGTAGCCACTGTCGATGATTTAACCGACATGCAAGACTTCGAATCTGAAGACATCGACGGTATGGACGACGACGTAGGAGACGAACAGGAACCAGCGCCTATAGGGCACTGGAAAGCCACCTCGTCATATGACATATATATGGTGGATACACCCAAAGAAGGCAATGGCGATAGAACAGCGGGGGATGACCCCTCCAAGAAGCAACCTAAGCGCCGGCGTCAGCGGCACCGCTCTAAGTCCCGCCAAAGCAAAAACGGTTATACCGGCACGGGAGATAACAACACCCCGGACAGTGCCGAAGACAACTCCCTCCAGCAAGATTCAGCGCAGGAGGATGGAGAAGCCAGCCCCCCTGAGAGGGCGGCAGACAGAGAGGAAGAGGATGATAACTACATGCCTCCCTCCGAAGACGAGGCAAGCCTCGGCGACGATGAATTTGTCGTGCCTGAGGATCCCGTCGAACAAGAGTGCTTTAAGCGCAGGCTTATGGCCACGGCGAGTAGCCTTAAGAAAAAACAGCAACAACTTAGAGCTGATCAAGACTTGCTAGCTGACAGATGGAATGAAGTACTTGCAGCCGAGGAGTACAAACTCGAACGCCCCTCCAAGAGCTACACAAAGCGCATGTTGCTACCCCGATTAGAGGAGGAAGCACTTAAACCTACATCACCAGCGCATGATGCGGCTGACCGGCCACCTCGCGGCCGCGACAGAGAGGCCTCTAAGCCCTCCACCAAGCCGCACCCCGGCGTCGCTCAAAAAATACCAAGGCACAGGGAAATGCGCTAGACCTGCGAGGTATGTTGGAGGACACGGCAAGGCAAACAAGATCGATCTATAGATCGCGCGGGCGCCCCACGACACGAGACGATAACCGTCACGCCGGATACAGTAAATCTGGCCGGGCCGAACACAGTAGACAAAGATCATTTGAGCTACGTCGTGATATAGCCCAGTACAGAGGTGCCGCGCACCCACCATGCTTCACAGATGAAGTAATGGATCATCAAATCCCAGAGGGTTTCAAACCCGTAAACATTGAATCATACGATGGCACAACAGATCCTGCGGTATGGATCGAGGACTATCTCCTTCATATCCACATGGCCCGTGGCGATGATCTACACGCCATCAAATACCTCCCACTCAAGCTTAAAGGACCAGCTCGGCATTGGCTTAACAGCCTGCCAGCAGAATCTATTGGTTGTTGGGAGGACCTGCAAGCCGCATTCCTCGACAATTTCCAAGGCACCTATGTGCGACCACCAGACGCCGATGACCTGAGCCACATAATTCAGCAGCCAGAAGAATCTGCCAGACAATTCTGGACACGGTTCCTAACCAAGAAAAATCAAATAATCGACTGTCCGGACCCAGAGGCCCTAGCAGCCTTCAAGCATAACATCCGTGACGAGTGGCTTGCCCGGCACCTTGGACAGGAAAAGCCGAAATCTATGGCAGCCCTCACGACACTCATGACCCGCTTTTGCGCGGGAGAAGACAGCTGGCTAGATCATAGCAATAACATGACCAAGAGCCCTGGTAATTTGGATACCAAGGACAGCAATGGCAGGTCGCATCGCAACAAGCACAAGCGCCGCATTAACAGCGACAATGCTGAAGATACGGCAGTTAATGCCGGATTCAGAGGCTCTAAACCCAGTCAGCGAAAAAATCCATTCAAAAGAAACACTCCGGACCCGTCCAGTTTGGACCGTATACTCGATCGCTCGTGCCAGATACATGGCACCCCCAAAAAACCAGCCAATCACACCAACAGGGATTGTTGGGTGTTCAAGCAGGCCGGCAAGTTAAATGCCGAAAACAGAGACAAGGGGCTACACAGCGACAACGATGAGGAGCCCAGGCCGCCAAACAATAGTGGACAGAAGGGCTTCCCCACACAAGTGCGGACGGTGAACATGATATACGCAACCCACATCGCCAAGAGGGAGCGGAAGCGTGTGTTAAGGGACGTATACGCGTTGGAGCCAGTCGCCCCAAAGTTCAACCCATGGTCCTCCTGCCCGATCACTTTTGATCGAAGGGACCACCCCACTAGCATCCGCCATGGCGGATTCGCCGCATTGGTTCTAGACCAAATCATTGACGGATTTCACCTCACTTGAGTCCTTATGGACGGCGGCAGCAGCCTGAACCTGCTTTATCAGGATACAGTGCGGAAAATGGGCACAGATCCCTCAAGGATTAAACCCACAAAAACGACCTTTAAAGGCGTCATACCAGGTGTAGAGGCCAACAGTACAGGCTCAGTTACACTCGAAGTGGTCTTCGGATCCCCGGATAATTTCCGAAGCGAGGAGTTAATCTTCAACATAGTCCCGTTCCATAGTGGCTATCACGCACTGCTCGGACGAACCGCATTTGCAAAGTTCATTGCGGTGCCGCACAACACATACCTCAAGCTCAAGATGCCAGGACCTCGAGGAGTCATCACGGTCAATGAAAACACCAAACGCTCTCTCCGAATGGAGGAGCATACGGTGGCCCTCGCAGCGGAAGTACAAAGCAGCCTCTCAAGGCAATTCTCCAGTCCGACTATGAAACGTCCGGACACCATCAAGCGCGCCCGGAGTAACCAACAACAAGACCGCCTGGCACGTTCCGAGCAAGCATAGCAATGCGGCCCCAACCCCGGAATCAGTACTACGCGTACATAACTACGCTCTGAAAATACCATGGGCACAGGGGGAGGGGCACGACCACGGCACGCCCAAAAATGCGGCTCAACCGCACTAGGGGCTCCCGATTTTGTCATTTTTTCTTACTTTCAGGAACTCCACTCTCCGGAAGGCCTGTCCGGCAGTACAATCGCCGAACACACGATGCAACAACCAAGGAGGCAGAAAGCTACGTCGAATTCCCAGGTGGTCTCTATAACGAGCAAAATACATGTCTTACATACCGTCCCGCAGCTTGCCCCTGGAGGGGGACATGTCAAATAGACCCATCTCTTTCTTACCGCACTATTTGTATCATTCTGCTTTTACCGCAGCCTTTTCGAATAAACAATGCTTAGCTTCAGCTTATTATTGCATTCTCTATTCATACCTTTTTTCATATACATGATCAGTTATGACATTTAGCACCCATACACTTTGGTACGGTCAATACGCCAGGGGCTCAAGCACCCCATAATACGGCGAGAGAAGTCCGAACACTTTCACAAGTGCGACCCTCCGAACTTATAGCATTATATGCATCAGCTCCGAATCATGTCTTTGGTCAATAGTTGGGTTTGCCCGGCTCCCATGTTTTGTTACCTTACGTTCCGCTATATCGGCTAACGTAGCACTGGGAGAACTACTGCGATTGTGCCCCGGTTGAGCTGGGCTATGCACCTCAGTAGAGAAAGCTAAAACTGACGGTCATGATAGGGCGAGAGCTGGTCGCTGTTCGAGAGGTTTCGAGTCCCTAAAGACTTATGCCGCTTAGAGCGAGGAGTCGGCTTTGTCCGGCCTAGGCGTGTATAGCACCCCGGACTCGGTCTTCCGAACACTAGGGGCTTCGCCGAAATTTAAAATTATAGAATTCTCTGGCTAAGTGAGAGTGATAACACATTATAGTCCGATTGCCTTGTTCGTTGTGCTGAGCGCCTCCCTCGACGGACCCAAGAATGGGAAAAGGAGTGCTTAGGTTTATCCCGAACACCCCAGCACTCGTGGCATGGGGGCAGAAGCCGACGACTCGCCATCTCTCAGACTTGATAAACGACCGCATAGAAGGTAATATTTTAAATTAAACAAGCGTTGCATAGCGCATATGAACAAGTTTTCAGCGTACACGATAACACGAGCGAGTTTACTCAAATATTACATCCCTCAAACATTCATCCGCCACAAGGCGGGCACCCTTCAGGACGCCCTCATAGTACATCTCGGGGTGGCGATGCTCCTTGCCTTGCGGTGGTCCGTCCTTCACAAGCTTCTCAGCATCCATCTTGCCCCAGTGCACTTCAGCACGGGCAAGCGCCCTACGGGCACCCTCGATGCAGACGGAGCGCTTGATGACTTCAAGCCGTGGACAGGCATCCACGAGCCGCCTCACCAGCCCGAAGTAGCTCCCAGGCATGGCCTCTCCAGGCCACAGCCGGACTACGAGACCCTTCATGGCCTGTTGGGCCACCTTATGGAGCTCGACCAGCTGCTTCAGTTGGTCGCTCAAGGGCATCGGGTGTCCGGCCTCAGCATACTGAGACCAGAACACCTTCTCCGTCGAGCTCCCCTCTTCGGCCCGGTAGAAGGCGGCGGCATCTGACACGCTACGGGGCAAATCTGCGAATGCTCCTGGAGAGCTCCGGACTCGGGTAAGTAACAAGTAATTCACTTTCACGTGCTTGCTTTGCATAAAGAATGCCTTACCCGCCGCTATCTTCTTCATCGCCTCAACTTCCTGGAGGTATTTTTGGGCTTCGGCCTTGGCAGACTTGGCGCTTTCGAGGGCCGTCGCGAGCTCGAACTCTTGCGTCTTTGAGTCAAGCTCCAAACTCTCGTGTTTTTTCACGAGAGCCTGGAGCTCTTGCTGTACCTCTCCAACTCGTGCCTCATGTTTCTCCCGCTCGGTGCGCTCCGTGGCCGCCTTCTTTTCGGCCTCGGAAAGCGCTTGCTTAAGGGTCGCCACCTCAGTCATGGCCCTTAGCACATCAATAACGACCCTGTCATTTTTTGCAACTGCATCTTTTATATACTTACACAAGGCATTACGTACCTTGGCTCTCCTCGAGCTGCCTCTTGGCAAGGCCGAGCTCTTGCTCGGACCGCTCGAGGTTCTGCTTCAGCGTGTCCACCTCCACAGTCAGTGCGGCAGAGGCCAGCAGCGAAGCCTGCATACGCATATCGACATAATTATGTTAGACTCCTGTGAATATTATTAGATCCTCTATTCGGCTTTTCTTTGTGAACGCCAAACAGAGCATCAGGGGCTACTGTCTATGCGGTAATATTTTCACATATTTTTTACATACCTCAAAGCCTGTTAACAGGCTAGCACAGGCTTCAGTCAGCCCGCTCTTGGCGGACTGAACCTTCTGGATCACCGCACTCATGATAGTGCGGTGCTCCTCGTTGATGGAGACGCCGTTAAGCACCTCCAACAAGTTATCCGGTGCCTCCGGTTGGGCGGAGGACACCGGTGCAGTAGGCTTGCCCTTCTTTGTAGGGGGTCGCCTGCCGGAGTCCGGAACCGCTGAAGGTTCCGGCGTGGTGTCCGGCCCAAGGCCGGACTCGGAGCCCTTGGGAGCTTTGCTCCCTTTGTGCCTGCAGTCCTGGTGGTCGCCTTGCGGCGCCTCCAGGACCACCTCCCCTTGGTTTGGAGCATTTTGGGACAACACCTCAGCGTCGTACGTAGGGCGAGGGGAGGTAGCGGTCAGAAGTGAAAAACTATTCGCATCCGACGAATCCAGGGAACCGCTCGACGACACGTCGAGCCGGGCTTTGGGCGGACTGCGCAACAAAGGAACACCATGAGTCACTCTGGTGTCCGAATACTTACGACTTCGCCAGGGGCTTGGCCCTGAGCGGCCACTCCTCTTCACCGTCGTCGGCGTTGGTGGAGTAGTCTGGAGGAAGGGTCCTCCCCTTCTTGGACCCTCCGGCCTCCCCAGTTGGGGCGTCCTTCCTTTTCTTTTCTCCCCCTGCTGGGGAAGAAACCTCTCTTTCCTCCTCCTCGTCTTCATGGGAGGAGTGCGCCTCGGAGTCGTCGGACGGTGAGTCCGACTCCACCGGGCGCTGGGAACTCTTCCGGGTTCCCGTGGCCTTCTTCTTTGCCTTCTTCTCCGGCACCACGTAAGGTGCCAGAACCAGCAGCTCCGTCAAGCGGGCGTCTGCTGAGTCTTCGAGCAAAGGAGCCGGACAGTTGATTTGTCCGGCCATCCTCTGCCAGTCCTGTCAAAGGCATGGGGGCTTAGGTCCCGCATAGAGTCAAACTATGAAAAAAGAATATCATGTAAGAGGTAAAATAGCTTACCGCGCTGGCTTGACGCTGCGCGCTGAATCCGTGATCCTCGGTGGCAGAAGCGGGAGCCTCGGCGCCCTTGAATAGCACCTTCCAGGCATCTTCATACGTTGTGTCGAAGAGCCATCTTAGAGTTCGGTGCTGGGTCGGGTCGAACTCCCACAAGCTGAAAGCCCGTTGTTGGCACGGGAGGATCCGGCGAATGAGCATGACCTGGACTACGTTGATGAGTATGAGCTTCTTGCTCACCAGGTTTTGGACGCAGGTTTGAAGTCCGGTCAGCTCTCCCGAACTACCCCACGGCAGGTCGTTCTCTTTCCAGGAGGTGAGCCGTGTAGGGATTCTGGATCGGAACTCAGGGGCTGCGACCCATTTAGGGTCACGTGGCTCGGTGATGTAGAAGCACCCCGATTGCCACCCCTTTATGGTCTCCACGAAGGAGCCCTCGAGCGATAGGACGTTGGGCATCTTGCCCACCATGGCGCCTCCGCACTCCGCCTGGCGGCCGCACACTACCTTCGGCTTGACATTGAAGGTCTTCAGCCATAAGCCAAACTGGGGCTGGATGCAGAGGAAGGCCTCACACACGACGATAAACGCCAAGATATTGAGGATGAAGTTCAGGGCCAGATCGTGGAAGTCCAGGCCGTAGTAGAACATGAGCCCCCGGACGAATGGGTGGAGAGGGAAGCCTAGTCCATGGAGGAAATGGGTGAGGAACACCACCCTCTCATGGGGCCTAGGGGTGGGGATGAGCTGCCCCTCTTCTGGGAGCCGGTGCGCGATGTCGTCGGACAAGTATCCGTCTCTCCTCAGCTTCTTGATGTGTCCCTCCGTGACGGAGGAGACCATCCACTTGCCTCCCGCTCCGGACATGGCTGGAGAAGGTTGAGATGGGAAATGCGGGCTTGGGCGCTGGAGCACGAGTGTGCGAAAACGGATGAGCAAAGGAGGGACAAGGCATGGATGAAAAGGTGGATCCTTATCCCATTATATGGGCGGACGAAACTATGCGTTCCCACCAGCCTGGTAAAACTCGCTTATCCCCCAAGCGTCATAATCAATGGCACGGTTGGGTTACCCACGCCCGTATTGATGAGAATCCCGGGATAAGGGGACACGATCTTTGCTTCGACAAGACGTGCCAAGGAAACCGCCTCGCAAAACGCGCTGAGGTGGGATAGTAAAAACGATTCGAGTAAAGGCTTGGCTGTGGTGTGATGTCACGCTACGAAATACGTCAGCAGATTAGATATTATTCTCTCTACCGCAGTATGTGGAACTTATTTTGCAGAGCCGGACACTATCCTTGTGTTCAAAATCTTCTATGAAGTATTTGGAGGAGGAACCCGCCTTGCAATGCCAAAGACAATCTGCACGCCGGACTCGTCGTCATTGAAGCCTGGTTCAGGGGCTACAGAGGGAGTCCTGGATTAGGGGGTGTCCAAATAGCCGGACTATAACCTTCGGACGGACTCTTGGACTATGAAGATACAAGATTGAACACTTCGTCCCGTGTCCGGATGGGACTTTCCTTGGCGTGGAAGGCAATCTTGGCAATACGGATATGTAGATCTCCTTCCATTGTAATCGACTCTGTGTAACCCTAGCCCTCTCCGGTGACTATATAAACTAGAGGGTTTAGTCCATAGAACAACAATCATACCATAGGCTAGCTTCTAGGGTTTAGCCTCTCTGATCTCGTGGTAGATCTACTCTTGTACTACCCATATCATCAATATTAATCAAGCAGGAGTAGGGTTTTACCTCCATCAAGAGGGCCTGAACCTAGGTAAAAACATTGTGTCCCTTGTCTCATGTTACCATCCGCCTAGACCCACAGTTCGGGACCCCCTACCCGAGATCTGCCGGTTTTGACCCCAACCGCTATCCAGCATGCATCTAGAGTATTAAGTTCATAAGAATGGAGTCACGCTTTAAGCAAGATGACATGATGTAGAGGGATAAACTCATGCAATATGATATAAACCCCATCTTTTTATCCTCGATGGCAACAATACAATACGTGTCATTTCCCCTAATGTCACTGGGATCGAGCACCGCAAGATTGAACCCAAAGCTAAGCACTTCTCCCATTGCAAGAAAGATCAATCTAGTAGGCCAAACCAAACTAATAATTCGAAGAGACTTGCAAAGATAACCAATCATACATAAAAGAATTCAGAGAAGATTCAAATATTGTTCATAGATAATCTTGATCATAAACCCACAATTCATCGGATCTCGAGAAACACACCGCAAAAGAAGATTACATCGAATAGATCTCCAAGAGAATCGAGGAGAACTTTGTAATGAGATCCAAAGAGAGAGAAGAAGCCATCTAGCTAATAACTATGGACCTGAAGGTCTGAGGTAAATTACTCACACATCAACGAAGAGGCTATGGTGTTGATGTATAAGCCCTCCATGATCAATGCCCCCTCTGGCAGGACGCCGAAAAAGGCCCCAAGATGGGATCTCACGGGTACAAAAGGTTGCGGCGGTGGAAATAGGTTTTTGTGGTGCTCTTCGATGGTTTGGGGGTACGTAGGTATATATAGGAGGACGAAGTAGGTCAGTGGAGCCACGAGGGGCCCACAAGGGTGGAGGGTGCGCCCAGGGGGGGTAGGCACGCCCCCTGCCTCGTGGCCTCCTCGTTTGTTGCTTGACATCCACTCCAAGTCCTCTGGATCACGTTTGTTCCAAAAATCACGCTCCCGAAGGTTTCATTCCGTTTGGACTTCGTTTGATATCTTTTTTCTGCGAAACACTAAAATAGGCAAAAAAAGCAATTTGGACTGGGCCTCCGGTTAATAGGTTAGTCCCAAAAATAATATAAAAGTGTATAAATAAGCCCATTAAACATCCAAAAAAGAATATATAATAGCATGGAATAATCAAAAATTATAGATACGTTGGAGACGTATCAAGGAGTCAGGTATAACACCTAAGTATGATTGTGTTAAATCTTTTATGGATACCAATGTTTTCCGTGAATTTAGCACTAAATATGGACTTGACTCTGAGATAGTAGCTTCTTTCTATGAATCCTTTGCTACTCATGTTGATCTCCCTAAGGATAAGTGGTTTAAATATAATCCTCCCATTGAAGTAAAAGTAGTTGCACCTATTAAAGTTGAAGAAAAGACTATCACTTATAATGTCGAGCCTATTGTTCCTACTGCTAATATTGAGAAACCACCTTTCCCTGTTAGAATAAAGGATCATGCTAAAGCTTCAACTGTGGTTCGTAAGAGTAACACTAGAACACCTACACCCCCTGAGAAAATTGAAGTTGATCCTAGTATTGCTATGGTTAAAGATCGCTTGGTTGATAATATTGATCGGCATGTTATTTACTTCTATGATGAAGCTGCTAGAATTGCTAGACTTGATACTAAAAATAAACATAGACCTATTATAGGCATGCCTGTTATTTCTGTTAAAATAGGAGATCATTGTTATCATGGCTTATGCGATATGGGTGCTAGTGCAAGTGCAATACCTCATTCCTTATACAAAGAAATTATGCGTGATATTGCACCTGCTGAGATAGAGGAAATTGATGTTACAATTAAGCTTGCCAATAGAGACACTATTTCACCAGTTGGGATTGTTAGAGATGTTGAAGTCTTGTGTGGGAAAGTTAAATATCCTGCTGATTTTCTTGTTCTTGGTTCCCCACAAGATAACTTTTGTCCCAGTATATTTGGTAGACCCTTCTTGAATACTGTTAATGCTAGAATAGACTACAAAAAGGATTTTGTTACTATTGGTTTGGGGGATATGTCTCATGAGTTTAATTTTGCTAAATTTCATAGACAACCCCATGATAAAGAATTGCCTAGTAAAGATGAATTATTGGTCTTGCTTCTATTGCCATGCCTCCTAATGATCCTTTAGAACAATATTTGCTCGACATGAAAATGATATGTTTATGAATGAAAGAAGGGAAATAAATGAAGTATTCTTTAAACAGGGACCTATTTTGAAACACAACTTGCCTGCTAAAATCCTAGGGGATCCTCCTCCACCCAAGGGTGATCCCGTGCTTGAGCTTAAACCATTACCTGATACTCTTAAATATGCTTATCTTGATGAGAAAAAGATATATCCTGTTATTATTGGTGCTAACCTTTCAGAGCATGAAGAAAACAAATTATTGAAAACTCTGAAGAAGCACCGTGCTGCTATTGGATATACTCTTGATGATCTTAAGGGCATTAGTCCCACTCTATGTCAGCACAAAATAAAATTGGAGAAAGACGCTAAACCCGTTGTTGATCACCAACGACGGTTAAATCCCAAGATGAAATAAGTGGTAAGAAAAGAAATACTAAAGCTTCTGTAGGAAGGTATAATTTATCCTGTTGCTGATAGTCAGTGGGTAAGTCCTGTCCATTGTGTCCCCAAGAAGGGAGGTATTACTGTTGTTCCTAATGATAAAGATGAATTGATCCCACAAAGAATTGTTACAGGTTATAGAATGGTAATTGATTTCCGTAAACTAAATAAAGCTACTAAAAAGATCATCACCCTTTACCTTTTATTGATCAAATGCTAGAAATATTATCCAAACATACACATTTTTCTTTCCAGATGGTTATTCTGGTTTCTCTCAAATACCTGTGTCAAAAGAGGATCAAGAAAAGACCACCTTTACTTGTCCTTTCGGTACCTTTGCTTATAGACGTATGCCTTTTGGTTTATGCAACGCACCTACTACCTTTCAAAGATGCATGATGGCTATATTCTCTGATTTTTGTGAAAAGATTGTTGAGGTTTTCATGGATGATTTCTCCGTATATGGAACTTCTTTTGATGATTGCTTGAGCAACCTTGATCGAGTTTTGCAGAGATGTGAAGAAACTAATCTTGTCTTGAATTGGGAAAAGTGCCACTTTATGGTTAATGAAGGTATTGTCTTGGGGCATAAAATTTCTCAAAGAGGTATTGAAGTTGATAAAGCTAAAGTTGATGCTATTGAAAAGATGCCGTGTCCCAAGGGCATAAAAGGTATAAGAAGTTTCCTTGGTCATGCCAGTTTTTATAGGAGGTTCATTAAGGACTTCTCAAAAATTTCTAGGCCTCTGACTAAGCTCTTACAAAAAGATTTTCCTTTTGTCTTTGATGATGATTGTGTAGAAGCATTTGAAATACTTAAGAAAGCTTTGATTTCTGTACCTATTGTTTAGCCACCTGATTGGAATTTACCCTTTGAAATTATGTGTGATGCTAGTGATTATGCTGTAGGTGCTGTTCTAGGAAAAAGAGTTGATAAGAAATTAAATGTTATTCAATATGCCACTAAAACTCTAGACAGTGCCCAAAGAAATTATGCTACTACTGAAAAAGAATTTTTAGCAGTTGTATTTGCTTGTGATAAGTTCCGACCTTATATTGTTGATTCTAAAGTAACTATTCACACTGATCATGCTGCTATTAAATACCTTATGGAAAAGAAAGGTGCTAAACCTAGACTTATTAGATGGGTTCTCCTACTACAAGAATTTGATTTGCATATTATTAATAAAAAGGGAGCTGAGAACCCCGTTGTAGACAGCTTGTCTAGGTTAGAGAATGTTCTTGATGACCCACTACCTATTGATGATAGCTTCCCTGATGAACAATTAGCTGTCATAAATGCTTCTCGCACTGCTCCATGGTATGCTGATTATGCTAATTACATTGTTGCTAAATTTATACCACCTAGCTTCACATACCAGCAAAAGAAAAAGTTTTTCTATGATTTGAGACATTACTTTTGGGATGACCCGCACCTTTATAAAGAAGGAGTAGATGGTGTTATTAGACGTTGTGTACCTGAGCATGAACAGGAACAGATCCTACGCAAGTGTCACTCCGAGGTTTATGGAGGACACCACGCTGGAGATAGAACGTCACATAAGGTATTGCAATCCGGTTTTTATTGTCCTACTCTCTTCTAGGATGCCCGTAAGTTTGTCTTGCCTTGTGATGAATGTCAAAGAATTGGTAATATTAGTAGACGTCAAGAAATGCCTATGAACTATTCACTTGTTATTGAACCATTTGATGTTTGGGTCTTTGATTATATAGGACCGTTTCCTTCCTCTAATGGGTATACACATATTTTAGTTGTTGTTGATTACGTTACTAAGTGGGTAGAAGCTATTCCAACTAGTAGTGCTGATCATAACACCTCTATTAAGATCCTTAAAGAAGTTATTTTTCTGAGGTTTGGAGTCCCTAGATATTTAATGACTGATAGTGGTTCACATTTTATTCATGGTGCCTTTCTTAAAATGCTTGCTAAGTATGATGTTAATAATAGAATTGCATCTCCATATCACCCACAGTCCAGTGGTCAAGTAGAACTTCGTAATAGAGAGCTGAAATTAATTTTGCAAAAGACTGTTAATAGATCTAGAAAGAATTGGTCCAATAAACTTGATGATGCATTATGGGCCTACATAACTGCATATAAAAATCCTATGGGTATGTCTCCATATAAAATGGTTTATGGAAAAGCATGTCACTTACCTCTCGAACTAGAACATAAGGCATATTGGGCCATTAAAGAGCTCAATTATGATTTCAAACTTGCCGGTGAGAAGAGACTATTTGACATTAGCTCACTTGATGAATGGAGAACCCGGGCCTATGAGAATGCCAAATTGTATAAAGATAAATTTAAAGATGGCATGATAAAAGGATACAAAAGCGTGAGTTTAATGTAGGTGATTATGTGTTGCTATTCAACTCTCGTTTAAGATTTTTTGCAGGAAAACTTCTCTCTAAATGGGAAGGGCCTTACGTTATCGAGGAGGTCTATCGCTCTGGTGCCATAAAAATCAACAACTTAGAAGGCACAAATCCAAAGGTGGTGAACGGTCAAAGAATCAAACATTATATGTTAGGTAATCCTATAAATGTTGAAACTAATGTTATTGACACCGTGACCCCGGAGGAGTACATAAGGGACACTTTCCAGAACGTTTCAGACTCGAAAAAGGAATAGGTATGTGGTACGGTAAGTAAACCGACTCCAAAACAGTTCTAATAGTAATTTTCCTCCATTTTGGAATATTTAAGAAAATAGGAAAATAAGAAGTAGTCCGAAACGGACACGAGGCATCCACGAGGGTGGAGAGCGCGCCATACCCCCTGGGCGCGCCCCCTGCCTCATGGGCACCTCGTGTGCCCTCCGGACTCCGTTTTCTTGCACGATACTTCTTTTTGTCGCTAAAAATTCATTATATAATCTCCCGAAAGTTTCAACCACCGTATCATGCAAATACCCTCTGTCTTTGTTTCGAGTTGTTTTCTACCAGAGTTGTCAAAGGCCAGGCATCATGTCGTCCCCCTCCTCCAACAATGAGGGCAACGATGCTTGGCTAACAAAGATTGAGTTGAAGAGAGAAGAACCCGGGGAGATCAACAAGGATGATGGGATCAAGAAGGCCATGGAGGATCAAGCTCTGGCAACAAAAGACGAAGACATCCTTCAACCTCATCACAATCTTCTTACCCCAACGTAGATTGAAGCCTTCAAGATGATTGAGTTAGCTCGCATACAAAATATGTATCTCACTCGTGAAAATATTTTGCTGAAGGAGCATATCACCGCACTCAAGGGCATTATCCACAAATTGGAGGATCTCCTACGCTCGATGTGCGACTATCCATCATCACCACCATCTTCTTCACCAACAAAGGAGAACTGATTATCTAGTATGGGCACTCCCCTTGGGAACTGCCAAGCTTGGGGGAGTTGCCCCAGTATCGTATCACCACCACACTCCTATCTTTACTGTTTTTCTTAGTTCGATCCTTTTGGTAATATCTTTATCAAGTAGAATAAATTTTTAGTATGATCTAGTTCTAAGTTTTGATTTATGATCCTTCTATGTAATCGAGTCCGTGAGCTATATATAATAAAGAATAGTGTTGAGTCAAGGGCTTGATTATCTTACTATGATCTTAAGGGAATAAAAGAAAGAATAAAAAGAAATAAATAGATCATATTGATCTTATGGAGAGTAATGACTTCACATATAAAGAGTATGATGAATAAAAGTTGTTGAGAGTTAACAAATATAGTTTTGGTCATCGTTGCAATTAATAGGAAGTAATAAAGAAAGAGAGGTTTTCACATATAAATACACTATCTTGGACATATTTTATGATTGTGAGCACTCATTAAAATATGACATGCTAAAGAGTTGATATTGGACAAGGAAGACAAAATAATGGGTTATGTTTTCTTATATCTGAAATAAAGTATATTGTCATGGATCATCCAACATGTTGAGCTTGCCTTTCCCCCTCATGCTAGCCATATTCTTTGCACCAAGTAGAGATACTACTTGTGCTTCTGAATATCCTTAAACCCAGTTTTGCCATGAGATTCCACCATACCTACCTATGGATTGAGTAACATCCTTCAAGTAAGTTGTCATGTTGCATGCAATAAAAAATGCTCTCTAAATATGTATGATTTATTAGTGTGGAGAAACTAAGCTTTATACGATCTTGTGATGTAGAAGCAATAAAAGCAACTGATTGCATAATAAAGGTCCATATCACAAGTGGCAATATAAAGTGAAGTTCTTTTGCATTAAGATTTTATGCATCCAACCATAAAAGCACATGACAACCTCTGCTTCCCTCTGCGAAGGGCCTATCTTCTATTCTTTTCTTATAACTTATACAAAGAGTCATGGTGATCTTCACCTTTCCTTTTTACATTTTATCCTTTGGCAAGCACATTGTGTTGGAAAGATCCTGATATATATATCCAATTGGATGTAAGTTAGCATGAACTATTATTGTTGACATTATCCTTGAGGTAAAAGGGTTGAAGGCAACACTATAAGCCCCTATCTCTCTTTGTGTCCGATTAAAACTCCATACCCATAAGTATTGCCTGAGTGTTAGCAATTATGAAAGACTAAATGACAGTTGTGTATGTGGACTTGCTGAAAAGGTCTTATATTGACTCTTTCCGATGTTATGATAAATTGCAATTGCTTCAATGACTGAGATTATAGTTTGTTAGTTCTCAATGAAGTTTCTGATTCATACTTGACATTGTGAATAGATTATTACTTGAGCACAAAAAATCGTATGACAATATCTATATATGTTGCTGTTATAAGAATGATCATGATGCCCTCATGTCCGTATTTTATTTTATCGACACCTCTATCTCTAAACATGTGGACATATTTTTCGTTATCGGCTTCCGCTTGAGGACAGGCGAGGTCTAAGCTTGGGGGAGTTGATACGTCCATTTTGCATCACACTTTTATATCGATATTTACTGCATTATGGGCTGTTATTACACGTTAGGTCACAATACTTATGCCTATTCTATCTTATTTTACAAGGTTTACATGAAGAGGGAGAATGCCGGGAGCTGGAATTCTGGGCTGGAAAAGGAGCAAATATTAGAGACCTATTCTGCACAAATCCAAAAGTCCTAAAACTTCACGAAGGCACGGTTTGGAATATATAGAAAATACTAGAGAAAGAATCAACCAAGGGGGCCCACACCCTGGCCACGAGGGTGGGGGCGCGCCCTACCCCCTGGGCGCGCCCCCATGCCTCGTGGGCCCCCTGGCAGGCCTCCGGTGCCCATCTTCTTTTATATGAAGTCTTTTACACTAGAAAAAATCATAAGGAAGCTTTCGGGAAGAAACACCGCCGCCACGAGGCAGAACCTTGGCGGAACCAATCTAGGGCTCTGGCGGAGCTGTTCTGCCGGGGAAACATCCCTTTGGGAGGGGGAAATCATCGCCATTGTCATCACCAACGATCCTCTCATCGGGAGGGGATCAATCTCCATCAACATATTCACCACCACCATCTCATCTAAAACCCTAGTTCATCTCTTGTATCCAATCTTTGTCCTAAAACCTCAGATTGGTACCCGTGGGTTGCTAGTAGTGTTGATTACTCCTTGTAGTTGATGCTAGTTGGTTTATTTGGTGGAAGATCATATGTTCTGATCCTTTATGCATATTAATACCCCTCTGATTATGAACATGAATATGATTTGTGAGTAGTTACGTTTGTTCCTGAGGACATGGGAGAAGTCTTGCTATCAGTGGTCATGTGAATTTTGTATTCGTTCGATATTCTGATGAGATGTATGTTGTCTTTCCTCTAGTGGTGTTATGTGAACGTCGACTACATGACACTTCACCATTGTTTGGGCCTAGAGGAAGGCATTGGGAAGTAATAAGTAGATGATGGGTTGCTAGAGTTACATAAGCTTAAACCCTAGTTTATGCGTTGCTTCATAAGGGGCTGATTCGGATCTATATGTTTCATGCTATGGTTAGGTTTACCTTAATACTTCTTTTGTAGTTGCGGATGCTTACAATAGGGGTTAATCATAAGGGGGATGCTTGTCCAAGAAAGGGTAGTACCCAAGCACCGGTCCACCCACATACCAAATTATCAAAGTAACGAACGCGAATCATATGAGCGTGATGAAAACTAGCTTGACGATAATTCCCATGTCTCCTCGGGAGCGTTTTCCTTCATATAGGAGTTTGTCCAGGCTTGTCCTTTGCTACAGAAAGGATTGGGCCATCTTGCTGCACCTTATTTACTTTCATTACTTGTTACCCGTTACAAATTACCTTATCACAAAACTATCTGTTACCGATAATTTTAGTGCTTGCAGAGAATACCTTACTGAAAACCGCTTGTCATTTCCTTCTGCTCCTCGTTGGTTTCGACACTCTTACTTATCGAAAGGACTACGATAGACCCCCTACACTTGCGGGTCATCACCCCTGGGCCTCTTCTTTATCATATTTGCCTTCGAGATCTATTTTTATTTGCTTTTATTTTCAGATCTATTAATCCAAAAACACAAAAATACCTTGCTGCAATTTATTGTTATTTATTTTATCTCGCGTTCCTGCGAGATCTATTTATCCAATCTACTACAATTTTACCTATCTTTTACCCGGGAGGGATTGACAACCCCTCTTTTATGTCGGGTTGCAAGTATTTGTTCTTTGTGTGCAGGTACCGTTTACATAGTGTTGTGTGGTTCTCCTACTGGTTCGATAACCTTGGTCTCATCACTGAGGGAAATACCTACCGTAGCTGTGCTGCATCTTCCCTTCCTCTTTGGGGAAATACCAACGTAGTTCAAGCCGCATCAAAAGGAATTTCTGACGCCGTTGCCGGGGAGACATCATCAACATCTACCAGGTTCCTAATCAAAAATCTTATCGCCTTGCAATTAACATTATTTGTCATTTGCCTCTCGTTTTCATCTTCCCCACCTCACAAAAAATTGGGCGTTTTATTCGCTCTCTTTTCCATTCGTCTTTTTCTCGTTAGATCTCTTGTTCGCTATCTTTACTTGTGTTGCCATGTGTCTTCTATTTGCTTCCATCTTTGCTTGCTAAAAATCTATTGATATGGATCCTTGTCCACTTGCTAGTTTTTTTAAGAGATCCAATTATGACGAACCTATTACTAGTGAATTGAGTTCACAAGATTATTTATGAAGTTTTGCTTGAGATTTATGAATCTGAAAATTGTGATGAAGTGTTAAACAAAGAAATTTATAAAGTGATTCATGATAGCTCCTTGAATGAAAAGCTTGATTGCAATGATTTTACTATAAATACTATTAATGTCAATTGTGCTAATAATATGCAAAACCCCAAGCTTGGGGATGCTAATTTTGCTATGTCCACTACTTGTTGCAATGATTATGATTGGGCTGATTCTTCTTATGATATTTGAAAATTTATCTAGACCTCATGGTAAATATGCTTGCAATAATATTAAAAGTGGGTTGGAAGAGTGTAAAATTTAGCTAAAAATAGTCTCACATATTTGGAGAATGTTCAATCTTATGAAATTTTTGATAAAAGTGGGCTTGGAGAGGTCATGACTCTATTTTATGATAATCCCACTATTTTGGAAGAGTGTCAACTTTGCATGCATGTGGATCATGAATAGAATATTTTATGTGATAGTTATATTGTTGAATTTGATTATGATCCTACATGTAATTATTATGAGAGAGGAAAATATGGTTGTAGAAATTTTCATGTTACTAAATTACCTCTTGTTATGTTGAGATTGTCAATGTTTTACTCCTCTTCTATGCATATTTTAGATGTCTCTTGTCTTGATAATTTGTTTGCTTATAAAATTCCTATGCATAGGAAGTATGTTAGACTTAAATGTGTTTGTCATATGTTTCATGATGCTCTCGTTGTGTTTCAATTCTTATCTTTCGTGTGAGCATTGTTGAAATCCTATGCCTAGCTAGGGGCATAAAGCGATAGCGCTTGTCGGGAGGCAACCCAATGAATAAATTTTATTTTTGCCTTTTTTCTTTCTGTTCTTGAGTGTTTTTATGTTTTAATTGGTGTTTGTGCCAAACAAAGCCTTTGGGATCATGTTGGGTGATAGTTGCTTTGATCTTGTTGGAAAACAGAAACTTTTGCATCTAGTAAAATAATTTTGAAAATTCACAGAAGCAACAAAAAATTCTGAGTTTTTTACACAAGATAGATATACAAATTGCCCACGTTTTCCTAATTTTCAGAATTTTTGGAGTTACAGAAGTATTCGAAGTTTTGAGATTACTACAGATTGTTCTGTTCTGTTTTCTTTGCATTGTGTGCTTATTTTGATGAATCTATGGACTCTTTCGGGGGGTTTGAGCCATGGAAAAGTTGGAATACAGTAGATATAATGCAAAAATAATGAATGGGTTTGCAATAGTACTTATAGTAGTGATTTGCTTTGTTATACTAACGGATCTCACGAAGGTTTTGTTGAGTTTTGTGTGATTGAAGTTTTTCAAGTTTTAGGTGAGATCATGATGGATGAAGGAATAATTAGTAAGAAGAGCCTAAGCTTGGGGATGCCCATGGCATCCCAAGCCATTATATAAATAGAAGCAAGCAACTAAGCTTGGGGATGCCCGAGTGGCATCCCCTCTTTCTTCTAACGACCATCGGTATCTTACTTGGAGCTATATTTTTATTCGCCACATATCATGAGTTTTTCTTGGAGCGTCTTGTATGATATGAGTCTTTGCTTGTTTTGTTTTTTGTTTTAAGTCAAGTATCCTTGCTGGACACACCTTTTTGAGAGAGCCAAAATTATGCTATGACTTGTTAGAATTGCTCTCTATGCTTCACTTAAATCTTTATGACCTATGGATTTCCTCTAGTGCTTCACTTATATCTTTTTGAGCACGATGTGCCGTGTCTTTAGTATTTTTGAAGAAATGCTCTCATGCTTCACTTAGATTTATTTGAGAGTTAGTAATGTTCCTAAGAAATTCTCTAATGCTTCACTTAAATTATTTTGGGAGAAGAAAATTTTTATGCCCATGTTCTTCACTTAGATTTGTTTGAGCTTTCAAAAAGCAACATATGAAATTAGTCCCAAAGTGATAGATATCCAAGAGGGATATAATAAAAACTTCCATGAAGATCATGGGAAAAAATAAACTTGGTTCCTTGTAATAGTTTGCGATATGATGGTATAATATGTGAGTCATGTTGATGAGTAATTATGCTTTAGTAAGAATATTGGTGCTAAGGTTTGTGATTCCCTATGCAAGCACAAAAGTCAATAATTATGCAATGAAATTACATCCTACTTGTGGTGCATTATTCTGTGTTAGTTATGCTTAATGCTCGCTTATGAGATTTTTCATTTCTTGGTTGGATGCTTCTCAATATTTGCTAGCCTTCATTTGCACTAAGTATGATCACTACTTGTGCATCCAAAATCCTTAAAACCAGTTTTGCCATATGAGTCACCTATACCTACCTATATGCGGTATTCTTTTGCCGTTCTAAGCAGATCTGTATGTGCCATCTCTAATTTTCAAAATGAATCTCTTTTGTGTGCTCGTATCACTCATGAAACGGTAGGGGGTGGCCGATATTTTCCCGTCGTATCTACTTTCCAAACACTTTTGCCCTTGTTTTGGACTCTAACTTGCATGATTTGAATGGAACTAACCCGGACTGGCGTTGTTTTCAGCAGAATTGCCATGGTGTTATCTTTGTGCAGAGACAAAAGTTCTCGGAATGACCTGAAACTTCACGAAGATTATTTTTGAAAATAATAAAAAAATATTGGCGAAAGAATCATGGCCAGGGGCCCCACACCCTATCCACGAGGGTGGGAGGCCCGCCTGCCTCCCTAGGGCGTGCCCCCTGCCTCGTGGGCCCCCTGGAGCTCCACCGACCTCAACTCCAACTCTATATATTCACATTTGGGGAGAAAAAAGTCAGAGAGAAGGATTCATCGCGTTTTACGATGCAAAGCCGCCGCCAAGCCCTAATCTCTCTTGGGAGGGCTGATCTGGAGTCCGTTTGGGGCTACAGAGAGGGGAATTTGTCGCCGCCATCATCATCAACCATCCTCCATCACCAATTTCATGATGCTCACCGTCATGCGTGAGTAATTCCATCATAGGCTTGCTGTACGGTGATGGGTTGGATCAGATTTATCATGTAATCGAGTTAGTTTTGTTAGGGTTTGATCCCTAGTATCCACTATGTTCTAAGATTGATGTTTCTATGATTAATGCTTGTCACTAGAGCCCAAGTGCCATGATTTCAGATCTGAACCAATTATGTTTTCATGAATATATGTGAGTTCTTGATCCTATCTTACAAGTCTATAGTCACCTACTATGTGTTATGATCCGGCAACCCCGAAGTGACAATAATCGGGACCACTCCCAGTGATGACCGTAGTTTGAGGAGTTCATGTATTCACTATGTGTTAATGCTTTGGCCCGATACTCTATTAAAAGGAGGCCTTAATATCCCTTAGTTTCCGTTAGGACCCCGCTGCCACGGGAGGGTAGGACAAAAGATGTCATGTAAGTTCTTTTCCATAAGCATGTATGACTATATTCGGAATACATGCCTACATTACATTGATGAATTGGAGCTAGTTCTGTGTCACCCTATGTTATGACTGTTACATGATGAACCGCATCCGGCATAATTCTCTATCACCGATCCAATGCCTAGGACCTTTTCATATATTGTTCTCCACTTTATTTACTTTTCCGTTGCTACTATTACAATCACTACAAAACCCAAAAATATTACTTTTGCTACCGTTACTGTTACTTCCATACTACTTTGCTACTAAATACTTTGCTGCAGGTATTAAGTTATCCAGGTGTGGTTGAATTGACAACTCAACTGCTAATACTCGAGAATATTCTTTGTCTGCCCTTGCATCGAATCAATAAATTTGGGTTGAATACTCTACCCTCGAAAATTGTTGCGATCCCCTATACTTGTGAGTTATCATGACTATTTTCTGGCGCCGTTGCCAGGGAGCATAGCTCTATTCTTTGAGTCACATGGCATTTATATCTGCTGGTCACTATGAAGAACTTGAAGGACGAGAAAACAAAAATTTATCCCTCAACTACGAGGGGAGGTAAGGAACTGCCATCTAGCTCTGCACTTGATTCACCTTCTGTTTTGAGTAAGCTTGCGACACCTAAACCTGCTTCTGCTATTAATTCTTATATGTCGCATGTTATTGATGATGCCACTTCTGCTATGCATGATACTTATGATAAAACTACTTCTATGCTTGATACTACTGTGCCACTTGGTGAATTTCTTGATGAACAACTTGTTAGAGCTAGAGAGAATGAAATTATTGCAACTGATAATATTGATGAAAGTGATGATGAAGATTCTCCCCCTAAATATGAATTGTCTGTTGTGCCTGAGGGTTATGTTATGGATGAAGAAACTGCTAGATACTTTCTTGCTTGCAATGATAGAAGTGTTCTTAAGAAATTATTAGCTAAGCTGAAACAAAAATCTCTGAATGCTAGAATGAAGTACGATCCTTCTTATGCTACTTCACCTATCTTTGTTACTGATAAGGATTATGAATTCTCTGTTGATCTTGATATAATTACTTTGGTTGAATCTGATCCTTTTTATGGCTATGAATTTGAAACTGTTGTGGCACATCTTACTAAATTAAATGATATAGCCACCCTGTTCACTAATGATGAGAAATCTTGCTACTACTATATCCTTAAAATATTTCCGTTCTCATTAAAGGGTGATGCTAAGATATGGTTTAATTCTCTTGATCCTGGTTGTGTGCGTAGTCCCCAGGATATGATTTATTACTTCTCTGCTAAATATTTCCTTGCTCATAAGAAACAAGCTGCTTTAAGGGAAATATATAATTTTATGCAAATTGAAGAAGAGAGTTTCCCACAAATTTGGGGGAGGCTTCTCCAATTACTTAATGCTTTGCCTGATCATCCTCTCAAGAAAAATGAAATACTTGATATCTTTTATAATGGACTAACCGATGCTTCCAGAGACCACCTAGATAATTGTGCTGGTTGTGTTTTCAGGGAAAGAACTGTTGATCAAGCTGAAATTCTATTGAATAATATGTTGACTAATGCAAATAATTGGACCCTTCCTAAACCAACTCCTAAGCCAACTCCGAAGAAAAGGGGTGTTCTATTTCTCAGTCCGAAAGATATGCAAGAGGCAAAGAAATCAATGAAGGAAGAAGGTATTAAAGCTGAAGATGTTAAGAATTTACCTCCTTTGAAGAAATACATGGTCTTAAATTACCACCTGTTGAAGAAATACATTGTCCTGGTAACCCAACACACGTAGTAAAGGTAAATTCTCTCTATAGATATGATAAAGCTGAAATCCCTCCTACTAAGTTTGCTAGCCAATGCCTAGATAAGTTTGATAATTTAATGGTTAAGCAAGAAAACTTCAATGCTTATTTTGGTAGAGAATTAAAACGCAATGCTTATATGATTGAACACTTGAGTGATTATAGGTCTAGAGTTAAAGGTGAACTTAAACTCATTAGTAAACATGCTTCTATGGTTACCACTCAAGTAGAACAAGTACTTAAAGCTCAAAATGATTTGCTCAATGAATTGAATAGTAAGAATAATGACTTTGCTATTAGAGTTGCAACTAGAGGGGGTAAAGTGACTCAGGAACCTTTGTATCCTGAGGGCCACCCTAAGAGAATTGAGCAGGATTCTCAAAGAAATAATGTTGATGCACCTCGTCCTTCTAAGAAGAAGAAAAAGAAAAATGATAGGACTTTGCATGCTTCTAGTGAACCTGTTATGGACACACCTGAGAATCCCAATGATATTTCTATCTCTGATGCTGAAACACAATCTGGTAAAGAACATGAACCTAGTGATAATGTTAATGATGATGTTCATGTTGATGCTCAACCTAGTAATGACAATGATGTAGAAATTGAACCTGCTATTGATCTTGATAACCCACAATCAAAGAATCAACGTTATGGTAAGAGAGACTTTGTTGCTAGGAAGCATGGTAAAGAAACAGAGCCATGGGTTCAGAAACCCATGCCTTTTCCTCCCAAACCATCCAAGAAAAAGGATGATGAGGATTTTGAGCGGTTTGCTAAAATGATTAGACCTATCTTTCTGCGTATGCATTTAACTGATATGCTCAAAATGAATCCCTATGCTAAGTATATGAAAGAAATTGTTACTAATAAAAGAAAGATACGGGAAGCTGAAATTTCCACCATGCTTGCTAATTATACGTTTAAGGGTGGAATACCAAAGAAGTTAGGAGATCCAGGAGTACCACTATACCATGCTCCATTAAAAGAAACTATGTTTAAACTGCTTTATGTGACCTAGGAGCCGGTGTTAGTGTTATGCCTCTCTATTTATATCGTAGACTTGATTTGAATAAGTTCACACCTACGGAAATATCTTTGCAAATGGCTGATAAATCAACTGCTATACCTGTCGGTATTTGTGAGGATGTGCCCGTTGTGGTTGCAAACATTAGTATTTTAACAGACTTTGTTATTCTTGATATTCCCAAGGACGATAGTATGTCTATTATTCTTGGAAGACCCTTTTTGAATACTGCAGGGGTTGTTATTGATTGCAACAAAGGCAATGCCACTTTTCATGTTAATGGTAATGAGCATATGGTACACTTTACGAGGAAACAACCTCAAGTTCATAGTATAAATTCTATTGGAAAAATTCCATCGATTATTTTTGGAGGTTTTGAATTTCCTCTTCCTACTGTCAAGAAGAAATATGATATTCTTATTATTGGGGATGTCCATATCCCCGTTGAGGTAACATAGTGTTATACGAAATTTCTCAGGTTCCATGTTATTCGGAATGAGTTTGTTAACAAGACTTGATCAACCTTGTTAGTGGATTCCTTTTCATGAGCATGAGATGGATGGAGTTAGAAGGCACAACCTTCTGTACCCTCCTTTCAATTTCTGTTATTTAGTTGAAATAAAGTAAAAAAAATATTATTATTTGTTAGTTTTCAGAAAATAAAAGTTCTCCAATTGCTACGAAATTAAAATATGATTTTTTCTGGAATATTTGAGAATATCTGGCACTGAGAACACAGCAGGGGGAGCAAGCACCTGGCCACGAGGGTCCAGGGCACGCCCACCCCTACAGGGCGTGCCCTTGCCTCATGGGCCCATGGTGGCTCCCCTCCACTTATTCTAGCAACCACACACTCCTTCCTCCCAAAAAAAATCACCAACCAGCTCAAGCACGAGTTCTAGCTCATTTTGCTGCGATTTTCAATCTCCTTGCTCAAAGCACCTCTCACAAAACTACTTTGAGGGATTGCTCCTTGGTATGTGACTCCTCCAATGGTCCAATTAGTTTTTGCTCTAGTGCTTTATTCATTGCAATTTTTTGGTTCCTAGGTGACCCTGTTCTTGAGCTTGCATGTCAAATTTATATGGTTCCAAGTAGTTTTAATGCATGATATAGTCTCTAGGCACTTGTGGGAGTAGTTGCTATCAATTTTGTTCAGTTTGATTCACTTTATTTGAAGTTACTAAAAATTTCAGAAATTTTCAGAAAATCATGAAGAGATTTTTGAGGGGCTCTTCGAGCCGAAGCTCGAAGGATAAGCAAAGTGAAGAAGAAGAGAGGCCCAAGTATAATCACCCTTGCATCACGGAAGTTCGGCCGTGTGAATGGCCTTGTGATGATTTCTTGAGAGCAGCCGGGATTTATGATGACTTTTATGAATTGGCTGAGAATGCAGGCCTCACCTACTACCTCCGTGACTAACGCGAATAGTACCTCTTACTCACTATTACCTTTGTGCAAAATTTTCATTTCCATTCTAGGAGGTCTCCACATTTGGTGGATTTCTATTTATATGATGAGTACAACGAGATGCCCCTCTCTGAATTTTGTGAGGTTTGCAAGTTGCCTTTTCCAGGAAGCGTAGAGGAACCACATCGTGACGATGTGGAGGGGTTTATGAATACAATTGTTGTAGGGGAAACTAGGAAAGTTTCCGATGCAAGAATCACTAGCATACATTTTCCTGCTTTACGTTACTTTGCATTATTTGCTAGTAGATGCTTAATTGGTCGCGGAAACTATGGCAATCTAAGTGCCCATGATATTGTTATTTTGCGCCATGCCTTGTTTCGTGATGACTCATTTAGTATGGGCGCTATTGTTGCAAAGCGGTTAAATTTTAACCGTACTAAGGGCCCCATCTTGGGAGGCATCTTCGCCTCGCGCCTTGCTGCATACTTTGATACACCTCTTAGGCATTATGAGAAGGAAGAAAAATTGTTGCCTACTGTTCTTGTAGATTACAAGAGTATGGTTGCACATGATTTCATTGTTAAGAACAGGAAAAAGGAGCTTAACTATAGACTGTTATTTGATAAAAAACACCCTTAGACTATTACCTTGCCTGCTCCTTCCTTGTTTGATTTATCTGCAGGCGAGTACCTTGTTCCGTTGGAGGCCATTCATGCCTACCGGAACTACACATCAGCTACAGAGCCAGATCCGGAACCACAATTTGTTCCCCCAGGCCAGTCTGTTTACAAGTGGGATCCGAAGGAGGTTGCCAACCAGTGGCAACCCGAGGCTTCATCTCAGTACGACCCCAACTACCACTTTGGATATCCGCCAGGCCAGGCGTGTCAATAGACCAACTTAGGCCAAAAGTCTAAGCTTGGAGGAGTACAAATCACCGACATTACATTCATGTTTACACACTCATTGCTAGATGTCGGTGCTCATACTCTTTCACTGTAATATACATGCTAGTTTATTTTCTTTTTCTTGCTTTCTTCTTGTGTGCTTGAAAAACTTTAAGAAAAACCAAAAAAAATTAGTAGTAGCTTTTAGCTAGCTTATTTTCATGCTGTAGTAGTAATTAAAAAGAAAACCCAAAAAGATTTCTCGTTCTTCTTTTGCTTGTTGGGAGCTTTTCCGTGTAAATAGTTTTATTTCTTTTCTTTTCTTTGGGGGTCGATAGGAGAAGACCATAATAAAATTGTTGAAGTGGCTCTTATATGCATTATTATTGATTTAACCAAGAGCCCATATTGCCTTGTCTTCTCCTGTTTATTGAATGCCTGCAGATTCCAGCTTAGTCCAATGCACGTGCACTATTATTATTATTCACATCATTCGATCGTGCAAGTGAAAGGCAAATATGACGATGTCAGGACCCCGATCCTAAGCCACATCGATCCAGCGTGTAACACATCATATCACTTTGCGGCCTCACGCACGGTACTCCCACGGGTGCCACCTTACCTGGCCCGGGACCGTTTGCGCCTTTTGGCTCACGTATATGATAGTGTCGCTAGCATCCATATGACAGAGAACCCGGGCTGACATGGCTAGTCGTGAACCCAAAGCGGCGCTAGCCTATGAGGACAGGCATACATGAATCACATCGAACATGTCGGTCATCAACGTATCTATTCGGGCTGTAGCACTGGGCTAACAGGACTCCGGTAACCCGGGCTGTAGCAGGCTAGGCAGGACTCCGAATAACAGCGCGTGACATTTCCCCGAAGGGACAGACATAGGAACGACGTGAAACACATGCCGGCCAGTCAAGTGTCCAAGCAGTAGTGCTAGGCTAGCAGGACTCCGGTGAACCGGGCTGTAGCGGACTACTATCGCTCAGAGGCACAAGACTTACATTTCCCCATATGAAAGGCTGCCAAGGATAAACAACTAGATAGTCGAATCCCACTCATACCAAGCATTTCAATCATACACACAATATGCCCGATATGAGTAAATACAACATGGCATCACAACAGTACTCTACGACTCAAGTACTTTATTTAAAAGGCTCCGAGGAGCCATACATATCATCCATACAGATAGGGGTCACATGACCCAACACTCAAGTCATACAAACATACAAGCACATGCGGAAGCAAAGTAGTCTGAGTACAGACACTAGAAAGAAAGAAGGCTTGACAAAGCCTGTCTATCTACAACGACCCTTCACAAGTCTTGGATCACCACCTGGGTGATAAGTCACTCGTCAACGTCGAGGTCTACATAGAACCCGTCAGAGGGGTTTGTGCAGTCGTCTGAAAAACATGATTAAAGCAACATGAGTACGGAGGTACTCAGCAAGTCTTACAACAGGAACCTACTATACATGCACATTCTCAAGAAGGTAGTGGGGTTATTGCAGCAAGCCAGCTTTGACTCTTGGCTAGGCTATCCTACGATAGACACCACGTGTAAATCATTTGTCGCACACGAGTCCACTAACACCAACACAATACTCCACCGTGGATCCTCTCTCGCCATCCTGCGAGAGGACCATCCGCGGTACTCACACTTATCTTGAGAGTTTTAGTAGTATCCATTTAACTTGTCTATGAACTGATATAGGCAACCCAGAAGTCCATTACCGCGGACACGGCTATTCGAATAGATCATTTATAACCCTGCAGGGGTGTACTTCTTCACACATGTTTCCACCACTTAGCGTGTGCACACGACATGTGCTCGGCAGACTTCAAGCGAAAGCCGACGTGGGTGTAGACCACGACCTACCTAAACACTCAAGTCTCTAGTCCAGGTTTATCGCCTATTCGGGTTCCATCCGCAGGGAGTCCGGCCGAGGTTTCCACTAACGGCCCCGAACGATGTGAACAAGGTTCCGAGACACCAAACGGGCGCCCGGTTGACCCGGCCACGTGCCTACCGCAACACAGCCCACCCCGATGGTCAGCGCCGCGTGCGGCCCCCAGCATACTACAAACACCAGAAACTACTTGCAACTCCTGGACAGAGAACAAGGGTGGATAAGAAGTCGAGCGGGGTCATATTTCAGGGCCCAATGTGTGGTAGTAACTGTATCATGGATCACAAACACAGATCTCAGTTCTTAAGGACGGCCTCAATGAAACAACCCACCATGTACTCCTACATGGCCTCTCATTGATTCCTTTACCAAATCGTATTCAACACCTCACTCTTGTCACTGACACAACCTTTCACTCCAGTTCATCATCCCGATGAGCCAGACCTGACACAACTCTAAGCATAGCAAGCATAGCATGGTAGGAACACACACACATGTATTGGCTCAATCAACTCCTACACATGCTAGTGGGTTTCATCTAGTTACTGTGGCAATGACAGGTCATGCAAAGGAAGTGGGTTCAACTACCGCAACACACAGCAGTTTGAAACGCGTTGTCTTAATGCAGTAAACAAGGGCAGAAGCGAGAACATGGGTTTGTATCGGAATGATCAATGGGTTGCTTGCCTGATGGAGTGGTCGTGGGATACTGCCCTTCAGTTGGATACTCGGAGATATCCTCGGAGGCAGAACCTACCACGATGAACACATCGGAACACAATCAATACATGGCGATAAGCAACAACATGATGCATGCTATGACATGGCAATATGAATGTGTCCTGACCTAGTGCAAGTTGAACCAGAAGGGAATGAACCCATTTGAACCAAAGATTCAAATGGAAACTCATTTATTAAGATCATATTAGTGTATCATCTTGTAGTGCCTAAACAGTGGGTTTAACTTGGTTTTTCATGCATGAAACTGGTACAGATGGATAGCTTGCATTTTTCTGATGATTTTTCATATATAACTTACTTCAAACTGAGCTACGGTTGAATTGATATGAATTTTAGAAGTTTAAAACATTTTCTGGAATTTCCTGTTTAAGATTAAATCCAGAAAATAAATAATTGCGTCAGCACTGCATCATGCTTGCGTCAGCAAGTCAACAGCGCTGACTAGTCAACCTGACGTGTGGGGGCCACACGTCAGTGACACAGAGGCTAAAACCCGGTCAAACCCGCGCTGACCGGGGTTTGACTTGGCCCTGGGGCCCACAGTCAGTGGCTTAGGGGGGGGGGGGTTTAGGTTGCGGGATTAGGCGCTAATGACACCACGTCGGCCTCGCCGGAGTTTCGCCGGCGACGACCTCGAGCCGCGGCGGTTCTTCACCGGAGTTGCACTACAGGCGGCGGAAGGACGCGCGGAGACCACCGGGGCGTAGCCCGTCGTCGTCCGCATCCAGCAGGGCAGGTGGAAGGCTGCGGGGGCGCTGGAGCTCGTCGGAGCGAAGCTCGGGGCGGCGGCCGGAGTTGGCCTTGAGCGGGCGCAGCGCTGCGGGGCACGGGAAGGCAGGGGAGGAGGGGAAATCGAAGCAGAGGCTCACAGCGGGCTCGTTGGCGTCGACGACGAGCTCGGGGACAGCCGGACGGCGACGTGCGAGCGGGGACGATCTGCGGCGGCCGGCGATGAGGAAGACGACGGGGGCGACTCCACGGGGCGTCCGGCGTCTTGTGTCTTGACGCAGAGGACGAGGGGGTCGTGGCGGAGCTCTCGGGCGCAGAGAGAGGTCGAGAGGGAGGCGGTGGCTACGGCTACGGCGAGCAGCGGCGACGGTGGCGCTCAGCGTTCGCGGGAGAGGGCGACATCCAGGGAGGAGGGAGAGGAGAGAGAGGGCGAGGGGGTCGGGGCAGCGCGTGGCGTCGTCCGAAGGCCAGAGCGAGGAGGGGAGGGGCAGGCAGGCAGCTGCCGTGGCGCGCATGCGCGCGGCGTGCGGCGACCACGCGCCCGGCGTCCTCCTGGCGCGGTGGAGACGACGACTGGCGCTGGCCAGTCGGCTGGGCCGGCCTGTTGGCCACTGGGCCAGGCCAGGGAGGTAAGTGCAGGTAAGTTTCCCATTTTTGTTTCCTTTTTCTATTTTTCTGTGACTTTGTAGACTTATTAAAAATACTAAAACAACTCCTAAAATCACCAAACTGCACCTGGTCCTTAGTTGGAATATTTCCAGCAGGGAACATTTCAGTTTGGAAATATTTGAGCATTTGAAATATTTTATAAATTTTAAATGCCCAAATTCAAATACTAATGCATTAATCCAATGACCTTCTGTTGACCTAGAAAAATATGCACCATTTTTGCCAGAGGTTTCAACCCAAGACAAAGAGGGTGAACTTTTTAGAAGGGCATTTCAGGTTCATTGAAAATATTTTTAGGAAACCCTAGTTGATTTCAGGAGGGGTGCTGGGGGTTCTGGCTTCCCCATTTCAAATTTCTGTCAAAAGTAAACATGATGCACACTCTAATGCATGAACTAGGTGGGATGTGACAACTCACCCCCGCTCAAAAGAATCTCGTCCCGAGATTTAGGATCTGTCGGAAAGAAGGTGGGGTACTCAAGTCGAAGACGATCCTCCCTTTCCCATGTAGCTTCTTGCTCGGAATGGTGTGACCATTGGACCTTGAGAAACTTGATGTTGTGGCGTCGAGTGGTACGCTCGGCTTGATCAAGGATACGAACGGGGTATTCCCGATAGGTGAGGTTATCTTGGAGATCAAGCGTTTCGTGGTCCACTCCACGGATAGGATCCGCGAAACAACGCCTGAGTTGAGAGACGTGGAAGACATCATGGACTCTGGAGAGATGCGGAGGTAGTTCCAGTTGGTAGGCAACTTCCCCTCGTTTGGCAAGAATGCGAAAAGGTCCAATGTAACGAGGAGCCAATTTACCTTTGATACCGAATCGATGGGTTCCCTTTAAAGGTGTAACCCGAAGGTAAGCCATCTCGTCGACTTCATAAGCCATGGGCTTATGCTTGCGGTCATACTGACTCTTTTGTCGAGACTGGGCGGTTTTCAACTTCTCACGAATAATACGAACCTGTTCTTCTGCATCCCGGATCATGTCCGGGCCGAAGAGTTGTCTCTCGCCGGTTTCTGACCAGTTCAGAGGCGTTCGACATTTTCGTCCATAGAGAACTTCGAAAGGAGCTTTACCCAAGCTAGCTTGATAACTGTTGTTATAAGCGAACTCGGCGAATGGAAGGCACTTCTCCCAATTCATACCGAAAGAGATGACAGAAGCTCGGAGCATAACCTCCAGAATTTGATTGACTCGTTCTACTTGACCACTTGATTGAGGATGGAAGGCGGTGCTAAAGGAGAGTCGAGTTCCCAAAGCATTTTGGAAACTTTCCCAAAATCGAGAGGTGAAAAGACTTCCACGGTCTGAATTAATTTCCAATGGAACACCATGGAGAGATACTATTCGAGAGATGTACAATTCAGCTAGCTGGCTAGCGGTTATACTCTCGCGAACAGGTAAGAAGTGGGCTACTTTGGAGAGATGATCGACAACAACGAAGATAACATTATTCCCTCTTTTGGTTCTGGGAAACCCGGTAATGAAATCCATACCGATTTTATCCCATTTCCATTCAGGAATCTCCAATGGTTGAAGGGTGCCAGCGGTCCGTTGATGCTCTGCTTTGACACGACGACAGACGTCGCAACTAGCAATGTATTGAGCGATTTCTCTCTTCATCCTAGTCCACCAAAACCTCTGGCGTAGGTCTTGATACATTTTAGTACTACCGGGATGAATGGTGAGAGGGGATTCATGAGCTTCCTTAAGGATCAATTGACGTAAATGTTGCTTCTTGGGAACCACCAAGCGGTTCTCGAAGAAGACAACACCTCGTTCATCCATGGAAAAACATTTAGCAACTCCGCTAGCGATGTTTTCCTTAATCCGAGATATGCCCTTATCGCGCTTCTGGGCAACTATGATTTGATCCGTAAGGTTAGGTTTCGCCACCAGGGTGGAAAGGAATCCTCGAGGAACAATGTGAAGGTTAAGCTTACGAAATTCCTTGTGGAGAAATGGTTGACCTTGTTGTAACATCAGATTGTTACAATAAGATTTACGACTTAGTGCATCAGCCATGACATTGGCTTTGCCTGGGGTGTAGGTTATTCCTAAGTCGTAATCCGAGATCAACTCGACCCAACGTCTTTGCCTGAGATTCAAATCCGGTTGGGTGAAGATATATTTCAAACTTTGGTGATCAGTGTAAATTTCGCAACGGTTACCCAGGAGGTAATGTCGCCAGGTTTTGAGTGCATGGACTACTGCTGCAAGCTCTAGATCATGAGTAGGATAATTATCCTCATGTGGACGCAACTGTCGAGATGCGTAGGCAATCACATGACGATCTTGCATGAGTATGCAACCTAGTCCTTGTCGCGAGGCGTCGCAATAGATAACAAAGTCCTTAGAGAAATCTGGTGGTACCAGTACGGGAGCAGATGTCAGGCGTCTTTTCAGTTCCTGAAAGCTGAACTCGCACTGTGGGGTCCACTCGAACTTTTTATCTTTCTTGAGGAATTCACTTAGAGGCTTAGCAACTTTGGAAAAATTCTCGACGAAGCGGCGGCAATAGCTCGCTAAACCAAGAAAACTCCGAACTTGCTTGACCGTTTCAGGTGGAGTCCAGTCAAGGACAGCTTGAACTTGCTCGGGATTGACAGCAATGCCCTTACCAGAGATTACATGGCCCAGGTAGGTCACTTCTGGCAACCAGAATTCGCACTTGGAGAATTTGGCATAAAGGTGATGCTCTCGAAGTTTCATCAATACTAACCTTAGATGTTCGGCATGTTCTTCCTCATTCTTGGAGTAGATGAGTATATCATCGAGATATACCACGACGAATTTATCCAAGTACTCCATGAAGATCGAGTTCATTAACCGAGAGAAGGTGGCTGGAGCATTGGTTAAACCGAAGGACATGACGGTGTACTCGTATTGGCCGTAACGAGTGACAAAGGCCGTTTTGGGAATGTCCCCGTTCTTGATTTTGATTTGATGGTAGCCCAACCTCAAATCCATCTTGGAGAAGACTGAGGATCCTGCGAGCTGATCATACAGGTCGTTGATCCTGGGGAGCGGATACTTGTTCTTGATAGTGACCAAATTGACAGGTCGGTAATCTACAACCATCCGATCCGTTCCATCCTTCTTCTTGACGAAGAGGACGGGGCAAGCCCATGGAGATGAACTAGGACGGATGAAACCTTTTTGCAAGGACTCATCGAGTTGTTTCTTAAGCTCAGCTAGTTCTAGGGGTGCCATCTTATAAGGTCTCCTAGAGATTGGGACGGTTCCTGGAACAAGGTCTATCACGAACTCGACATCTCTGTCAGGTGGAACACCTGGCAGTTCCTCTGAAAGACATCCGGGAAGTCACGGACTACTGGAATATCTTCGAGGTCTGGAAGGGGATTGGCATTTAGAGAGAAGAGCTGACGCTCCGATACTCGGGTCAAAACATTGACTGTCTTGCCCGATGGATGGGTAAGTTGGACAGTTCTAGTTGAGCAATCAATCTTGGCGTAATGAGCTGACATCCAGTCCATACCCAAGATGATGTTTATGTCTGAAGACTTGAGAGCTAATAGTGACGCGAGGAAAACCAATCTGTCGACAAGAATTTCATTTCCATGGCTAATCCTAGAGGTTTGCCATCTAGAACCGGGAGTTTGAATTTCCATGGAGGTGGGCATGTCACTAAAGGTAGTGTTGTGCAATCGAGCATAGCTCTCAGAAATAAATGAATGAGATGCTCCAGTATCAAAGAGAACAGTTGCCGGGTGGCAATTAACAAGGAGCATACCGAGAACAACGTTGGGGTCCTCTTGAGTCTCTTCAGCTGAGACATAGTTGACGTGGCCACGAGCAGTGGTGGCTGGCTTGGCGACAAGCACCTTCGCTGTTGACTTACCACGTCCAACAGACTTTCCGAACTGGCTGGGGTTGTTCTGGGGACACTCACGGATGTAGTGGCCCGGCTCACCACACTTGAAGCAAGTTATCATATTGGGGCGTGGAGCAGTATTGGCAGTGGGGCCACCAAAAGTCTTGGGCGGCACATACTGCTGGTTGGGACGAGGCGCCTCAAAGGATGGCCTCGGGGTGTACCTGGGTGGCATAGCAGAATTTGGAATCCAGACCCGGCGCTTCTGAGATCCAGAGCCGGATGAAGATCCATAGTCACGGGAGTGTTTGCGTGAAGCTTCAAAATCATTCTGCCCCGTCTCGGCACTGATGGCCTTATTGACTAGCTTCGGAAAGGAAGTGCATTCATGCAGACGAAGGTCACGACGGAGCTCAGGGCTAAGTCCCTTGCGGAACCTTGCCTGCTTCTTGGCATCGGTGGATACCTCTTCAGGAGCATAGCGTGCAAGCTTACCAAACTCGCGACTGTATGCATCCACAGTCAGCTTCCCCTGGGTGAAGTTACAGAACTCCTCCCTCTTGCGATCCATGAGACCTTCCGGAATATGATGCTCACGAAAAGCGGCACTGAAATCAGCCCAAGTAGTGAGTTGGCCGACCGGGCGCATAACTTCATAATTCTCCCACCAAAGGCTGGCAGGGCCTTCGAGGTGATAGGCAGCAAAGGTGACTTTATCATCTTCAGCTACGTTGGCAGAACGTAGCTTGTGAGCGATGCTGCGGAGCCAGTCATCCGCATCGAGAGGTTCGATGGAATGGTTGAACTTTGGCGGGTACAGCTTGACAAAGTCATTGATGGACACCGAATTGATCCTCTGCTGGCGTGCAGTGTTCTGCTCAATCCGCTCTAGCAAGCGATTGGTGTCGCGCCTGTTGCGCTCTGCCTCCAGCATCACTTCGGCCAGAGAAGGTGGTTGAGGAAGACATTCCTCTATAGGTGCACTAGCTTCTCCCTGCTCCGAAGCAGCAGGGTTGCTGCGGGTGTTGACCATCCTGGGAAAACAAAACAGCGATTTAAACCAGGATGGCAAAATCTGGCCAAAGAAGTGCGGAATGTAATGGGTAACAAGGAATGCAGAGATGATCATCCGTATGACATGGTAATATAGAAACTGCCATATATATACCAACGGTCATACACATCATACATAGTTTAGTACAAGCTCAAGCTGAAGTACAACTAAGACGAAAGACGTTACATCTCATCGGAGGCATTCCAAGCTCCCATACATTATTTTTCTACACCTCCGGAATTGATACACACTAAGTTATATTCCACAATCACGCAGGACGGTGGACATACAACTATTACAATACTAGCGAGACTACTACTAGCTCAGACGGCTCCGTAGAAGTCCTCATAGAAGTCACCACCCAGACCTGGAAGCGGAACATGGTCATCTGGGAACAGACGGTCCTGCGGTGCTTGTGGACCATAGGGACTTGGGTGCGGCCTCGGTCCAACAGATGGCGGCAGAAGAGGCCCACGAGGAGGGGTGATGCCTCCCACCTCACGCCATTCCATGAAGTATGGCAGACTAGCCCGCACAGGGTACAAGTCTCTCGTGTCCATGTATCCGGCTTGCACAGCAGGTGCAAACCTCGTCAAGGTGGCCCAATGATCAGCACGAGCATTAAAGAGCTCCATACGCAAGGCCCGGTTTTCACGGTCCTTATCTTCCAACGTCCTTATCTTCCAACATCTCAGTAGTGGTGCAAAGGAGTGAGTCCTCATGGGATGCATCACTGTACATGCCCTGAAGGTAACCATGCGCCCCAGGGAGGGATGCTGGCATGTAGCGAAATTCAGTGTTGCTCAACAAGGCAGTTCCAGCTCGCATAATGGTCATCATCGAGTAGGCTGCATCTTGAACGGACATCCCAATAGTGATCCCGAGTCCATAAGAACGGTGGAGTGGTTCCGTGGCTCCGGGATATGATGGATATATCCTGACCGTGCACAGATATTGGCTCTGGTTAAAATCTCTAAACTGCTCTTCGACGGTGTATTCAGGGTACCATCGGTAACCTGCCTCAACCATCACTCGAACCAACATGGCGGTATGACCACATACACCGATGCAACGGGTCAGACGAACCACTTGGTTTTGGGGACGGGTAGCCATCTGAAAGCACAAAATAGTGCAAAGGCATTAGAATTTCTGGATGAAATTGGACAGCATAACGGCTGTAAATGCTCAGAAAAAGAATTGAGACATCCACAACAGTTTGCGAAACCACTCAACAACAACATATCAAGGTTCTGGTTCAATTGGCAACATACTAAACTTTAGTAGAACTGAACTGGGTTGTATCCAACAATCCTATAAGTTACTACGGATTTAGTAACACGTGAACCTGATAGAGAGCAGAGAGCCTAGTCCTTAACACACGTAGAATGAGAAGAGAATGACTCAGAATAGAGGGCATAAGGTAAAGGAGTAAAAGAGCCTTACGTTCCCTCCCACAATCAATTCCCCTACATATAACTAAAGCATTTCTAGACTCGACATCGACCAGTTTGGCTTAGCGAACCTACAGGCAGTCCGGCTCTGATGCCAACGCTGTCAGGACCCCGATCCTAAGCCACATCGATCCAGCGTGTAACACATCATATCACTTTGCGGCCTCACGCACGGTACTCCCACGGGTGCCACCTTACCTGGCCCGGGACCGTTTGCGCCTTTTGGCTCACGTATATGATAGTGTCGCTAGCATCCATATGAAAGAGAACCCGGGCCGACATGGCTAGTCGTGAACCCAAAGCGGCGCTAGCCTATGAGGACAGGCATACATGAATCACATCGAACATGTCGGTCATCAACGTATCTATTCGGGCTGTAGCACTGGGCTAACAGGACTCCGGTAACCCGGGCTGTAGCAGGCTAGGCAGGACTCCGAATAACAGCGCGTGACATTTCCCCGAAGGGACAGACATAGGAACGACGTGAAACACATGCCGGCCAGTCAAGTGTCCAAGCAGTAGTGCTGGGCTAGCAGGACTCCGGTGAACCGGGCTGTAGCGGACTACTATCGCTCAGAGGCACAAGACTTACATTTCCCCATATGAAAGGCTGCCAAGGATAAACAACTAGATAGTCGAATCCCACTCATACCAAGCATTTCAATCATACACACAATATGCCCGATATGAGTAAATACAACATGGCATCACAACAGTACCCTACGACTCAAGTACTTTATTTAAAAGGCTCCGAGGAGCCATACATATCATCCATACAGATAGGGGTCACATGACCCAACACTCAAGTCATACAAACATACAAGCACATGCGGAAGCAAAGTAGTCTGAGTACAGACACTAGAAAGAAAGAAGGCTTGACAAAGCCTGTCTATCTACAACGACCCTTCACAAGTCTTGGATCACCACCTGGGTGATAAGTCACTCGTCAACGTCGAGGTCTACATAGAACCCGTCAGAGGGGTTTGTGCAGTCGTCTGAAAAACATGATTAAAGCAACATGAGTACGGAGGTACTCAGCAAGTCTTACAACAGGAACCTACTATACATGCACATTCTCAAGAAGGTAGTGGGGTTATTGCAGCAAGCCAGCTTTGACTCTTGGCTAGGCTATCCTACGATAGACACCACGTGTAAATCATTTGTCGCACACGAGTCCACTAACACCAACACAATACTCCACCGTGGATCCTCTCTCGCCATCCTGCGAGAGGGCCATCCGCGGTACTCACATTTATCTTGAGAGTTTTAGTAGTATCCATTTAACTTGTCTATGAACTGATATAGGCAACCCAGAAGTCCATTACCGCGGACACGGCTATTCGAATAGATCATTTATAACCCTGCAGGGGTGTACTTCTTCACACATGTTTCCACCACTTAGCGTCTGCACACGACATGTGCTCGGCAGACTTCAAGCGAAAGCCGACGTGGGTGTAGACCACGACCTACCTAAACACTCAAGTCTCTAGTCCAGGTTTATCGCCTATTCGGGTTCCATCCGCAGGGAGTCCGGCCGAGGTTTCCACTAACGGCCCCGAACGATGTGAACAAGGTTCCGAGACACCAAACGGGCGCCCGGTTGACCCGGCCATGTGCCTACCGCAACACAGCCCACCCCGATGGTCAGCGCCGCGTGCGGCCCCCAGCATACTACAAACACCAGAAACTACTTGCAACTCCTGGACAGAGAACAAGGGTGGATAAGAAGTCGAGCGGGGTCATATTTCAGGGCCCAATGTGTGGTAGTAACTGTATCATGGATCACAAACACAGATCTCAGTTCTTAAGGACGGCCTCAATGAAACAACCCACCATGTACTCCTACATGGCCTCTCATTGATTCCTTTACCAAATCGTATTCAACACCTCACTCTTGTCACTGACACAACCTTTCACTCCAGTTCATCATCCCGATGAGCCAGACCTGACACAACTCTAAGCATAGCAAGCATAGCATGGTAGGAACACACACACATGTATTGGCTCAATCAACTCCTACACATGCTAGTGGGTTTCATCTAGTTACTGTGGCAATGACAGGTCATGCAAAGGAAGTGGGTTCAACTACCGCAACACACAGCAGTTTGAAACGCGTTGTCTTAATGCAGTAAACAAGGGCAGAAGCGAGAACATGGGTTTGTATCGGAATGATCAATGGGTAGCTTGCCTGATGGAGTGGTCGTGGGATACTGCCCTTCAGTTGGATACTCGGAGATATCCTCGGAGGCAGAACCTACCACGATGAACACATCGGAACACAATCAATACATGGCGATAAGCAACAACATGATGCATGCTATGACATGGCAATATGAATGTGTCCTGACCTAGTGCAAGTTGAACCAGAAGGGAATGAACCCATTTGAACCAAAGATTCAAATGGAAACTCATTTATTAAGATCATATTAGTGTATCATCTTGTAGTGCCTAAACAGTGGGTTTAACTTGGTTTTTCATGCATGAAACTGGTACAGATGGATAGCTTGCATTTTTTTGATGATTTTTCATATATAACTTACTTCAAACTGAGCTACGGTTGAATTGATATGAATTTTAGAAGTTTAAAACATTTTCTGGAATTTCCTGTTTAAGATTAAATCCAGAAAATAAATAATTGCGTCAGCACTGCATCATGCTTGCGTCAGCAAGTCAACAGCGCTGACTAGTCAACCTGACGTGTGGGGGCCACACGTCAATGACACAGAGGCTAAAACCCGGTCAAACCCGCGCTGACCGGGGTTTGACTTGGCCCTGGGGCCCACAGTCAGTGGCTTAGGGGGGGGTTAGGTTGCGGGATTAGGCGCTAATGACGCCACGTCGGCCTCGGCGGAGTTTCGCCGGCGACGACCTCGAGCCGCGGCGGTTCTTCACCGGAGTTGCACTACAGGCGGCGGAAGGACGCGCGGAGACCACCGGGGCGTAGCCCGTCGTCGTCCGCATCCAGCAGGGCAGGTGGAAGGCTGCGGGGGCGCTGGAGCTCGCCGGAGCGAAGCTCGGGGCGGCGGCCGGAGTCGGCCTTGAGCGGGCGCAGCGCTGCGGGGCACGGGAAGGCAGGGGAGGAGGGGAAATCGAAGCAGAGGCTCACAGCGGGCTCGTTGGCGTCGACGACGAGCTCGGGGACAGCCGGACGGCGACGTGCGGGCGGGGACGATCTGCGGCGGCCGGCGACGAGGAAGACGACGGGGGCGACTCCACGGGGCGTCCGGCGTCTTGTGTCTTGACGCAGAGGACGAGGGGGTCGTGGCGGAGCTCTCGGGCGCAGAGAGAGGTCGAGAGGGAGGCGGTGGCTACGGCTACGGCGAGCAGCGGCGACGGTGGCGCTCGGCGTTCGCGGGAGAGGGCGACATCCAGGGAGGAGGGAGAGGAGAGAGAGGGCGAGGGGGTCGGGGCGGCGCGTGGCGTCGTCCGAAGGCCAGAGCGAGGAGGGGAGGGGCAGGCAGGCAGCTGCCGTGGCGCGCATGCGCGCGGCGTGCGGCGACCACGCGCCCGGCGTCCTCCTGGCGCGGTGGAGACGACGACTGGCGCTGGCCAGTCGGCTGGGCCGGCCTGTTGGCCACTGGGCCAGGCCAGGGAGGTAAGTGCAGGTAAGTTTCCCATTTTTTTCCTTTTTCTATTTTTCTGTGACTTTGTAGACTTATTAAAAATACTAAAACAACTCCTAAAATCACCAAACTGCACCTGGTCCTTAGTTGGAATATTTCCAGCAGGGAACATTTCAGTTTGGAAATATTTGAGCATTTGAAATATTTTATAAATTTTAAATGCCCAAATTCAAATACTAATGCATTAATCCAATGACCTTCTGTTGACCTAGAAAAATATGCACCATTTTTGCCAGAGGTTTCAACCCAAGACAAAGAGGGTGAACTTTTTAGAAGGGCATTTCAGGTTCATTGAAAATATTTTTAGGAAACCCTAGTTGATCTCAGGAGGGGTGCTGGGGGTTCTGGCTTCCCCATTTCAAATTTCTGTCAAAAGTAAACATGATGCACACTCTAATGCATGAACTAGGTGGGATGTGACAGACGATATATGATGAAATGATTGAGATGAGAGAAGCTGGTATGAACTCGTCCTCTCTTGTTTTTGTAAATATGATTAGTTAATCGTTCCTGATTTAGCCTATTATGAATAAACATGTTTGCCATGACAATTAGAGATTATAGTTGCTTATGCCATGCTTAATTAGCTTGGAGTTTATAATGGTTTATCTTGTGTGCCAACATGTTATTAAAATGGTTGTGATATGGTATAATACGGTGGTATCCTCCATTGAATGATTCAAGTGACTTGACTTGACACATGTTCACGCATGTAGTTGAAACAAATCAACATAGCCTTCACGATATTTATGTTCATGGTGGATTATATCCTACTCATACTTGCACTCAATGTTTATTAATTTTAATGCATGTTCATGAGTGTTGTCGCTCTCTAGTTGGTCGCTTCCCAGTCTTTTGCTAGCCTTCACTTGTACTAAGCGGGAATACTGCTTGTGCATCCAATCCCTTAAACCCCAAATTTATCCCATATGAGTCCACCTATATATGCGGTATCTACCTGCCGTTCCAAGTAAATTTGTATGTGCCAACCTCTAAACCTTCAAATGAAATTCTGTTTTGCATGCTCGAATAGCTCATGTATCAACTAGGGCTGTCTGTATCTTCCATGCGAGGCGGGTTATTCTCAAGAGGGGTGGACTCCGTTCCTCACTCACGAGAAAATGGCTGGTCACCGGGATGCCCAGTCCCATGCTTTATGCAAATCAAATCAAAATAATTGCAAACAAAACTCCCCCGGGACTCTTGTTAGTTGGAGGCACTCGTTGTTTCGAGCAAGCCATGGATTGATGCTTGTTGGTGGAGGGGGAGTATAAACTTTACCATTCTGTTTGGGAACCACCTATAATGTGTGTAGCATGGAAGATATCGCAATCTCTCGGTTGTTATGTTGACAATGAAAGTATGCCGCTCAAAGTATTATTTATCTCTATTTCAAAAACCGAGCTCTGGCACCTCTACAAATCCCTGCTTCCCTCTGCTAAGGGCCTATCTATTTACTTTTATGTTGAGTCATCGCCCTCTTATTAAAAAGCACCAGCTGGGGAGGACCGCTGTCATTGGCATCCATCTTATATTTACTAATTGGAGGCACCATACGAGACACCACGTTAAACCGTGAAACTAAAGAAAATTGACCGTCCATTTAATATATAATGCATTTGTAGCCATTGGATGAAAGCATGAGGCGTGCTCTCTTATCCCATCTACATAAGTCGTTTTCCATTAGGACTCTCTCTCCCCCTTGAATAATAAACGTGAGGCCTGCTCTCCTATCCCAACCCAAGTGTGATTCACTAGGACTCTCCATTCCCTTGAATAAGGGGAAAAAGGAAATCTGAGACATGGACTCTGGAGTCCTAATAGTATATATATTTGACGTGACATAAGTGGAAATAAATCATACGTGCAAAACATATAAGCAAAGGAAAAAAAAGGATGCATGGAGCGACGCTTTGGCGACTCCGAGAAAATAGGCTGCGGGCCGCTCCAAGAGCGCACCCACGGAGCGGAGAGCTGCCGAATATGCTCATAGTTTCCTATAGCTTCATAGATACAAGTGTGATATATTGTTGAGAGCCAAAATAGATGTTCAATTCTTACGTGCGTACATAGTGCATGTACGTAGGTCTATTCCACCACTACGTCCAGACTCCATATTGTATTTCAGAACTAATATTATTTCTTATAAAGTGATAGTTAATATTAAAGGTTCATTGTTTGGGTATACATTTTGGTTAAGATATTTTCTCAGAAATTATAATAAAAAAAGATTATTACGTACATGAATTATCTACTCCATGATGTAGAATATGTAGTGCTACATGTACATGTCTATATCTTTAATCCACACTAATAAACATTAAATAGATAAATATCAACTCACATTCTTTTACATTGCCTATAACTCTGAGATCTTTTGGGTATATCATTGTGAACATTCGATTATTAAAAAATATTAATGAGACATTCGTTCAAGGATTATAACTCCTTTAGCCATATGCCTAACTAATAAAAATAATGCATGGCACTTTTAATCACAATTCTAGAAACCATCTTATTACCGTCAGACATTTTGTATCGTACAAAAAGTTGAATATAGTAAGAACTTCAAGAACATCTTATTATTTTCAGATATTTTATATCGTACAAAAAACAGGAAGTAGTAGGAACTAAGAAGTGCTAGCCCGTGCAGAGGCACGGGTTGACGACTAGTTACTATTAATTTATATTGGGTATGACTATGACTGGATCTCTTTTACCATGAATTAAAATGTTTAGTCAGTCCTTGATCTTTAAAGGTGCTCTGCATTTATGTTTTGCGGTCTCAGAAAGGGCTAGCGAGATACCATCCTATTATATCATATCATGATTGTTTTTGAGAAAGTGTTGTCATCCGAGATTTATTATTATTGCTCGCTAGTTGATTATGCCATTGACATGAGTAAACATGAGACCTAAGTGTTATTGTGAATGTGGTTAGTTCATAATCTTTGCTGAAAACTTGAATGCTGGCTTTACATATTTACAACAACAAGAGCAAACAGAGTTTGTAAAAGTTTTTCTTTATCACTTTCAGTTTATCAACTGAATTGCTTGAGGACAAGCAAAGGTTTAAGCTTGGGGGAGTTGATACGCCTCTGTCGTATCTACTTTTCCAAACACTTTTGCCCTTGTTTTGGACTCTAACTTGCATGATTTGAATGGAACTAACCCGGACTGACGCTGTTTTCAGCAGAATTTCCATGGTGTTATCTTTGTGGAAAAAAAGTTCTCAGAATGACCTGAAACTTCACGGAGATTATTTTTGGAAATATTAAAAAGTATTGGCGAAAGAATCAAGGCCACGGGGCCCACACCCTGTCCACGAGGGTGGGAGGCGCGCCTGCCCCCTAGGCCGCGCCCCCTGCCTCATGGGCCCCCTGGAGCTCCATCGACCTCAACTCCAACACTATGTATTCACATTCGGGGAGAAAAAAAAATCAGAGAGAAGGATTCATCACGTTTTACGATACGGAGTCGCCGCCAAGCCCTAATTAATCACTCTAGGGAGGGATGATCTGGAGTTCGTTCAGGGCTCCGTGAGGGGAATCCGACGCCGTCGTCATCATCAACCATCCTCCATCACCAATTTCATGATGCTCACTACCGTGCATGAGTAATTCCATCGTAGGCTTGCTGGACGGTGATGGGTTGGACGAGATTTATCATGTAATCGAGTTAGTTTTGTTAGGGTTTGATACCTAGTATCCACTATGTTCTGAGATTGATGTTGCTATGACTTTGCTATGCTTAATGCTTGTCACTAGGGCTCGAGTGCCATGATTTCAGATCTAAACCTATTATGTTTTCATGAATATATGTGAGTTCTTGAAACTATCTTGCAAGTCTATTGTCACCTACTATATGTTATGATCCGGCAACCCTGAAGTGACAATAATCGGGACCACTCCCAGTGATGACCGTAGTTTGAGGAGTTCATGTATTCACTATGTGTTAATGCTTTGGTTCGGTACTCTATTAAAAGGAGGCCTTAATGTCCCGTAGTTTCCATTAGGACCCCGCTGCCACGGGAGTGTAGGACAAGAGATGTCATGCAAGTTCTTTTCCATAAGCACGTATGACTATATTCGGAATACATGCCTATATTACATCGATGAATTGGAGCTAGTTCTGTGTCACCCTATGTTATGACTGTTACATGATGAACCGCATCTGGCATAATTCTCCATCACCGATCCAATGCCTACGAGCTTTCCATATATTGTTCTTCACTTATTTACTTTTCTGTTGCTACTGTTACAATCACTACAAAACCCAAAAATATTACTTTTGCTACCGTTACTGTTACTTCCATACTACTTTGCTACTAAATACTCTTCTACAAATATTAAGTTATCCAGGTGTGGTTGAATTGACAACTCAACTGCTAATACTTGAGTATATTCTTTGGCTCCCTTGTGTCGAATCAATAAATTTGGGTTGAGTACTCTACCCTCGAAAACTGTTGCGATCCCCTATACTTGTGGGTTATCAGCCCCCCTACCATCTTTTCCGGAGAGGGAAGGAAACGGGAGAGAGGAGGGAAGGAAGGGGGAGGCCGAATTGCCTCCCTTCCTTCTCTCTTCCCCTTTCCTTTCCTCTTCCTATTCGGCCAACAAGGGGGGAGCAGCAGCCCATGCTCGCTGCTGCGTTTCCCCTCTTGGCCCAATAGGCCCATATAGTTTGCCGGGGGTAGCCCAGAACCCCTTCCGGTGACCCGATACGTACCCGGTGACCCCAGAACACTTCCTTGTCCGAATACTATCGTCCTATATATGAATCTTTACCTATCGACCATTTAGAGACTCCTCGTCATGTCCGTGTTCTCATCCAGGACTACGAACAACATACAGTCACCAAATCACATAACTCATATAATACAAGTCGTCATCGAACGTTAAGCATGGGGACCCTATAGGTTCGAGAACTATGTAGACATGACCGAGACACCTCTCCGGCCAATAACCAATAGCGGAACCTGGATACTCATATTGGTTCCTACATATTCTACGAAGATCTTTATCGGTCAAACTGTAATGACAACATACATTATTCCCTTTGTCATCGTGTTACTTGCCCGAGATTCGATCGTCGGTATCTTCATACCTAGTTCAATCTCGTTACCGGCAAGTCTCTTTACTCGTTCTGTAATGCATCATCCCTCAACTAACTCGTTAGTCACATTGCTTGCAAGGCTTATCATGATGTGCATTACCGAGAGGGCCCAGAGATACCTCTCCGATACTCGGAGTGACAAATCCTATTCTCGATCTATGCCAACCCAACAAACACCTTCAGAGATACATGTAGAGCATCTTTATAATCACCTAGTTACATTGTGATGTTTGATAGCACACAAGGTATTCCTCCGGTATCTAGGAGTTGCGTAATCTCATAGTCAAAGGAATATGTATAAGTCATGAAGAAAGCAATAGTAATAAAACTTAACGATCATTATGCTAAGCTAACGGATGGGTCTTGTTCATCACATAATTCTCCTAATGATTTGATCCCATTCATCAAATGATAACACATGTCTATGGCTAGGAAACTTAACCATCTTTGATTAACGAGCTAGTCTAGTAGAGGCTTACTAGGGACACTGTGTTTTGTCTACGTATCCACGTATGTATCAAGTTTCCTGTTAAAACAATTCTAGGATGAATAATAAACATTTATCATGATATAAGGAAATATAAAGAACAACTTTATTATTGCCTCTAGGGCATATTTCCTTCTTTCTCGCACTTGCGCTAGAGTCAATAATCTAGATTACATTGTAATGATTCTAACACCCATGGAATCTTGGTGCTGATCATGTTTTGCTCATGGAAGAGTCTTAGTCAATGGGCCTGCCACATTCAGATCCATATGTATTTTGCAAATCTCTATGTCTCCCTCCTTGACTTGATCACGAATGGAGTTGAATCGTCTCTTGATGTGTTTGGTTCTCTTGTGAAATCGGGATTCCTTTGACAAGGCAATTGCTCTAGTATTACCACAAAATATTTTCATTGGACCCGATGCACTAGGTATTACACCTAGATCGGATATGAACTCCTTCATCCAGACTCCTTCATTCGCTGCTTCAGAAGCAGCTATGTACTCCGCTTCACACAAGGTTGTCAGAATCGCGATTTTGAATTGGATCGGAGCTCCGATGGTAGGATCACAAATCGTAGAATCTTCACTATCAGGATCGTAGAAACGTAGATTCTATGAACTAAAATCGTAGAATCATAGGGGTTAGTTTGGATCGTAAAGTCGTAGAATCGTATAACAGGATCGCGATTCTGACAACCTTCCACGACACTCCGCTTGGAACTGCACCAACTGACAGCTCCACCATTCAATATAAATACGTATCCGGTTACTGACTTAGAGTCATCCAAATCAGTGTCAAAGCTAGCATCAACGTAACCATTTACAACGAGCTCTTTGTGACCTCCATAAATGAGAAACATATCCTTAGTCCTTTGTGATGTACAAAAGTAGGGCCTTTCTGTACCCCTTTACTTGTGCACGGGCAGTTGTAGCCACACCTGCGGCCACGCTTGGCGAGGCAGAGGAAGAGAAGATACAAGACTGCCAGGGCAGTGCTCAAGCCAGAGGCGCGAAGAGCAATGGGACAAGATGGATTTCCCCCGGCAAGAGCCTTGCCGGGGCGACCTACATAGCCCCGGCAAGAGCCTTGCCGGGGCAACTTGCCCAACACCAGCAAGGCTGCCACCCTTGAGCCTGAGTGTTCTGACACCATCGACAACATCGAGACCAAGACTCAGGGGCGCCTGTGTGGTGGCATGTAGATCTTTGTGAGGAACAAAGGCCTGCGAATCTGGAGAGAAACCAGAAGGCGAAGACCCCGGCAAGAGCCTTGCCGGGGACAGGCGGAGACCCCCGGCAATAGCCTTGCCGGGGACAGATGAAGACCCCCGGCAATATCCTTGCCGGGGACGCCCGCGAGACCCCGGCAAGACCCTTGCCGGGGGCTTCTGTGGGGCTGAGGCTAAGCCCGCACCTACCAACGTTCCGCTGCCCCGCACCCGTGACGACGTGGCAATCAGCCCGCCAACTAGGCCAGCGCCTGCGTGACAGCATGCAACTTCTAGGCCAACTAGCCAAGCACCTGCGTGGTGGCATGCAGATTTTCGTGAAGACCCTGTCACCGCACCAACTCAGCAGCCAGCCAGCCAGCGTGGTGCTGCATGCCTTGTCACCTAGGATGCGTGTCGAAGCAAGGCGAGGCAGAAATGGATGGGACAAGCTTCTTTTCCGTCCCTGATAAAGCAAGAGGTCATGTCGGCAGCGCATTAAATGTGGTTGTCCTACGGTCCCAGGCGATAGACTTGTACACTGTACATACTTTCCACCTCCTGTGTGCCACAGTGGCGACCCCTTTGACATATAAAAGGAGGCCCGAGGCGTACTAAGGAAGGATTTGGACTTTTTGGACTAAGCATGCACCGTAGCTAGTTCAAGAGCTCAAGAACACCAAATATACAGAAAAGCAGGACTAGGGTATTACGCATCGTTCGCGGCCCAAACCTGGGTAAAAATCCCCTCGCGTTGATGTTTTAGACCCGCTCTTTGCACATCTCCATGCCCCGCCAACCATAGAAGGGATTCCCCGTGATCCCATAGGTGTCATTTCCCCCGACATCTTTGGCGCGCCAGGTAGGGGGTGTTGAGGCTGTGAAAATCTGGTCTAGGAGTTAGCGCGTCGACTTCTTGATCGCCATGGCTCCCAAGAAGAAGGCGATCACGGTGATTGGTTTGTCTGGAGCCGAATCACCCGTCCCAGCACGGGCGGGCGACAGGACGGCCGCGGATGGTGGCGGAGGTGTGGCCCGCGAGCACCCTCGACACTTTGGCCATCGGAGCCAGGCAAGCGGCATCGTTCGTGCCAAAGACGACGAGCAGCACGACGCTGGGTCCGGGGGCGGGGCCCTGCTGCCCACGGGTGGCGCGGCAACCTCCAGAACGCCCCAGTCAGCGTCTACGCCGCGCCCTTCCCAGGTCGCGCGTGACGAGAAACGCTGCAACGTTGGTGCCCCCGGGCACCCCCGCGAGAAGAGCCCTTTGCGTCACTCTCAAGACGCATCGGGCCAGCATGCGCGCCCAGACGCTGGCGGAGACGGCGCGCGACATCGAGACCATGATAGAGCTCCTTCTAATGTCGTTAGAAGTCAGAACGCGTCAAGGTCCATGCAGCTTTCGCCACCACCCACGCCAGTGTAAGCATTGGCGTGCATGCAACTGCTCCTCGACTTCCCTCCTGCTGCGGAGAAGCTCGACGAGTGGAGGGCCATCATTCGGAGCCTCATCAGCTTCGCCAATAAATATGAGCCGCGACCAGTGGGACCCTTGTGCCGGTGCTCTATCGAGCCGGTACACGCGGACGGTGGGAGAACTGGAGACGTTGCAACCATGGTGCACTCTCCTCCCCCACGCCCGCAATAGCAGCCGCCGGCTCATCGGGCCGACGCTCGCGACAACATTTCCTCGGCGTCGTCCAACCCGCGAGCCCGCTGCGACCAATGTCAAATTCTTCGGGAGCGAGCTCAGGAAGACGCTTGAACAACTATCGAGCGGCGGTGGGAAGCGCGCCATCAGTCAGACAGGCGTGCGGGGCCCACTATGGACTGCCTAGCGCTGGGGGGTTCCGGTGACCTAACTTACGAGGTGGGTTGTCCAACCTTTACCCGTGAGCTGTGGCAGTTCCAGTGGCCCACCCACTGCACATTCAAGCCCGAGGTCGGAGAAAAGTACAATGGCAAGACTCACCCATTGGAGTTCCTCGGCATCTACACTATCGCAATGTAAGCTGCTGGGGCTCGCGACGACAAGGTGCTTGCCAACTATTTCCCGTTAGCGCCTAAGCCCAACGTCATGTCATGGTTGATGCACCTGCCAGTGGATTCCATTTCTTCTTGGTCGGACCTGTGCCACGAGTTTGTTGGCGCCTTTACTAGAGGCCACCAAGCTCCTGGCCAGGCAAGTGATTTGCATGTCATCCCCCAGAAGGAAGGCGAAACCCTACGCAAGTACATACAAAGGTTCAACCGTGTGCAGTACAACATCCCAGATGTTCATCCTGCTGCTGTCATCAGTGCATTCCATCAGAATGTGCGCAACCGCAAGATGCATGAGGAGCTGGCGATGAACAAGGTCAAGGATGTAGTCGAGTTGTATGTTCTGGCCGATAGATGTGCTCGGGCTGAAGAAGGAAGGAAGTACCCCGGCGAAGATGCCAGTGCGGAAACCGACTCTACAGACGAAGACGCCGTCGCCCTGGCAAAGAAGGGCCGACACCACAATACGAAGCGTAAGGGCAAAACCGTGCTTGCTGTTGAGGGATCCGGCGCCGCCAAGAAGGCCAAGGTTGACGACCCCGACAAGGAAGTTGCCGGGTGCGCCACCTGCCGGGCCTTGGCGGCTGCCGACAAGCCAGGAGGCTCCGCCAAGCAGTACTACAAGATCCATCGCACCGAGGGCCATGACCTCCAGAATTGCCGGCAGGTTGAGCTGCTTGCAGAGAAGCAGAAAGCCGAGTATGAGAGGCGTGACAAGGAGAAGGGCCAGGACGGTGCTAAGGGGTCCGGCAAGAAGCATGGCGGTCGAGGAGGTCGCCACAACAAGGATAATCAATAAGAGAGGCCCGCTCGGGGCCACGACAAGAAGGAGGGAGACGATGATCATCATGAGGATGACGAGTCCGGCGAGCATGAGTTTCAGAAAGCTACGGAGGCCATGTGCGTCGATGGCGGCGCCTCATTGCACACCTCTCACCGCCAACTGAAGCAGTTGGCGCGTGAGGTCACTGCGGCGGAGCCGTCGTTCAATGCCCAGAGGCCACTGAAGTGGTCCAGCACGCCTATCATTTTTTACACCGAGGATCACCCCGATCGCACAGCTGCGGTCAGGTGTTTGCCATTGTTGGTTTCACCAACAATGCGCAACCTCAAGGTGACAAAAGTGCTAGTTGATGGTGGGGCCGGTCTGAACTTGATCTCGCTTGCCGTGATCGAGAGGCTGCAAATCCCCGATGGAGATCTCGAGGAGACGGGCACGTTTCAAGGGGTCAACCCAGGGAGGAGTCAGCCAAAGGGTAAGATCATGTTGCCCATTACATTTCGGTGCGAGCTGAAATATAGGACAGAGAAGATTGTTTTTGATGTTGCCAAGATTCCCTTGCCCTATAATGGAATCCTTGGTCGTCCGACGCTGGCCAAGTTTATGGCGGCATCACACTACGCCTACAACACGTTGAAGATGCCCGGGCCGATGAGCATCATCACTGATAACCCACAAGTATAGGGGATCGCAACAGTTTTCGAGGGTAGAGTATTCAACCCAAATTTATTGATTCGACAAAGTGGAAGCCAAAGAATATTCTCAAGTATTCGCAGTTGAGTTGTCAATTCAACCACACCTAGATAACTTAGTATCTGCAGCAAAGTATTTAGTAGAAAAGTAATATGGAAGTAACGGTAACGTTAGCAAAAGTAATATTTTTGGGTTTTGTAGTGATTGTAACAGTGACAACGGAAAAGTAAATAAGCGAAGAACAATATGTGAAAAGCTCGTAGGCATTGGATCGGGGATGGAGAATTATGCCGAATGTGGTTCATCATGTAACAACCATAACATAGGGTGACACAGAACTAGCTCCAATTCATCAATGTAATGTAGGCATGTATTCCGAATATAGTCATACGTGCTTATGGAAAAGAACTTGCATGACATCTTTTGTCCTACCCTCCCGTGGCAGCAGGGTCTTGTAGAAACTAAGGGATATTAAGGCCTCCTTTTAATAGAGTACCGGACCAAAGCATTAACACATAGTGAATACATGAACTCCTCAAACTATGGTCATCACCGGGAGTGGTCCCGATTATTGTCACTTCGGGGTTGCCGGATCATAACACATAGTAGGTGACTATAGACTTGCAAGATAGGATCAAGAACTAAATATATTCATGAAAACATAATAGGTTCAGATATGAAATCATGGCACTCGGGCCCTAGTGACAAGCATTAAGCATTGCAATGTCATAGCAACATCAATCACAGAACATAGTGGATACCAGGGATCAAACCCTAACAAAACTAACTTGATTACATGATAGATCTCATCCAACCCATCACCATCCAGCAAGCCTACGATGGAATTACTCACGCACGACGGTGAGCATCATGAAATTGGTGATGGAGGATGGTTGATGATGACGACGGCGACGAATCCCCCTCTCCGGAGCCCCGAACGGACTCCAGATCAGCCCTCCTGAGAGGTTTTAGGGCTTGGTGGCGACTCCGTATCGTAAAACGCTATGAATCCATCTCTCTGTTTATTTTTCTCCCCGAAAGTGAATATGTGGAGTTGGAGTTGAGGTCGGTGGAGAGTCAGGAGGCCCACGAGGCAGGGGGCGCGCCCCCACCCTCGTGGACAGGGTGTGGGCCCCCTGACGTGGATTCGTCTTCCAGTATTTTTAATATTTTCCAAAAATACGTTCTGTGGAGTTTTAGGTCATTCCGAGAACTTTTGTTTCTGCACATAAATAAGACCATGGCAATTCTGCTGAAAACAGCGTCAGTCCGGGTTAGTTCCATTCAAATCATGCAAGTTAGAGTCCAAAACAAGGGCAATAGTGTTTGGAACAGTACATACGATGGAGACGTATCAACTTCCCCAAGCTTAAACCTTTGCTTGTCCTCAAGCAATTTAGTTGATAAACAGAAAGTGATAAAGAAAAACTTTTACAAACTCTGTTTGCTCTTGTTGTTGTAAATATGTAAAGCCAGCATTCAAGTTTTTAGCAATGATTATGACTAACCACATTCACCATAACTCTTAGGTCTCATGTTTACTCATACCAATGGCATAATCAACTAGCGAGCAATGGTAATAAATCTCGGATGACAACACTTTCTCAAAATAATCATGATATGATATAATAGGCTGGTATCTCGCCAGCCCTTTCTGAAATCGCAAAACATAAATGCAGAGCACCTTTAAAGATCAAGCTCTGACTAAACATTGTAATTCATGGTAAAAGAGATCCAATCATAGTCATACCCAATATAAATTAATAGTAATGGATGCAAATGACAGTTGTGCTCTCCAGCTAGTTCTTTTTAATGAGAGGGTGATGACTCAACATAAAAGTAAATAGATAGGCCCTTCGCAGAGGGAAGCAAGGATTTGTAGATGTGCTAGAGCTCGGTTTTGAAATAGAGATAAATAATATTTTGAGCGGCATACTTTCATTGTCAACATAACAACCAAGAGATGGTGATATCTTCCATGCTACACACATTATAGGCGGTTCCCAAACAGAATGGTAAAGTTTATACTCCCCCTCCACCAACAAGCATCAATCCATGGCTTGCTCGAAACAACGAGTGCCTCCAACTAGCAACAGTCCCAGGGGGAGTTTTGTTTGCAATTATTTTGATTCAGTTTGCATAAAGCATGGGACTGGGCATCCCATTGACCAACCATTTTCTCATGAGTGAGGAACGGAGTCCACTCCTCTTGAGAATAACCCGCCTAGCATGGAAGATACGGAGAGCCCTAGTTGATACATGAGCTATTCGAGCATACAAAACAGAATTTCATTTGAAGGTTTAGAGTTTGTCACATACAAATTTACTTGGAACGACAGGTAGATACCGCATATAGGAAGGTATAGTGGATTCATATGGAATAACTTTGGGGTTTAAGGGATTGAATGCACAAGCAGTATTCCCGGTTAGTACAAGTGAGGGCTAGCAAAAGACTGGGAAACGACCAACTAGAGAGCGACAACAGTCATGAACATGCATTAAAATTAATAAACATTAAGTGCAAGCATGAGTAGGATATAATCCACCATGAACATAAATATCGTGAAGGCTATGTTGATTTGTTTCAACTACATGTGTGAACATGTGCCAAGTCGAGTCACTTAAATCATTCAAAGGAGGATACCACCACATCATACCACATCACAACCATTTTAATAGCATGTTGGCACGCAAGGTAAACCATTATAACTCATAGCTAATCAAGCACGGCATGAGAAACTATGATCTCTAATTGTCATTGCAAACATGTTTATTCATAATAGGCTGAATTAGGAATGACAAACTAATCATATTTACAAAAACAAAAGAGGTCGAGTTCATACCAGCTTTTCTCATCTCAGTCAGACCATCATATATCATCATAATTGCCTTTCACTTGCACGACCGAATGATGTGAATAATAATAAGAGTGCACGTGCATTGGACTAAGCTGGAATCTGCGAGCATTCAATAAACAGGAGAAGACAAGGCAATATGGGCTCTTGGTTAAATCAACAATAATGCATATAAGAGCCACTTCTACAATTTAATTATGGTCTTCTCCTATGGACTGCCAAAGAAAAGAAAAGAAATAAAACTATTTACACGGGAAAGCTCCCAACAAGCAAAAGAAGGACGGGAAACATATTTGGGTTTTCTCTTTAATTACTACGACTACAGCAAGAAAGTAAACTAACTAAAAGCTACACTAATTTTTTTTGGTTTTTTTAAGGTTTATCAAACACACAAGAAGAAAGCAAGAAAAAGATGATAAACTATGTAACATCCCAAAATTCTAAATTTTGGAATGTTATAATAAATAGATAGATTGATTGTCTGTTTGATTGTTGTGAGATTGATTGAGTGAAATTCGAAACTTATTGAAAGTTAAATGAGAGGGAATAAAAGAACTTTCCCAAACTTTCATTTTTGCATTTATGCTCTTCGTGAATTCAAATACTTTTCATCACAAAACCCTGGAGAGAAGATGACATGACTTCTTCCATTTATTTAAATGAAAAGGGGTGGTGAAAATATTTGAATTTCATTTGGGAAAAATATTTCCAATTCTCAAACTTTATGCAACTCAATGATTTTCAGGAGAGAAGATAAAATGACTTCTTCAAATTATGAAATATGAGTTGGGAGTTTCAAGGATCAAATTTAAAGTTCTTTTGATATTATTTTCAATTTGGAGTTATTTGAGTTTTATTCAAATTATTTTTCTCCAAAAATAAAATATATGGAAAATTGGGTAACATGATTCCCTACAACAGAAAATTGGAGATAAATAAATTTGAAGTCATTTTGGTATTTTAAATTGATTCTTATTGGATTTTATTAGAGAAGTATCACTCTTTGCATTATTAGAATTAGTGTGTATTTTATTTAATGCTATAAAAATGTCCACGTTGTAGAAAATCTTTTCCTGCAAATTTTGATATATTATATGCCTATATAATATTTTTATTTATTTTGTTTTTATTGTTTTAGTTCTCTAAAAGAAAAAATGTTTATAAAAAATTCCCTCGCCGACTGGGCCGGCCCAGCCAACCGGGCCAGGCCGCAGCCCAGCGCCCCGCTGCCTCCGCCTCCGTCCCCGACCGGGAGTCCTCCCGAGTCCGCCGCCGCGCCATGCTCGTCGTGCGCCGCCCGGCCTCTTTCTGCCCCCTCGCCCAAGCCGTCGTCCGCCCCCTTGCCTTTAAATACCAGAGCCCCGGGCCCCGTTCCTCCTCCTCGCGCCGCTGCCGCCGCCCCGTAGATCGCCGCTGTCGTCACCCCGTAGATCGCCGCCGCCGTCGCTCCACTCGCCACCACCGCCTGCACCGCTGTGCCGCCTGCTGCTCGCCGCTGCCTCCCGCGCCGCTAGAAGACGCCCCCCCCCCCCGATGCTCGTAGACGTGGATTGGGTTTTGAGAGTATTCATGATCGATGTGAGATTGTTAATTAATGGTTTACTTAAGGTGGCAACTTAAACACACATGTGGGTGGATTGAGGTACCTGGGTATTCCAGGATTGCCTGTCTAGGCACCTGGGTATTCTAGGATTGCCTGTTTTTTATGGACCACCACCCAGGCTCAAAGGGATCATGAGATTATTCATACTAGAAACTTCCGTGTGCAGCCACAAGCCATTATGGGCTCTGGCATAGTTGATTAAGTCGTGCAAACTCTTACAGGGTAGACTAGGAGATGTAGGGGAAAGTAGGTGTACTGGTCTATCCAACGTAAGGTGCTAGCGCTTCTGAAAGACTATGTCTCGGTCATCCGTTTCTTAAACACCATGTAGTGCGAGAAATCAAACGGAGGCGATCGAGTCTTGTGGGGAAAAGTGCGCAAACCTCTGCAGAGTGTACAAACTAATCATGATTAGTCGTGTCCCCGGTTATGGACATCTTGAGTATCTAGTTCTTGGATTATCCTGTTGATCTCATCATGTTACTTTAACTAATTTTGTTGGGTGTTAATGATTACTTTTAATTGGGATTGAGAATGCTGTCAACCATTCTCAATGTTTAACAACCACCACGATAGTTAAATAAAATTTATTCCTTTGCAGTAGGGAAAAATTGGCTTTTCGCAAAAACCTTATAACCGTAGAGCTTTTCCACGAGCCATATATGCATGTAGTGATAGCCATATTTCAGCATTGCTCTACAGTGTGAATTTGCCAGTACATTGAATGTACTGACCCGTTTCGGGCTGCAACATCTCATGTTGTAGGTTTCTTACGACGAGTAAGTGATACCTTAGGGTTACGATTTCTACACTCAACTTTGTCGTTGGTGTTGATGGGAATCCACAACCTTGTTGCTTCCGCTATATGGATTGAGGTAATAGTATTTACGTTACTTTATACATGTGATTTACCTCTGTTATAAATCCTTCGAGTATTGTGTGTGTCAGCATACCGATCCAGGGATGACACTTAAGCACAGAGACTTGATCCATTCGGGTCAGTTCGCTACAAGATGGTATCAGAGCACAAGTTGACTGTAGGACGTGACCCTAGAAACTGGCAAGCCATAGGAAAGATTTTTCTCTACTACTTCATTTTCAAAAAAATATCTTTTACCTCTCTTCTCTTCTAAGCTTATTCAAATATTTCCCTTTTAGTGAGACCATACCCCTTTCCCTTTTTGACCACTCGAAGATTCGACGGATGAGACCACTCCAAGAAGGATAAGATATCGGACAACTAAGACCATTCGGAATGGAGAGGATTTTACCATACATTATGATATTGGAAACTACAACTGTTGAAGACTCTGAAGACTAGGAGAATTTAAAGGCTCTGAGGAATTCCGAGATTGGTATGATCTAGGAAGTCTACCCTTATGGAACTTGGCAGACTATGGAAGCTGTCAATAATCGAGCAAGGTGTATTCGAGAAAGACCGGAGCATGGAGAGTTAAAAACTCAAAGTTCTGTCAAGGAAAACCCTAAGGCAGGAGATATCAACTATGGAATGATAGCTCATGGAAATGACAAAGGGAAGAAACATGGCTATCCATGATGTTATCGCTAGCTTATGCTATTGTCACCGTGCTAAGTTAAAGCATGCATATGCATGGAAGGATTGGATAGTAGAAGGCTGATGGAGCACCTATTACCAAGATGAACTTTTAACCTTAGCTGGTGTACCACCAGGATCTGGAGTATTACATCAAGAAGTTAAGATGGAGCTACAAGAAGCAGTATTGTTACAAGGAAGTATTTCATGAGGAACTCAGGACCCTGAAGATGAGAGTAGCCAAGCTGGAGGAGCAAAACCTCGAGATACAGGAGATTTGTCAGGGACTGAAGGACAGAAGGACATTGTTCATACCAAGGATGTTGAAATCCAGAAGTTGGAACGTAACTCCAGAAATATTGAAGGACGCCACGAGAGACTTTACGTCAACAAAGATGATTTGGCAAAGGAATTGAGAAGGACAAACACGATCGGAAGAAGCCATCGGAGACATGAACAAGACTTGAAGAGTTTGATGACTTTGAAGATTTATTAAACTTTAGAAGACCAAACCCCTCTTATATACCCACGTTAGATACGGCAATTGTGAGCTGTCATTTGTTTGATGTTTTCCGACAGCCGCAATAAAATCTGTCTTTTAAAAACCTTTATTTGTATTGTGTGCATCCCTCTCGATCTCTCTTATCTCACCCCATAACCCATGGACCCAATAGATGATGAATGGAGATGTGCTTGTATTTTCGGGACCGATGAGTCAATTGGAGACAGACCGATGGATTCAGAACATGGAAGATCATATGGAGAACAACCCTATAGTCGAAAAGGATATGTCCTAGCATGCTCTTCAATGCTTTGAAAGAGGTGCTGCTACTTGGTGGAGGGTGTACCAAACCATCAATGGAAGGCAAGGAGTAACCACTTGGAAAGAAATTAAGTTGACTTTGCTAATGTCTCGGTTTGTGTCCCAGAAATTGAAGCCTTCTGGAAAGGATATGAAGAAACCCTGTGCATGCAAGCTTTGTCGAGAAATAGGACACAACCATAAAGAACACAAGGAGGAATGCCCTAATTTTGAAGGAAGTCACCCAGCAGAAGAATGCCCAACTAGGCAGATCACTTGTTTCTTGTGTGAGGGGACTACCCACTACCCTGCACAGTGTCACAATTACCCCATGATACAAAGAACCATCCAGCAGAAAAAAGAAGCAATGAAAGGAGCCCTAATGGGAAGTTTAGAAGAACCTGTGATGAAGGAAGATGTGGAGGACACACCCAAAGAGGAACCAATTAAACCATGCACCAAGTCTTGCTATTCATGTGGAGAAGAAGGACACATCTCCCAGAATTGTATGAATGGGGATCTAGTAGAATTCCCGACGGAGGAAGTAGAGTATGACCCACAGGAAATAGAAGCCCTGATTGGAATGGAAAAATCCAGAAAGAGAAGTAGATTGGATTCCAGGAAGGATCTGAGACATATCACCTATTATAGGTGCAAGGAGTCAGGGCACTACCTCAACAATTGCCCAAAAAGGAAGCCAAAAATCCAAGGAGGCTATATAATCACAAGGAAACCTCGAAACTTGTCAGATGTAATATGTTTTCGTTGTAATGAAGCAGGGCACTTTGCCAGAGATTGTCCGAAGGAGGAAGAGACTTGTGATAAGTATTTGAGTTTGTAACAGAAGAAATATAGTAGTAGTAGTGAGAACATTTTCCTTTATATTGAGGTGTTGAGTTGAGGCATGTAATGGAAAAACAGGAGATTGTAATAATTGAGAATCAATAAAGTTAGCAGTGTTGGTACTGATTTGGATTTTATGAGTTACTCTATGAGGAAAGATGTTGACCATTTTTTAGGATATGAGAAATATGGTCTATGGAATATTGGAGCATTTTAAGGGTGGTAGTACCCTGTAAGGACCGTTGACCCCTGGAAAAGATAAGGGTACTCCACTGAGTGGATTTCGGACAAAGTGAATATGAGTTTTGTCTCGATATGTGTGATACCCCAAGAGTGTGTGGGATGACGTTGGAGACCGTCAGTTATTTGGACCAAATGTGATCAAGGAGTCAGAAGAGAATGTTAAGTTGATTCGAGATAGACTGAAGGTAGCTCAGTCCAGGCAGAAGAGTTATGCAGACTCAAAAACGCAAGGAGGTAGTCTATAAAATTGGAGACGGACCATGTCTTCGTGTGCCCTCTCTGCGAGGAGTTAAATGATTTGGAGTTAAGGGAAAGTTAGCCCCGAGATTTGTAGGACCATACCGAGTTTTGGAGCGTACGAGAGAAGTGGCCCACAAGTTGGAGTTACCCGAAGGACTGTCAGGAGTTCATGATGTGTTTCACGTTTCCCAGTTGAAGAAGTGTCATGCAGAGATGGCCAATATTCCCCTGTAAGGATGCCTGACCCTGGAAAGGATAATGATGTTCCACGAAGTGGAGTATGGACTTCATAAGTATAAGTTTTTATCTTGCTATGTGGGACATCCCAAAGATATGAAGAGATGAAGTATTATTGGATATAAAGGGGGTATAATGTTGATAACACGGAGCAATTGTAGACCCATGATGAGTCTGAGTAATCACGTCTTAGTTTGGTACCAACAGAAGGAAGGAAGACAGTACAATTGGATGGATTTAAAAATACTAGGAAGTTGGAAGTCGGAATAATGATCAGTTGCCCGAAGATAAGATCAAGGACTACAAGTGATGAGGTGGGCCATAACCCACAGGCCCCACGACCTGCCAAGAAGCAAGCACATTCTTGCTGAAGGAGAAACCATGGAAGAAGTTATGATTTTATCGATAGACGATCTTATAGGATTACCGCAACCCTGAGAGTTGGGAAGGAACGATAGATGTTTGTTTGGCTTGCAGAATCAATGGATTTATCCGAACTTGGTTCGTCGACAGGAGAAGTTATGCAATGCTTGTGAGGATGACCGAGTGTTAGAATGCGAGATTCGCTAAACCGTATACAAGGTAATGATTTGGGTGCGGGATGGATTGATCACCATACCGACTTACTCTTATTATTCGCCTTGCTATGTGGGATGGTAAATCTGAGTGACTTACCTATAGTAAAGGGATGACGATCAAAACCCTGTTTAAACCTTAGAATGGTATAAGAAATTTTCCCCTTATACAAGGCACTTGTTGCCAACCGTAGGTTATACGGTGAGGATCAACCAGACCCATTTCCTGCAGGAGAAACCATAAATTGTTGACCACCATGAGATATCGATAGATGTTTAGCATTGGCGCCAGACCCGTCAGCTAAGAAGACCCAGTCTAGGGATAACCTTACCAAGAGGAAAGGACAGAAGGATTGACGAAAAGGTTATACCGCTACCGGAAGAGCCCAGAGACGGAATTTTCCCGAGATCTAAGAAGATCGACACTGTCAACAATAAGGATGGAGTATATGAGTTTTGATGGAATCGTAACAATGATTCTAAGGGTGGTAGCACCCCAGACCCCGAAGATGATCGATGGATTTTGAGAAGACCCCCAAACCCTAACCTTTTTCTTGCTAGCCTCTCCGAATCTCGAGGACGAGATTCATTTTAAGGGTGGTAGGTTTGTAACATCCCAAAATTCTAAATTTTGGAATGTTATAATAAATAGATAGATTGATTGTCTGTTTGATTGTTGTGTGATTGATTGACTGAAATTCGAAACTTACTGAAAGTTAAATGAGAGGGAATAAAAGGACTTTCCCAAACTTTCATTTTTGCATTTATGCTCTTCGTGAATTCAAATACTTTTCATCACAAAACCCTGGAGAGAAGATGACATGACTTCTTCCATTTATTTAAATGAAAAGGGGTGTTGAAAATATTTGAATTTCATTTGGAAAAAATATTTCCAATTCTCAAACTTTATGCAACTCAATGATTTTCATGAGAGAAGATAAAATGACTTCTTCAAATTATGAAATATGAGTTGGGAGTTTCAAGGATCAAATTTAAAGTTCTTTTGAATTTATTTTCAATTTGGAGTTATTTGAGTTTTATTCAAATTATTTTTCTCCAAAAATAAAATATATGGAAAATAGGGTAACATGATTCCCTACAACAGAAAATTGGAGATAAATAAATTTGAAGTCATTTTGGTATTTTTAAATTGATTCTTATTGGATTTTATTCGAGCAGTAGCACTCTTTGCATTATTAGAATTAGTGTGTATTTTATTTAATGCTATAAAAATGTCCACGTGCTAGAAAATCTTTTTCTGCAAATTTTGATATATTATATGCCTATATAATATTTTTATTTATTTTGTTTTTATTATTTTAGTTCTCTGAAAGAAAAAAATGTTTATAAAAAAAATTCCCTCGCCGACTGGGCCGGCCCAGCCAACCGGGCCAGGCCGCAGCCCAGCGCCCCGCCGCCTCCGCCTCCGTCCCTGACCGGGAGTCCTCCCGAGTCCGCCGCCGCGCCATGCTCGCCGTGCGTCGCCCGGCCTCTTTCTGCCCCCTCGCCCAAGCCGTCGTCCGCCCCCTTGCCTTTAAATATCGGAGCCCCGGGCCCCGTTCCTCCTCCTCGCGCCACTGCTGCCGCCTCGTAGATCGCCGCTGTCGTCGCCCTATAGATCGCCGCCGCCGTCGCTCCACTCGCCGCCACCGCCTGCGCCGCTCTGCCGCCTGCTGCTCGCCGCCGCCCCCCGCGCCGCTAGCAGACGCCGCCTGCGCCGCTCACCTTGCCCGCGCGCCGCCGTGGCCACTCGCCGTCGCCTCGCCTCGCCTCACCGGAAACTGCTGCCGTCGTCGTTGCCGTTGACCCACCGTGGACCGGTAAAAAAACCGCCCGGTCCGATCTGGTTTATTTTTCAGTTTAATTTTTTTTGTTAAACCCGGTTTTGTTTTATTAACCTAGTTATTTAGTGGATGTTCGCTAGGTTAGATCTGTTAGTGAACGTTTTCGTTCATTAGGACTCTGTAGCGAGCGTTCGCTCGATAGTTTTTTCCTTTTCTTTTTATTTTCGGCCAGGGACCTATCTGTGATGATTTTCTTTATAGTTTAGCCCCTGTTCTTCAAACGCTCATAACTTTTTACTCGTTTGTCCAAATCCAACGAAACCAACGCCCACGTCTTCGTTATGATCTCCCCTATCCTGTAAAACAACTTGAACATGTTTTTGAAAGTTTAAAATTTGAGTTAGGTTAGATTTGTATTCAAACTTCGTTTGATCCTAACTTGAGTTTCGTAGCTCCGTTTGAGTTGATTCTTTTTGCGAATTAAAACTCTTGACCTAAACTTTCTGATAAGGCCAAATTCACAAAATTTTGGTACTGTTAGAAATTGTTTTATGTTGCAAGAGTTATTTGCTTGGTTTTGATGTTTTCTGAATTGTCTTCTTCGTTCTTCCCGATCTTTTGAGTGAGTGCTTATGTGTGGTTACTATTGCTTGCCTACGATAGATTGACCGGAGTGTGACGAGTAGAACTATCAAGAGTTTTGAGTGCGAATCATCTTCATCAACATTGCAGGCAAGTTCACACTTTGATCATATCCCTTTTCATACCTAGTTTTTTATGCATTAGTTTCAACCCTCAAACATTGCATGAGTAGGATTGATAACATGTGGGTACTGGGAAGTAGTTTATGAGGTAGGAACCTATTGCCCTACATTCAAACCTTGGGAGTTACTATTACGTTATGCTTATACTGCTATGCGATGCTCGTAGACGTGGATTGGGTTTTGAGAGTATTCATGACCGATGTGAGATTGTTAATTAATGGTTTACTTAAGGTGGCAACTTAAACACACATGTGGGTGGATTGAGGTACCTGGGTATTCCAGGATTGCCTGTTTTTTTTATGGACCGCCACCCAGGCTCAAAGGGATCATGAGATTATTCATACTAGAAACTTCCGTGTGCAGCCACAAGCCATTATGGGCTCTGGCATAGCTGATTAAGTCGTGCAAACTCTTACAGGGTATACTAGGAGATGTAGAGGAAAGTAGGTGTACCTGTCTATCCAACGTAAGGTGCTAGCGCTTCTGAAAGACCATGTCTCGGTCATCCGTTTCTCAAACACCATGTAGTGCGAGAAATCAAACGGAGGCGATCGAGTCTTGTGGGGAAAAGTGCGCAAACCTCTGCAGAGTGTACAAACTAATCATGATTAGTCGTGTCCCCGGTTATGGACATCTTGAGTATCTAGTTCTTGGATTATCCTGTTGATCTCATCATGTTACTTTATCTAATTTTGTTGGGTGTTAATGATTACTTTTAATTGGGATTGAGAATGCTGTCAACCATTCTCAATGTTTAACAACCACCATGATAGTTAAATAAAATTTATTCCTTTGCAGTAGGGAAAAATTGGCTTTTCGCAAAAACCTTATAACCGTAGAGCTTTTCTACCATCCATATATGCATGTAGTGATAGCCATATTTCAGCATTGCTCTACAATGTGAATTTGCCAGTACATTCAATGTACCGACCCGTTTCGGGCTGCAACGTCTCATGTTGCAGGTTTCTTACGATGAGTAAGTGATACCTTAGGGTTACGATTTCTACACTCAACTTTGTCGTTGGTGTTGATGGGAACCCACAACCTTGTTGCTTCCGCTATATGGATTGAGGTAATAGTATTTACGTTACTTTATACATGTGATTTACCTCTGTTATAAATCCTTCGAGTACTGTGTGTGTCAGCATACCGATCCAGGGATGACACTTAAGCACAGAGACTTGATCCATTCGAGTCAGGTCGCTACAAACTAGCATGGATATTACAGTGAAGAAGTATGAGCACCGACATCTAGCAATGAGTGTGTGTGAACATGAATGTAATGTCGGTGGGAAATACATACTCCCCCAAGCTTAGGCTTTTAACCTAAGTTGGTTTATTGCCACAGGTGGCCTGGTGGATATCCATAGTTGTAGTCGGGGTCGTACTGAGATGCAGCGGCTATCGCCTCCTGAGCTGCAGCATGGTGGCGAGATGCCTCCGCCCTCCTGTCGTACTCATCTGCCTCCTCTCTGGTAATAACATATCTTCCTTTTTCCTGATAATCAAAGAAGGCACGAGTTGGGAGAGTAATACGGACAGCATGACGTCTGTCAAAGATTAAGCGATACTGGAGAGGTGATTCATTCCTCTCAACAAACTGGTGGTGAACCATAGCATTAAAGTCTAGGTAAGCAGGAGGCAATTCAATATCATCATTACGTATGGTTACACCAAGAAAATCAGCTAAGCGGGTTGCATAAATTCCACCAAAGAAATCTCCATTAAATCTATTATTATGCAACCTACATGCAACAATGGCTCCTAAATTATAAGATTTGTCTCCTAACACAGCACTGCTAAGAATACTGAGGTCGGGGACACACATATGACATGCTTCATCTTTACCATTTATGCACCTACCTATGAAGAGAGCAAAATAATGTATAACAGGAAAATGAATGCTCCCTATGGTAGCTTGTGCTATATATCTAGATTCCCCCACAGTTATACTAGCAAGAAAATTTCTAAATTCAGATTTGCGAGGTTCACTAGCACTACCCCATTGTGGAAGTTTGCAAGCAGTGGTAAAATCCTCTATGTCCATCGTATAAGATTTCTCATAAAGATCAAACAGGACAGTTGGAGAATTACGTGAAGATGAAAATTCAAACCTCCTCACAAAGGAACTAGTGAGATAGTGGTACTGGCGGCACTTTTCTTCCTCGAAGATCACAAGATCAGCGTTACGCAACTATGCATTAAATTCTTCCTTGATTCCCGCTCGATCCATAAAGTTTTCTGAAGGCCATTCACAAGGCCGCACTGGAGCATCCCTTGGTGGCTCATCGTCAGCATCACGCATTGCAAGCCTGGGTCCTTGCTTCCTTGAAGAACCACCTCGGTACATTTTCCTAAGCATATTTCTTCCTCTGAAAAATTTCTGAAATTTTTAGTAACTTCAAATAAAAGTGAGTCAAGCTCAACAAAATTGATAGCAACTACTCTACAAGTACCTAGAGGCTATATCATGCATTAGAACTACTTGGAACCATATAAATTTGACATGCAAGCTGAAGAACATGGTCACCTAGGCAGCACAAATTTGCAATGAATAGAGCACTAGAACAAAAACTAATTGGACCAATAGAGGAGTCACATACCAAGGAACAATCCCCCCAAGCAGTTTTGTGAGAGGTGCTTTGAGCAAGGAGATTGAAAATAGCAGCAAAATGAGCTAGAACTCGTGCTTGAGCTGGGTGGTGATTTTTTGCGAGGAAGAAGAAGTGTGTGGGTGCAGGAATAAGTGGAGGGGAGTCACCATGGGCCCACGAGGCAGGGGGCGCGCCTTGTAGGGGTGGGCGCGCCCTGGACCCTCGTGGCCAGGTGCTTGCCCCCTGTTGTGTTCTCAGTGCCAGATATTCTCAAATATTCCAGAAAAAATCATATTCCATTTTCAGGGCATTTGGAGAACTTTTATTTTTGGGGTATTTTTATATTGCACGGATAAATCTGAAAACAGACAGAAAAATACTATTTTTACTTTATTTCAACTAAATAACAGAAAGTAGAAAGAGGGTACAGAAGGTTGTGCCTTCTAGTTTCATCCACCTCATGCTCATCAAAAGGAATCCACTAACAAGGTTGATCAAGTCTTGTTAACAAACTCATTCCAAATAACATGGAACCAGAGAAATTTCGAATAACATTATGTTACCTCAACAGGGATATGCACATCCCCAATAATAAGAATATCATATTTCTTCTTGACAGTAGGAAGAGGAAATTCAAAACCTCCAAAAATAATCGATGGAATTTTTCCAATAGAATTGATACTCTGGACCTGAGGTTGTTTTCTCGGAAAGTGTACCGTATGCTCATTACCATTAACATGAAAAGTGACATTGCCTTTGTTGCAATCAATAACAGCCCCTGCAGTATTCAAAAAGGGTCTTCCAAGAATAATAGACATACTATCGTCCTCAGGAATATCAAGAATAGCAAAGTCCGTTAAAATAGATCTTGTTTTTTTAGAATCGGTTTTGTTTCGGTTTTCTCGGTTCGGTTAAATAGCGGACGTTCGTCCGTACGTTCATTTTAATGAATGTTGTTCGTCCGTTAGCCACAGACAGCGAACGTTCGTTCATTATCCGGTTCGTCAGTTTTTCTTTTTCCAGGGTTTTACCGTGATTATTTTCGATCGCGATTTCTGCCCTGATTTTTGTTTTAGTTTATCTTTTCACTCGTTTATCGGAATCAGGCGATTCAAGCGCCTAGATCTTTGCCTCAAAACCGTCTTTCTGTTTAACTAACTTGAACTAGATTTTGATACAGCAAAATTTGTCTTTAGTTCAGATTAGTAATCAGATCTTGTTTCTTTCGTGGTTTGAGTTTCGTTGCTCCGTTTGATTTGATTCTTTTTGCAAACCGGAGTTCTTCAGTTGAATTTTCTGGTTAGATCTTATTATTTGGGAGTTATCCGTGCATCTTTGCTTGATTTCTTATGTATGCTATTGTTTGTTTGCGATCGAATTCCCAGAGTGCGAAGCGTGCTACTACGAGTCACTAGGTTTTGCGGATCGTCAGCCAGGCAAGTAACACATTGATCATACTCTTTTCATACCCAGTTTCTATGCATTAGTTCTAATCCTCAAACATTGCATGATTAGGATGTGTTTAACTTGTGGGTATTGGGAAGTAGATGATGAGGTAGAACCTATTGCCCTGTTTATTATCAAACCTTTGGGAGTTACTTCTACGTATTCTTATTTTCTATGCTATGCTCATAGACGTGGTTTGGCTTGAGAGATCCATGACAGATGTGAGATTGTTAATTAATGGTTCAACTTAAGGTGGTAACTCTAATACACATCTGGGGGGATTGCTTGTGGGCACCTGGAGAATCCAGTGTTGTCCTAGGATATCTTGGAGTACCCGTGTGATCATCCTACGGTCTGCCACCCAGGCTCAAAGGGATCATAAGATTATTCATGCTAGAAACTTTCGTGTGCAGCCACAAGCTATTATGGGCTCTAGCTTAGTTGAGTATGTTGCATGACCTCTTCCGGTGGTGGGCTAGCAGATGTAGAGGGAAAGTAGGTGTAACTATCCACCCGGGGTTAGAGTTAATGTTTCTGAAAGATTGTGTATCGGTCATCCGTTTCTCAAACACCATGTAGTGCGAGAAATACAACGGAGGAGATCGAGTCTTGTGGGGAAAAGTGCACAAACCTCTGCAGAGTGTAGAAACTAATCATGGTTAGCCGTGTCCCCGGTTATGGACGTCTTGAGTATCTGGATTTTGGATTATCATATGGATCTCATCACTCTAAATTCACTTGTTGGGTTGATAATTACTTTTAATTGGGATTGAGTTGGAGGAACCTTCTCAATGATGTTTCAGCTACCATGATAGTTAAATAAAATATATTCCTTTGTTGTAGGGAAAAATTAGCTTTTCGCAAAAACATTATAACCATAGAGCCTCCACCAGCCATATATGCATGTAGTGATAGCATTATTCTGTTCATCACTATTGTGTTCCTATGCTAGCATATTCCATGTGCTGACCCGTTTTCGGGCTTCAACGTATCATGTTGCAGACTTTTCAGATGAGGAGTAAGGTTTGCTAGGCCGTTTTCATGCACTCATCTATGTCGTTGGAGTTGATGGACTCACTTTATCTTCGAAGCCTTCCGCTGTTACCATATTTAGATGGCCTTAAGCCATATTTATTGTAATAAGTTCTCCTTTGGAGACATTCGATGTAGTAAGTGTGTGATTGCTACTCTGTTATAAATCCTTCGAGTACTGTGTGTGTCAGCATTACCGATCCAGGGATGACACAGAAGCATAGTGTGACGCCCGGATAATTAAGTTACAGTGATCCCTCACTAAGGATGCCACGCCACCTCGGTTACTGTGGATAAACTCATGTCAGTTCGAAACCCAGTTCAAAGTTCGGATTTAAAACAAAGGAAAACAACAAAATTTTCAAACAATAAAACTAAAATGTTTGAGAGGTGAAAACTAATACCTAGGTAATTATGGTGAAGAAAACAAACTTTTATAAAATGCTTAAATACTATAAAAATGAATAAAACAGTGGCAAAACTATTATTTAAATGCTCTTAAAATAATAAACAAATACAAACTACTGTATTTAATGTGCCAAAATATTTGTGGCAGTGGCATAGTTACATATACTAAATTCGGTACAACTTTTGTATCTTACTAAAACTAGGAAAATAGAAACAGAAAAAATAAGTAAACATAAAAGTGAAAATAAAACAAAACCAGGAAACCCTCCTCCCCTACCGGGCTGTGGCCCAGCTGGCCACTGCCAGCCAGACTGGCCCATCTGGCCACCATCCCCTTCCTCCTGTTCACAGAGGGGATCGTGGCAGAGATCCCCCGGTTGTGGCCAAGGAATGTCGCCGTGGCGCCCATCCTCCCTCCCCACAGCGCCTACTTGACACCCCCCCGAGCCCCCTCGTCAAACCCTAGCACCCCAGATTCCATCCCCTCGCTCGATCCCCCCTCGGTCCAGTCAAACCTGAGAGCAACCGCCGCCGAGACATCATCGATCCTGTGGCCGCCGTGCTCCCCGAGCCACGCAGCAGCTCCGCCACGCTCGTCTCTGTCGTCTGCTATCATCGGTTCAAATTGTAGCGCTCTGCATCGCCGTCGTCATCTTTGTCTTCACCGTTGGTCACCGAAGGGAGCCGCCGTTGACTCGTCGTCACCACACCTACCCCGAGCCAGCTGATCTGCTCATCAGAATCGCTGTGAGCACCTGAGCACTTCCCCTCTCCCGCCCCTGTCAATCATGCACTGAGTTTGCTTCCCCACTGTGATTGTAGATCACCGTCGCCATAGCCGCCGGGGCTCTGACCTCTGAGTCCGCCACCGCGCCCGTGCCCCTCCGTTGTCCAAGGTCATCCCCTGCCCGTCTGCATCTGTGCGCACGCTCACCCCCCCCCCCCCCCCGCGTGAGCCGCCCATGCTTTGGCCGCTCCCACCCAGACTGCACGCCCGACCACGCCTTCGTCAGCGCATCCACGGCCGCCCGTGGTCGCGTTGTCCCGCTACCCGCGACCGGCCGCAATCTCACCTGCACCCACTCGCGGCGTCCGCCGCTCCCCGCGTCACCGCCCACCCCGGCCACTCCCCTGCTGCCTTCCTCTCGCGCGCTCGCCGATTCCTCACTGCACCCGCGTCTGCTGCAGCCGCTCCTGCTTGCCGCGGCTGCTGCTACTCATGCTACTGCCGCCCAGGCGCGCGCCTCGGTAGCCTCCCATCCACGCTCGGCCTTTCCACCGTCTCCGCCTATCGCTAGCTCCGGCAACGCAGCCCGGGCCGCATCCGGCCGTGCGCGGCGTTGCCTGGCCGCGTCCGTGCCATGCCGCTGACTGCTGCTACTTTGCTGAATTTACTGTTGTTGCTTGCCTGCTTCTAGCCGTCACCGCTACCGCTTGCACTAATAGTCACTACAAAAAAAAGACACATCCGTGACATTTTGGGCCGAATGAATATTTTTTTCTATCATACATATGACACTTCTATGACGATAGTTGTGACAAAACCTGGTATCGTCATAGATGTGGTGGGCTCATACTTCTATGACAAAAAATCATGATAGAAAATGGGCTTTTCGTCCTGGGCGGGCCGGAGACGCAGCTGCATGACATTCTTTGGGCCGTCCATGACGGAAAAAACCATGGTAGAAGCGAGGGGGAGGAAAATTTCAGGGAGTTCCCGATTACGGTGGGAGGTCGGGGGCCGAGCGATGTGCGTTTCTCTCGTACACGTACGCGCGTGTGTGCGAGGCGTTGGCTCTAACTGAACCCGAGGAGGCGTTGGCTCTAACTGAACCCGAGGAGGCGTTGGGATCTAACTGAACCCGAGCGATTGCACTGCAGGCTACGCGTTACTGAACCCGAGCGATCGATCGATGGCTGTTAACTGAACCGGATCGAGCGATTCCTTGGCTACTGCTGCTAACTGAAGCCGATCGGTGCTGCCTCTGGATGAACATTGAGCGTTGCCGGGGGGGTTGGATGAACAGTGAGCGGTGGCGTTGCCTCTGGATGAACAGGACCCCGTGGTGTGGTGGAGGGCTGGATGAACAGTAGACGGTGGACGGGTGCCCGTGGAGGGGTGGATGAACAGGACCCCGTGGTGTGGAGGGCAGGATGAACAGTAGACGGTGGAGGCGTGCCCGTGGAGGGGTGGTTGAACAGGACCCCGTGGTGTGGAGGGCTAGATGAACAGTAGACGGTGGAGGGGTGGTTGAACGGTAGCCGGTGGAGTAGCACGTGGTGGAGGCTGGATGAACAGGAGCCCGTGGAGGCTGGAGGAGGTCGACGGTGGATGAACAGTAGCTCGTGGAGGCTGGAGGGGGTCGACGGTGGAGATGAACAGTATCCCGTGGAGTCCCATTTTGCGGTACGCCACACCCCTCCCGATGAACAGGACCCCCGTTTCGATCGTAGCGCTCCAAAACAAGTCCGTTTCCTCCGTTTTGCGGTACGCCACACCCCTCCCGATCAACAGGACCCCCGTTTCGACCATAGGAGGTCCGTTTCCTCCGTTTTGCGGTACGCCACACCCCTCCCGATCAACGGGACCCCCGTTTCGACCGTAGGAGGTCCGTTTCCTCTGTTGTGCGGAACGCCAGGCCTCGTTTCCATCGCCTCTTCCGTCCAAGCCCTCCCGATGAACACGACCGCGCATTCCGTTCCGACCCAGCCGCGTTGCCTCCTAATGAACACGACCACGCATTCCGTTGCCTCCCCATGAACACGACAACGACGTTGTTTCTCCATTCCGACCCAGCCACGTCAACGAGCCCTCGCCGTACGTATGCGCGAATAGGCGTTCGAGACCCCGCCCGTATGTACATATACGTGGCCGTATTTTCTTTCTTGCACCCTGGCCGTTGTACGTACATGTACATGCTACGTGCGCGCCTCTACTACGACACGTGCACGCCTCTACTACGACACGTGCGTGCCTCTACATCGAACATTATATATGTACGTACACGTTCGCGACCAGAATGACAACGCTACATACGCTTCGACCAGGTGGGTCCCGACTGTCAGGCACTTCCTTGCCTGCGAAGATGTAGCTGGTGGGTCCCAGCAGTCAGGGGGCGAATCGTTTTTTTTGCCCGGACGCACTTCCTTGCATGCGAAGATGTAGCTGGTGGGTCCCAGCAGTCGGGGGGCCAGTAGGTCCCAGCAGTCAGGGGGGCGGATCGTTTTGGTTTTCTCTTTTTTTGCCCGGACGCACTTCCTTGCGTGCGAAGATGTAGCTGATGGGTCCCAGCAGTCAGGGGGGCGAATTGTTTTTTTGCCTGGACGCACTTCCTTGCGTGCGATGGTGTAGCTGGTGGGTCCCAGCAGTCACGGGGAAACGTTTTTTTCGCGAAATATGGTGGCCCGTCCGGTGGGTCCTTGCTGTCAGGTGGAGGAATCATTATTTTCCACGTAATAAGGAGGCACTTCCTTGCTGCCGCCGTGGACCCAGCTGTCAGCCTCTCCATGTACTGTCCACGTCTGATGGAAGTCATTCCTTGAGCACATTGACCAAGCCGCGCCGAGAGCACCAGGGTAGTGGACGACGGCGAGGCCTAAGAAGGGGACGACACGGAGGCAGGGAAGACTCGGCAGTTGTTTCCCACGCGGAGGGGAGTATGACTGTACGAGGGTTTACTGGTTCGTCTGCCGTCGCCGGAGAATAACAGTAGGTGTGGGTGAGTAGAGGGATGGCTAGGCCAGCGATGGGAGTACGGTCGGGCGGTGAGGCCTGCGCGGCAACACAGCCCGCCACACAGAGGAGGGAGCAGGCAGTCCCACTGGCGCTTTTTTTTGAGTGGCTGGAGCAGAAAGAGCAGAGATTGAAGAAGCACGACGGCCGTTGGATGGACATCCAACAGTCAGTGCTTGTGTGTCAACCTTTTTTTATGAAAGCCTCAAATATATGGAAAACAGCATACAGCCCATCTGCCATTATTTCTAATAATTTACAGCCCATTTGCTAATTCTTAAAGTTTTTTTGGAGCACATATTCTTTTTGTTAGCATTACAGCCCATAATGTGGCAACGGTTAAAAAATTATACGAAATTTTGCATATTTCGGTGCGGTCCGAACTGTTTTTTAATCCCGAAATTTGGACTCACATTCAAACTGATTTTAAAAATAAATGTATATCAATATAAAATCCAACAAATTCTCCATGCATAAAAATTAATGTCATTTAAAATATTGAAATTAAAAAAAAGATATTTGAAACTAATTGCCGGTTTGATGTGTTTTAAAAATGTACAACCCATTTCTCATTACTGATGGGCCATTTTCTTGGCCAGCCGAATGAAATCTCTCCTCGTCTTGAAAGATTTGCAGCCCAACATGCCTGACAGAGCGACTTACTTGGCAAATCACAAAAAAACTGGGCTGTGGCCGTGGACCCACCTGTCAGCCTCTCCACGTACAGTACTCTTCCGATGGAAGTCATTCCTTGACCACGTTGACCACGCCGCACGGAGAGCACCACGGCGGTGGACGACAGCGAGGCCTAGGAAGGGGACGACGCGGTAGTGGAAGCCCGCGCGGAGAGGACTACGAGGGTTCACTGGTTCGGCTGCGGTGTGAGGCTGCCGTCGCCGCAGGGCCTGGCGGCAGTGGGAATAGTAGGGGGTGGTGAGGCCTCTGCGGCAGCACGGCTGGCCACGGGAGGCAGGAGCATGCGGCACGACCGGCGCTGCTTTGGGCGGCTGGAGCAAGAAGACCAGAGGTTGAAGAAGCACTACGGCCGTTGGATGGACATCGTACGGTCACTGGAGCTAGAATCGTTCATATTGACTAAGTTGACAAACCCTTCGTCCTCGTCAACTTAGTAGGCCGACAAGTCAGCCTCCCAGCAAGGTGGGTCCCATCTAGCCGGAGGAGTATTCATTTTTTTTGTGTAATAAAGAGGCACTTCCGGTGGGTCCGAGCTGACAGCGGGGGGAATGTTTTTTTCGCGAAATACGGTGGCCCGTCCGATGGGTCCCTGCAGTCAGGGGGAAACCATTTTTTTCGCGAAATACTGGTGGCCCGTCCGGTGAGTCCACGCTGTCAGGTGGAGGAATAATTATTTTCCGTGTAATAAGGAGGCACTTCCTTGCGGCTGCCGTGGACCAGGCTGTCAGCCTCTCCACGTATAGTACTCTTCTGATAGGAGTCGGTCGTTGACCACATTGACCATGCCGCGCCGAGAGCACCATGGCAGTGGACGACGGAGAGGCCTAGGAAGGGGACGACGCGGAGCCGTGCAAGACGCGGCAGTGGATGCCCACGCGGAGAGGAGTACGAGCGTTCACTGGTTCGGCAGCGGCGTGAGGCTGTCGTCGCCGCAGAATAACAGGGGGTGTGGGTGAGTGGAGGGATGGCCTGGCCAGTGGTGGGAGTAGTATGGGGGCGGTGAGGCCTCCGCGGTAGCACAGCCGGCCACGAGAGGCAGGAGCAGGTGGCACGACCGGCGCTGCTTTGGGCGGCTGGAGCAAGAAGACCAGTGGTTGAAGAAGCACTATGGCCGTTGGATGGACATCGTACGGTCACTGGAGTTAGAATCGTTCATATTGACTAAGTTCACAAACCCTTCGTCCCCGTCAACTTAGTAGGCCGACAAGTCAGCCTCCCAGCAAGGTGGGTCCCAGCTAGCCGGGGGAGTATTCATTTTTTTTGTGCATAATAAGGAGGCACTTCCGGTGGGTCTGAGCTGACAGCGGGGGGAATGTTTTTTTTGCGAATTACGGTGGCCCGTCCGATGGGTCCCTGCAGTCAGGGGGAAACAATTTTTTTTGCGAAATACTGGTGGCCCGTCCGGTGGGTCCCCGCTGTCAGGTGGAGGAATAATTATTTTCCGTGTAATAAGGAGGCACTTCCTTGCGGCTGCCGTGGACCAGGCTGTCAGCCTCTCCACGTACAGTACTCTTCTGATGGGAGTCGGTCGTTGACCACATTGACCATGCCGCGCCGAGAGCACCATGGCGGTGGTCAACGGAGAGGCCTAGAAAGGGGATGACGCGAAGCCGTGCAAGACGCGGCAGTGGATGCCCACGCGGAGAGGAGTACGAGCGTTCACTGGTTCGGCTGCGGTGTGAGGCTGTCGTCGCCGCAGAATAACAGGGGGTGTGGGTGAGTGGAGGGATGGCCTGGCCAGTGGTGGGAGTAGTATGGGGGCGTTGAGGCCTCCGAGGTAGCACAGCCGGCCATGAGAGGCAGGAGCAGGTGGCACGACCGGCGCTGCTTTGGGCGGCTGGAGCAAGAAGACCAGTGGTTGAAGAAGCACTATGGCCGTTGGATGGACATCATACGATGACTGGAGTATTGACTAAGTTGACAAAGCTCTCCGCCCCTGTCAACTTAGTAGGCCCACAAGTCAGCCCAACAATATGGTGGGTCCCAACTAGCAGGGGGTATTCATTTTTTTGGGCGTAATAAGGAGGCACTTCCTTGCGTGCGAAGATATAGCTGGTGGGTCCGACCTGTCAGTGGGGGGAACGTTTTTTTCACGAAATACAGAGGCCCTTCCTGTGGGTCCTAGCTGTCAGGTGGAGGAATCATTATTTTGCGCATAATAAGGAGGCATTTCCTTCCGTGCGGCCGTGGACCCAGCTGTCAGCCTCTCCACTACAGTCCACTTCCGATGGATGTTGTTCGTTGACCACGTTGACCAGGCCGCGCCGAGAGCACAAGGGCGGTGGACGACGGTGAGGCCTGGGAAGGGAACGACACAGAGCCAGGGAATACTCGGCAGTTGTTTCCCATGCGAAGGGGAGTACGACTGTACGAGGGTTTACTGGTTCGTCTGCCGTCGCCGGGGAATAACAGCAGGTGTGACTAAGTAGAGGGATGGCTAGGCCAGCGATGGGAGTACGGTCGGGCGGTGAGGCCTGCGAGGCAGCACAGCCGGCCGTGCGGAGGAGGGAGCGGGCAGTCCCGCCGGCGCTTGTTTGAGCGGCTTGAGCATGAAGAGCAGAGATTGAAGAAGCACGACAGCCGTTGGATGACAGGGCGTTGCGTGTGCGTCAACCTTTTTTTTATGAAAGCATACGCATCAACCTGTAGTAGTAGGCGCGCAAGTCAGCCTCAAATCTGTGGAAAACATCATACAACCCATCTGCCATTATTTCTAATAATGTACAACCCATTTGCTAATTCTTAAGAATTTTTTTGGAGCCCATCTTCTTTTTGTTAGCATCACACCCCATATTGTGGCCACGGTTAAAAAGTATACGAAATTTTGTATATTTCGGTGCGGTCAACTGTTTTTAATCCAGAAATATCTATTCACATTCAAACTATTTTGAAAAATAATTTATATAAATATAAAATCCAAATAATTGTCCACGCATAAAAATCAATGGAATTTAAGATCTTGTAATGAAAAAAATTGAAACTAATTCCCGGTTTGATGTGTTTTAAAAATGTACAACCCATTTCTGGGCAAACCGAATGAAACTCTCCTCGTCTTGAAATATTTGCAGCCCAGCCGGGACGATAAAGCAAGTAGGCCTTGTTTGGGTATTTCTTTAAAAAAATAGAACTGGGCTAGCCATTTTCAGCAAGAAAAAAACACAACTGGGCTCATGATGTGGTAAACATAAATAAAACCCTGGCTAGACGGGCCACAGCCCCTGCACAGCCCCGTTGTTACCTTGATCCCTAAAACTAGTATAAATAACAACTACTTGTGATATGTCTCCAACGTATCTATAATTTTTTATTGCTCCATGCTACTTTATCTACTGTTTTAGGCAATATTGGGCTTTATTATCCACTTTTATATTATTTTTGGGACTAAGCTATTAATCGAAGACCTGGCCCAGATTTGCTGTTTTATGCCTATTTCAGTATTTCAAGGAAAAGGAATATTAGACGGAGTCAAAACGGAACAAAATCAACTGGAGAAGTTATTTTTGGAAGGAAACCCACCTGATGGACTTGTACCCCACGTCAGAAGAGCCACGAGGCGGTCACGAGGGTGGAGGGCGCGCCCTCCCCCCTAGGCGCGCCCCCCTGCCTCGTGGGGCCCCCGTAGCTCCACCGACGTTCCCCCTTAACCCATTTATACCGTCGTACCCTAAAACTTCCAGAACAGAAGATAGATCGGGAGTTCCGCCGCCGCAAGCCTCGAGAACCACCAAAAACCAATCGGGACTCCTTTCCGGTACCCGGCCGGAGGGGGGATCCATCTCCGGTGGCCATCTTCATCATCCCGGCGCTCTCCATGATGAGGAGGGAGTAGTTCACCCTCGGGGCTGAGGGTATGTACCAGTAGCTATGTGTTTGATATCTCTCTCTCTCGTGTTCTCTCTCGTGTTCCTCTATGGCACGATCGTGATGTATCCCGAGCTTTGCTATTGTAGTTGGATCTTATGATGTTTCTCCCCCTCTACTCCTTTGTGATGAATTGAGTTTACCCTTTTGAAGTAATCTTATCGGATTGAGTCTTTATGAGAACACTTGATGTATGTCTTGGTGATCAACTTGCGGGTTTCATGACATTGGGAACCTATGCATAGGCGTTGGCACATGTTCTTGATTCTCCGGTAGAAACTTTGGGGCGCTCTTTGAAGTACTTTTATGTTGGTTGAATAAATCTGAGATTGTGTGATGCATATCATATAATCATGCCCACGGATACTTGAGGTGACAATGGAGTATCTAGGTGACATTAGGGTTTTGGTTGATTTGTATCTTAAGGTGTTATTCTAGTAAAAACTCCAGCGTTGTTTGTGACACTTATAGGAATAGCCCAACGGATTGATTTGAAAGAATAACTTTGTGGTGGTTTCGTACCCAACCATAATCTCTACGTTTGTTCTCCGCTATTAGTGGCTTTGGAGTGACTCTTTGTTGCATGTTGAGGGCTTGTCATATGTTCTATCTATGTTATTATTGTTGAGAGAACTTGCACTAGCGAAAGTATGAACCCTAGGCCTTGTTTCCTATCATTGCAATACCGTTTACGCTCACTTTTACCACTTGTTACCTTGCTGTTTTTATATTTTCAGTTTACAAAAACCTATATGTTCTATCCATATTGCACTTGTATCACCATCTCTTCGCCGAACTAGTGCACCTATACAATTTACCATTGTATTGGGTGTGTTGGGGACACAAGAGACTCTTTGTTATTTGGTTGCAGGGTTGCTTGAGAGAGACCATCTTCATCCTCATGCCTCCTACGGATTGATAAACCTTAGGTCATCCACTTGAGGGAAATTTGCTACTGTCCTACAAACCTGTGCACTTGCAGGCCCAACAACGTCTACAAGAAGAAGGTTGTGTAGTAGACATCAAGCTCTTTTCTGGCGCCGTTGCCGGGGAGGCTAGGTAAGTGAAGGTATATCTTTAGATCTTGCAATCGAATATTTTTGTTTCTTGTTTTAGCACTAGTCTAGTTTATAAAATAAAAATAAAAAATGGAATTGAGTTTGTCTCATACGCTTCATATTTTTAATATCTTTCGTGAGTATGATGGAAAGGAAAATTGTGCTCAAGTGCTATAAGAAGAAATCTATAAAATGTTTGGCACTAAATATGTGAATGATGAGCATGATTGCAATGTTGTTAGTATGAATTCCTTGAATATCCATGATGCTAATGATATGCAAAGCCACAAGCTTGGGGAAGCTATGTTTGATGAAGATGATATTTTTTTGTCCCCCAAGCTTGGATGAGCAAATTTACTATGATGAAAGCATGCCTCCTATCTATGATGATTATTGTGATGACACGTATGCTTTAAAGAATAATGATAACCATGAAACTTGTCATCTTGATCTTAATTCTCAATCATATGATAGTTATTTTGTTGAGTTTGCTCCCACTACTATTCCGAATGAGAAGAATTTTGCTTATGTGGAGAGTAATAAAATTTCTATGCAAGTAGATCATGAAAAGAATGCTTTAGGTGCTGGTTATATTGTTGAATTCATTCATGATGCTACTGAAAATTATTATGAGGGAGGAACATATGCTTGTAGGAATTGCAATAATATCAAGTTTCCTCTCTATGTGCTTAAATTTTTGAAGTTATGCATGTTTTACCTTCCTATGCAAGTTGATTATTGTTCCCATAAGTTGTTTGTTCACAAAATCCCTATGCATAGGAAGTGGGTTAGACTTAAATGTGCTAGTTATATTCTTCATGATGCTCTCTTTATGTTTCAATTCTTATCTTTTATGTGAGCATCATTGTCATCATCATGCCTAGCTAAAAGGCATTAAAGAAAAGTGCTTGTTGGGAGACAACCCAATACTTATCCTTACTGTTTTTGTGTGTTCAGATGATTATTCTACTGTATTAATCATGTTTTATATATTTTGTTTCAATAAAGTGCCAAGTAGAACCTTTGGGAAGACTTGGGTGAAGTTTATGTGATCTTGCTGTGAAAAACAGAAACTTTAGCGCTCACGAGAATAGATGCCATTTTTTACTGGAGAGCGCTTTTAGGTTGATTATTTTTGCAGATGATTAATAGACAAATTTCTCAGGTCCAGAAATTTATTTCATAATTTTTAGGGTTCCATAAGTATACGTTTTATACAGATTACTACAGACTGTTATGTTTTTGACATATTCTGTTTTCTATGTGTTGTTTGCTTATTTTGATGCATCTATGGCTAGTATTAAGTGGTATGAACCATAGAGAAGTTAGAATACCGTATATATTACACCAATATGAATTTAGAATGATTTCATTACAGTACCTAAGTGGTGGTTTTATTTTCTTATACTAACGGAGCTTACGAGTTTTGTTTTGAGTTTTGTGTGGTTGAAGTTTTCAAGTTTCGGGTAAAGATTCGATGGACTATGGAATAAGGAGTGGCAAGAGCCTAATCTTGGGGATTACCAAGGAAACCCAAGGTAATATTCAAGGACAACCAAGAGCCTAAGCTTGGGGATGCCCCGGAAGGCATCCCCTCTTTCGTCTACGTTCATCGGTAACTTTACTTGGAGCTATATTTTTATTCACCACATGATATGTGTTTTGCTTGGAGCGTCATTTTCTTTTGTTAGTATTTTCTTGCTGTAGTTAGAATAATGTTTTGCCTCTTTAGTTTCAATAAAAAAGTCAAGGATAGCCTTTGCCATGCTTATTTTGCTAGTTTGCATGTTGCTGTTTGAAAACAGAAATTTACCGCTGTTGCAAAAATTACCTAGAAAAGTCAGAGCATGGTATAACGTTGAATATTTTTGCATATTGAGCTCTGATAAATTTATTACAGTGGGAATTTTAGTTCATAATTTTTAGAGTCTGGGAAGTATTGATACTCTTGCATTCTTTACAGACTGTATTGTTTTGACAGATTGCTGTTATGTTTGTGTTGTTTGCATATGTTTGGTTGTTTAATGATTCTATTTGATGATAGGAGTATTAAATATGCAGAGGCATTTAGTTCAATGTTGAATAATAATTTAAGTGATTTGTTACAGTATAATATGATAAGGTTTTGCATTGGTTTATACTAACCTATCTCACGAGTTCTTGTTGAGTTTGTTGTGAATGAAGCTTTTGATAAAAAGAGAAACCATGATATGAGAGGAATTAAGGAGACACAAAAGTTCAAGATTGGGGATGCCCAAGGCACCCCAAGATAATATTTCAAGAAGTCTCAAGCATCTAAGCTTGGGGATGCCCCGGTAGGCATCCCACCTTTCTTCTTCAACAACTATCGGTTAGTATCGGTTGAGCCTAAGTTTTTTGCTTCTTCACATGAGTTGTGCTATCCTTGCAATATAGTTTTCTTTAGCTTTTCTTGATGTTTGAATAAAGTATCAAGATCTGAAATTCCTAAATGGGAGAGTCTTCGCATAGTTACATAATTATTTAGCTACTCATTGATCTTCACTTATATCTTGTTGGAGTAGTTTGTCATTTGCTCTAGTGCTTCACTTATATCTTTTAGAGCACAATGGTGGTTTTATTTTGAAGAAATAGATGAACTCTCATGCTTCACTTATATTATTTTGAGAGTCATTAATAGCATGGTAATTTGCTTAATGTTAATATACTTAGTGTTCAAGATATGTGAAACTTTCTTTTGAGTGAATTGAATACTAAGATAAATTTAATGCTTGATAATTGTTTTGAGATATGGAGGTAATAATATCAAAGTCGTGCTAGTTGATAATTGTGAACTTGAGAAATACTTGTGTTGAAGTTTGCAAGTCCCGTAGCATGCACGTATGGGTATGGTTGTGTAACAAATTTGAAGCATGAAGTGTACCTGGCTTGTCCATCCTTATGAGTGGCGGTCAGGGACGAGCGATGGTCTTTTCCTACCAATCTATCCCCCTAGGAGCATGCGCGTAGTACTTGATTTTTGATGACTTCTAAATTTTTGCAATAAGTATATGAGTTCTTTTGACTAATGTTGAGTCCATGGATTATACGCACTTTTACCTTTCCGCCATTTGCTAGCCTCTTCGGTACCGTGCATTGCCCTTTCTCACATTGAGAGTTGGTGCAAACTTCGCCGGTGCATCCAAACCCCGTGATACGATACGCTCTACCACACATAAACCTCCTTATATCTTCCTAAAAACAGCCACCATACCTACCTATTATGGCATTTCCATAGCCATTCCGAGATACATTGCCATGCAACTTTCCACCGTTCCGTTTATCATGACATACTTTACTTTTGTCATATTGCCATTGCATGATCATGTAGTTGACATCGTATTTGTGGCAAAGCCACCATGCATTATTTTTCATACATGTCACTCATGATTCATTGCACCATCCCGGTACACCGTCGGAGGCATTCATATAGAGTCATATCTTGTTCTAGTATCGAGTTGTAATCATTATGTTGTAATCAATAGAAGTGTGATGATCATCATTATTAGAGCATTGCCCAATCAAAAAAAAGAGAAAGGCCAAAAAGAAAAAAGAAAGGCCCAAAAAAAAGAGAGAAAATAAAAAGGGCAATGCTACTATCTCTTTTTCCACACTTGTGCTTCAAAGTAGCACCTTGTTCTTCATGTAGTGAGTCTCATATATTGTGCTTCAAAGTAGCACCATGATTTTCATATAGTGAGTCTCATAAGTTGTCTTGTTCATACTAGTGGGAATTTTTCATTATAGAACTTGGCTTGTATATTCCTATGATGGGCTTCCTCAAATTCCCCAGGTCTTCATGAGCAAGCAAGTTGGATGCACACCCACTAGTTTTCTTTTGTTGAGCATTCTTAGCTCTAGTGCATCCGTTGCATGGCAATCCCTACTCCTCGCATTGACATCAATTGATGGGCATCTCCATAGCCCGTTGATTAGCCTCGTCAATGTGAGACTTTCTCCTCTCTTTTTTTCTCCTCCACACAATCCCCATCATCATATTCTATACCACCCATAGTGCTATGTCCATGGCTCGCGCTCATGTATTGCGTGAAGGTTGAAAAAGTTTGAGATTATTTGAGTATGAAACAATTGCTTGGCTTGTTATCGGGGGTATAGAAGTTGGGAACATCTTTGTGTGACGAAAATGAAGCATAGCCTAACTATATGATTTTGTAGGGATGAACTTCCTTTGGCCATGTTATTTTGAGATGACATAATTGTTTGATTAGTATGCTTGAAGTATTATTATTTTTGTGTCAATATGAACTTTTGTCTTAAATCTTTCGGATCTGAATATTCATATCACAAGTAAGAAGAATTACATTGAAATTATGCCAAAGTATCACTCCGCATCAAAAATTCTCTTTTTATCATTTACCTACTCGAGGACGAGCAGGAATTAAGCTTGGGGATGCCTGATACGTCTCCAACGTATCTATAATTTTTGATTGCTCCATGCTACTTTATCTACTGTTTTAGGCAATATTGGGCTTTATTATCCACTTTTATATTATTTTTGGGACTAACCTATTAACAAGAGGCCTAGCCCAGATTTGTTGTTTTATGCCTATTCCAGTATTTCGAGGAAAAGGAATATCAGACGGAGTCAAAACGGAACGAAATCAACTAGAGAAGTTATTTTTGGAAGGAAACCCACCTGATGGACTTGTACCCCACGTCAGAAGAGCCACGAGGCGGTCACGAGGGTGGAGGGCGCGCCTTCCCCCCTAGGCGCGCCCCCCTGCCTCGTGGGGCCACCGTAGCTCCACCGACGTTCCCCCTTCACCCGTATATACCGTCGTACCCTAAAACTTCCAGAACAGAAGATAGATCGAGAGTTTCGCCGCCGCAAGCCTCCAGAACCACCAAAAACCAATCGGGACCCCTTTCCGATACCCTGCCAGAGGGGGGATCCATCTCCGGTGGCCATCTTCATCATCCCGACGCTCTCCATGACAAGGAGGGAGTAGTTCACCCTTGGGGCTGAGGGTATGTACCAGTAGCTATGTGTTTGATCTCTCTCTCTCTCTCTCTCTCTCTCTCTCTCTCGTGTTCTCTCTCGTGTTCCTCTATGGCACGTATCGGGGTGCCTCCAATTCCAACCGCTGCTCCGAAATGTAATTTGGTGCATCGCACATGGAACAAGACGGTGGATGAGCCACATGTCGGCCATGGGGGTCCTGTTAAGTGTGTCGCCATTTCATGTGTGGACTGACCCTGCTTGAGTTGCTACGCCAACACGACAGGAGCAGCCTACCACTTGGCTTTGCTCCTTGGTGAATCCCGACTATATTGATCTAAAAAGATAAGTGCTGAACTACCCTCTCTATCTCGGTTTTTTTATTTTTAGGCGTCTCGGTTTATAGGGCCTGCACGTAGTTCTAGATCATCCATTTGACTAACTTAATATGAGTTACTATGTCACAAAAAGTATATCATTGGATTCTTAAGCGGATGTAGTTGTATTTAAAAGTTGAGGGCGGGGATTTTCCTGCGCGGTAGGCGGCGGGGCAGTTCCTCCTAGTCGGTTCGACAGAGACGCGAGAAGACGAGGGAGTAGGCTGTTGCAAACGTAGGGCTGTGTGTGATTTGACGGCGAGTTACTGCTGGACAGGTGGGGCCCCGTGATTTGACTTTCCATTATCATTTTAACTGCGGCGCTACGACCGGCGTGAGTCTTCCAGATTCCTGACCACCTCCATACATGTGCCTCTCCCAATGCTCCACCATGTAGTAGAGGCTGGCTCTTGCATGAGAGCCCACTTCTCCACTTTTTCCTTGCCTCTATTTCCTCCACATATGCAAAAATGCCATGTAAAGCGCACTATTGTACTTACTTTTACTTGCTCCTACAGGTGCTTAAGCTTGCCACATAGGCATAAAGTCTGATGTGGCTAGTTAATCAAGAAGAGAGAGACTAGTTTGGTGACCTAAGGAAGAAACGGTGCTAAGCGCGTGTACCTAGGTGAAAAGACAATTTTGAGTCTATAGCTAATTAAATGAAGCAAACTTAGCAATACCATTTCATTGGAAGAGGTCACTCCTTGGTAAATGCAATAAATACACATGCTTACTAGCACTGTTTCTTCCTTGAGTACGAAGAAAGAGATAGAGAGGAGTAACAAAAAATACACTTATAGACAACCTTGTTGTAGTATGAGTGACTAAGTGATGACTATGTATAACATGCCAAACATTAGATAGCCTAATGCACCGTGTTAAATCTCCAAGGGCGCGACCGCACGAGCGACGCGACGGTCGTGGTAGGCGCGACCATGATACGGGCTGCTGGCAGCCCTTGGATCTGAGATCAAACGGTCGCATGCTAAGTTGCTGAAAATTTGCAGAATAACCCTCCAGGATAGGACATTCACCCATAGGTCTAGAATCATGTCATGCAACCGTTTGATCTCAGATCCAAGGGCTCTCGGAAGCCCGTGTCATGGGAGAATGGAAAGCCACTACCCTGCCGTTCGCACGCTGGCAGTTCGCTCCTGCGTCAACCCGGTTACTATATGTCCCACATGTCGGCGAGAGGAAGTACAGAATTCATGAAAGGGAGCATCGACGGAGGAGTATACTACTACAAAATTCATGAAAGGGAGCGACTTAGTTTTGGAAAATTTGTTTTTACGGAGTATGTACCCACTACGGTTTATAGGGCTCATCTAAAAAACATTCGTTTTTCCGTTTGATAAGTCTCAATTCTACTATACTAGTAGTAGTACCATTACATGTTGGATTTCGAGGTGCGTTAGATCACCCGACGCAAGAAGTGTCAAGAGGAAACTAACCAATGCATGTACAAGTTCATGGAAATTTAGTGGTCATTCATGCATTCGTTCTAATTAATGCCTCAGTAAACACAACTTCTTGAGAAAAACGAGCGTACTAATTACTTGTGCAAACTACGAAATTAATTCGACCACTCACCGTCTACCTTGGTTGGAGAGATTTTGAAATTGAGCCATAAACTGGAAAGGAGGGAGTCGTAACTTTTGTCTCGATTACTATTTGTGGCCTTGTATAGATGCAAAATGTATTTCTTTATAGTGGCCTTGTATAAGTAAATGGAGGGAGTACTAACCAAAGTACGTAGTAGGGACGAGGAGTAAATGGAGGGAGTAAAATTTTCTCCTCGTGCTGCGAGCCACCGCGCTCGTGGGCGAGGGAGCAAGCTTCACCTCATCCTGCGAGCCACCGCGCCCGTGGGCGGGGGAGACGGCGTACTAAGCAAGCTTCTCCTCATTCTGCGAGTTGAGGAGACACATCAAAAGTACTCCAGTGTATAGAGCCTTGCCTCTAAGGTAGGCCCCACATGGTTTGCCTCTTTTTTTAACATAACACGTCAAGTCGCAATTTGTTTGTTCACCCGTGGTAGACGGTCCTCCCTCCACCAAGTGGACAACCAGTACACGTGCCAAATTACCACGTGGGCTGCCTTTTTCGTACAGAAATGAGCTCCACCGTGTACTCGTGCGGGTGTGGTTGGGAATGAGACGGAGTACGTGCGCCGTGCGTGCACCTCTTCTCTTCGTGCACGTCCCCCACCTACGTGGGTGTGTGTGAGAGAGATACAAACCTAGACATAATGTGTTGTCCATCCCCATGCCTCCGCCCAGTCCGACCACCAGTCAACACCACGCCCCACTCCTCCTCGCCTTATCTCTCATCTTTCTCCCTCCATTTTTATATACAAGGGGCCACTATCAAAAATTACAATTCGTAGATATACAAGGCCACTAACATTGATGCAATATGAATGGTGTTTGCCTCGTGGTACTAGCAAAGGAGGACATTAATTATCCCTTGCATGCATGCGGGAGTTTGTAAAAAATGCATCTTGATGTTCCGTGCAATGCACGGGCATCTTG